>CM054381.1:51938158-52593158 GCA_028858755.1 Ara ararauna
CGTAGCATGAAATCATGGTGTAATAAGGATGTACAAATAAAAGACGGGCCAAAAAAGAGATTCACAGCACTGCTATTTCCTATCCTTAAAATTCAAATTAGTCAGTATTTTAAAAAAAACAGTACAGTATGTAAATATTCTCAAAATGTGCTTAATATTCAGCATTTGTGGAAAAAAGTTCAAAGATATTTTTTCTTTTATTTTTCTTCCCTGCATTTTCTCTTGAAGAGAATCTCTAATTGGCTGGACACCTTTGAAGTTCAAGATATGTCATTATCACTAACTGGCATAAAATGTGACAAAAAAATCCTGAATTTAAAAAACCCAAATGTTATAAATTTGAACTCATCCAAAGTTCTAAAATTAGTCAAATAGGAAACCAGCAAGTATAGAAAGGTCCATCAGTAATATTTTAATTCAAGAGACATTCTTTCATATTAGCTCTATATCAAGCTATATCTAATTTCTGTAACAAGTTTCTATGTGTCTAGGCTCTTGAATTTTATTTCCATCTCAGAGCTATGGGGTCTTTTTGTTTGTTTTTGTGGGGTTTTTTTTTTTTTTTGGTGGTATTTTTACTTAAAAAACCAAAACAAAACGAAAACCAAACCTAAAAGAAAACAGATTCTGCAAAAGAGAAATCCTATTTATGTGAAAACTAACTTCTCCTTTTTCTTTTTTTTTTTTTTCTGGGCTCACATTTCCACTTCTCAGTCTGCTGTAGATTGTCGTCTTTCGTTCGACACTAAGGAGAGTGGGATGCCTCGTATCTCTCAAGGCACAAGTCACTTCATACTGTCAGAAAATGAGGAGACATCAGTCCCTGTGTGCACTTCACATTTTCATGATCCCCTCTGTAAGTACAGAAAAACATAATTTAAAAATCCTAAACCTTTTTATCCTGGCTTACATCCCTGCTTCAGAGACACTTACCATGGCAAATTCCAGATTGCAGCACTGAGGTTGAACAGGTTTCTGACATCGCATGAACCTGAAATGTGCAGGACACAGGAAAGCAGTAAGTATTAAGGGTGCTACTTCTTAGCAGTAGCGTTATTTCCAATTTGATGTCTGTGTACTACAGAAAATAGTCACACCTGAAAATCGCCAAAATAACTGCTAACTGAGGCTCTGGTTCACAGTGAAGAGTCTTAGGGAACTGCCTGACTTTTTATGCAGAAGTCGGTTTTATGGGTCTTTGATCCTCCTATTTGGTGCTAGACAATCACTGTCATTCACCTTCTTTGCTTTCTCAAGATTTCTCGCTGGACTATATATAAGAAACTTTCAGGTTTTATGCAAACCCCCTCTAGTCCTTCTGCTCCTCTGAGTGTTTGAGGCAATGGGGAAAAAGCAGCATATACAAACCTGCAGTAACAAGCATAGGAGTATTTCCCATTTCCCAAATACTCCTGAGAAATGTAGTGTTTTTGTCTATAGGTGGTGCTGCATGAGCCTGGAAAAAAAGCTGCATTTTGGCTATGCTTTATGGTGCCCAGAAGGTGCTTCTCTGTGTGGTGTACGACCAGCCCTTGGTCTTCGTCAGCATGTCAATTTTGGGGGTCTCTGTCTTTAGGGACTCTAAAACATTAGAGTAGGAACAATGCTCAGCTGTTTGATGCTGCGCTTTAGACCTCTTGATGTTATTTGTGGTTAAACGTAAAATTGTAAAGCAAAAACAGTGAAGTGAAATGATCATGAGGGTGATGCCAACAGCTTTCCAAGGGAGAAGAAAGGCTGCAGCAATGTCTCTCCTCTGGTTTGTTTAGGGTCAGACATTTCAGGCATCTTTGAAGATTTAACCACTGTTTCAGTCCAGAAATAAGTGAGCTCTTTTTCACTTTTTTTATCCATGCTTCTTTGGGAATAGTGACTGAGGAACAGATTCAGTAAAAATTTGCATTATCCCATTCCCATTTTATATTACTAGTTTTCTAATTTTGACCTTGGAAATGGTGAAATACAATAAAGTACAGATGTATTTTAAAGAACCATCCTGTAAAGCAAGAAGGGCTGAAACCAGAGGACTGGGTCAGACACAGCAGTCACATTACAGCAGTTTTTTGTCAGAAAACATTATAATAGTTGTGGAATATACAATTGCTGTGCTGACAAAAGCAAAAAAGTGCTTTTCATCTAAACAAATTCTTCTGATTTATTGTGTTTTATACATATGTTGTATTTAATATTTCCATCCTCCTTAAACACTCCGTAGCTTTCCAAGAGTGTTGGAGAACTACAAGGCCACGTTTTTTGGCATTATGGGCGACCTCACTATTAATCAGAAAACATCTGGGCAAGAGAAGTAGCCTGTGTGTGTGTGCATTCAGAAAGCTGCAGATGAATTAACAACCCTTCCACGCACAGGCCACCAGATTGTGTATCTTACTTGGAAAAAGCCCTGGCGGGTTCTTGTCTCCAGATTTCACAGTCATTTCTCTATGAACTGCATGATGTGCAAAAGTTTATTTTAGCTTGTCTCTCAGGGGCTGTCATGCTCCAGAACTGACTGAGGAGCCAGGGCAGATGCTGATGCCAGGTACTGCTATGGTAGGAAGGAGATAGCCCATGTCTGCCACTTACCTGTGTTTACCAGCCTAGTGGCTACACTGGGTTTGTTTAGGAGCATCTCATCTAAAGTACAAGTTTTTTTTCTTTGTTTGCTTTTTGTTGTTTAGTGTATGCTCAGGTTGATATGTCCTGCAAAGATTTGTATTAAACTTTTATATTGCATTTTCAGCAGAGACCTCACAATTTGCTTAGTACACATCAGTAGAGAAGATATGTAATAAAATCCAGACAAGTGTACTTATTTTCCGGAGTATAGACACTAACCTACCATTATGTTTTTTACATTTAACAGTATAAACAATAATTTAGTTTGCCCTTAGTGTCCTAAATATGCTTAGATCCATCATGGTCAAAATTGAAGGGCAAGGGAAAAGGACGAAGAAAAGATGTTAAATATTGTACAGAAATAACCCAAAATACACTTCTGATTAATAGCATAAGCACATTGTTAAAAAATGAACAAGTACTAGTACAGGAAAAGATGTATATTTATGGTTGCATACAGTGTGGAAACAAGTCCAGGCTGTGTCTGATGGTGTTTACCAACTAGTGGAAAAAGTCTCATTTATATTACAGGGTTGTCCCCTGTCTTGTTTAACCAAGAAGAGAAGAAACACCTTGTGTTGGTTGCCTCAAGGAGAAGAAGCCCTGCAAGGGGGTCAGCAGGTATCTCCACCCGCTAAAGAACTAGCAGAAGAGGACTGGTGTCCTTTTGAGCTATACCACAAGCTGCATGATCAGAAGTAAAAACTCTAAAAAGAAAGATTTTTTTTTTTTTTTGTCTGTAGGTGGGGGTTTCTCTGTGTAAAGAAGCTGTTTTAGAATACGACGGTGAGTGAACTTAAAGCATGATCCTTACTCCGCAATGACTTTCTAGAAGGATATTTGTTTTGCTCTATCAGTGCTTACTGCAGCAAATGGCAAGTGTACCATGCCTGTGCTAGTAACAAGACAGGGAAGCTGTTGTTGAATGATTATTCTGAGCCCAGACCTGTATCTGAGCACTCCGTAGTAAACAAGCATCCAAGCAAATAATAAATAAGTAGGCTGAATCTAAGCAGCAGGATAGGTTTATGACCAAAGCTAGCTATGTTGGCACAAAGTATAGCAGAAAACAGGGGCAGCAGGTTTTACTGTTGTTTTCTCCTTGATGCCCCAGTGGAGAGAAAGCTCCTTCAGAGACAGCACAGGGTGATGGGCCACATGGTCTCAAGCACAGACTGCACTACACTGCAGAATACTGTGCACAATAGCTGATTTCCCAGGATGAGTTGATGAGGGATGGGATTGCTGATATGTTTGATTATAATAGCCATCATATCAACTTTCTGACTGACAGTTAAAAAACATGGTGAATGACAAAAGGCAAATGAAGAGTAAGTCAAGAGATGCATGTGCAGGGTGTAGGAAGCAGAGCAGTCATGCATCATGTCTAGAAATAGAGCACATGTGTAGAGAGAGATGTTCATTGATGGGGTGTGATAGGTAAGCAAGGTAAGAGCAAGCTGTGAGGTAAACTACTCTGGTTATAGGACATACTCCTGCCAGTCAATTTTAAATATAGAATTCCGCCCCACTCAAATAACACTTTTTGCAATGCACTGTCATAAGTTAGGCAAATACCAAAAATTGTTACAAGTTTGTCAAGAAGTTAATTTTTTTTTGTGTAGTTTCTTTATTTCAAGTTATTAAATAGTGCTCATACATTTTGTATTATTATGAAACCTAAAGTCCCAATGTGTCCCATCTTTTATGACATGTTAATAAAAGTTCTTTAGGTAGCAAAATACTTGCAATCTTGCCTCAGAAGTCTGATAGGCTGCATTGAGATTGAACAGCCATTTAGAGTATTTCTAAGGGATCAAAATATGCTAATGATTTAAGCAAAAAATGTTTCCTCATAGATTTATATACAGCTTTTTAATATAACACAGAACTGAGAACATTTTATAGTATTTTTTCATAAAAGGTTTGAACTTTGTATAGTCAACCTATCAAAAAATGTATAAATTATACAAGAAAAAAAAAGCCTGCATGATATTTTTTTCTCTGGGAAGTGGAGCAGTTAATATTCAACATGAAATGTCTAATCTTTAAATACATTATAATCTAACTGCTTAGGATAATTTTTTCTTTAATACCTTAAGAGTCTGCAAAGCCTGAAGGATGGGATTATTAAAATGGAATTTTAATGTCAAAATTATCAGAGAAGAGAACTTATTGCTAGTATTCATAAAAAAATGTATTCAATTTCTGTTTGATTTGTTCAAATAAGAGATCAGAATATATTTGGTTATAGCTAGTAAGTATTCCAAAAGTTGATCAGATGACTGCAGGTCATTGCAACATAAGTGCCATCAACTATGGGGATTAGTATATTTAAGACATTGAAGTTTGTGGTTACATATAAGCATACCTGGGCTAATGACTCAGATATAAGCTTATACGAAGATGCTACGTAGGGAGAGTTGTGAATAAAAATTGCATGGTTGCCAAACAAACAGCATTACTAACTGCCCAAATATTACAAAAAAACCCAAACCAAACCAAACCCAAAAAGAAACCCCAACAAAAAACCCCAGACAAATTTTAATGTGTCTTTGTATGCGTAAATAAAAATCTCTAACTTGCTTAGAATTTAGGTTTTATGTGTTTCTCCCTGGCTGTCACAGGTATTGGGCTGTTGCCCAAGAGCAGAAGCCAGGCTCCTTATAGCTGTGATAACCAGCCAAATTTCAGATTTTCCTGATCGTGTAAAGATGAGCTCTGAAAAGTAACAAAACAGCAATCAAAGCATCCCACTAACCTTCCCACCTGCCCTCCCCAGATTCATAAATAAACTGGACAACCTGCACCTATGTGTCACATGGTCCTACTAACAGCTATTGCTTTCTACCATTTAAGGTAGTCTCTCGATATAAGTAAGTTAATGACTTCCCAGAACATGGACCTGTAAGGTCTTTGAAAATCAGTACAGTCTTGTCAGTTGTTTTCATGTGAACTACCATGTAAATCCTCTGCAGATGGCCAGAAAAACCTGGAGGCTGCAGCTTCAATAAACTACCCCAAGTTCCCAACTGCAGCCTTTTTTTTAATATATATCAGTTCAGTGCCTTCCAGGAAGGCACACAAAAGTGATCTAGCTTAAGAATAAGAAGGAAGATTCATGTTATGTAAATGCAGGCTCTAAGTGGTTTGGAAACCTGATTGAGTCTATTGGTTGTGGCAGCTTTTTCTCCTTCCTCTTGGAAGGTCTGGCATTCATTGTCTGGAATTAGTGTAGTATTGCACAAGTTAACAAAGTAAAAATAACTGTTATAAAGTCACCTGCTGTATTCACAGGCTTCTGTGATAAACTATATGGTGTGGATGCAAATTTGGTATGCTTGAAAGATGGGAAGCAAGAGTAAGAAATGCATGTTTTGCCTGCAGAGTAACAGCTAAGGGAAAATAGAAAAGCAATTCTGGTAAAAAGTGTTTACAAGAGAAAGGTGCTGTCACTGTGGTTTTATTGTTATCTGAACAATACAACTGAACAAATACTTGAGAGAGAGAAAAAGATGATTTTACAACTATTAATTAAGATATCAAAGTTACTTTCATATTCATAAAACCTTTTCTATTCGCCATGAATGCTTATGCACAATTTTTATTTTTATAAGAACTTTCAGAGGAATTGACCATATTACAGTGTATTATGCATTTGCACAAATTATATTCTTTTGTCTTTTCCTTTTTGTAAAAATTGATTTTTCTGGTTATAAAGGATTTTTTTCTCCTTCAGATTTTACATCATGAATAATACACCTGGGTCACTTCTCCAACCATTTTTTTTTTTTACAGTGGTAAGGATTTATTTGTATGAGGAGACAATCTATCTTACAATGAATAGTTGAAGACCGTAATAGAACAAAAAAATATACAAATAACCCAGAGGTTGCAATATGTTTGTATAAAGTATTCAAACAATTTCAAATAACAACTGAACTTGTAAAAATCAACATCTGTTCATGGATTATTCATGAATCAAAATGGTAAGATTCTTTCAATAAAAATAGTCTTCAATGAACAGTTACCCTGGTTGCTGGGGAAAAAAAAAAAAAAAAACCGATTCATGCAAACTGAAATCTCAACTTCAAGACGTTCATGAAGCTCAGATTCATTAACTCTAAAATTATCCTCTGGTATATAAATTGTTGCACCAAACCAACTAATAAAAAAATCCAACAACAAAAAAACCCCAAACAATAACAAGACAGCATTTAACTGTATTAATTTAGGTAATTGTGAGGTCTTTTCCACAAAATATGTATTTGGAATGAATCTGTAATTGCATTTGTCAATTTATAAAGGAGGATTACCCTGTTGCAATGTAAACTTTTCTTTTTGTTTTAGTAAATACCTACAATGATGAGTTCATGTATAATGGTTTAAAACTATTAATAGAAACTATAATAAGAAATCAGTAATTGTTCAAACCTGCGAGTATGATTTTTACCCAACTGAGAGGTAGGAAGCTCTCCTATAGTTTGGCATACAGACACAAAAATCGCAGTAGGTATCATTTTCAGAACAATGCACATTTTTAATTTATGAATGTTCTTTTATAAACTTGTATATACAGTCACTCTTTTTTTGCCTTTTTTTTTCCTCCAGTGCTACATAATTATAACTTGCAAAATGTAAATATTTATGAATTCACAGGATGTTCGTTGGAAGTGAAGAATATTATACTTGCAGATTTTTCTTGTACTTGCAGGATTCACATAATTTTACTTGCGATCATGATGTACTGAAAAATGCAAAAAAATATAATATTCTACATTTGACTTTTCTGAAAAATACCATCTGGTGTTATTTTTTGAGAGTTGGAGATTAGCTCTGTAATTGCTTATAGTTAGAGATAGACATTACTACATTTATTGACAATTTTATTCTCTACAATAATCTTACATTTAAATAGTGACTTTGTTCCTGAAGGATGCCAAAGTGATTAAACTGATATTCAAACTCTTTGGATCACATCACCCACAACTGAAATGCAGCCATCTCTGGGGTGAAATATTGCAGCTGTTTAACAGTGCTCAACCGCGCTGTATAACAGCTTTGGAAATCAAGAATACCTTATTCAGATGAAAACGGGGACATTTAGGTAGGCAAAATAATTATCCAAGTTGGTATTTGGCCAGGATGTTAGTGCTCACATGTCTATACTCAGAAAAAAGTTATACTGACTCCTTAATAACCAAAATTACTCAGGACCTTGGGTCTGCTGCTCATCTCAGAGAATGCACTGCCCAAGTGAAACCCCAGCCCTGTTCAGTGTTTATTGAGACTGTGATGCTGTGCACAGACTGTGGCATACATAGCTTGAGTCAGTCGGACTTTTCTTGACCACATGGATATCATGCACCAACTCTTGTGAACCTATTTGTATGGAAGAATTCCACGGTAGTGGCTGTGCAGGTTTGGAGGCTGCAAGTGGAACTAAGTTGCCTCTCAGATAACTGTGATTACGAAAATGGATCTTTGAATATTTTACCTTTCCTTTGCCAAGATTTCATCGCACTTCAGAAGTGGGTGTCACCTCCCCTAAACCCCAATTAAGTACGTGAAGATAATAGTCAATGCCTTTCCAGACCTCTGTTGGCTTTCATATTTTTCATGAGATAGTGATTGTGCTCTTCTTGCTCATCAGATCACCTTGCTATCTTTGGCTGGTTGTTCTTTGTTTTAGTTGATGTATTCAAACTGGACAAATATTTCAGCAGGTATTTTCTTCCACACAGTTATACTAAAACTCTTGATGTCATTAGATTTTCATTATATGTCTACTGCTCATGAATTAAATGGACAGGGCTTGAAATGTGAACTGCATCTACAATTTCATTGGAACAATACATTTAGCTCAGGTACATCATCAACATTGAAAGAAAGCACTGTCAAGGTTAAAAAGCAAGAAACTCTTTGGTAAGTCATCTGCCTCCACATAAGCTTCTTTGCTTGTATATGCCAAAAAATTCCTCCTCACTCACAGTTGCCAACCACAGTATATTTTTGCACTGCTCTCTGTTTATCATCTACAGTGCTTATTGATGTGCAATTACATCCAACTACATGCTCCAGCACTGTGCTCTTTCTCATTATCTAGTTGTCAGAGATGATCAAAATATCATGCTTATGGATTTCTTTAGTTCACATGCAGGAAAACTTCCACTGAACTTTATCTGGGTGGAGATGTCACATGAAGGAGTATTGTGGAAATTGATTTTCTTAAGGTTGTTCAGCAAGCCAGTGGCATGGCCAGGACTTTCTCAATTCCTGCTTCAATGGTTGTCATTTTACACCTAGCCAATTCACTGGAATAGTTCACTTTTTTTAAATAAAGGGGGGGAGGGGGTTGTGTATTTGGGTTTTTTTTTTCTCCTCTCAAGTTGTAGCAACAGCCAATTTTCTCACCTTGCTTCTTTTTGTTCAGGTTTGGTCAAAGCTGCTTCAGATCCTCAGATACGCATAGTAGTGTTTGTATGTTTGTTTCCCGAGCGTAAATTCAGACACTGTGCTGAAAGAGAAGGTTTTGGGGTTTTTATTTACAGAAAAGCAAATAACAAGAGGAAAATGGATTTTTTTAAAAAAAAGAAATGTCATACGAAATGTCAATCCACTGTATGATTTTGTGACAATCAGAAACCAATATTTGCTACCTATTTGGTATAGCAATAATGTGGCTCACTCTTGGTTTCTTGAAGAAACAAAATGCATTCAAAATCACAAAGACTTCAAGTCCCTAAATGTAATGATTTGTGAGCAAAAAGTTGTAATATCTGTGAGTCAAAACATGAAGATTTTCTGTCTGATAACGTGGATGCATTTGCTTTGCTGTAGAAAGAGTTGTTGCATGGATTTACAGTTTTTGAAATTAAACACTTCAAAAGATATCGGGAGCAAACTTCTTGTTTCTCATTCTCTTTTTGGTGATATTTAGGTGAAATACTTCAAACTTTTTGTTTTGATGGCAAATAGCGGAAATGGACTTCTACCTAGCTCTTCTTCGTCCTAGTATTTCAGAGCAAGATCTAGTAAAAGCACAATCTTTAATAATCTTTGTTAATTACATTTATTAATAAACACATAAAAACATAAAATTATAAAAGGACATTATGAAATTATATATCTATAATAATAAAATATTAAATATTGTCTAGAACTAAACCAAGGCAGCTTATACATAACTATGTGTATATCCTATTTCATTTTCCCCTCCATTTCTGTGTATAGCTGCACTTACTCCTTTTGCAATTATCAGTATAGATATTTGTAAAAGAAACATTTAATCCTGCAGCTATAACACAGAGGTGTGCAAATCCTTTTCTTTGTTTTCTGATAATTAAAAAGAGACTTTTATAATGTTCATTTCATCACTACTTAAGAATATTTTTATGTTATAATAAGTAAACAATAATTTCAGGTCAAAACAAAGATGTCATTCCACTCAAATGTTCTTATTTATCATGAGAGAGTTTTTTGGAATTTGGAATCCAATTTGGAAAAGTTTTTCCACGTTTGAATAATATTCTGAATGAGTTGTCATTTTAAATTAAATTAAAAAAAAAAAAACAACAAACAAACAAAAACAACTTCCCTCTTGATGTAGAAATGGTTTACACTTCTTCAAGCTAAAAGGACTTCAAAAAAACTTGGGAAAATAATTTTCAAACAAAAAATTGTTACATTTTCCAGTTGACATAGGTGTGTGAAACTGTATGTTTTGTTTTAAATTATGAACAGAAGGTGTGCCTCATTTTAAATTTTGGACCACATTATGCCGTTTATTTTTAACAGCTATTAGTGTTTGGGCTGTAGGTTGTTAAAAACTTCTGACCTAATTGGCCTTTTGTCCACAGCCTACTCCTGGTGCATTTGAAGGTCAAGGCTTCACCCAAAGGAATATGTCCTGTCTCTGTTTGGTGCGTACTGCTAACCAGTAGTAAACTTTTGTATTTATGCAAACACAGGTAATGTAATTTTAAATATACTTGTGGGACACATCTAAATAACCGGCTATTTTCTAGTCCCTTTTAGGAGAAGAACCGCATTTTAGGGATATGACATTATCAAGCTACAGATGTGGCTGTCCTGTTAGAAGACCAGGTTGCCTATTAGGAGCCAGATTATGAGCTTTTGTGCTTATTTTATAGATTACTTTTAATGTGGAATTCATCTATTTTTTAGAGCCTAATGACCAAGAAAGGACCGTGTTAATACCACATTGTGGACAAGATTATTCCAAATGATCTGAGACACTATGGTGAGATTTGAAACACATTGTGGTCACTTAAAACTTACCATTTTGCATTCATATTATTCTACCATGATGCAAAACATTCTAGTGTGCTACGTTACCAGCAGAAAACCTGGAAAGTGTTCTGCCTTGACAGAGAACTAGAAAGGTACTTTCCTTCTGTATTTTCTCAATGAAATTGTCTACAAAAAAATCCAGTGCTTAGACTACACTTGATCCTGTACAAATATATTGAATAATTTGATAAAAAAAGGATGAATGAATCACCTCTGGGGAAAAAAATATTCTGACCACTTTAAATAAATTGAATGCTTATAACATGTGGAACAAAAAACCTAGTTAGTGACATAACTTCACTAAACCATAGTAGTTTTGCTTTTAAAAGGCAAATTAATACTAAAAAAAAAAGGAGACTTATAGAAAAAAAAAAAGCTCTACAGGTGCCTCAAGCAATTAAACTATTTTTTAAAGAGATATTAAAAACATTATTTGTTTCTTATGAATACTAAAATGTCATCCCAGGAATTGATTTCTAAGAAAATATCCTAAAAGAGGGTAAGCCTCAAGGTGACGAGTAGAAGTTTTAGAAGCTGTTAAAATTGGCAAGTTATTGACTGAAAAAAACATTTGTGCAATCGTATTTATAGATGTAGAGGGAAGAAGCAGGAAACATTTTAGGAAACATTTTCAGAGGCTCAGTAAATTTCCCATAAGACTGATAGATACTTCTTTTTAAAAAAATCTCTTTTCTATTAGCAAGTGTGAAGTGAATTAGATTATCTTAGTCTAGAAAAATGAGAAAATGATGGCATTAGTTAGAGGTAGGTAAATTACCATTTGTGTGAAAAACTATTGCACATAATCAACTTGAATTCACCTAACCTCCTTTTGCTGCTCTCTTTCTGGTCCCCTTGGGGACAAACAAAACAAAAAAAAATATAATACATGCTTATATTCTGTAATGCCAAAATGTGAATTAGTTTGTTTAACTGCGTAAAGGTCTACATAGGGTTACAGTGAGACTAGCAACTTGTTTTAAAGGCACCCAAACATTGCTGTACAAATGTAAAAATCTAGAGTATTAAGAAATACTTTATTAAATGACTGAGGAATCACTTATGCCTTAAGTAAACTCTCCTGATAATACAAGCCAGAGCACAGATGAACATTTTTTAATGCCAGGCTGCTCTACAGTGAGCAACCTGCTTTAAGAAGGTATCACACCATTGAAATTTGTTGAAGATGCTTGCTTATGGCTTACAATTAACCCTTCAAAGCTCCCACAGTGAGATAACACCTTTGATATTAATGGAGGATTTGCTTTATTTCAGTTAGCAGTGCTCTAAATGAAAAGTTGGCCTCCATCTGAAACAGGCAAAGCAGAATTTTCTTGGGTTACTTTGGGGCTTGCAGGCATATTAAGGGATTAGCTTTTAAGGTTTCACTACTTGATCTGTGTGGGTTGCTGCCAGAAGGGTTCCCCCTATCTGGATTAGCTCCTAAAGCTAAGAATCATAGTTTTTATAATAATTTTCTTTGCAGTGTTGATTTCCAAGGAGACAGGTAAATTGATCCAGCCTCCCTGAAGGCACACTGATACTGACATGATGGAGCTGGATGAACGAGATAATGGTGAACAAGGTCCAGTCCTTCTGGATATGCTATGATCTTAAGTTTAAATCAGCCATGAAATAGCATTCAAAGGCTGAGGTGAGCACAGGGATGAAGCATGAAGTGAAATCCCAGCACACTTACAACTAAGATTTATTTTTACACAGGTTAGGTGATTGTCCACCTACAGTAATTTTATTTCTTGATGTATTCATAGACATATGTTGCAACTAAAAGGCAGTGTTGGCACAGACCTCACAGAAACTGTGGGTGAAGTAGAAAGCTTTTAACCATAAGAAAAGTAAGGTTCCAGAAAAATCTGCCTATGAAAGCAAAAATACGGCTTTAAGGAAAACCAGGATCAGTTTAGGAAAGCAATTCTAAACTGGATATGATAGTGTGATTTGATGTACCAGTAGATCCCTTTTGATCTTGTCACCTATGGAAAGAAGAGGTTCCAGATTAATTAAGCAAAATAACTACCTGATATGCTTTTAGAGATTGGTATTTACATTAGTGTAAACAGAAATGTTGTGTGAAACAGTCATGCTTAGAAATTTCATGCCAATATAAGTGGTGTTGGGGTTCCTTCCACAGTTTTGGGGTTTTTTTTGGTATAGGTTTAGTCCAACAAAAAATTCAGACACTTCTTACTACAGTATCTGGATGATTCATGGGGAACTGCCTGTAAGCTCAGAATCATCAAGATACAGTGTGTTTTGTTGCCTCAGGGCTACCGGTTATGGCACTTCTCAGATCAGTGTAGATTCTAGAAATTATTAAGGGCTTTGCTGTACCCGTGTTAGTTGCTGAACTGAATCTCAAATTTGAACTTTGAAGTGATTTTCTAGTGCATTGTGCCCCTACAAATCCAGACACGGAGACTGTTTTCAGCTGAAATAAATAAATAAAATAGAAAAGCAAGACACTGTACTTATGAAGTATGTTGCTAGTTTAAATCTCACTGCATAACCTGTATGTACCTGCTGGGTTGCAATATTGCTGTCAGCTCAGAAACGCAAATGGCTGTTTCCTTCCCTGCAGGAGCACAGCAAGTAGGTAATCTATAAGTACCTGTGGATAGCTCCAGATGGCAAATATCTTGCTACCTTGATGTACCTCCACCTTTCTGCTAAGTCTTTTTAGGCTTTAAATACTTGTTGGCACTCTATAGTCGTTAGAAATATACCCATAGCTTGATTTGAAAACACAGTAGGAGTGTTCCAGAATCTGATTATGAATAGCTTTTCCATTGTGATCTGTCTGTATACACAAGGAATTTGGATCTGATTGTTCAGATCCTTTAATATATATCTAAGTCCCAGAATAATCATAGGCAGAGGATGGAAGTCATTTTACTTTCTACAGGGAAAAAATGTCTCTACATAGACTCATTTGCACAAACCGGGTAGCTGTGTCTTGTTTGAATTGGAAATTGACAATATCTACATGTGTGGTCTATGTTTTAAAGAGCTCTGAACCTGAAAAATAAGTATTTGGAAATGCATAGTAGAACAAACTTCTGATCTAGATTTCATTCATGTTGATTTATGAACTACAGTAGAGATAGCTCATTAGAGTTATGCTTAGGAGACCATATATAAATTACTTTTCTGTGAAAATATCTATACTGTGTCTTATACCAGAAAATTTTAGTTTACCACTACAAATTATTTTCCACCTCAAAAACCAAGAATGGCAGCTCTCCAGACATCTGCTTGGAAGCCTCTGTTTAAGGAAAGTGGAACTGAAGGACTCTGCCAGCAGAGACCCCCACTGCAAAGGAGAGGAAGGTGCTTGGTGGCCCCAGCTGTGTTCTCCAGGTGGACCTTCCAGACAGACAAGTTACACATCCACTCTCAATCATTGCAGATCTCAGTCGTAACATACTGGAAAACCTGATGAACTCATATATTCCAAGACAGCCAAAAATTTCTGAATGCCATTCACTGTAAGTATACTCTAAAGTTGCTTGATATAATTACAATTGCACTTTGAAGAAAAGGACACAAAATCAGGCATAGTTTCTGATTACTTAGTTATTTTAGTAAACAAGCTACTAGGACAGCTCAGAGTATGTTTTCACTCCATAGAAAATATGTGTAATGTTTCAGCATCAAAATACGGGGTTTTTTGTATGTCTGAACTGTTGGGTCAGTGAAATTGAACCTGTGGCTGGGCAGAGTACCACTCAGCTCTTCTGTGTGTGGCAGTAACCTGCCTGTGTGGACTTTATGGGGAAACTGAGTGATATTAAATATTATGTTTTCATATTACAGCTTCCTTTGCATTTGACCACTATTTTGCACAAAGGCTCCTTACTGCAGTCTTAAAAATCAGAACAATGGAATACAATAAATTAATACAAGAAAATTAGAAGTTTGCATATAAACAGATTTTCCAAGGTTCCCTCTCACTGTCAGTCATTGTATTGGTATATTGCATTTTTTCACAAATAAATAGAATGCCTTGGAAATTATTTAAAGTGTGTCTGACTTAGGAAACACTTCAGGAACACTTATGTAGCAGTTACAGATAAACACATAAAACCATTAAGATCACAATCATCTGTTGCAGGAGCTGTTTGTATCATCCTCACTTCAGTGTGTATCATCCTCACTTCAGTGGGACTTCACATTGGTTTCTCTGCATCAATATCAGCTAAAATGCATACCTGTTTAACTCATTATTTGTTTAATTGTATAGAGTTGGCTTTATTCACATGGTGCTGGTGTTGAAAACAAAAATCCAGACCGGTATCACAAAGTTCCCATGTGTGGCTTAAGGAATTACATATTCTGCCTTGTGAGAGTGTAAAATTATAGTTGTATAAAATCACCTAGCAGTTCTTTACCATGAGTTGCATTTTATTACCAATTTCAGATATAGCCATGAGGTAACAGCTAAAAAGGTCACAGTGCAAATACATGTGCAGAATTTAAATGAGGACTTATTCTTTTTCCAATAAGCACACACCGGATGCAAAGGAGGAATTGGAACTTTTTCAGAAGACAGTTCAGGCCAACCCGTCCCTCATCAGGGACCATTTCAAAGATTAATTTCTGATGTCCATAGAAACATATTGTGTGAGCCTGATTTTAGATAATACGCCATTTCTGTGCATTGCCATCTCCTCTGAAAGCATTCAGGCTGCACAGGTCTGATTGCAGGATTTTGCAGCGTCCTGTGAGAGCTGCAAAACCTTGGTAGTCCGAGTGGACTGGCTGCCTCTGTAAAGTGAGCCTGTAAAGCTTTATTTCCTTCTGGGAAAGAAACCATATCTGAATATTGCCCAGATTTCAAATTACCTTCCCCAGTACTAAACAAAGATTAAAGGAAGAGGAAAGGAGAAACATTTCCAGAAATGAAACCTCAGGTGATCTGGTTTCTATTCTCAGCTCTGACACTCGCTTTTTTTGTCAGCCTTGGTAAGTCACTTAGTTGTGCCTTTTCCCTCATCTTCATAATAGGGATAATAGGAATATTGTAAAGACAAAATCAATATTGCTAGTAAAACACTGAGGGTCACAGTTACATAGAAGTCTCACACAAGTATGGGCTGTTTAAGACCTGAAAGACCAGGGAGTTAAACCCTTTGCTGGGATGGGACTTGGTGATCTTAGCCCGGACACAGAGGATGGGGGCAGAGACCAATCATCAGAATGTGATATCTGCTTTAATAAGCACATGGAGCCC
Organism: Ara ararauna; assembly: GCA_028858755.1. Taxonomy (NCBI): domain Eukaryota; kingdom Metazoa; phylum Chordata; class Aves; order Psittaciformes; family Psittacidae; genus Ara; species Ara ararauna. The sequence goes on from CM054381.1 coordinate 51,954,339, forward strand.
TTTTGGAGTTAGTCATACTGAGCAGTGATGGGGTAGAAGGTCTTCCCATCCTAATAGGACTCATAATCTTCCTGACCGGTGGGTGGGACAGGACAGGGGATATTTCCAAAAGGACATTAGCACAAACTGGTCTTCTAACAAATATTAATAAAAATTAGATGGCAAATACGTGAGAAAAATCTCACTTTCCTCTCCCTCCTCTTCTTGTGTTCAGTAGCTTGGGAATATTTGGCTAAGCCTGCCTTGCTATAGAGATGAGATAGAAAACCCTCAGAGCTGCAAGTTCAGCTTTTACAGCAGCTCAAATGCTTCGGTGACAACATGCAGGTTGTGTCTTTCTCCCTCCGACCTCAATAGCCAAGTCTTAACTCCATGAGTGAATATTTCAAAGACTGAAACCTTAGAATAGTACAGCATAGAACAGCATAAAATAGAATAGATTATTTCACTTGGAAAAGACCTACAACTACCCTCTAGGCCAATTGCCTGAGCACTTCAGGGCTGACCAAGAGTTAAAGCATATTATTAAAGGCATTGTCCAAATGCCTCTTAAACACTGACAGTCATGGGGCATCTTTCTGTAAGATCTTTCTCAAACTTTAATTTTGACTTAGAGATTGATTTCCAAAAGCACAAACCTGTGGCTTTGAGAATCTGTTTTATAAGCTGTCTTTTTGAGTTTCTCAAGACTAAGTGACTGCTTTACTGGGACAATGTGTCATTCCTGATTATATTTGCGTGTTGGTTTCAACATAACATTACATGCCAGAGCTTCCTAACTGGATGTGATGCAGCATCAACCTGATGTTTCATGCTCTGGGAACTTTAAAAAGTCATTGAAGGGAGAAAAGTGAGATGCCTTTGGGAGGAATTGCAGAAATTTGGGTTTGATTCTACTCTTATCAAGGTAAATAGTAAAACATATGTTGACTGAGTTTGAAGGAAGATGGGCCTGTAATGACTCTGACAAGGTAGGTGATGTCTAATGATTTATCAGTCCTAAACTTCTGAGGAATGGGATGTCCTTCTGTTGTTTTTTAGAATTGTCTGTTTCTTGTAAATACATAGTAGAATAATAACTGCTGGTGTTTTATTTATAAAAATGCTGGTGGAAGTATTTATTATGAATGAAATTAATTTTGAATTAGCCTCCTTTTCCGTCCATGAATGGTTTTTGCAAACAATGCTCTGTTCTTATTATTCACTGTATAATCAAGAAAGAAACAGTTTATGTCTCCTCTATCTCCCCTTGCCATTGTTTCTTCAAATCCTTCCAAGTAGGGAAAGAATACTTGAGAGCAAGTGCACTAATATTCTTGAAGCTACCTAATTTTCTCCTTCAGACTGTTTCTGAAAGGCTGATACAGGACTAGAAGAGTGTGCATATTATGGAGTTGTGCAGGCTATGTGGTAGTAAAAAGTGTTGAGTGAAGGTCTTCTACTCCATATGGGCAGTGTGGGTTATTTCCCAAAATATCTTGAATTGCTGTGCCAAATAATGGGCACCTTACTACACCTCCGCTGTCAATCTCTAATGTGTAATAAAACCATCAGATTTTGTATGACCTTTATGAAAGTAAATCTTATAAAGCTATCCAGTATTAGACCTTTATGGAAAACCCTGTCAGATTTCAAGTTCCCTGAATTCGATTTGAGTTGTGTGCAGAAGATAAGACTTGTGCACATAGGAGACTATAAGCTACCAGTATCTGATAATGTGTAGAGCATCTTTAACTAAAATTTGCCAGATGCCTAGTGCCAGTCTTATACAAGGCCCTATGCAACCCATGATAAAAAGTAGAAGATGACTTAGCACTCCACAGCCTGGTGGATCCATCCAGCCAGTGCAGTCAACAGGCCAGCTGTGGAGAAAAAAAAGAAGGTACAGACAGTCTGAGACTCCAGGAGATGGTTACTTTTCACTGGTTGTGAGTTATTTCAATCCTGATTTTGGTTGTCTAGTTTTGGGGGGGGGGGGGGTAACATGTACTTGTTTGTTTTTAGCTAGTGTATACTCCCCCCAAGATTCAAATTATGTTTGACTTACTAAAAATTCATTTTTTCTTAAATATGGGAGAAGTCACACTTAATGTTTGAATTCATGCTTAGATTCAAATACAAACCAACCTCCTATTCTTGAAAAATCCAGAAATTGCTCCGTGCTACATACCTGAAAATGTTTTCATACTCTCATTTATAAATAATGTGTATAATGGAAGAGTAAAGATTAGGACTAATTGCCTACCATATTTTATGACAGAAACAAAATAAGTTTCTTTTAAGTTTCACAGAACACAAAATATACCTTGAAAGCAAATGAAACAGAACTGACAACTTTTTGTTCTCTGACAGACAAAACCTGACTAAATTACCTTAAAGAAAATGAAAAAAAGAAAAAAACGACACCTCCCCCCAAAAAAACTCCTTGAATTGCCTGTGGCCTGTGTTTTTATGTGTGAAGTTGGAATCCAGGGGGAATCTCAAGCCTTCGTATACAAACTTTATAATGGAAATGCTGTCAAATTCTTAAGTACACAGCAAGGCAAATGACACAGCTATAGCATGTTAAAAAAAATATGAAAATGCTCTGAACTCAGGGTGAAGGCTAGCTGTCTTGACACTGAACATAGAAAGGTAAATGACTGGAACTTTAATTACTTTGATCCGTCATGCCTTGTAGCTATATGTCAGCTAAGCCAACAAAACTGACACAGAACAAAGGCCATGACTGTTTCAACATCTTAACTCATTTCTTATGGTTGATTAATAAGTCTACTGAATGAAACATGAGATGAGAATTGAGAAAAACATGAAGAGTGTTTTTACGCACACACACATCCCATGCGTATGATTTTTCTTCAGTGGATGCATTGGTTCAGACTATGGAGCAGTAAGCAGCTGTGTACCCAGCATACAGTTCTTACCATAAATGTTGTGCCTGGGTATGAAGGTCTGTGAGCAATATACAGCCACACTTTGGTGGGACATGGTACTTTTCCAGGCTGTTTCTGTGTTTACATAAATCCATGTGCCGTAACTTCTGGAAAAATTCTTCCCTGTGAGGGTGCTAAGGCACTGGCCCAGGTTGCCCAGAGAAGCTGTGGCTGCCAAATCCCTGGCAGTGTCCAAGGCCAGGTTGGACAGGGCTTTGAGCAACCTGGTCTAGGGGAATGTGTCCCTGCCCATCGTAGGGGGAATGAAACCAGGTGGCCTTTAAGGTCCCTTCCAACTCAAACCATTCTATGACATGATTCTATGATTCCTTGTCTCACATTAGTTATGGGTTAGCCTAAATTCCTGCTACACTGAATGTCCATGACAGTTTCTTTGATAATGAGACAAAGCTCCCAAAGATATAGTATAGCCTGTACTATAACGTAAAGTATGCTTTTTCAGAGGGATCTTGCATCTTAGTCTGCCTTCTTTTTTCTCCAAATCCCATCCTTTCTGTGAGTCCTTGAGAGCATTTCAATAGTCTAGCACAAAGTCCAAGGGGACAGCTTATGTTTACAACTCAAATGATCTCTTTCATTCTTGAAGGATGCTGCTGAATTGCCAGAATGAGGCAGCTATGAACTCCTGACTCAAACTGAGATATAAAGCTTTCACTTTAATTTCCTCTTTGCAGAAGCTATTAGTTCAGCGCTGATTTTGGACATACTATGACTATACTTGTGTGCTTGATATTAATAAATATGGTTTCCAAAAATATGATCTAATTTGCACATTTGTGGTGAGACAGAATTTGGCCTATGTAACAAAACATAGACCAAATCACATACAGTGATGGTAACTGATAGACTCTATGTGCCAGATAAAAAAGATCAAAATATTTCCATGTAAAAAAGTGGCTTACAGAATTGCAACAAGATCCATATGAACAGTGAGGACATGTGTACTGCAGCTGGATGTCCATGATGTTGTCTCCCACAACTCATTAGATCCTGTGACATCTCAGTGTGACATGCCAAACAGGAACATGGCACAGTGGGCCCAAAGAAAGTCTCTCAAGTCCTTATCACCTGTGTGATCCATTCTGTGGGCAATCTCAAACTTTCAATCCTTTACATAAATCCTTTGCAGAAAGTAAGTAACCAACTGCTGTGGTTTAAGCCCAGCCATAACTCAGAAAACCATGCAGTCTCTCTCTCACTCCCCCCCCCCTTCCTCCCCCGCCCCTGCTCTCGGAGGGATGGGGAGAAGAATCTAAAGAATATAACTGTTGCAGGTTGAGATAAGAACAGTCCAGTAGCTAAGGTATAACACAAGCCACTGCTACTACCACCAATAATAATAATGACAAGGGAAACAACGAGGGAAGAAAATACAACTGCTCACCACCAGCCAACTAATACCCAGCCTGACCCAGCAGTGATCTAACCCTTCCGGGTAACTGGCCCCAGTTTATATACTAGGCATGATGTCCTGTGGTATGGAATACCTCTTTGGTTAGTCTGGGTCAGGTGTCCTGTCTCTACTTCCTCCCGGCTTCCCCTCCTCCCTGGCACAGCACGAGACTCAGAAAGTCCTTGGTCAGACTAAACATTACTGAGCAGCAACTAAAACCATCAGTATTATCAGCATTGTTCCCAGGCCGAAAGTCAAAAACACAGCACTGCACCAGCTACTAAGAAGGAGAAAAATGACTGCTACTGCTGAACGCGGGACACCAACTCTCACATTTAAAGTGTACATTGAATTACAGAGTCAGCATTCAAGTTTAGGTGGCTTTTACTTCTGCAATGTTGCTTATGTTTGGAGTTAATTTTTAAAGGCAGTCCTTCAAAATGAAGTTGAAATAGTCTGTGCTGGATTTCTCATAACTCATTTGATGCTATTTTCCAGTCAGCACATATAGTTCAAGACCCCTCTCTTCCATCATTTGAAGCTCTGGAACATTGAATGCTGTCTTGTGCTGTAGTTTGAATATAAGATTACTTAAGTGGCAGTGAATATCTCTGCAACATAGCTACTCTACAAAGGGAGCACACATTTGGATGCTGCCTTAAATACTAATATTTTATAGAAAAATACATAGAGCCATTTGTTAACTAGCTATTTTTTTCTTTATGCAGTATTTTTAAAAAATTGATTCAAAATCACTGGTTTAGTTGCTGAACTAGAGTTTAATTTGAAAAGAAGCACTAAAGAGCTGGCTTTTAAAACATGTAACTCTGATTTTGCATTTTAAAAGTATGCTAATATTATGAATGATAAAATTGCTAGATTTTTATGAAATCAGATATTTTTTCTTGAAAGTTTACTGAGTAAAGTAAAATTGGATAGAAATAGAAGGCAGTCAATTAATTCTTTTGAGCTAATTTACAGATTTGAATAAGTTCTGTGTTCCATAAAAGTTAATAGGAGTCCTTTTGCTTTGCTTTAAATGCTGTCCAGATATAATCTCCTGAATTTGGCATGTCTTTACTATATGTCTTAGTGCAAAACCTGTATTATATGGCCATACAATTACTTTCAATTTATTTTTTTATTTTTTACAATGGTAGGCATTTTTTGAGTACGGTATTATAAAATGGTGTGTATGGGAATGTCTTTCAAACCAGTTTGATATTTGAATGCATTATTACTGTTATGGCAGCCTATCATTACTCAGGCAAATAGGCAGTTAATTTGGTGTAAAATATAAGCAAAATACCCACAAGAATTCTTTACAATGGCTTCCTACCTAGTGAGTAATAGTGTAGCAACCTGATAGAAGGTAGGTATTTTGCATTTAAATAGCCTCTCATAAGGACATATTTAATAAGGATACGTTTGTTACACACAAGCATAGTTAAGAGTTTGTCTGTATTAAAAGTGATCTTTGTGACCTACTCTGATTTTCATTTTATGTCATTGTAGAAAGTTAATCCAGACCAATCATTGCTAATATCTCTACTAATATAATTCCTAATACTAGTAACATACATTGCTAAAAACTGGTATCAGCTGGGCATTTTTGTCCTGAAAAAAAAAAAAAAAAGTGAAAATAGAAATTATAGATCCAAATTGTACAACATGGCAGCTTGGATGATGAAGCAAAAAGGCCTGGGAATGGCACACTTCAGGAAAGACCAAAGAAATGTCAGATATATTCCCATTTGTGACACTGGCCTGCTGTCTGCCCTTGAGCAAGTTACATCATGAGTCTGTATCCTGGTATGATCACACAGTGCAAATACTTAGCTTTCTTGGAGAAGAGTTTCAAGATTGACAAATGAAAACCTACTATATAATACCCTATCAAATGTAATTATTATTGAGTTACCAGTTACCATTATTGAGTTATTAACTTGGCAAAAATGTGTCTGGAATGAAAAGGACAGCAAGATGAAAGCAGATACTGACAACATTTCTGTTCTTCCTTCTATGTCGACATTGGATGGTAGAGGAAACAAATCCTTCATGTGTTGTCTGAGCCTAGCATGGAAGCAGAAATGTTTTCCAAAAAGAGAAAATAAATAACAATGCAAGTGAAACAGAAACTAACCCCTCATATTTATCCAAGAACTCCTGAGCTCCGTTTAGATAGGTATATTCTCTCTTGGGGCAAATGACTTAATTTAAATTAATGTTACATGATCTATAAAAATATTTTTCCAAATGAAAATTTGAAGCCTTTTCAACTGTAAGCAATCTAAAGCCTTTCTCTATAATATAAGAAACCTATTTTTAGTTTCATGAATATCTAGTAAAGAATGTTTTATCCTCCTGTAAGAAAGTTGGGTATTCAAACCTTGAAGAAAATATTGTAACATATTGTATACTGCACTAGTATGCACCTGGTACAAAATAAATATTGCTAAGAACTATTTAGTGACTTTCAAGAGAGGAAAGTTAGGAAATGTAGAGAAAACACTGGAAAAGAAAAAGTCTTTTATAAATCCTTAGGGCAGTAAAACATACCCGTTTAAGCAATTAAAACTGTGTAACTATGATATTCTGTCATTTTTTGATGGCACAATAATTAGTATAAGAAACTTAGTATTTTTAGATTGAAAGCACCTATACCTGTTTCTTTTGAAAATGATGTAAAAATGTCTTGAAAGACAGAAGTGGTTTCATAAGTTGGGCTATAAGTTAGGCTATGAGTTAGATGTTTGTTTGTTGCTTGTTTGGGGTTTTTATTTTTCTTAAGTCTTGTTTGTGGCTCCAGCCCATGCTATGCAGCAACTTTAGAGTAGTAAGTGAGGAGTGATTCACGTATGCTGAGTGTTTTTATTATGAATTTGTTTTGATTATGGCTGAAATTGATTCTTCAAGCCAACTGTCTGTATAAAGAAAAAGCATTAACTGTAGGGATAGAATTGATTAGTGAACATTCCTGTCTGGTAGCATAAGTAAAGACATCAAGGGAGATGGAAAAGACAGACATTAATCAGCAGTCAAAGAAGATAGGGCAAAAGACACTGGAGAGGTCACCTAATGTATCCCTGCCTCAAGGTAAGATCAACAATACCTATGTCAGTCTTGACAGATGTTTAATTCTTTTCAAGTGCCTCCAGTAATAGAGATTTCCTAACTTCCTCGGCATATTATTTCAGTTGGTAACTCTACTGACAATCCAGAAGTTTTCCCCAACTCCTCACCTAAATTTTTTTTTCTACAGTTTAGTTTTGTTATTCTCCTGGTGTCAAGAACTCACTCCATTAACATGAAACATACCTTTCACCTTTTTTGAAGTCTGCTACCATGTCTTGGTGAAGTATCTCTCTTCCATACCAGCCACTCATTTTTTTTCACTCAGAGTAAAAATAGAGGCTCTAAAAAAAATATTTCATCTTCCTTTTACAGATACAGAAAATTCATGTTTACCCCTCATTTTATTCAGGATCTAAATGAAGCCCCAAGAGAACATGTGAAAGCACATTCTCACTCTTACCTTAAGAGATCACATCTGATTAGGTAGTATCTATTAATCCTGAAAACCTGAGAGCTGAAATATTTTTGGAGTCACATTTTGAGATCTGTACAATGGCCTCAAGGGAATATATTCTAGCTTTCCTCCCTCAGTGGTGTCTTGTCTAACCAGTGAAAGCTTGGTGGGCTTCATTCTGGGGAAAAAAAAAAAAAGAGAGAGAAAAAAGAAAAATAAACAAACAAACAAAAGCCATTTCTTAGCGTGTGAAATTTGTATGAAACTGTGATTATTTTACTGTTGCTTTCTTTTAAGTATTTGCAAGTATGTGTTTCCTTTGCTGCCCTTTTCACTTTTGGCTTGACTGGTTAAAAACCAGTTGTTCCCCAAGAAAGCTAGTTTCAGTGGGAGCCAGGAACTGGGTACAGCTCAGAGAGAAATATAATAATATATATATATATGAACATGCACATTTATATATTTACCTATGAAGTTTAGCTAAAAGCACTTACCAGTAATTTTTTATACTGAACTGTAGAAAATTGCAGCCAAAGATGATAGAGTAGAACATTACACTTGACTTAACTCTGTTGCTAGAAACAGCAAGCTGCAGATTACAAGTTCACTGATATTACTCTATGTTCATTAGTCTAAACTGAAAGCCAGTGTTTATTGGCACAACTATTTTTCTACCATCTAAACAACTTTCCATATCCTTAGGCGTTTTATTGAAGTACAGTGGACCGCTATAGAACTGGATTACCCAGGTAACATTAGGAAGATCCTTTTTCTGCTCAATATCTGTGAAATTCTAGGAAAAAAAAAATCATACTAAATGAGTTTCAATAACAGCAGGGGCAAAGTACATTATTTTCCCTTGGTATCCTCTTTTGTCTTTGTAAAGCTGAAATACATTGACTTGTCACAGCTTCGCTTTTATCAAAACACCTGGAACTTGTGGAGCCTTAATTTCAGTTGTTGTTAATGAAGCCTGTAGATTGTGTCATGCAACTTGCATCATCATGCAGTAAGCCCAGCTGCTATGTTTCCTACTGATGTCCTTGTGGTTCATGTGTTCAGTTTCCTAAACCAACCTCATCTGTGTCTTTTAGCACTGTTTAGCTTGCACAATATTACTTCAATAAAATGCCCGATATTAAAAAAAACAAAAATGATCTTGTGATGCATCATCGCAAATGCCAGTGGCTAGTGTATCACCTGCATTTCCTTCAAGAAGTTAATTTGGTGCCCAGGTTTGCCATTTCAAACCATCCAGACTAGGGGATTGCTGACTTGGGCTATTAGGTTCCTGCAAACACATGGGGTGCTACGTGTAAAGAGGACCTGCGGCCAGTACCTGTAATCACATGGCACTTACTTGATCAAAACTAGCAGGTTTTGAGATGCAGTTAGTTGGCCAATGATGAGTATCCAGCCCAGCAGTACCAGTCTGTAGCCTTTTCGTGGTAATAAAATCCTATGTATGAGTCAAAGTTGAACTTTGTCGTGAGAGTAGAGGATAAGGAATCCATGACTAAGATAATGTGCTTTGAAAATGTCAAAAAGCAGATGGAGAAAATCTTGTCATCTTGTCTATGTTTTTCAGCTGTTCTTAATTTAAGCCTATCCCAACCTATATATTTATTCCACTCCATACACTTGAATGGAGCATGGAGAGATTGTGGGTGGTTACTTTTCTTGAGGTGGTGATGGGACATCCGTAGTAGAAGAAAGAAGACTTTTCAGGTCAATATGACCCTAGATTCTTAATTACTTAGACTTCTAGGGGCATTTGCTAATTTAGGATACCAGGAGCCTAAGGAAGTGTCATTTTTCCTGTTGAGATTTTTACAGGAGAGATTTTGATCAGCAGTTGTTCAGCAAATGTTGGTCTTCACATCCCTGCAAGATTCCTAACTACCCTTCTTATATATAGTGCTCTTTCCCCTATGTGTTAATGATGATCTAGCATGAGCCAGCAAGTTCTAAATGTAAGCAGTATTGTGTAAAAAGCCTCGAAGAGAGACCTGGAAAGTTCTGCTTCTTCCTACATAATTATTTAATGTAGGCAAAAATGAGGTAATAAAGTACTTTGACTGAAGTAATCGATCTCTTTATCAGACTTTCTATCTATGTGTCCATCCATCCATTCATCCATCCACCTATCCATCCATCTGTTCACCTATGTTTTTATTTGTACTTCACTCAAGGAAAATATACAGAAAGAGCTTTGTTAAAAAACTGGGATTCAAAAGACCCTATGTTGTATATGTTTTCCCCTTCTTACGTAAAAAGATGACAGTTTTTATTTAAAACTGTGGTATTATTATGAAGGACTGTAGGGTTTAAAATACACATTTTGCTTATCACAATAATTTTCACCTTTATTTTTAAATGAAAAAAGTTTGTGTAGGTTTATATATGGGCATGCAAAGTCAAATCATGCTGCTTTCCAGGCCTCATATTTCCTCTTCAGTTCTACTTTAAAAGTTAAAATATTCTGCTGCAAAGATTATCATGTGAAAATATCAACCATTAAAAATGACTGTGGGACTATATGTTGCCAAAGGCGGAAATAATCCTGCTATGGGTGGCATGGAGATGACAACCTACAGACAATAAAGGTAATAAATTTCACTTAAAAAAATAAAAACTCCTGTAAGGTGAAACATTTCTGCAAATACTGCAAATAAACTACAGCAAGCTTCACAGATAAACAAAAGTACTTTGAAATAATGTCACCGAAACTACTGCAATAGATTACTGTCATGGTTTAAGTCCAGTCAGCCATGTAGCTCGCTCACTCACTTCCTCCCCTTCCCCCCCGACCTCCCCCCCCCCCCCCCCGCAGGGATGGGGAGGAGAATCAAAAGAATGTAACTCCCATGGGTTGAGATAAGAACAGTCCAGTAACGAAGGTATAACACAAACCATTGCTGCTACCACCAATAATAAGAATGACAAGGGAAACAACGAGGGAAGAGAATACAACCACTCACCACCTGCTGACCGATACCCAGCCCAACCGAGCAGTGATCTCACCCTTCCGGGTAACTGCCCTCAGTTTATATACTGGGCATGACATGGAATGGCTCTTTAGTCAGTTTGGGTCAGGTGTTCTGCCTCAGCTTCCTCCAGGTTTCCCCTTCTCCCTCGCAGAACATGCGATTCAGAAATCCTTGATCAGACTAAACACTCTAAGCAGTGTCATCAGTTATCAGTGTTATCAGCGCTGTTCCCAGGCCAAAAGTCAAAAACACAGCACCGCACCAGCTACTAAGAAGGACGAAAATGACTGCCACTGCTGAACCCAGGACAATTACCAATTATCTTTAGTCTACAAGGCTACTTTAGGAAGGGGAAAGTCCTACCTAATCACGCAAAGGTCTTAGATACTGCGCAGTCCACTCTGACGTATTAACTATCAAGAGATGCCAAACATTCCCAGAATACGAATCTTACTTACAGGATACCAGCCCCCATAATACTTTCTAAACAATCCATAAATAATTCTCACGTCAAAGGTTACAGGCAAAACCAACCCTGTTGAAAATTTTGTCTGCAGAAAGTCTGTTGCAAGAAAAGTTTGGTGGCTTTCAAATGAGAATATAAGGCTCATTTAGCATGAGAGGTAGTGAAGGCTGTGATCAGGGTGAGGACTGTGTAGGACAACCAGGAAGAGTGCAACTAGCATTGATTCTCACCATTTCAACTCCCAAGGAACTCACTAACCGCTAGATGACCCCTGCATTCACTGGGATACATGAGAGCAGGAAGAAGAAATCTCAGCTAACCCATCCTCAGATATTCTCATGGGATGCAATAGATCCTTTTCACAGACACAGGAGCAATTTTCAGGTCATTGCGTTGAATCCAAATTTTTTTCCTCTGCATTACTAGATTTTAATTAAGGCATAAATAAGGATTTTCTACCCTGTTTTCCAGAATAGCAGTTTTTATTGAGTATTTAAAATTTTATTTACACAACTACACTGCTGACCTGTAACTTAGCTCTAGACCTGGAGGACAACTGAACTGATTTTCAGCTAATTGCTTTTATTTAATTTATAGTATTTAATTTCTAAAATGTCAAAATGTTTTGTCATTCTTCTGTTCTCTTATTTACTTTTTTTGCAGTGGATTTATACAAAAAGTAACCAGCTCTTCATTCTTAAAAAATACCACATTTTACCATCAGGAGCAATAAACCAAAAAACTATTTTGAATTTCTTTGGAATTAGTCTCTTCCTACCCCTGACAGAACCCTTGATATTTTAATAATTTTTCCCCCTGAAAAACACGCACCTACAGTTTCTTTTTCAAATGTTGTGTTATTTTGGGACATAGCTTCTCTTGAATCATACAAAGAAAAGCAGATGAATCCAAATAATTTCCTTAGAAGAATGATAATATATTTTATTTTTAACAACAACAAAAAAATAAATTAAGTATCCAAAATACTCTGTTATATATACTGTGTATGTATCAGGTTCAATATATCATTATTCTCTTATTATAGGTGATATAATATCTTTGGTGAATTCTCATACCATGAGCTTCATGAATTTTAAATTCAAAAAGTTTTAATTTCATGGTATGATTCTCATTCCTTCATTTATTTTGGACTTCCACCTGGTTTTCCTGAAATAAACAGTTTAAATACATCTTTATAATTTTCTTCCTCATGCAAAATATTCTCTTAGTATGGCACACATTTATAATTTTTATATTTTTAAGGGTTTTTAAACAAAACAATATCAATTTTTAAAATAAACATGAAAAATTGTATTTATTTGGTGATATTGGTCTTTCTGTTGCTGTTTTTATTTTCCCACTATTACCCTACTTATTTCCACTTAATTTTAGCAAAGCACGTAACACAGAACAGAGGAGAGAAGAAATATTTTTGGCTGAAGACATTGGAGTAAATCACAGCTCTTGTGAGAAAATGTCATGAATATCTATGCTGAACAGACAGGACTTAGATTTTACGAGAAAGAGATAGAGAGAAAAGTGCAAGCACTCAATTTATCTACATCCAAATGATAAAGAACTGACTGAACCCTTCTGGTATTGAAATCTATGCATTTAGAGAGAGTATTTTTAATTTTTAAGTTAGTATTTTGGTCACTAACCCATTTATAATTCATAAGGTCAGAAGGAACTGTTGCAGAGATATAGTTTGACCTATACAGTACAGACTAGACGGCTCCCTAAATTAATTACCACTCAAAAGAAAAAAAGAGTATGTCTTTCAGAAACATAACTTTAATTTGAACACATGTTGACAAAGAACCCACAGTTCTGGTAAGCTGTTACAAGATTTTGTTACGCTGACTCTTAAAAATCATACATTTTTATTTTATTCACATAAGGCTGTCTTCTACAAGACAAAACTGGTGGGTTTTGTTGTACCTTTATTTGCTATTGAAGCATCAATTATGAATATTCTATTACTCTTGTAAATACCTGTGGAGTGGTTGAGTAACACCAAGGTTTCTCTGATAAACTCTCAGAATCTATGCAGAAGACATTTCCCACTTCTTCATTTCATAGAACCATAGAAGGGTCTGGGCTGGAAGGGACTTTAAAGACCATCTAGTTCCAACCCCCCTCCCATGGGCAGGGACATCTTCCACTGGACCTTGCTCAAAGCACTATCCAGCATGGCCTTAAACACTTCCAGGGATGGGGAATTTCTCATGACTCTTCCCATATTTTCCTAGCAAGGTTATTATTTTTATTTTTTTCATTTATGTCTACATTACCGAAATATTTTCAATCCTTTGTGACTTTTATTAATTATAAATAAGACAACAAATAACTGTGCAGAGATTATTCAGGATTCACTTTTATGAACATGGAATCCACTGTACCTCAGGAGTCATGTTTGCCATAGTAGTTTCCTAGTGGTTTACACCTTAATGTTTATGAAAAACTTCAGAAGCACAGTGTGATAACCTTTATAGCATACTCTTCAAAAACTGTGAAATCAAGTCATGCTACTTGGTCACTCAGTCTTACATTGGCTTCTCTTATTGCTTTCTTAGGAGGGATAGAGGTGTGTGTTTTTTTCCCCATGTGGTGGGAATGAGAATATATAAATACATTTAGTTTATGTGCCTGAAATACATTTATTTGTAGATCATGCCCATTCAAACCTCCCTTGCTACTTGGACAGATGGCTAATTTTTTTAGGAAATAGTTCATTTTTTCCTTATCAGCACTGGGAAAGGACATCCTGGTTTTTCCTCAAGGGCAAAGAATGAGGACCGTGAAACCTCCACCTTGTGCACACTACTCTGCAAAGCAGGGGGGGCAGAGTGTTTTCATGAGCTAAAAGCCTCTGAAAACTGAGTGCACAGAACAGCTGAGACACTATCACCATCCCAGATACCTCACTAAGCTGAATAATTTGTCCATCACAAGAAAAGTCCGATTTAGGGAGAGGATTAGTGTAGCTAATGCTATAGAAACATCTTCTGTGTAATCACTGTATTGTTTTTTCCCCTCTCTGCAGCAAGGTGCCAGAGAAGTTCATCTTTCTCTGTGCTGTTCTCACAGAGCTTCCCCGTGGTGTTGCACCAGATTGTACAGAAACTGGACATACTTAAAAAAAGACGTGCAAATGCAAGCACCTCCCCCCCCCCCAACTGTTTTCACTTTTCAGAGTGAATAATAGTAAGTACCACAATGATTTAATACCAGTTTCATTAATGATTTCCTTGGGAAATGAGATTTACTTCACTTGTAGCATCATACCTGAAAGATATGTGCCTACCTGATTCACCTGTCTAGCCTGCACATGGGTCAGTGCCGCAATTGGAAAACTCTCCTTCCACCTCAGTATTCAGCTAAGAGTGCTACTCTTCACTTTAGTGGCTTTTGCCTTGTTGTACACAGGATCACTCTGGCACTGTATTCTCTTTCTGGTTTCCAGCTATATGTCCATCACTGTAGTAGCTCAAATGCTCCTTTTCCACCTCATCAGGCAAAAAACTTGTATATGTAAGAAAATACATGTATATATGTTTGCATGTATGCTGCTGATGTTCAGCACTTTTGCTTTTCAAAGACACCTTGAGTTAATACTATGCTATAAATAACTGCTCATTCTTATTCTGTATGAGTGAGTCTTTGTTCCCTGAATTTGCCATGGGCATTCTGGTGTTTCAACTTCATCTCTGACATATCACTAAGATCGTGTTCTGTTGCTGGCAGGTTTAAAAAAAAACAACACCCACAAACCAAAGGCAGAAGAACCCCTAACATATGTAACCCCTTCCTCCCTTTTAACATAAGCATGTGAATTACATTTTTAATGTTTATCAAAAGTTTTGGCAGTTCCAGATCTGTAACATTTTAGTAGATTAAATCTTGTTTGTTCAGTTAGTTTTGCTTGTACACCACTGCATACTTTTAACTGTTTAGCTAAAAAAGAAAAAAAGTTGGATTTACACTGGTTCCTGGATGCTACCTAATGCTGACAGTTTTCTTCTTAGATTTCTCTTGCATTCTTTTGGATCTCTTTGAAGTGAGTGGAATGGTTTTAATGTTGACCCAAACTGAATTGGTTACAGGACCTAAGAAAAATGTTTTAATATAAATACTGCATAGACAGAGATGATAAAGACAATTTCAGGCACTTGGGAAAGGCAGACAAGGAAACTGAAATCAAGAAAGTTCCATTTGGGTGTGGTAGATGACTGATTGCTCAAGTTTTTCAGCATAGGAATGTGGATGTTCATGAAAATTTGATCAAGAACCATATCCAAACGTGCATTTGCATATCTGAAATAGAGTGTACAAAGATTTTAAAGGCCTACATCCAAGATTGTCATCCAAAACTTCCTTTGTTCACACATACTTAAGCCTGATAGCACCGTTAAACTTCAGGGCTCCTTTGCCGGGAGAAAACCAGTTGTCAGAAGCTGATGATCTAATCACAGCCAGCTGTAGCCACGGGCATCATGCACCTCCTTCTGCTGCCAAGGGGTTAAAGCCATACCAGTCCCAGGAGTATATCTGTGCCAGCCACTTGTCACACAGAATGGCTCATACCTACCTGCCTTGTAGAAAATCATTACACAAATGAGACAGTATGTATATTGCTTACTGTCACGAAGAGTTGCAAAAAAATGTCAGTGAAGGCAGAAAATTGACTGTATTTTTATATTATAGTTGATGCATATTGAGAGGCTACATTCAGCAACTGTTGGTGATGTTGAGTAAGAGCAAGTAGAGCAGACTTCTGAAGCTGAAGAGTTTACAGCAAAATCACTTCAAACAAAGTAAGTGCTCTGTTGTCTAAGGAAGCAGTGGAGCAGATACATTATATGCAATAAAACATTTGGTTCTGAGTATACGATGTACAGAGTAAAAGCTCTAGTGTGTTCAGATTAGATTTGAATAAGCTGCTGTTAAGAGGACAAGTGTTTAAAGTAATACAAAAATTGTCCAGTGTCAGTTTATGTAGTCTGAGTTTTCAGGCTGGCAGTATTTAATTGTTTCACTGGTGGTTTGGATAAGGACTGGGAGAGATGGAGTTGAGAGTTGTATCTGATCGTGGTTTAATGTAAACAACAGAACATGGAGGTGCTTCCACCCCCCCCCCCCCCAAAAATTTTCTAGCTGTTTCTAGATTTCTGATCTTAGTGAAGTCTATAAAACATGCAGATCCAAAGCCATAATTCATTTGGTTTTATCCCATGTCAGCCATTCCACGGAGGCATACAACCCTCCATTGGTCCCATTCCCTGCGAAAGTGGACTTCAAATTGCTGTTTTTCTGCATGGCTTCTCAAGTCATCCTAGATGCTATGTAGTAATGGTTAAGAAGCCCTTTTTGTGTTTGCCTCAAAACAATCCAAAAGGAAGAACTGCTAGGTCGTTTTCGCTTGGGCAAACGGCCAGGAGGCAGAGCAGGAATCCTGTTCCATCAAGGTGGGGGGATGCTTCCTTGTGTCGTCTGCCCTCAGGCCATGAAGATTAACTGCCCTGGCAACAAACTGCCCTGAGACAGAACAACAGACGCTCCGGCGCCCGTCGGGGCACAACATGAAAAACACCTAAGCCTCACCAGATCCCCTGCGAGTGAGTCTGACCTGTGGGAGGGTTCCAAGAGAGCCCGGCCTATAGAAAGGCAGCTGCTCTGCAGCCGCGGGTGCGCACCCTGCTAGCCTGCATCCCTGCAGACTCACTGACTCCAAGAGCCACAAAGTCTAAAACTGAAAGCATTCCACTCGCTGAGAAGACGTTGCTGGATCTACGGAGCGGTGAGCCTATTTCTGTTTTCTTTCCTTCTTTCTCCTTCTACTTCGTGTATTTTATAAGAATAAGAACCTGCCATCTCCTGCTATAATTTTAGGGAAGTTTACAGTAAAATTAATTGTTGCTTCGTTTTTCAACTTCTTGAGGGCCTGTGGTTTTTCCCGCGAACCGCGCAGAGAATGGTATCTCCCGCCGGGCGGGACGGGACAGGACACGTGTTTATTTGAAGCAGACGAAGGAAGGATGTATTTTGACAGGTCAGCGTGATTACAGGGTAGCTCCCGTATATCCAATTGTAGAAATGTCCCTCTTGCAAGGAAGTTGTGCTGAACCTCTTCGTTTTTTGGGATTTCTCTTGCAGTTACTGCCCAAGAACTTAACTCCAGAGAACAGGGAGAACTTAACTAAGGGAATCTATAGGGTTTTTTGAGATTTGTTTCACTTGGATTTAAAACTTGTTCCTTTGCCATATAGCTAGCACTAGGCAGATTTTGTGCAGGGGTGGTCATTTATTCTCTTGAGGCAGCAAGTCTCAACAATTACTTTCTGTTTGATTGCTTTGCTCTTTCCCTCTTCCCTGTATAACCAAGAGATAAAGTTACTTGTGCATTTAAAAAGGAGCCACGTTTGCCTGCTGGTTCTCCTTTGCACATATATATATTTTCTCATTGGTTAGGGATGGTATGGTTTGGATTTAGAAAAATATTTTGTATGCGGGCAAGACTGCCACTGGTTTTATTATTCTTGTTTTGCAAAATGGAGAACTAAAATGAAGAAAAAGCATACATGACGACATTAAAAATTCTATCAGAGCTGTGTGTATTCAATGTGGCAGTACGTACTGGATTCAGATGATGCCTTGCCTGCCATCTCACAACTCCTGACAGTGTTGCGTACTTGGTTTTTAGTAGAAATTCTGAAAATGTGTGAAATCTTGTATTTGTGCATCTTTTGCTTCTGCTGCTCAGTCATTATTGTCTCATCTCTCAGCGAGTGTATCATCCAATTTTAGAAGCAGACTTCATATCCATTGTTCGGAAGAAGGATAGACAGTTTTGATTGCATTTTGTGTTATAAACAGCAAACTCACTATAGAAATGGCTGGACTTATTGCACTGAAAAAACCCTCTATGCTGAGGGCACTGTTTGTATGAAAAGCCTTCTGTATGTAATGCGAAAGTTTCTATGATTGGGAACTGCACAGTACTAGTAGTTAGGGCTTTATTACTTAGTTCTAATTTGTATTGATGGCCTAAAAAAAGTAGCAAGCTTTGCAGTTCTATGAAAGAAAAGATTATAAATGGAGATTAATTATAATTTTGCTAGCTCAGTACTTGTAAAACTAAAGCAATTTATATTCTTTCTCTTAATGATCTCCGTTCCTGATTGCAGTAATGTAATCTAATTGTGATTATGATAGTATCTGAATCATGTGGGCCTGTATGTGATTGGAACTACTCTTTGCATTAAAAAGTAATTTTGGAGTAATGATGAAAAGTTACTGTGGAAAATTGGCAAGTAATATATTTTACTCTGTATCTTAAGTTTCTGCTTTCATTTTTGATTGTATCTTATAGCAAGGGTAAGTATGATACTATATCAAGGATTTATTACATCAAAGACTTATCAATGATAACTATGGGTATCAAGGATATACACATGATATTATTGGAATAACACAGATATGGTTGAGGCAGGAAATTGAGGTTTTGAGATACTAGTCTGGGGTTTGTGGAGAGAAAGGGTAGATGGCGGAGGAGCCCTATCAGTATTCCTGGGAGATGAGTGTTTTCAGAGTGAAATGCTGCCAAGTATTTTGGCTGACATAGCAACATCAATTCTGATAAAAGTTAAGCACAATAAAGGTAGTAGGTGGTTTTCTGAATGATTTTTTTGAACTCTTAGGTCTTTGTGTACAGACGAGATAGGCCTTCAAGAGTGCCAGAACTTTGATAAAGATGGCTTTTAATTACTCTGTTTTTGACTGCAATAAAGTAAAACTAGGGAGGGAATACTCATGTCTCTAAAGCTGAAGTAGGATTGCCTCTAGTTTCTTGTGCATTTTATCGAATTGTCTTTCAGAAACTATTTGAATTAATTCAGGCATTTGTGCCAAGGGTAATAAAGGGTGTTGAACTTAAGAGTTATGAAAGATCCAGTGATCTTGACATCATTTGATTTAAAATATTTGTTGAGGAGTAAAAAGCAATGCAGGCCTTACGGCAGGCTGACTTTGAGGGAATGCAAAGTGTGCTAAAGAATTTTTATCAGGATTTTATTATAATGTATGGTAAATCTACTGAAGAAAATTGGAATATATTTTGGAAACAGTTGGAGAACATTTGAAATTCATCCTGGTTTAAGTCTAAAGAAGGATAAAAGTAACAATGCCCAATGTGGCTAAGTAGGGTTATATAGTAAAGAGTAAGATACGCAATAAGCACAAGGTGTTTTTAAAAAAACCCAACAAAATCTGTCAAGGTGGAGCAGTTGAAAGGCTATAAAATATAAGGAGAAGCAAACTTAAAGGCTAATTAGAAAACCAAAAAGGAAATACTTGTCCTGGGTTCAACAGTAGCAGTAATTTTTTCTCCTTCTTAGTAGCTGGTGCAGTGCTGTGTTTTTGACTTTCACCCTGGGAACAGTGCTGATAACACTGATGTTTTTAGTTGCTGCTCAGTAATGTTTAGTCTGACCAAGGACTTTCTGAGTCTCATGCTGTGCCAGGGAGGAGGGGAAGCTGGGAGGAAGCAGAGACAGGGCACCTTACCCAAACTGACCAAAGAGGTATTCCATACCAGAGCATATAATGCCCAGTATATAAACTGGGACCAGTTACCCAGTAGGGTAAGATCACTGCTGGGTCAGGCTGAGTATTGGTCGGCCGGTGGTTGTATTTTCTTCCATTGTGGTTTCCCTTGTCATTATTATTATTGGTGGTAGCAGCACTGATTTGTGTTATACCTTAGTTACTGGACTGTTCTTATCTCAACTCATGGGAGTTACATTCTTTTGGTTCTCCTCCCCATCCCTCTGGGAGGCGGGGGGGGGGGTGAAGGGGAGGTTGGAGTGAGCGAACGACTGCGTGATACTGAGTTACCAGCTGGGTTTAAACCACGGCAATATTGCTGAAAAAAATATTTGAGATGATAGTAATATCCTGTGAAGGTATGGAAAATTGAAAGGAAAAAGTAGATCCACAAGTCATTATAGTGTCAACAAAGACATAGCGGGTTTTTTTAGCAGGTTTTATTTTTGCATGTGAATACACAGAGGTGGGCGGATGGATGGATGTGCAGGCAGATGGAGAGCTGTTGAACACAGGAGGAGTATTTTGCTTTATATTGCAACATGTGCATCCTCACCTGAGGAACAGATAAGCATGACAAATATCACAGTATTAATTTCATAATCATTTAATGTGATTGGATTTACAATCTGAGATGCAAATAATCAGTCCAATTTCAAAGAGTCAGTCAAATTTTAAAGAAAACCAGGCCTACTGATAGCATTCATTATGACTAAGACGCACAAAACCCACATGGTAGCCCATAACTCCAAAGGGAAAGTGTGAGCAGAAGGGGATGTGCAGCAGGTGTGGCTACATCTCAAGTATCTGAGGTAATTTAGTTAATCTCCTATCTGGTTTAGTCTTTTATTATTTGTTTCTGGGACTGTATTTGGGCCAGGGCTGTGCCACCGCCAGTTCCCTTTCTAGCTGAAGTTGTCAGAGGCAAGGCACGAAGAGGTCTGGCTGCAACCGTGCCTCCTGGCTTGGGGTGGGCTGCAGCACAACATAGAGCTAAAATAAAATAAAGATACTACTTCTGACAAGCTATGAATCTTCATTGTCACTTTTTGCTTCCAGAGGGGGTTCCAGCTGTCCCCTTAGGAGTCAAAAAGAGCTCAGCTCTTTTACTACTTTTCTTTCAAACCTGCAGTTTCTCCTAGCTGCTGTTTGCTTCTGTTAATGGTTTGCATAGCAAAGTCGGGGCTAACCTACAGCTTTAGCTTGGTTGGCAATAATTAATGCATACAAGAATTGTTTTCTTCAGAATGTCTATTTCTTTTAAGAAGTGTTTTTTCAATAGCCAGTATTATTGTGAATTCCCCCATGATGCGGTGATTTTTTGCTCCCCCTGCTGTCACTACAGTAGCAAATTAACCAATCCTTTTGCTCACTGCGAATGTGTATTGGTAATGTTGATGTACAAGATATTTTTGTTACAAGCATTTGCAGCAA
The DNA here is from genome assembly GCA_028858755.1 of Ara ararauna. Taxonomy (NCBI): domain Eukaryota; kingdom Metazoa; phylum Chordata; class Aves; order Psittaciformes; family Psittacidae; genus Ara; species Ara ararauna. The sequence continues at coordinate 51,975,709 of CM054381.1, forward strand.
AGAGAGGAGGGAGACTTAACAGTATTTTAAAAAAGTCAGCCGAGGGAATATTCCTTATTTTAGACACCAGCGGCATTATCTGCTGAGCAAAGAGTCCACAAAAATTATCAAGTTGAATAATTATTTGCTCTTCTAAAAGATTACTCCAAACAAGAGAGAGTTACCAAAAAAATAAATAAGGGCTTATATTACTAACCCTCTTTGTGTCTGAGAAAGCTTAAATGCATGCCTTGGAATCACTCAGAATTATTGCACTGAAATTACTGCTTTAGACTGAGCCCCTTTCAGGGCTGTTTCTGTAACAAGCTTTTCTTCGCTTTCTAGTGATCTAATCTCCTGACAGCCCTCTTCTTCAGAATTAATTTTATTTACCTGGTTGGGTTCTGAAATGCTCGCAGAGATGCCTGCGAGGCTGCATGATAGTACCGGGGTGAGGAGGTTGCAGTCTTTGCTGGCCTTTGTGCGGTGCCAAGGCAGTCTCTGGGAACTAGATTTTCAGGAGTTGAAGCTTCACTCTGTAAAGGGGGTGTCATTTACTCCAGTTACCAGCCCTGCTTTAAGATGCCTTTTGCTGCAGCTGTGCATGTCAGCAGCTGTTTAAAGAAGGGAATATCTGTCTAAAATATATTCCTCTCTCTCTTTTAGTTTTTTATACCAACAGCTGTAAAATCTTCCATTTATTCTCTTTGCATAGTAACTTTCCCTGGCTGTGACTACCTGTCCACTGTTTTTTGTGGGTTTCCGGGGTATTGCAACAAATCATTCTTGGGCATGTAAGAGACGCTGTTCTTTTGTCCCAAATGGAGGTGAGTAGCTGCCATAGGGTGCCTTGCCACAGGCCAGGGGGCATCACTGGAGGAAAAAGGAGGCTACAAGGCTTGCAAAAGAAGGCAGGCTGACGGGAAGGTTTCTCCCATGGAGGGCCAGCTTCTCAGCAACGCTGCCCTCCTGAGGCTTTGGGAGTTGGGGGCCCCTTGCCCCTGTGAAGGAAGTTGCTCAGGTGCCTGTTAGACATTGAGTGCTTTGTGAGGGGCTGCGGGGCCGGCCGGCTGTCTGCCTGCTCCCTTAAGGGAACTTGACAGATCTTAAAAAAAAAAAATAAAATCAATTTTAAGCTCACAAGCCCCAGTGGGTGCCAAAGCCACTTCAGAGAGGCTGAGAGATGGCTGAGTCGACAGGATTTGACTTCCAGAGGTAGAAAGGTGACAAACTCCATCATGAGAAAGGGGCAGCTTAGAGCCTCGAAGGCCGAACCTGCTCCCAGGATCCAGGGCCTGGTGTTGTATTGAACCTATTTATCTCTTTCATGGGCCCAAGGTACCATGGGGAAAGAAAACTTGTTCAAAAAAACACTGGCAGAATTCAAGGGTGTAAATGATGAATTACTTTTCATCAGCTGAAAGGAAACATACTCCGGAACAATACTGAAAGGGAGCAGGAGCATCTGACCTCCTGCTTCAGAGCAGCCAATATCTTCATTCAAGAAGACAACCATGAAATTACACAGAAAATGGGATTGTCATGAACAGCCCCTTGAAATCTCAGTGTACAGTCATTACTGCATGGGAAAAAGCCTTCATCCACACATCATAACTTGTAACAGACAAGGAGGGGGAAAAAAAGCCTACCCTGAAAACGAACCTTGGAGTTACCAGTAGGAGTGTAGAAAATATTTGTTGATTCAAACTTTTCCCCTTTAGTCTACCAAATCATTGTAAACAGACATAACAGTGTTCTAACTCCATAGTAATACTGCCATTCTCGCCGCAGACAGCTCATTGGAGCTGTTTTGTAAATCAAAAGAAAGTAAGAGAGAGGGAAAGCTAATCTATCACTTTATTTATATTATCCATCTTTAGTGAATGATTTATCGTTTAAGTGCTTTGAGAAAAAAGTCCAGAAACTGTTGTCCAATTAGTGCTGCCCTCTTAAACCACATTCTATAAATATTTGTAATTATCGGAATCACAAAACAATGTTCATCAGAGCTTCATGTTCAGGGTAACAACTTATTTTCTGTGTTTGCCTAGCAAAGTTTATATTTATCCAAATTTGGCAGAGAACAGAAAGCAAACAAGAGGCTGTTCGTTTATTTGAGAATTAAACCAATCACAGAGAATGAGAAGCCAGGAATATGGGGATAAAAATAACACATTTAACTGTTTATTTCTTTATTCTTGCAGATTTCTACATTGACTTTAATTAAGCTAGCCCAGGGCTAGTGGGCATGGAGAGGGTTGTAGGTTTTTTTAATTATTATTATTTTTATTTTTTAATTCCTCATTAGGCTGTTTTTCCTTAGCTCTCATTGCTTTAATGACTAGTCTCATTAAATAGGTCAGTGGGCTTTTTTTATTTAGAGTTTTATACAGACTCATATTCCACTGAATCTTAAATATGGACTATCCAGAGTGTTTTTAGGCGTATATCTTCCTTCCTGCAGATAACGATGTGTTTATTTCTCTTTTCCCTTCTCTCCACGGCATCTGATCTTTCATTGCAGCATACCTGGGGAAAGCTCTGGCATCAATCTGGGCCAGCTATGTGCAAAAAATACCTCCCCAGGTATGTGCGTGACTGAGGTTTGCAACCTGTACGCAGCAGCGAATAGAAGGCATGCCCTTGTACCACCTTCCCTAACATTTCCTTCTCTGTGTGGGTAATACTGTTGGCAGGACTGCGGAAATGGTATATGTGTCCAACCCACAAAGTTGGCTATTGGGGCAGCCAGCCTGGAGACTGCAGGAATCTGTCTTGAGTACAAATGGTGCACAGAGACTGTGAGCTGGGGAGTGGGACTTCAGGAGCATCTGTTGTGTTTCCCACTCCTGTGGGAGGAGCACTGCAGAGCCTCCTGTTCTGGGGAGCTAGACCAGCCCTTTCCAGAGCCCAACAACTCAGACCTATAAAAAAAGAAATATGAAAGAGAAGTTGCCTTTATCCTTCCTAGGAAAAATAATAAGAAAAATCTTGGGGGGGGGGGGGGGGGGGAAGCTTTGAATTAATGACATTTATTTATTCAGTGTCAGAAGTGAGAACATTTTTTTTTTTTTATGTGACTTTGCCTGATGGTCAGTCTAGAATATAACTTTATGGTGAGAGGCTCCCACCTCCATTTCTGCTTTTCAAGCAGGAAACATCAGAAGGGTGGTGTTTTCTACTTGCCTCTGTAATGCTACAATATAAATTAATGTGCAGGTTGTTTGAAAATAGTCACTTCTAGGTGGTACAGCTATTCAGACAGCTGCTGTGCCCTGCTTCTGGCCAGCAGTAACTTCTCCTGAGAATTGAATTTGGTGTCATAGGTTTCTCTACAGCAGAGGAGGGGCTCTTTGCTTGTGAATTCTTCACATATAGAAGACAGAAGAAACACTACTGACTTCTCTAAATGCTTCCAGCCTACCTGAGCTGTTGCACCACAAACATACTGGTCCAACAAGAGCCATATAGTGGGAATTAATTAATTCTCTTCCTCTTTTCCTAAGTCTTTATTGGGTTCTTGAAACAAAATTCTTTCATGCAGTCTTTTAGTAAAGTAGCCCATTCTAGTAACAAATCATGATGCAGAAAATATTAGATGTCACTAATGTGTCAGGGAAAAATCTGGCTGAAAGCTATGTACAAACTGGGAAAAATTGTGGTCTCCATTGGTTGCCATGGGTAGAAACAGAGCAATTGTAGTGCAGTGTGCAGCAGTTTAAGTGATTGTGTACTAATGGAAGATTCAGATAGCCCTTCAGATACAATTTGAAATGTGTTACTTTAAGTGCAAGATAAGCTAAAAATAAACTGAGTCTTAGCTCATACTTCCTAAGCGGGTACTTCCTAAACTGGACATGAATTGGCCCATATGAGTTGTGAATACCAATCTAGGGGTGTCCCTGTGTCTCTACTGCCCCTGAAAGAAGCCAGTGGAGACTTTGCTTCCCAGCCCAGTGCCTCAAGCAAGAGAGGATGAGTCTAGATCATCTAGTGGCAATTTGTAGAGTAATTAGGACCTTGACTGTGACAGCCTTTAGCCTGTCAGTAGTCCTGGTTTAGCTCAAAGTTAAAATGCTGGTGACAACTATATTGCAGCTATTCTATATATATATGTATCCATATTTTAACTAGATGAGGTGATTACTATGTGCATTTTCAGTGATATGTTTAGATGTACAGGGTACTGTGAAAGGACTCTTTAAACTGGGATTGAATCCCATTTTATTTTCTGAAAGGTGATGTTGATTACCTTTTTCTTCTTTAGAGTTGAATGGTGATGAGACCAGCTTTTCTGCAATGGAAAAGAGGGAACCCCCAACGTATAACCAAAGAGTGGCAGCAGGGTGTGGTGAGTAAACTTGTCACAGACACTATTCCACAGTAACAGATGCCTTTTATTCAGATTAGCAGATTAGGCAGGTATAGCTAATTCAGCAATTTGACCACAGAGCACCCTGACCTCAAACTACACAAAGGCTATGCAGCTGAAATTTAAAGTCGTATTACATACATAGCTTTTTTGTAACCTGAATATGTTTCAGCCCACTGTTAAGGAATTTTCATTATACTAATTATGTCACTTGAAATAAATTCAGAGATTGTAAACACTGTGAAAATATCTAAATAGGGAGCTGGTCCATTGATTTTATGGCTAAGTCATCACCTTATGTATAAATGGTTCTCAGAAGCCACAACTGATAAACAGTATCATTCATTCAGCAGTCAAAATGCTGCTGTTAAAAGTGGAAAACTGATTGAAAGAAAAAAACCCTCACTTATGTGAATACCTCTGTTTCGAATCGGAGTACCATATATCATTGCACCATGTGAGCCAATCCAAAGGTGGATTGAATTTTTGGCACACATATCAGTGTTACAGTTAAGGAACTTATTCTCATTGAGAAATGCTCAGTTTTTCCTTCTGGAGCTGGAGGTGTTCTATCCAGATCAGAATTTCTAAAGTATTAGGCACCAGAAAGGCAATTAGTAGGATTTTCAAAAGTGTCTGGGCACTGGATGCCAGTCAAATTTCTAGGTGATCTTTCAAATAATGTCTAGAATCCATCTTCATCCTTTGGCACCCAGATACCTTCAAAATGTCAGGTTTAGATGTCTGCCTTGTTCTGTGGTGGATATAGTCTGTAGCACAACTAATTGTGACTGACAGCACAAAGGTGCAAAATTGAAGCACAGGTCTAAAGGCTTGATATCATGAAGCTGATAGACATTTAGTATATTTTTAATGTTTCACTTTCACTGGCTCCTTAATTAAATAAGAATATTTGAGATAGGGCAGCAGAAATCAACTTCTTTGGCTGATATGAATCCTGTTTACTCTTCCAACTCTGAACTCAGCAGGTTAAGTAATTGGGAGACAGAAAAGTTCCTATATTTCTATTTCCAGCTGGTGGTGCACAAAAGGCAGGAAGTTATCTCATTAATGGGGCACCAGCTTTATGCAAATTATAGTAACAAAAAGGCTTCCCTTCATACTTTTCATAAATTACCTAATAAAGTAGGAATAAATGGCCATATTCAAGAGCCTTTGTTGTATTTTTAGCACAAGACTCTTTCTGTTACTGCAAATATGACTAAATGTGCCTTGTTCAAAAGGGGTGTTTATGAAATAAGGCCACTCAAAAGCTTTTATTCCTTAACAGCCTTCAGTTACTTTTATGGCACAAAATTAACATAATTAGTCACAGAGAATAGATGACATAAGCAGTGTGCCATGCACAAAAGGGGAAACCAGTATCTAAGGAAGGTATTTTGAGAGATCAAAAATTTTCAAAGTGCTCAATACTAGAAGGTCCTTTTTATTTGTGCACAGCCTTAAGATACTTTCTTACTCCATGAAATTCACATAATGAGATGCAGCAGACAGATGACATTAGCGATGAGCCATTAGAAAGAGGTCAGTTTCCTCTGAAAGATAGTCACTGTTCCTGCTCATCATTAATTTGCAGCTTCAAAGCAGTGAGCATATGATAGTCTGGCATGTTAAGCAAGTTGCAGTTATCTTTAAATAACCATTTTTTTCCAGTTATTAGAAGCTAAAGTTTTTAAACTTCTGACTGAAAGCAAAATTAAAGCACGCAGCAGTGTAAAAAGGCTACGGAGAGATTAGAAAAAGGAAATCAAATATGTTTTATAAATGAAGTTAGTTTTTCCCTGGGGAAAAACTGCCTTAACTTTCAGTTTGAGAATTTGGGGTTGCATGTAGACCTCATAGACTTGATTGCTTACTGGTAGATGAGAGAAAAGTAAGTAATTTTAGCTGTTATCTTGTTGATTAACATGCCCTGATCTAAAGGGCAGAAATGTACAACTATGTAAATAACATTGCAGCCCAGAAACAAAGATACCTGGGATGTCTGAATAAGGGCAGAGAAGATAAAATGATCTGTGCTGGTGACTTGGTGTGAACTTTGGTTATGTGCCTGTTTTGGCAGCAAAATATATTTGGATGTTAAAAAAACCCTTGGTAGACTTGGATCATGTCTGTTTTCTAAATGCTAAGGAAATGAGCAGAAGTGCAGTTCAGTAGGCATCAGGCAACTCCAATGCGTAGCACTGAAATCTTCATATAAAAAGACTTGTCACTTCTCCAAATAATGTCACATGTCCAAGCTGGTACTAACAAACGCTCTTGTTTTATAATAAATATCCTTTCATTTCAACTCTTCAGTTCATACTTAATGCTGAAGCTAGGTCACGGGTGAAGCCTCAGAAGGATCCCGGTTTAAGCAACCCAGACTGGTTGTTCAAGCCCAGAGTTAGTCATGCTGCCTGGGTAATGCAGAACAGAAGACAGCATTTCTAATTGATCTATAGCATGCCAGGGTTACTGGAGTTAATACAGGTTTGAGGAAATAATAAAGTAATAATATGCCCTATAATATTATCATTATTTATAGTCTTGCTTAATTCATCAGGCTTTTGAATCATACATCAACATAATTGTGCAAGTCACCCAAATTAAGATTGTGGTTTCCCTGGTTTCTGTCTGTCACCCTTCTGCAAAGAGAAACCCCAGCCAATGCTTAAGCTACTTATCCCAGTTCCCCAGGTGCGTGTTTGGGACACAGTTACCCTCTACTTCTAGCACCATCCGTGGCCCAGCTTTGGACAGGAACAAGGTTTCTTCCGGAACACAGACACCACATTGCTCTTAGGGTGGTCAGGCAGTCTTAGAGATGCGATCTGTGCCATGTCTCTTGCCCTCAGAGCCCAGCAACAGACCCTGCCTTGCGTAATTATAAGCTGATTGAAATACAACCCCTGGGTTCCACCCATGGCCAGTCACCCATGAGCAGTGTTTCTAGCAGGGGAGGCCAAACTTTGTAGGCGTTTAATGTAGGTGACACTGTTAAATGTCTGAAGTAGGATGGGATGAGACTGAGCTTCAGTTCCTAAGGAAAATCAGCTAACTGCACAAGCCTGGGGCTATCATTCATCTGTGGTGTTTTAATTTGGACTGGACTTTCATTCTGTGCTGTGATTTACTTGGAATGAAGCAGGGTTCACGGAGTGAGGAGAAGTGCAGGATGTTTTACAGCCTGGCTGTGGTAGGCTGCTTTGAAACTCATTTAGAGCTACCAGTAATGCAGTTATGGATGTATCATAACTGTTTGCACAGCAGATGCGTCTGAATTCTGGATTCAGAATTGAATCCAGGTGTAAATCCCATGAAGCCTTGTGATACCCCAATTTAGTGTCCTAGCCCTAGTTTGCTAGGAGCCATTACAGTGCTACCCTGCTAATTTTAAAGAGCTCTGGCTGTTTTAGACTGGTGCTTCCAGTTATGCATGGGTGTAATGCCAGCACTGCTTCAAAATGCATTCAGCACTGCTTCAGTTATTTATTGAATGAGTTTCTACCCACATGGGATTACAAATATTTTTAAGAAGAGAAACTTTTACATACTGAGCCTCTGGGGTCCTGTCTCTGAAAGCCCTGGTTTCAAAGCAGACCATCCCTTACGGGTAGTTGACATCAGCGTTGGGGTTTTCACTTGCCAAGATGTAGCATTTCTGAGCTTGCAGACCTTCCCATTGCAAGGGGAAATCCAGCCAGCTGAAAATTTAGGAAACAACTTCTAAAACAGGTACAGTTAAGATCAAGATGATAAAATAAGTAGAAGGTTGAAAAACAAGCAATCCTTCCCCTTTCTCATGGAGAAAAAGACATACATTTAGGACAGTGCACTCCTCATTTTGTAAGAACCCTCCTTGAGTTTGTTGTGCTGCACTTTTCTAATGGTTATTTATGTATGGAGCAATATTTTTGGACTGCACTTAAATGGCACGTTAGAAAAAAGAATCTATCTATTAAATAAAGAGCAAGGGGAAGACTGGACAGATGGTATTATGTTAATCCCAACCCCTGGCCCCTGCTTGCCTGGTTAACAGAGATACATAGCCATTAGTTTTGAAGTGCGGGAAATCTTTTTTCCTTTCTTGGGAAAATGAACAGAACGTTATTAAAACCTAAATAACTGGTGTTGATTTTCAAAATTTAGGCCAAAATTTCAGCTTATTATAAATTTTTTTCCTGCTGTGTGAAATGTGAAGTTTTAAGGAAAAACCTGAAACCAAAACCATTTTGCCTCAGAACATAAATGCTTGATTCTAAAATGTTGTTTTTCCTAATGGATGCTTCAGTACTGCTCCTGTTGTGCTCTTTGGGTCATGCCCTAGCGCTGTACTGTGACTCTTGTATCTTCCTGTTTAAGCTATTCAGGGTACATCATGGTGTAACCGAGCTTCTCAAATCATCTTGGGCAGAGGTGACACAAAACACACACTGCATGTTATTTTTGTGGGTGCTTGGTGCCACACACTTACTACAAATTGGTCACAACCCTTGCCAAAAACGGAGCCCTCCCTGTGCTCTTCTTTGGGTCTTCAAATGCTTTATCACGTTATCAGTGAGTTAGGACAGGGACCAAGATAAGACTTGCAATATGGATTGGTGTGTTGGCTTGTACCTTTCTGTGGTGCAGGAGCTAAAATGGTATAGTAGGAAAGAGAAAACTGGGAGGCCTAAAAATTAGGTGTGGAATTTTAATTTATTAACAAACCCTTGCTAAGGCTTGCAGATGTATCAGGCAATCACCACACATCTTCAAGGCATTATTGCAACTCGTACTATATGTCCAAAAAGTGAAGCATTTACTATCAGCAAATGTTGTTCTCATCCTGTCTGTGCCAAAATGGGTAAAATCTATTCCAGCTAGTTAATCTATTTTCACATACATTGCATGCAAACTATCAAGCGGTAATGTGGAGATGGTCTCCTGAAGATAAGCTTATTTTGCCAAGTCCAAAAAATATGGTTGGATGACTTAGGAGAAGGGAAATACGAACATTCAGCAGATGAAATAAGCAGCAGTGAAAGCTGATGAAATGCCACTGTGATTCTGCCAAATCAGTGAACAGGTAGACATGAGTAACAAATGTCAGAGCAGAGATGTGTTAGCTGCAAGCCTGTTCCAAGAAACGATACACAGTGAAAAAAAAGAAAGATAGGGTGCAGTGTCAGTTCAGTGAAAACATGAAGGGGAGAATGATTTGATTGGTATTTGAAATGAGAGTTTCATGTCCTTTAAGTGCCTTTTATTATGTTCAGCCTTCTTCTTCAAGGGAAAATATGGTTTGTTTGTGATACATTTATAAAATTATTTCTGTTCTTTGCTGGTACTGAGTTATAGTTGTCGTGCTTCCCATTTTTTAGCATAAAGCTTAAGTAAAGTAATACATCACTGTATGTCTATCACAAAAAAAAGTTGTCATCAATGGGAACGTATCACTATAAAACTTCCATTTGGCTAATGTTATACTAACTAGACAATATGCCACACAGGTATCTTCAAAACAAGCATCAGAATTTTTCATGTAGCTTGATACCAGTATCTGAAGTATGTGAGAATTAATATCTAGGCACTCTGAAAGCCTTTCAGAGTAATGCATCTTGGTTTTGTTTTCATTAAGATGAGAAACAAAGCCGGGGGGGAAAAAGAAAAAACTGAACCCCAGAGTTTTTTCTTCATTGAAAGGTAGAAAATATCCACAGACACTTTTTACTTTCTCTGAAAAATTTAGTATAGACCAAATCCTAGCATGCGACTGATGAAGAGCTCAGGCTAGTCCTTGACATTAGACAGTAAGATAGGATTTGTGAAAGAGCTCTGTAATCCCATCTACATCATTGGGCATAAACTTCATCAATGCTGAGTGTTTTTCAAAGGCTTATGCTCAAAATTTCCAAAAGATGCTACTTCGTAGTGCTGTATTTGAGTCTGATTATGCAATTATTTTTGTTTGGTATTTTGTTTGCATTTTTTTTGTCAATGAAGGTGTTGTATGTAAGCATTATAACTGAAAAGATACACTGAATTGGAGATGTTACTGAAACTAGAATTATGCAATGATACTGAGTATTGTCAATTGCTCAGACTAGGAGTTTCTGATTTTTGTAATTTTCAAGTCCAAGTCTGCCATTATCGATAATTTCTATGAATACCATGATGTCAAAACCAGTTTTGGAAGAGGAATGCAAAGGGGAAGTACTGCAGAAAACAACTGAAGGCCACAAGACTTTCCCTAAGATTCCTGTAATAAAAGGAAACCGATGGTAAGGAAAAAAACACAACAAAAGGAGATGCTAGTAATTTCTACATGTCACATTCAGAATGGATGATATCTGCTTTAACTCATAAGAATCTATAGAACGGAGTGAGAGAATTATGAATTGGATGTTCCTGTTAAGGTCTAGTTCAGTTTAATTAAAACACGAACTGTAAAGCAATATATATGTGCATGTGTGCACACATAGCCTGGTTTATATATCAACATGCGTACAAACCAATACATAAAATGCAGACACCGTTGTTCATTATACCTAAACTTTTGCTTTAAACGCAAAGCTTTATACATTATTTTAAACACATTTTTAACACATGTTAATAATATTCATGCTGTTGCTTTGAAAAATCTGCGAGATGTGGTTAATGAAGAGAAACTGCAGCATAAATTGCATGTAAAATATGCAATCCACAACAACATATTTTTTCTCAGGCTACGTTTTCTACATTAAACATCTTTTAGCTTGTTTAAATTTATTCCCTATTATTTATAAAGAGCATCATCAGCCACCACTGCTTGAAACAACTACAAGTAGTAAACCAGGCAGTCTTCTTACTTTAATAAGATTCTTGGGTTAAAAATAGATTCTAAGTCTATCTTACATTAAAGAATGTAAATCCTAATGAAATTGCACAAAATGTTTCTCATTTTCAAGTTTTTTTTTTTTGTGTGGGTTTTTTTTCTCTGTGGGTTTTTTTTCTCATATGACCTAATATTTTTTTTCTGAGGTTTTATTAAAGAAAGGAGAGACACTTTTTCCAAGAACATGTAGGGATATAGGACAAGGGATAACAGCTTTAAACTGAGAGAGGGTGGATTTAGATTAGATAGATTTTGGGAAGAAATTCTTCACTGTGAGGCTGGTGAGGCACTGGCACCGGTTGCCCAGAGGAGCTGTGGCTGCCCCATCCGTGGCAGTGTTCAAGGCCAAGTTGGATAAGGCTTTGAGCAACCTGGTCTGGTGGAAGGTGTCTCTGCTTGTGGCAGAGGGGTTGGAACTGGTTGGTCTTTAAGGTCCCTTCCAAAACAAACCATTCCATGATTCTATGAAAAAATGGCTGTAGGGTTTTTGTTGTTGATTTGCAATTTTCTTTCCTACTGTCACTGAACAGTCCATGTAGTTTACTAAATAAGCCTCATCTGAAGATCCAGTTCAGACTTCTGCACTAACGTAGAGTAATACATTATTTTAATGTCTATGTGAGTTTTAATTTCTTTTTTTCTTTCGTTTTTTACATTCATTTTTTTTCTCAGGCTCTTCTACTGAAGAACAAGCAATGCTAATTCCTTATCATTTTTTCTCCCTAGAAATTATGTTTTTCTAGACTTATAATTCTCATTCTTCTCTAATGGACTCTTTCCATTTTGTCCAAATCTTTTCTTAACTGGCTATTTCTTGACTGTGTATATTACTACAGCTGGGCCAAGTAATATCAAGGCCAAGTGCATCAGGTTATTTCACACTTCTTACAGTTGTATATATTTACATATACTCTGAGGTGTTGCATTGTCTTTTTCCCATAGCATCGTAACATTTAGGTTTCTTACCTGCATAACTGTTGTGCAGAACCACTGTCTTAACAGAATGTCTCCCATTCTGTATTTAACATCCTGGTTATTTCTAACTAAGTATAAAATTTACATTTTTCCTTCTTAAATTAAACATTATTTTTTTAGTTAATTTTTCCAATTTGAGATGGTCTTTTAAATGCTAATCCTACTCCTTAAAGTACTGGGAATCCATCTCTGCTTGGTGATAGATGCACACGATGATGAGTTTTCAATTTCAGCTTTTACTTTTGGTGTCCAGAAAACTGTTCCCTGCTCATAAACAAGAGATGAGCTAGTACTCAGTAGTCAGTCCAGGCTTTTAGAGATTTAAGAGATTAGCCCAATGCAAGCAGTTGTTTTGCTTTGTTATTATTAGCAAAAATTCCTGATGATTCCAAGACTAATTTATATCAGAATCCTATTGTGGGAAAATCCCACACATGGAGACAGGGGCTTAAAATAACATTCCAATAATCTGGTGAAAAACTAGACACAACTATTGAGCTTGACAAGGAACAAGTGGTGACTTACATTCATAGATCATCCATTCAGTTATATTAGCTGTATATGCAGTTTAGTAGGTTTCAATAATTTAAAATTGTGTGTCAGTAAATGAATAAGTGCTCATCTCTGAAGCCATTTGTCAGAAAGCTGATTTGTTACTGCCACTATGGAAGACACAGATACTGAAAAACAAGTGAACAGAGCCTTGTACTGGACAAGATAAATAAATACAGATTACTGTAGGAGTGGCAGGAAGAGGTTGGATATTATCTGTGGGGTGGCATCACTGAAGAAGAGATGGGCAATACAGGAGAGGTGCAATGCTGTGCAGGTAAATCTGAAAAAAGGGTGTAATGACAGGTTGAAGATGGTGGCCAACACACAGGACTTATGCTGGTGATATGGAAAAGGAGAAAGAGGCAGTCCCAGGGATGATAATTTCACTGAAATTTTCACTAAATTGACTTGGAAGCCTAAAAATTTAATTTTGAGGAGATAAACACTCTAATTTCTATTGGTTATGTTTTGAGTGGGGGTGTTTATGAAATTGTTGTTCTTGCTTCCATGTCTCTACTAGCACAAGCTTTTAGTTTTCCAAATTCATATCAAATTTACATTTCGCCCAAACACATCAGAGCTGTAAAAAGAGTAGAGGCCAAATGAATAATTTTGGAGTTGAGCTGAGGCATATCATAGATGAAGGGGTGAAACTTGACTCTTTTTGCATTGCTTCTTTTGGTGAGCCTCTAAACTGTTATGAACATGCTGTGAGCTCTGCTTTCTTTTGCTTTCAGGTGTGAGCTTTGTTGTATTAACACTAGTCAGAGGAGCAACAAGCTAGGTGGTGTTATGTAGCCGCAGATTTCTTTTGTTCTGCAGATTGAACTAGGACTGGTTTGTTCCCTTCTTTTGTTGTATGTGCTATTCCACTTTCTCTTTTATTTGATGTCTTTTTAATTTCTTGGGACATACCCAAAGCCTGGTGTTGGTGGTGATGGACGGAAAAGGTAGAGGAAACTTACCTACCATATTCTCAAGTTTTGCTAAAGGTCCTTAGGAGGAGAGATACAACATGTGTTCGAAATTAAAGCATGGTCTGCATTAAGCAGACCGTAAAATAAGTTTGAATTTGGGTTAGGAAGAATACTGGCACTTGTGAAATAGATTTGGCCATCCTTAGTTTAGAGAAAATTAGTGGAGACTTCAAAAGTTTGTGAGATTTATTGTTGACCTCCATGTCCAGCAAGGCAATTTGCTGTCTTCCAGAGATACACCTCATTTTCAGAGTTGCAGACAGACCTTAGGCACTACATCTCACATTGCAGTATCATATTTCAGCTATTTTGGCTGTTTGTACTATTTTTGAGTTACAGTACAACACCCTCAGCTTTAAAGCAGGAAGGAAAGAAAACAAGTCTTACTTTTTTCATCTAAATTAAAGAAGGGAATGGGTGCTGGAAGCCACAGTTAGAGGTCACAAACACATGAAAAAAATTGTCCAGAGTGTCCCAATGGTAGGCTTTGGCTCAGTAAAGTACCTGCCCAGTTGTGAAGCTGTATATGTTTAATGGGCTTCCCACTATCTTCTGAACTCAGAGAAGCTAAGAAGCCTGGAGCTCCCATGTTGTGGCATTGACTGCAGTCTGAGCAGTTCAGAGCCCCGTGTTTTCCGCACTTGTGGTGACCTATCTGGGCAAGGAGTGTGGTGCTGCAGCAGAAAACAAACGAATTGAAAGAAGAATCCTATTAATGCTGGCTGCTCTAATGAAAAAAACAGTTTTCATTTTTAGACTTCTAAAGCAGAAAACTACTTTAATTATATAAATCTGAAGATACTTTCAAGATTATGAAATAAGAGCTGAGAAGCCAGCTATTTTTCGTTTATTTTTTAAATCAAATTTATCTTTGAATTGTCATCTGTTAAAACTCCTGAAAAGAAAACCACAAATGAGTACAATATGAGCATGATTTTCCATGCCAGCCTGATTCAAATAAGAGATGCAAAGATTTATTTTGGGTTCCTTTGAACACTTCAGTTGAACACAAAGTGAGACCAGTTCCATGTAAGTAAGCCTTGAGTCGTTCTCCAAGTTTACAGTGTGTATGTGCACATATGCATATGCACGTACAAAACTAATACTAAGCTTAGCCATGTATTGGCAGTGTATACTCATTAAGTCCTCAATTAAACAGATTCTGAAGCCTTGAAATATTCTGCAAAATTGAAAAGATATGGAAACACAGGAAAGAGTTAATAAATGCTTTCTTGGAAGTAACACAGAGGAGGCTCCTGAATGCTTCTTTTCCTTTATGGTGATGGTCTACCATTTAATGTCCGGGTAACAGAACTTGAAATTTTGTTTCATATTTTGGATTTCTAAAAAGAGCTATTGTTGTATTAAAATAAGGGAGGAATGAGAGATCTTCTTTATGTGAAATTTTAGAACCATACCTTATTTTGCCTTCTTGTACACTGGGTAAGAAAATTTTTGCTCTTTAGTATAGTTTTTAAATGTTTATTTAGCACCTATGACTTTTTAATGTAATATTTCCATTTGGTTTTATAGTTCCTCTCCCTAGAAATCATTAGACATGATTAGCTGGCTTTCTGAACTTGGGCTTATTGGCAAGATACCTAGTGTCTATTTTGTTCTTTCTGGTAGTTTCTCTGCATTTTGCTTTGTAGTTAGGGGATGCTCTTCTCTGTCAAAGCTCTCCAAGCTGTTTTCTTATCCTGGTCATCATGTGTTAGAACATATCAAGTCCAGGTTGTTGTACGTAGACAAGCCCTGTCTTTTGGAGATGCTTGTTTGGTCTTCCGAGCACTGAAAAGTTTGGAAATTCCATCCTTGCAGCTGCTTAACTTAACTGGAAACTCAACAGATATATTAGTTAAGAGTGGGCATGTTTGTCTTCACATGCTATTCACTTTGTTTTTCTGAAGTGCTTTGGAGCAGCAGTCAGTGGTATCTGTTTAACTCCAGGTTTATCATGACCAGGCTTTGACTATAAATACAGTCAGAAGGCACTTCTGCTATACAAATAATAAACAGTATCTATACCAAATATCTATCTTTTAATAATACTTTTTGTGTTAATAAAGTAAACGTAGAAGTGTCTCAGCTGGCCAAAGATCCTCAAACATAGGCTCAATATCCTGGAGCCTTGCTAGCCTCAGCCAGAAAGTTTTCTCACCTACTTTAACCTAAGTCTGTGCAGTAATGCAGTCAGGTATGTCTTCTGCAAGGATGCTGTGCTTTTTTTTTGGGCAATTAAAAGTGCTTTTCTTTTCCTCTGTGAGAACAGAATGATTGCAACTAGTAAGTAAACCCTAGTTCTTCTTTTGTAGTTGCCGTGGTTTAAGGCTCTCAGCCACGCAGTTTTGCTCATTCACTCCCCCCTCTTTCTTCCCCCCACTCCTGGAGGGATGGGAAGGAGAATCAAAAGAATGCAACTCCCACAGGTTGAGATAAGAACAGTTTAGTAACTAAGGTATAACACAAATCACTACTGCTACCACCAATAATAATAATGACAAGGCAAATACAAGGAAAGAATACAATCGCTCACCACCTATACCCAGCCCGACCAAGCAGTTGAACCCCCACCCTTCTGGGTCTCTGCTCTCCGTTTTCACATCCTGGGCATGACATGCTGTGGCATGGAATATCTCTTTGGCTAGTTTGGGTCAGGTGCCCTGTCTCTGCTTCTTCCTGGCTTCCCCTCCTCCCTGGCAGAGCATGAGACTCAGAAAGTCCTTGGTCAGACCAAAACATCACTAAGCAGTAACCAAAACACTGGTGTTATCAGTGCTGTTCCCAGGCCCAAAGTCAAAAACACAGTGCTGCACCAGCTACCAAGGAGGAGAAAAATGACTGCTACTGCTGAACGCAGGACAGTAGTTTATATATTTGGCATCTAAATTATGCCAAAAAGTATTCTTTTTTGGAGGTCTGGTGAAAGATTCTGACTGTGATATAAAGAGGAAGGAATATAAGAAAAATAAATATCTATTACTTTGCAATTTACGTACCAAGTTTTGCTCAGCTGTGATTTAAAACAGCACATAAAGCCCCTAAATTGATCTTTGAGCAGCAAAGTTGAGCTTAACTGCAGCAATGGCATAAGCATTGTTAGGATATATTAGAACAAAAGAACTTAACATTAATTCCTGAGCTCTCATTGAAATTTATTAACTTCTGGTACTAAGAAATATAATTTGATGTCACTGACTGTTACAGTCTATTTTTGCATGAACTCTGACGGACTGAGTCATCCGTATCTGTCTCCAGAGGGTTACAGTGACAACTTAGTGCTTTGATTAAAGGTTGTAGTTTTTATTTAGTCACTTTTATTGAGCTTGGGAATTTCTCCTGCTAAATATATTTACTTGAAGCCAGAACCCACACTTGCAGGTCTCTGCAGCTAACCAACCTTCTGGGACAAAATTGAGTTCCTGAAAGCTTAAGCCCAATATACCACAGTGCAATTATGAATTGAGTAGGGAAAGGAAATTGGAAGGAGCAACCCAAGATATTTTATTCTTATGAATTAGTACACAAATACAGATTTTTAGTCTTCATGTGTGTTTCGTTTTTACTGATGGCTGTAACTAACTACACCTGTAAGTCCAGGGAAAGGGAAAGAATGAAAAATAAAGGGATGAAAAATGTAATAATATGCAGCATTTCAGAACTGATTTGGAATCTGCTATGTGAGACTTAAAAACTTGTGCTTCTTTTCCTGGAAAACCTGTATTATTTAGCTGGTGTGCCTTAGTGTAAAAGTATGAAATATAATGATTTTTAAAAAGGTTCTTTCAGCATTTCCAACGGAAATGTTGAGCTAAGTGTAGAATTTGTGGGATCAGTTAGCTTATAAATAATGATCCTTTATGCTGGCATTGGGAAATCCGTGTTCCCACAGCTAGTTCAATAAAGCAATTAATATCAATGAATGCTGAAGAAAGCAAATCTCAGTTCACTTTTGTCTGTATTAGTTAACTTAAGAAAAATCCCATCCCTGTACTGTAGTATTTAACCTTCTCCTAGGAAGATGTGCTAATGAAAGGTAAATAAAGTGTGCTGCTTGACATGTGTTTGCCATTCATCCGTGTTCCCCATGTCACACACTTTCCCTCTTATAAAGTGATTAACATTTTTCTCTGGAAATCTTTGCTGTGGATCTTTTGTTCCTTGCATCCCCCTGTGCCAAACCTGTCCTGTCATTAGCCCTCGGCGTTCCAGCTGGTGCTCCTAGGCTAGTTCCTGCTCAGCTGAATGTCATTATGGAGAGACTTCACCTCCAAAACTCACAGATAATGTGTCTTAAGTACACACACTGCTGAAGTCCACTGAATAAAAAAAATCCTGATTTGGCATTGTGTTCAGTTCAAGGGCAAGTGTTTCTTGCCTGACAGGGCATATTTCTGTAGCCCACGTAAAGCTGTCTACAAAAGGAAGAGGAAGGTCTGTCGAGGGAGTGGGTGTGGTTTCACTGACCTCATCCAACAGGGATAAATTTGTGCATTCAGGCTTTGTAGATCAAAATTTTTGATAAAAAGAAGTCATAAACCAGCCCTGAACTTTCCCTGCATTTGGCTGTGTTATCTGAGATTTCGCATACAAGTAGTGAAAAAGCTTAGAAGATTTTTATCTCATAGCAGCCAAGAAGTGTGGTAATAAGGTAAAGGTTGGGAAGCATTGTTGGCATAAGAAATCCCCTGCTTACACTGGATTTATAACACACCCAGTTTAGTAAGAATTGGCACTGCTGAGCATTTTCTGACAGTATGGGGATAATATATTGCAAAAGACAGAGCAGCCAAGTCTCACACCTGAGAAGTAAGACACACTTCATCCTGTCGATGGAGAAACCTAAATCAAATTTCAGCATTACTATGCAATTACTCCTCTCTTAGGAGCTCCAACTGTACAGAGTTGAGGTATAAAACTTGTGATTTTGGTATATTGTAAGAGTTTATTAACCCCTTAAGTATTTGTATGTACTCTGCATTTGGAAGGATAGCCTTTTAAAGTTTATTAGGCATGTTTCAAAGGAAAGTCATAGTTTCTGGCTTGTGATACCACGGGTGTAAGGCCAAAGCAGCATTTCAATTAAGCTTAATTTTTTTTTAAGTAAATAAAACAATATGTGTAGCTTTGGATTGAATTTCCTATCAGTTTATGCTGTGAGACCTCCCCTATGCTTTAATAAGAGATGTTGTTTGATGAGAGAATGGACTTTCAGTGTTTGAGGGATTCTGTGGAAGTTTGATACTGCTTTTTTACATTCCTTTATTTCATTTGTGAAACTCCATGTCTTGCCACATTAATTTCTTTTTTCTTCTTGCAGTTAGTTTAATAAAAAAGTCATATTGTTATATTGAACTTATGCTAAAGCTATACAAATAGAATGGGTGAAAACAAATGTAAGAAAATGTTCTGTAAATTTTGTCTATGCAGATGTGCCAGTTGAGCAGAAAAGGAGAGTGCAGTAGGAGCACATGCATGCCTGTGCTTTTGTATGCTGATTATTTTCTTCATATATATTTTTTCTTCTCTAAAAGATTGGATTTCACAGTTTTTCTCTCTAGTTCTTATAATGATTTCACTTAGCTCACTTTCTTCCATATCCAGTATTACTTTTCTCACGTATACTGTTCTTTACCTCCACTGTTTTCTAAGCAGAAAAGAAAAAGAGGCATTGAGTATTATGACTGTGGGATGTTTAACTTGAAAAAGCAAATTTATAGGTAGATAAGAAATAGAAACAGACAAAATAAGGCTTTTTTTTTTCTTTTTTTTTTTTTGTGAAATTGATAATTGATTTTTTTTGTTTTAAAACATTAATACTGCCGGATAGGGAACACAGGATACAAAAACCCCACATTATTTTGTTTCTGGTTTGGTTAAACTTCATAAAAATTTCAGTCTGACATTATGAATAGAAATACTCAATTTCATATCAGCTTGACAGTCATATATGTTGGCTTATGTTGAAACTTTTACAGTCTTGTAGCCAAAGTTCCCCAGCCTTTCCTTCTCTGGTAAATACTAAAGTATGATGCTGGGTTATAACTTTTTATGATCGTCAGCCCAGCAGAGTTATTTTAATGTATAATGGAGATTCTGTTATTTTAGGGCAACTTAGCAGTTGCCAGCTGACATGTTGGTCTCCAGGAAGAAGCTGGGTCATGAAACTGACATCAGATTTGCAGCTTTGCCCTCCTGACAGTTCCAGGGAGAGCAAACATATGACTTCGACTTCCCTACTCTGAACAGGATTAAGTATGAAGCTTTCTAATATGAACAAGGAAGCATGGCACGTCCTCTTTGACATGTCCAGTTGACTAACATCATCCATTCAAAATGGATGATGTTACATCCATAGCTACATGTTGTTGAAGAGCTGGGCAAACTTACAGTTTAGGAACTGCTGAATTACTTGCATCTTTTGAGCCACATCCAAAGGCACTGAGGAATTAGAGGAACTACAGTGAGCAAAATGCCCCAAGTATTGGATAGGTCTTGAGATTTAACTTTTGCAGAGTGGTGGTAACCTCCTTAATATTTCATAGGACAGTGAATCATATGAATATAGCACATAGTTTGCCAGTTCTCTACTTGGGCCATGTTACTAAAAAAGATGTGTTATTTTTTTGTAGTGCATTTCCAACACTGCTGAATATCATGGAACAGGTTTGGCTTAAGCACAGACAGAAACAACACAGCATGTACCATTTCTCCTTGCCCTGTGAAAGCACTGTTGAAAATTGCAGCTACTGGCTGATGCAATGATTTTACTCTGAAACAGAAAAAAAGAAAAACCTTAAAAAATTGCCTAGTACTGTAAGAAAGTATACTGCTGTACTAAACATTTTTTAAGTGTTTATTTATGCTGATTTTAGGTAAAATCTGACAGTAGACGTAAACTAACCTCATTCACATAGTACAGGTAGCTGCAAACTTTGACTGTCCTCTAATTCCCAAACACTTATCCCCACAAACACTTCCTGTTCCCTGACTCTTGTCATCTGGAAAAGTCATTATCTGAACAGAGAGCTTTGCATCTGTCAGCTGGGGAAGTGATTACTTAAATTGATAGCAATAGCAGTTGTTTTAGTTCAAAATGGCTTGCTATGTAGGGTTTTAAAAAAAAATGAGGGAAAGTTGTCATTTTTTAGTCAGTTCATGTTATTATTGTTGTGAATATCAAAGAACTAAACAATATAAACAGTTCAGCATCCTGCTGAAACTCAGATTGGCAAACTTGGGAAATAAGCTGACCCTGGTAAAACATATGAGGATTAATTTTAGAGAGAATGTTCACTAAATTATAACTAAAACAGAGAAAGCATTTATAAATATATCCTGTTCTTTTGTCCCTTCTCTTTAAGCTGTCTTTATCCTGACATAGTGGTGAGAGGTATACAGGTGGGGCAGATATGATCCCAGCGACCCACTCCTTGTCCTCTAGATACTTCAGAGTCAAAGCTCACAAGAACTGGAGTTACCCTAAATATGTTGAGTGGATTGCAAAATGATACCTTGTTAAAGGAAAAAATGGAAGTATAGCTAACTTCCCCCTGCCCAAAATATCTTTTGCAGAATCTGTGAATTGTCTTTAATTGCTACGAAGGACATGATAAAGTTTTTGTTCTTCCAAAAGTTATTGCTCAGTGTCTCAAACTTTTCTTTAAAAATATAGGCCAGCTCCAAAATGTTCAAAAGTGTGACTTCACTGAATGCTCTTAAAATCCATATTTAGTTCCTGAATAAGTAGCCTAATTTTCCATAACACTGTGCAATCAGTAAGTCTCATTGACCTCACAAAGACTGTCTGCCTTCTCAGCAATTCCAAAAAAGAAAGCAATTTATTTAGAAGTCAAATATACTTCAGAGAGTCTTCACTTGTTAATATTTTCCAAAAAATACGTTTTTTTAAAAAAGTATTGAACTTTCTCTGCTCATCTGTTCTTTGAGAGGCATAGCCAGGATGAATAATTTTATGTGTTTATCTTCAGATACTTTTATATTATTCTATTTTAAAAGGATGTTAAATCTTTTATTATATTGAATAACATGAGAAGATTGAAATGTCTTGGGCTGTGTAGGAAATAAAGAACAGTAGCCTCCACTGTCCTGTTCTGGATTTCGCTTGGAAAATACTTTACATGGAAATTTCCACCTCTTTATTTCAAGTGGTTTTCGAGTTCAGATGATGCTTAGATTGGGTAATCTGGATTTGTCTCAGATGTTGTCTGCCCTAGAACTTCTGGTCCTTTGACTTTTATCATTTTGACTCTTATCTCACGCATTTTTATAACCTGAAATAACTTGTTGGTTGAATGAACCATTTGTTATTGAGACCTCCTATACAAATACAGTTAACAATCCAGTTATTTATCACCACAAACTGTTATTAAACAAGAGGCATCTCAATAAATATTGTGATGTATCTAATTTATAGCAAAAAAACCTGTGCAAAGTTCAGAATATATTCCTGTAATACTTTTTACAGACAGGAGACCTGAATTTTAACTCTTCCTGGCAATCTGATGTGAGAAAGTTCTTTGGTATTTAAACTTACATGCTGTGGTCTTGTGTTTCACTAACACTGGTCAAACTTCACACTTAATGGCTTCACCCTGCCCCCTTCTGTATTTCTTGTTAAGGTTCTGTTGAACGTATTTTATTTTCATTATAACCATAGTGAGTTTTCATTAAAACAGTATAGAAAAGCTTTACAAAACCAAGCACATTTCCCATGGCTTTGGAAATGTCTTATGCATTTGCCTTGAACCTTGAAGACAGGGTATGTGAACCTGCAAGGCGGTTCTGTACAAAGGAAAAGAGGTAATGTGCTAGGAAGTGAAACCTGACTGTAATATGCAGCCCTGAGGCTGCAAAACATTTTAAAATGCTAAAATAGTCCCTCTCCACCTGCGCGGTGCTCTGCAACCTCCCAGAGTGTCTTTCTGGAGGCCTTGAAGCGTTCAGGGATGAAAAGCTGTTTAATGCCTGGAACAGCTGTGTTTGCTTGCTGGTGTTTGCTCCTCATATAAGTCCCGGTGCTCACACATCAAGAAGTGGTGGAGTTCCCTTTATAGCACTTGGCTGAGCATTTCCTACATCCTTCTAGAGAGGAATGGGGTCTGTGATGCCCAATGCAAGCATGGCCATGGGGACTGGCAGCAGTGCAGACTGAGGAAACAGCACTAGGGGGATGTATAGCTGTAATATATGGTGGTGCAGACTGGAAGGTTATCATCTGCTCTGATGCCTTCTGATGCTCAGTTTATATTTCCAGTGTCTTCTTGAATCTCATTTTACATGCCCCTCCAAGTGAGAAGATTTCCACTGTTCCACTAGGAAAAATATTAAATGCCATAATAGCTTCAACATACACTAAACCAGTCAGTAATTCCCTTGCACTTTAGTTGCTTTTTTAAATTTTATTATCTCAAGAAGGTTGCATAGTTATCCAGTAAATGACAGTACCACTCTTTCATTTTCCTCTGATTGCTTTTTTCTTACTGTAAGTACTTTTATGACAACAGAAATGGACAATTCTGAAGTGCAGCTGTACATTTTTCTAATGAGTCCACTCTTCTACAGCCTTACATCTTTCCCATGTTTCACACCCATTGAAAACATTACAGAATGATACCATGCGAAGATACTTATGTTTGTGTCTGCTTTGAATGATGAAAATGATTGTATTGGGTGTTAGAGCTGGACGATCAGAGCAGTAGTTACAATGTGGAAACTGAGAACCCATAGCACCTGCGACATCGTGAAGTACCTGCTTATTTTATCTAAGATCTAGTTGCTGAAAACAGTTTATTTGACACTATCTATGAATATACTGCTTGTAAAAATAACCTCTTTACATGTTATATTTGTTTAAACTCCTATTTCTGTGTCATGCAAGAGTAATCTTTCACTGGACAAGGACACACAAGTGTTGAGTAGACCATGTTCATCTGATGTGACAGGTGTGCCCCATTCTGTCATCTATTTAAACCCTGAAGTAGCAGGAAATGGGAGTGCCTGAAGCCAGTATTTGCTTATAGGGTGGTTTTAATGTGTTGGGAGGTCCTTCAGTATCTCCAAATCAGGAAAAGTTTATGTCATCTACTTTAAATAATTTTAATATTTCTACCAAATTGAAAAATACACTGAAATAGAAACACTTTCAGGTGAATAAGCGGATAGATACTGCAGGTGAGATACAAACTCCTTGTATTACTTCTAAATGGTGTTTGGTTATTTGCTTCCGTGTGATTTGGATTGGGTTTTTTTGCAAGGTGTCAGATGATAGTAATGAGCATAATTATCATATGCTAACTTTTGTTCTCTTTCTTCCCATATAATCTGAATGTTGACCAAGTTCTACAGTATAATGAAAATCCTTCATTTGTTGGATTGTTTACTCTTCTTGAGGCATGTATGTTAAAGTCTTGATAAGCTACTTTTCATACATCATAGGGAAAACTCCTTTAATTCCCATCTCCCACAGTAGTTGTATATCCTACCTTTAGTACTCAAAATTTTCATATGACCACTGAACAGATTATCTGATGTACGTCTTCCGAGCTAAAACATATCCCAGTGTTATGTTTCAATAATATGAACACTTAATTTGGTGAAGTATTACTTTTCATGTGACTGACCCCTGTGTCATTTTGTTCACAGGAAATAATTTTCAAAGAAGGACCTACTATTGAACACCAAAAATAGAATGATTACCTGAGTAAGTGGATCTTATTTCTCTGTGATAATTGATTGCAATTGTAGGATCTTACCTTGTTTCAGTGAATAATTTTGATAACCAGTAAGACTATAGAACTTGGAAAACATTGAAATGTCATTGCAGAGTGTAATTGTCTGACTTCTAGTAATTAGCACGGTCTCCATGTACAGAACCTGAAGTGCAAGCTGAACAAGTAGGAGAGAGAGGTTTCAAATGGAAATATAGGAACGACATTTTACTTTATTTGCAAAGCAGTTACTGACATTTAAATGAGGAGAGTCTTGCAGTTTGTCAGTATGGACACTCAGCTACAGAGAAAAAAAGTCTGAAAATGGTTGGATTCACATGGGGCAAAGAACCATGAAGTAACTGCTTGACCAGTGTATCTGGGATGCTTAGGCTTGTATTGTGAGGCAGAAATCGTCAGAAGGCAGTAACAAGTGATCGGGGATGTGATTCAATAAACTCACTTGTTTTGTGTACTCCAAAAGAGAAATACCTGCTAAGAGTACTATATTTAATAATGAAAAATGGATTTGTACTAGTACTGAGACATGCATGGTGCCTTCCAAAAATCTTTGTTTTCTTCCCCAGCCAGAGCATTGTGACTCTGGGTATTCACAGAAGTAGGGAGGAATTTTATCTTTGAATGATAATGAAAAGTTAAGGGTTTTTGTTGTTGGGTTTTTTTTTCTGTATTATAAATAAAAATGTAATTTCATGATATTTGAGGGCCACAGGGATGATAAAGGGACTCGAGCACCTCCTGTATGAAGACAGGCTGAGGAAGTTGGGGCTGTTCAGCCTGGAGAAGTCTGCACGGAGGCCTCATAGCAGCCTTCCGGTATCTGAAGGGGGCCTACAAGGATGCTGGAGAGGGACTCTTCATTAGGGACTGCAGTGATAGGACAAGGGGTAATGGGTTCAAACTTAAACAGGGGAAGTTTTGTTTAGATATAAGGAGGAAGTTCTTTACTGTGAGGGTGGTGAGGCACTGGAATGGGTTGCCCAAACAAGTTGTGAGTGCTCCATCCCTGGCAGCGTTCAAGGCCAGGTTGGATGGAGTCTTGGGTGTCATGGTTTAGTGGGAGGTGTCCAGGGGACTGGGACTAGATGATCTTAAGGTCCTTTCCAACCCTAACTATTCTATGATTCTATATTCTATATAAATTTTCTGTTGTAACTGCTTTTTTACCATTTTATGCATACAGTGCATCTGAAATAATCTAACTTTTTGGAAGCTAATAAACTGAACAAGGATAGCAATATGAATCGTGGATTAATTAGAAGAGTGGCAGTATATGGCTACTTTACAATGAAGGGCAGAAGCATACAGGGTTTCTTAGACAGTTTTAGCTAGTAATAAAGTGCAGACTGGATGAGGAGTGTTGCTTTTATAAGTGTTTAGATTTCAACACTGAAGAGTTTGTGTGCATAAGCAAGAAATATATTTAATGTTTGTTCACTGCAATTTGTGACCCTCTAGTGAAGTGAAGGACTGGAAAGCATGCTCAGGGAAGGTAGGGCCATGCATTTTGGTGGACGTGGTATTGAAGGGTTGCCAAATACTGTGTAGTGAAGTGATCACAGAATCTCTTACGTCTTATTAATAAGAACAAAATTTAGTTGTCCAAACCAAAATCACTCCTGATCAGACAAGAAAACCAAATGAGATTGTTCTTTATACCAGTTAAAATACAAATTGCCCTGTGATCATTTTGAGTTTGTAGAAGATAACTTCTGTTTCATGTGGCATCACTGTTCTTGGCATCTCTCACCATGGCGTGCAGTCCGGGACCCAGGCCAGATTAAACATCTGAGTAGTTCTGTCTTTAGATCCAAAGGCACAGGAGAGTAGAAAAATAATTTTCCAATGTCAAAATCTGTTTTCTTACTTTTTTACACTAGCTTACATTTTGTGATGTGTGTACACAAACCTATAATCATAGAATGAAAGAGTTTGCTTTATGAGGCTACGAGGACATATGTGGGAAAGAAATATGATGCATTTTAAAAAATTGTAGCAATAAAGATTATTCATACTATGTGATGTTTGAATTTACTATTTTGTAATCTTGCTACTGTTGTGCTGTGTAAAGCGATCATCGGTGTCACTTAAGTAACACATAACCATGGGTCATAAGCATCAACTGACTCCCCGTATCTCTGATTTTTGTCTAGTTTTACCACAGAAAGACTGTGAAGAGTTGAGAGTTTGTTCTGAGTTTGGGGGTGGTATTTTGAAACAGTTCTTGCTTCATTGTTTTGCAGTGTAATTGAGTGAGGGTCAAGAGATTAATGTATTTGGTAAACCCACCAATGCAAATCATGTCTGTCCTGGGATTAGTTTTCAGAGATTATTAAGTCATTGTTTCCTCATTAGATGCAATTTATTATTCTTACATATATGAACCATTTCAATTTTTGACTCTTCTTCTGCAATTCAGACTATTTTTTTTTTGTCAGGAAAGTTATTTCTAAAAGAAAAAAAATCTATTAATTTGATTTTGAAAGTTTTAATTGACTGTCATAAAAATTCCTGAAATCTGAATATCTACATATGCTTCTTGTAGTCTTGTAAATTAATTGCTGGTGGTCACCATTTCAGGGATGAGAAACAGGCTGAACCCTTAATTGGTTAGAAAAACAATAGTTTTGAAGCAAGTTTTTACTTCCTCTAGATATGAAACCAAAAGACAGGAAAGTCTAAAGAAATACTTTCTGAGAGTCAACTAGAATTATGTTGGTGAGGATGATGTTGTGTAAATTACACTGGTTTTCATACCAAAACCCGCTAGAATGGTCATTAAAACCCTGCAATGAATGCTGTCCTTCTGGTAGCTAAGGATGAGTTTCCTGGTTGGGAGAGAGTAGGTATTACCTTATGGCTTTGCTGCTGCTATATTTGTTCAGTTTTGAGTTTGGATGAATAATTGCTAAAATTTTTGTGCCAGGTTCTAGCTTCAAAGCTATTTTCATTGTTGATATTAAAAGGACTTGAATTTTTAAAATTACTTTTATGCATTTAGGCTTTTAATACATTCCACCTAAGGAAGTAGTTGTTTACAAAGAAAACAACTTCGCAGTTAAGCAGAAATGAAAAGGATGTCAGTGATTTTCCACAGGTAATGTAAAAAGTTAATGTCAAATTCTGCACCAGATACCTTTAGAGGTACTTTAGGATATGCTCTGGGGAGATGGGGCCAAACTTGCAGGGTTTGTGATCATGAAATCCATGTAGATTCATTCAAGATAATGAAATCCATATTTCTGTTCATAGAAAACAGTGCAGAATTGTTTTCAAAGACTGAAGCTTACTCAGGGGCTTCCCAGGAGTGTAAAATGTCCAGCTCTTGAGGAGGAAATCCCCAGAATCATCCACTTCCAAAAAAGTTCTAATAGTAGTTGAACAGAAAAATTTCCATTAAAAAATTCTGTAACTGCTTTCTTGTCTTCAGAGGGGTATGGGAGATCTAGATACTAAATCAAAGCTGTGATAAGATGGTAGAGCAATTGTTTCCAGTGTTGCTGACCATTATATCAACGTCAGTCCTTGAGTCACATGTCTGAAGGGGGTGAGATGGTCCTTAACGACTCCCATATAAGACCCAACACAACGTAATCAATGTTAGAGCCTAGGTGATAACTAAGCTCAGTGGTTTGCCAACAGATTTTCCAAAACTTTCCTTTTCAGCCATTGTCACCACAGCGCAAGTGCGTTTTTTTGTTCAAATTACATGAGAAGAAGGTTTTTTTAATTGAAGTCAGGCTGTAGCTTCCAAACCCTTTTGTATGTCTCTTAGCTTTAAAAACAAAAGCTTTGGAGTGTCAGATGCTACTCAGGTGCAAGAAGGTTGCCATCCAAATGTACCAGTGGTTCACTATAAACTGCCACACACATACATGAAACAACTTTGAAGGTTATTTCCTAACTCATTTTCTAGAGTAAATTGAAGTTTTACCCGTGAGGTACACTTGAACATTCAGAAAGTATGAGTTTCCCCTAACTGGAAATACTGGCTACAGTACTAAAAGCCAGCTAAATTCTCAATGACAAATCAAATGTAGAGAAATGTTGTCTGGCATGCTGAAGTAATATAGGCATATAGTAATGCATGATATGTCATGCAAAGCATTAAAAAACAACAAAAAAGCTCAAGACAAAATAATTGGGAGGTTCTCTTTCTTCCTGTGAAGATCATCTATATACAGTAAGTGTCTTATAAAGACCAGTGTTTAAATTATTAAGACTGCCAGTTTAATGAAAAAATAACAGCTCTATTTAATAATTAATGACAACAATTCAAGGCAAAGCACACAAAATAATTTTAGCATGTCTCAAGAATAGTTATACACAGAAATCCACAATATCAAAATATGCAATGTTACACACAGTACGTTCTTATCTGTTAGGTCTGGTAGAGGGAATAAACATTCTTTCCTGATGAGAAAATCAAAGTTGTATGCCATTTCAGTGAAGTCAAGTTGACACCTGCAGAGAAGCAAGTCATGACATTTTAGCTGACTCTTTTTATTTTTTTTTCCCCTCTAGTTGTGGTTTGTTTCTTCATTTTATTAACCCTGACAGACAAAAGAAACATAGATGAAAATTTGGCATCCTTCCTCTTAATTCTTTTTTTTTTTCCTTGTTTCCTTGTTTCCTTGTTTCCTCCTTTTTTTTTTTTTCCTTCCCCTGTGGTAAATATTCAGTTCATACTTTCTGGGCTGTGATAGTTCTACAGAGGTAAAAATGTTTGAACTTATTTTTATTAAAATACAGTGTCCCTCCTTCCTCTGTGCACCCCTTGCCATCTGATTTCTCTAACGTAGCTACATCTATCAAGATAATAAGCTTCAAGTAACTAGTAAGATCCCTAAGAAAAAATATGAATTTAGGATCGATAATATTTATAGTTCCATTTATAAAGCAGGAGTCAAAGGCATCTATGAATTTATGATGAGTTTATCAAGGGAACTTACACTAGGGATTTTGTTTACTATCCTCTAATCCTGCCTCTACTTTTTAACATCTCATTCTTTTAACAAAAATGAATACAAGTTGCAGGTGTTCATAAATGTAAAAAAGCACATAAGTAAGCTCACAAATTATATCTATTGTGACCTAATATTGTAGTATAGGGTACTCATCAACAGTGTTTTTCCTTGCTGTATCTTATTTTTGTTAACTGTGGGTACCATTAAAGAATATGATAAAGTTATTGTAATACAATTGAAATACATTTTATTAGATCAATATAAGTTTCATTTACTGGGCAATATGACATTGCTTAATAATTTTCTATTACAAGCATAATTATAATACCAAATTAGTAATTTTTACAAAGTACTTGCATTAGATATGATGCAGTATATTTCAATTCTCTGTGGCGCCTGAAAATACGTGTTCCTTTTAATGGGGAGAAAACAGAGATGCAGTAAAAAGAAGCACCTCATAACTCCTTTTGGCTATTTCATAAGGATGCTTACCTTCCACTGGTGTGCAGATATTACTTAGGTTGTTCTATAACTAGATTCCACTACACTGTTGATATAGCTAGAAAATTACTGAAGTCTAAAGTGGTAATTTATAATGTCTAAGGTCCCCAAAACTACTGCTTTGCTATTCTGAGCAGTCTTTAGAGTTTGACTAATTTCACTGGTACCAGTAAGGCTGTTCCTGATGGAGCAGGTTGTGGGAAGGATTACAAGTTCCAGTTCATAGTCTGAAAATGTGAGCTAGTGGATCTGCAGAGCACTCTCATGAGGTGGAAAAGTGAATCAATTTGTATCCCACCGAAACACAATTCCTTCCAAGATGAGAGCATAGTGGTCTTGTGCTGAGCCACATTGAGTTTAAGGCAGGAACTGAAGACTTCTATCCAGGTGATGCAACTGTGGAGTCTTCTTTTCTTCTCTTCATGATTTTTGCATGGAAGTTATTTTATATTCAGATGCTGAAAATTTTTGCAATGCAAATTTGTTCCAAGGTTTGGCTTTTATCTTCTAAAACAAATGACAGAATGCTATGAAGATTCACTAGCATTTTAATAAATCTTTAAAAGTCTGCCTTAAATACCAGTTTTCTATACTAGAAAGCTCATCAATATCTAGACAGCCATGCAAACAGCTAGGAGGCCAGTCCATTAATGAAATGTTAATGACTGAATTAAACCTGTAATAACAGAAGTAGAATGTACTGCTGTGAGTCCATTAACATCGGCAGACCCTGCTGGGAAACAAGTAAACACAACATACAAAGGAAAAACTTGTGGTAATAAACAGTTTTTGTGCAGTAAAGGTGCTCGGAAGCATAAGTTGTAAATCCCATTCACTTCTATGCTAGTGTCATTAATTTTTTTATGCAAAATTTACCAAGCAACTTAGCTCAATGTGATAATAAAATATGCACAACAGCATTCACAAGAAGTCTGTGCCCTGATACTAAGCTATAACCTGCAAATACATGTCTATTATGATAGGTTGTAAGAATAAGTAGTGTTTGATGGCAATTGCAGCTTCATGCTGCAGCCAGTCCAGGTAGGTAGCTGGAAACAGTAGTTATTATCTGGTAGATGGCTGACCCAAGTGAAATGGAATTTATGGTCCCTAACTAAGGCCCTTGTAGAAATCACAGAAAGTACCACTGTTGGCACTACTTATGACTACTATAAAGTTTTATATTGTGCCTTAAAAGTTGATTGTGCTTTGCAGAAGGTGTTAACCCTAACAAAGGCAGTGGGAATAGCAACACTGCTAACAGCTTCATCAATGACCTTGTAACCCACAATGTGAGAATTCCTGGCTTGGGGTTCAGAAGTTAATGACTTGACTCCTTGGAATGAAAGCTTCATCTTCCCAAATATATGTAACTTTTTTTTTTTTTCCCCCTACAGAAGTGAAGTAAAAATACTTGCATTTTCTTCCACTCTTGAAAATCTCAGCTATTTCCTTTCACAGCTGTAAGTGCATGGCAGACAAAAGAGTGGCTGAAGTAGTGAAAAGCCAACGTGCTTCTTACTTTTTTGGCAAGATTTAGAAAGTTAAATGGAGCTCATAATCTTGAGACCTCAGTGAATCTCTCATGGGGGTCTTCCAAGGGGCTCCTTTTCTCCCACCTTGCCTTCTCCTGAATGGAGGGGTTTGACTCAGTAAGAATACAAGTACTTTACCTGATTTTGCCAATGTTGTTAAAAAGGATTCCCTACAGTTTTTCCAGGAGAGCCTCATTTGTGCAATAAGGACAGCGAGTCCCAGGGGTAGGATATTTGAGTAAGATGTGGCATATCTGTTGCTACATCCCAGGGTTGTCAGAGGCTCCACGTGTCACCTTGAGCAAATCAGGTGTACTCTGTGTTTCAGGTTTGTACCCCTAAATCAGGGGTAATATCATCACCTTATCTTATAGAGGTGCCTAGAAGGTAAAACCATTACAGAAAACAACATATTCAGGACCTAAACCTGAAAATACATACATTATTACTTTCTTTCAAATACCATCCTAATTTAAATTTTGGGTAACCATCTGTCTGAGTCCATAGTAGGTTTTTGGTTTTATGGCACTGTATTTGTTTCCTACAGTACTGTAACACTGAAGGACTGTATAATGGAAGCTAATTTAACTAGAAACAACACAGTGAGCTGATGATGTGCATTGAACAAATAAATACAGTATCTGAATACCGAACGAACTGGCAGAATTAACTGTAAATCCTATGAATTCCTTGCTATTCTTCCCTCTTGCACAAAAAAACCCAACCTTGTCATGTTTCCGAGCTGGGCTGGGCTTTAGAACCACAAGCCTATGGAAACTTTATTAAATAATATTAACATTTTTTCTTTTCAGAAAAGGCAACTTTTTTGATAGGGTGAGTTGCACAGTCAATAATTTGTTTGTCAGCAGAACAGTCTTTTTCTGTCTTCTGCCCTTTTCACTTGTATCCTGAAGCCATGTTATCTTTCTTACTCCATTTTCACTGCAATCAGAATTTTAGGGAATAAATTTTGTACAGTGTTCACAACGGTGAACCAGACCTAAAATTCAAACCATACAATGAAATGGTCTATGAAAAGTATTCAAAGGCAAATAGTAACATTTGACAAGAGAACATCTGTGGGGTAAGAGCAGATGGACTAATCCTTTCTGCAATATTTCCTGAGACCTTGAGCACACTGTTTCCATTTTGTATACCTCAAAAATGAAAGAGAAACTCTCGATGAACAGATTATATGTTTGATGACTGTAGAGTGAAGTTAAAATATGGCAAAAGTTTTTCAACAGTAAACTCACTAGAAAGTAAGTTGATGCAAGTTGTTCAACATATGATTTAATTGTGGCATCAGTTATGTAAAGGCCAGAGATTTCATTTTTCCTCTGTCTGGAACAAGCTTAGTACAGATGCAAATGAGGATCCAGTGGTAGGACCATGACTGAAGGTAGAATCTGGTTGTTTATAATGTAAATGGACTCAGCAACACAAAATAGTTTGCTCTTTACTGATCTTTGAAAAGTGGTGCTTTAGGTATTTCATGAAAAGCCTAGGTTGTCTAAAGTCTTTCTTGAAGCTCTGTGTAATTTACACAGAAAGTTTTGATGGACCAGTGATGCATTGGAAGATAAACTTTCGTTAGTAGCTGATTTTCAAAGCTCTTGTAATGCATATGTTGAAAAGTTACTACTAATACAGGATGGTGCCTGTAATGGTTTGCCTGTAAGAGTGGTCTGTGCAATGAGAGAAACTTTTAATATAAACTGAACTAATATTTTTTTGTCTGGTTTCTCCTTGTTGCTAAATTGTTACCCTAGGCAATCAATAGTACTTTTATTTCATAGCATGTATTATTTAACATGTAGTATTCAAATGTTTGTTCACAGTACATGTAAAAGCTTGTAATCCTCAGCTGAGTCACACCAATCTCAAATAGGATGTGATACAGTGGGAAACAATATAGCAATGTGGATGTATGATGATATAACAGGTTAGAATGAATAATTGGGGAAATGTTTGTAGCTAATAGAGAGAAATTAAGGATCATTATATTCTTTATCTGAGCATAATGAAAAATCCATTATCTAGAGAAGGACTTTGGCCAAGGTGTTCAGTTGTTGGAAGTGAGGAGAGAGGTTTAAAAACTTGGCAGAAGGAGGGAGGGGACATGACAGAAGCAGAAGTTTTGAAAATAGGGAAAGGTGTTTGAGCAAGATTTGGAACAGAAGGAAGAACAAGAAGCTTGAATGTCATGTGGGAAAGCCAGAAGGAGATTCAGCAAATAAGGGAATATGTGGTGAGTTTTCCTTGACTTTTCAAGGATGGTAATGTCAGTGACTGCATGTTTCATCAAGGAGTGATGTGGGCATCGGGGTGATGGGATGAGGGCAGTTACAGCAATCAGAACCACAGATGAAAACATCTTGATCAAGAAGTTTTAGCTTTTGGGTACAGGCAGAAATATCTTAGAGATGCAGGTGACAATTCAGGCTGGCCCTCTGAGCTGTGGGGTTGACTGGCTCTACCACAACATCTCACTCCATTTCTTACCTCTAATGTTTGAATTTTCTAAACCTGCCTGCGGCTGAGGGAGGACAGATATTATTGAATGTATATAAGTATAAACAAGTTATTACAGTCTGCTCAGAACAAAATTGTGTTAGGCCTTCCCACTTTCCTGTGTGTAGGAGTCCTTGTGCCCTAGATGCTGTAGAGAGCCCCAGGCAGCTGGGACCCTCCCCAGTAAACCAGCACACCCTGGAATCCCTGCAGCTGGACGCCACCAAGCAAGAACAGCTGCTTTTTGTCCACTTTTCACAAACTTCAGAGGGTAGGAAGATTGTAGGAGATGTATTTGTTTGCCTGATTTTGCTGACTGGTGTCATAGAGTGGCGTTTGCTGAAATACTAGCTATCATTTTAAATTCTTCTCGCTTTGAGTCATTCCATCCTGAACAGGTTTTTGTATAATTATTTCTCTCAATAATTACCATTATACAATAGCTATAGCTGCCAGTTTTGTTCTTCTTTCCTGCCAGAGAATAACAGAAATGCATTACGCATTTGTGTAACTTATGATCTTTGATTCATGTTTAAAATGCATGGAATATTTTTCATTTTCTCTTTGCGGCAATACCTCATCTGGGATCATATCTCACAGTGTAAGTTTACAATGTGTAAGTGGGTGCCTTGTTCTGCAGCGGAGTATAATCTACAATGAAAAGGCAAAGTCTTAGAGGGCCAGTGAATAATATTAATGGCTGCAGGTAGAAGCATAGTGCATCTGGACAGTAATGCAGAAAGGTTTTGTATATGGTCTCTTTTTTTCTTTTAAATAAATTTGATTTTGCCATCATTATAGCCATTTGTTGTTGTCTTTTGATGAGGGTTCTAGGAAATTGGTTTGCTGGCATGCATGGCTTACTGGCAGGGAGAGCAAACTGGAATTTGCAGGCGCAAGTGTTCCTACCAGGTATCTAATTCAAAAAGTTATATTCTTCAATAGAGAGAAGAAAAAACTTTCAGTGTTGTTTTCTCTGTGTGCTTGTTTTTCTTCCCCAGGGTAAGCGGAAATAGATGTGGAAGGTCTGAGGAGAGGGGGTGGCAGACGTGTAAAAATTGGTGTGGAGAGAAAAAAAATTGATGTTACCAAACTCAACCTGTATAAAAGCTGATGCTTAGCTGGGTGTACAGAGGACATGAGGGCAGCCTCTCTATGCCATAGAAATAATGGCTTGTTGTTCTAAATGAATTGGTGATACTAGTTGAAAACTGATTTATTACTTTCTGCTGACAACTGTAATTAGAAAAAAAAAAACAAAACAAAACATTTTAATCTCATGAGTCATGCTGAATTTTCCTTTGAGGGACATTAAAAATTGGAATGTAAAAAAAAGGCACCTCAAAATACTTGGAGTATATAGGCATGAATATAAAACACTTTTTCTAAGAGAGCTTGGGATTAAAATTTGCACAATGGCACAGCACAGTTTATAATTGCAGCTAGGATGGAATGCTTGAATGCAGAGGACCTGTCTACTCTCTTCCACATTGTATGTTCAGAACATGAGATCTTGGAAACCTGACTCTTTTTTGCCTTTTAATATCCTGACTTTAAGTGAGCAAACAGGCTTTCAGCAGTTGCATTTGATTACTGACGATCACTATAATGCAAGCAGCACCATGACTTATTGCATAGTTGTTGCCTGGGATTCCAAGACAAGTGAATATTTTCAGAATTGCCCCCAAAATTAATTTCGCATGTGTCAAGTCTGGTAACTCCAACTACAGGGCATGGGATATGTGTAAATGTTCACATGAAGACCTGAGTTTCAAAGTGGGAAGGGTGGGCTTCTGGTGAGAGTGGGCAATTTCAGGGGAATCTGAGAACAGGATAGTTGGAGATTTTTTCTGCTCTCTCTTCGTCTTCCTCTATGATCTTATTGTTCATCAGTGGAATAAAATGTTGATGAAATGGAAACATCAGAGATCCTAAGGTGCTTGGACTATGGTAACTGGCTTTTGTACATTGTAGGATATATAAGTTTTAACACATCAGTATCATTGATCCTTAGTCATCCATATGTTTTTACAATGCTTGTGGTGTTGTTTGACAGTAGAAAAGGGATAACATGTCAGACTATTGTAATAAATCTGTATGTATTAGCAGAACTACTGCTTGTACTATACCATGAAATGCTAACAAATAAGATGTGCCAAACCCACAGTAGTATATATCCTCAGCAAAGACGATATATATGTTATGACTCATAATATGATGAATTTTGAACAAAATTAATCCTTACTCAATCATTAAACAATGAGAAATATTGAGTTGTTTTTCTTAAGGATTAGGAAAATTCTTTTGGAGAGAGACAAACATTTGTCCCTGCAGGAAGCTCCTTCAGCTGTAATGCATCATTGTGCCTGACCAGCCCTAGAAACCTTGGAAAGACAAAATATGTACAAACTGGTTGTTAAGCATATGTGATATGTTTTGCTTTGTCACCTGGCAACAAAAAGGTTTTTCTAAACAAATTTCATACATTGCCAAAATTCCAACTTTCTGAAATGTGTAAGCTGCTTATTTTTATTTATTTATTTTTCCATTGTCAAATGCAGCCGAAGGTACATCTTGCTCATGTAAACATTATCATTTCTACTGGTGGAAGAAATATCTCATATAAATGTCATTCACTTAATCTTACATATTGCATGTAACAGCTTTGGGACTGTAAGAAAATACAGAAAATATGCCATCCTCAGAACTAATTCATAATCTGTCCTGCCCATGTTTTAAAGTTAACAAACCAATAAATGCTTAATCGAACTTAATTTGTCTGATCAGAATAAAATTAAAAAACATAAGTCCTGCTCATGATGAAATTTTAAATACTAATTTTGGGGATCCATACATTGTTTAGGAGGAGTATGTTTGTAATATCTGGTGAAAGAGAAGTGAAAGTTAATAACTTTTCTTTTTGAGTTGCAAAATACCTAGCATAGAAGTGATCAGATCATTGGCTGCCATTTGTGTCTCTAAAGTGTTTAGGTTGGGGGAAAAAAAAAAAACCCTGAGATGCCATTTCTTAAGCTTGAATTAAAAGTTTTAAGGATAATACTTCAAAATGCAGCGGAAAAGCTACATTGCTACACTCTGGCAAACTTTAATAACCTCATACATTTGGTTACCTCCTTAATCTGCCAGTTACATTTTCTATACGTCTGCTGCTATCTGATTACCAATATATTTATCTTTTACCATCGGTCCTTTCCTCCCCTGTGTGCGACGGCATCAGGGCTGATCCAAGCTAGTGCTGATAGGATCACAGTTCATTGCCGCACAGAAGGTGGTTGGGATTTGGGTGCACAATGGGGTGTGACACTGTTGAGTGAAGGGAGGTAACTCGTTATAAATGACGAAGCTCTGGTAATGGCACATGGAGTTTGGGAGTCAGCAATGATGAGTAGACCTCTTAGCATTATCCTTGATAGGAAAAAAAAAAAGATGACACCCAGGAAATAAAGATGGATAATTTGCATGTGATTCATGCACAGTTTTACTGGTTCGATATACTGGCATGAACACATGATAAAAATGATGGGTTTTCACTGGTACGCACATCACAATATGGCCACAGTCATAGTGTGTTGGCAATACGTATTTCCATGTATTGGCACTGTGCTGAAAGGGAAAGTGTTTAGATTTTTAATTACCTTGATGGTGAACTAAAAAGTGCTTTTGTTTCTTGTGCCATGAAGGGAGCAAAAAAGGGCTTTTAAATGATAAAACAATGGTAGCCTCCTTGCTGAATGATGCAGTACTTTGAAATAATGCAGTACATTTTGAAAAGATCTGTATTTTTTTCAAGACAAACATCAAATAGAAGGAAAAAGGTTATGTCACCTTCACCCTCACAGTACTGTCATTTGTATGCTATCAGCTCATTAAATTCACATTAAGATACTCCATGGGACTTTAGGAGCTATTAGTGCACCTAAAATGGCATAACAAAATCTCAGTTCACTTTAAGAGAGATGGCATTGCGACATTTTGTATTTCATCACTGAATTATTATAGTCTCAGATGCATTCTGCTGTGATGGTAATGGAAGGAGGAATACTAGAGAGGAAAGCTGTCCATTTGTTTATCCCCAGGGAGAGAAAAAAGAAAGTTTGATAAAAAACTGGAGTGAAAGTAAAGCATTAACAATTTAACCCCTGTAGCAATGCTAAAGAACACACGGAATTTTTATATTCTGCTTTTCAGGATTTTTTTTTTTTTTAAATAAAAATTTGTATACAGGGAGTTGCTTTGGGCAATGGAAGGTGCAGCAAATGTACTGCATGAATGCAGGCATCTCAGCCTTTTATAGGTGAAGTCTCTTGTGACAGCCGTAAAATACCTTCCTTCCTAAAAATTCTCATAAAAAAAAATAGTTATTGTGATTATATTTGATGTTCTTGTTAGTTTGTTGTTGTTCCTGGCTTTCAGCAGCAGCAAGTGTACTGATATAGGTAAATCTACAACCCTGTATTTATAAATCTCACATGGGGTTATTGCTTAGGCACTATGCTCAGGAAAGAATAAGGAAAAATGGAAGCCATACTGAGTTATCATTAATGAAATAATATAAATACACATGAATGCTAATATATAGAATAAATGCTGTACTGCTTAATAAAAAAATGGTTGTTGCAATAAACCATATATTTAGGTCTGTAAAGATAGATTGGTCTGAGGATGCTTTTTCTACATAGTGCATCTGTGTAACTGCAATCACTTTTTTAAATGAGGCAAAATTAAGGTAACTTTCTTATAAATGTGCATGAATGATTAAAAAAAGTCAGAAGTGGTTGAAGTAGGTTCAGTCACTTTAGGCAGAATATTTTTCTTAATATCTATTTAGAATTATTGAGAAAACAGTAATGCTTTAGAAGTGCTTCCTTCCCTCTCTAATCAACACAAAAATGCCATGACACAAGAGCTTAACCTCACAGGGAATAAAAAGCCATCAGAACAAAAAGACAATTTAAGAGTCTTAAGCCTTGCAGGGCCTTCAAAAGTGTATGTGTACAGGAAATGAAATTCATTCCCATGCGGAGAGCCACAACAACCACAGTTTAAGCTTTCAAAATATCTCTTAACTGTAATAACCTGATATATGGGTCTTTGGTGGAGCAGCAGTGAATTTCTTCAGTGGAGAGGGAGCTCGAAGACACAAGAAAAATCATTGCAAAAGGAAGCTCAAGGTTTTGAAAGTAGAGAGGAGGGAAGTAGCAGCACAGGGAATAATCACTTAATAAATGTGCACCGAGCACCTGCTAAATTTAACACAGCATTTTATTACATTCAGTGCTTCAATGTGTAATCTCTTCAGCACAGGGATTCTGCTTCTTATTAGTTAGTTCACCTGTGTAAGACCATGCTAGATGCCAGTTTTATCATCAGTAAACTTTCTTGAACGGTTACTCTGAAGGCTAAAACCTGACTGTGCAGTGGATGTACTTTTCTAACAGAGGAAAAAAAAGACTTGTTGCACTTAAAACCTTGTTCTTTGTGTGATGTTGGTTTGCCCTTTCCTGATGGTCTAGGATACTGATGTGAGTGTTGAGTAGCTTGAGATTGAGGCAGTGTGGCTCAATCTCATTAATGACCACCAGAAAGCAAAAGAGGATATAATACAGAATTTTGTCCAGTCTGGGGAAGGTTTTTTAAAGGTCTAATGAAGATTTACAGTGTTACTGCTAAAGGGCACTAAATTTTAATGTATCTTCAGGAAGTGGTGCAGCTGAAACCATGAGAAGTGGTTGCACATAAACAGGGGAACTTAACATTTAGGATGATGTGAGACAAAAAATCAGCAGTATTTGTGCAATTACGTTCA
The DNA here is from genome assembly GCA_028858755.1 of Ara ararauna. Taxonomy (NCBI): domain Eukaryota; kingdom Metazoa; phylum Chordata; class Aves; order Psittaciformes; family Psittacidae; genus Ara; species Ara ararauna. The sequence continues at coordinate 52,015,521 of CM054381.1, forward strand.
GGAAGATACAGATGTAGGGGACACCCGTATCTTAAGATGTCAAAACCAAAGGATGTTATAGAGTCACTGATAGACTGATCTGATGAAAGTGGCTGTAATTGTATGCATTTTTAATGTTCTGTTTAGACCTCAAGATACTAACTAATTGAGTTAGTTGGGGAAAAAGACAATCATATTTAGATTTGCTTGTATATTTATTTCCAAAGGAAACCAGTCAACGTGTGAACAACTGAGTTTATGCTTTTTTAAAACTCACCATGTTACCAGTGACATAGTGACATATTTTGGAGATGTAAATAATTTAGCATTTATAAGAACTCAGTTCATATTTTTTCCAGGTGAAATCTCCATTGTCAGAAACAGAGTTTCAACCCTTAAGATTGTGGCCAATTTAATCCAAGCACTGCAAGAGCACGCACACTGCAGTTGCACCAAGCTTACAAATTTCAAGCACTAGGTCATGCTAATGTCCGTGACGACTGTGTGACGGATTTATGAGCATTCACCAGGGGAATCTACAAAGACGTAACCACCTACATAGACACACAGTTTCATAACCTATTATAACATCGATTTAAACATTTATTTAGATAGATTTAGGTTATTTATTAAGATTTTTATTGTCTAGGTATAAGTAGCTCTTATTGCGCCTTTAATGGCAACATGGTTGTGTAGGAGCTAATCATTCTGTCAATGGATTAAAGCTTAGGTGGACGATTGCTTCAGCTTTTACTCCAGAGGATATATTCCTCCTAAAAGTGCATATCTTGGCAGGGGATATCCTACAGCAAAAGGAGCTCCAGCACAGCAGATTCAGAGCAGAAAAGCCTCCAGTGCTGTTGGGAAGACAGACTGGGAGAAATCTTTGTCATGTTTGTTTCCCATCTACAGCCCAGTGTAGCAATCAGGTTACCGAGAATCACATTGAGTCCCAAATTTGTCAGGATTGACTAATACTATCCCTTTCAAAGCAAATGTCAGGGGAAGATAGACTCACTCCTACTCCAGGCTAAGGGCACATGGCTGGGTACTGTGGATGAGGACAAGGTGGGAGGTACTTGCTTTCTACTCTGTCACCTTTCAAAAAGCAAATGTGAGACAGTTTATCTACTTTATATTATAGTCCACATCTGCCAGAGAGAAATAAAGTGTTAACATCATTACTTTCCACTGAAGAGGCTGATTTTACATTGAAATTACTGTGCAACCTTTTACTAAGTTTGCCAAAAGGTTCACAATTTAATAACATTCAGGGATATGTAATTTGCAATCTTTTTTTTCAATTCCAAATAATTCATGTTATTTATTTACAGTAAATCTGCTATAAAGTAGCTTTTATTTCATATCTGCCAGGCCACCCAGGCCCTGTAAGTGTCTTGCAGCATGTCGTACTGATCTTTAATGTTTTATTAGGTGAAACAGAGTCTATGCCCCACCGTTGTATAGGCACCTAAACCAGAAATCTCCCTAAGCTAGTAAAAATCTTAATTTTGCACTTTAGTTCTTGTCATACCTCATACATGTAGTAGGTAATCATTGTTGCCACTAACGGCTTGTCTACAGTGCTAATCACACGTATTAACTGAAGTGCCTTGCAGTAAATATTGGTTTGATTATAGACCTATCTAGCGTTTAGTATCTTGGTATTAAGCAGTGTGTCAAGAAAATAACTGTGGGACACTTGCTCTGTAAATTGTTCTTACACCTGCACTAGGCCTGCCTAGCTCCGTGACATTTCCAGGAGAGCTCAGCGGTACCCACTGCCCTCTCAAAAGCTCATCAGCCAAAAGTTAAACCAAGACATATCTAGGCCGGTTTGCAGAATCCATCCTAGCATCCCACTCTCAGAAGCGTTTAACTTCCTTACTAACAATTTGAGGAGGCTGGAAGGAGAATAAATTGAGAGCTGAGGAAATTTGCGCTCTTTTAAAGGAGCTGATGGGCTTCAGTGTTAGTGTACAGGAATATTATTCTAAGTATCCATGATGCTAGTTTTGGCACCAACACTCTGCTGCAGCATGTAGGAGAGATCCTGGTCTGCCTTCCTTTTGTGACTACACACAAGGTACTGTATAAATAAGAATTATTTGTGCTATCTCAGTCGATTATGGAGTGTATTTCAAAATGACGATCTAAAAAGAGCTAAAAAGTGTGGTACATGCTTTGACCAAAAAAAAAAAAAAACCCAAACAAAAGCCCCCAGTTTGTAAGGTTAGAATGCTTTTACTAGCCTGAATATGAAAGGCGACTTCAGTATTTAGCTTAATATGTAACTTGCAATATACAGTGAAATGTAGAGTAAAATTAAAAAAAGAAAGCCCTATCTAATAATATCTCAAATATGTTTGTTAAATCAGATAGGAAAAATAAAAAAAAAGACTTGTTTGTTTTTCCTTGGGGGGAAGAATGAATATAAAAGGTCATGACATGTTTCTAACTTATGTGGGCATGGCTAGGGGGAAATGCTGTGTAGCAAAGTTCTCCCATGGACTCCAGGCTTCAGTTTGAAACCATAATTGTAAGCGATCAGTCAGTGCCCTGCTTTAGTCTTGTGTGCTTGTCTGAGCAAGATGATCCTAGTTACGAGCATTCCTAGATGAATCACTGCCATCTGTGGTAAGATGTTACAGTGGGTCGTAGCCAAATCCCCGACTATATGCACCACCACCAAGGCACAGGAAAAGAAAAAAGTTCTCTGGCACATTTTTGAGTGTTTCTCTATTAGCTGAACATGGCATCTAAGATGGTACTTTAATACCTAGAGCCATATTTTGATTGCTAGCATAAGGCATTTAGCATAATGTCAATGACTGTTGTTAAGGGTTCTCCTATGTCATTGAGGTACTGTGGCTTGACAAATTTACAGATATCAGCCAAGCCCCAGAAACCAATTTGGTGCACCCTCATAGCCTGTGGCAGCTGGAAAGTGAAATGTATTACCTTCAACTTGGAAGAAGTCTTGTTTTGTCCTCCTCTGAGATGGCCCAAGAACATGCATATTGGCATAGCATTTCAGCGGATGTGTAATGATTTTTCAGTCTGTGGTTATCCTGTATCTCATCCCTGTGTCCGAGCTCCAGGTCTGTAAATTTGCCTGCACTGTGCCTAGGTTGCCTTGGGGTCCTAAATAACTGATGTCAAACTAGTGTGGATGTCTGCAGGCTGCCTTCTGTGGGATGGACATGCTGAGGAAAGGGCCATCAGGAGTGGTGTAAGGAAATGAGTATAAATAAATCAGACAAAGTTAATGCCAACAGGAATGCAGTGGCATGTTAATGCCTGCTATGTAATACAATATCTCCAAGGAATTAGGATGTTTGTCAACTTTCAGAAAGGTCCATATTAAGTTGTCATTTCTTTTTTTACATTTTCTAAGACACAGGGTCTTTTGTGAGAGGAAGTCTGGTATAGGCAGAAATTAGGAAAGACGTTTGTTAAAATTTGAAGTGACAATTTCTGAGTATGGATTTCTACTATATTTACTTGCTTTCAAAAGAAGGGTGGCATGTGATGGGGTATGCATGTTATAGTGCACTCAGACACACTGTTAATTTTGTTTAGGACAGATAAAGTAGACTTTGGGGATGACTAGCTTTGTTTGTCTTACTTTGTTATGAAGTGTCATACATAACCCAGCTTCATTCAGATGCCTTTCAGGAAATACTCATTCTAGCACTGGAATTGCCAAATACATGATATTTTGATACTACTTGTGGTGAACATTACTTTCAGATGTGTTACTCCATCATTACGTAGAAGAAACATGGTAATGCTTATGTGCATTTTTTTGGGGGGGAAAAATGTTAATTTGGAGGATGAAAATGCCTTTTTAAAAAGTAAACAGGTAAAAATGTACCTTTCCTCTTAGGTTCTTTTGTATGGAACCGTCCTTCATGCCTCCTCTTGAAGATGCAGAGTCTCAGCATCTCGTAGTACAAATGTCTTCTCTTGTAGGACATCATATGGGTTTTCCTAATGACTATTGACAATTCATTTCTCATACAGCCATTTATTTTCTTGAGGCCTAAAATGTTTTCTTCTAACCTGAATTTTTGGCTACAGTATATGGGCACCAGGAGGAAACGTATTAGTGTAATGGTCTATGATCTCTAGGAGATTAGAAAAGAGATGAAATTTACTTCTGTCCTTAAACTCTGAAACTATAAACATAGACTGCAGGGGCATAAGCGGAAGACTGACCAACTGGACTAAGATCTTATTTAAAAGCAAGTTACAGGTACCTACCAGAAAAAAAAGTTCAAGCTCAGAAGAGGTTAAAGTACAGTCAAAACCAAGACTATGACAAAATGCAACAGAATGCGCACAAGGTAGACTAAATGATCCATACGCTGTAGTACAAAAAGAGAAACGGGTCAGGAAGTAGAAAGTTGCTGCTATACTGACCACAAAAGAGCTTTCAGAGTCAGTATGAAAAAGCTCGTAAATTTTCATACTTATGTGCAGCAGCAGTAAAAAACAATGAAAGGGATTATAAATCCAGAAAATAAAATAGATAAATAGAAAAAAGTATTTAAAAAAAAAAAGAAAAAGTTTGAGAAAACCATGTCATAAATTCATATAAATTAAGAGTTAACCAGAATAGCCAGGGATCTAAAAGTGATTTCAGATCTTGGTGGTTGTGCTCTTTGGTCAGATCAGATTTCAAAACAGATATGTTTATACTTGACAAAACCAGGCCTGGTCCATGGTTACTTAGCTGAACATGTAGTAAGCTGTAAATGGTGAAAACCTTCTGCCCTTATTTAGGTATGGTTGCCAATAGGAAATTACATGAAGTCACAATGATGAGATATGGCCCTGAGTGGCTGTTATACTGTGATGTTTTTGAGATGTTCTTAGTTTGGATGCTTGTAGGTGGAGTGTATGGAAAGGATGGCTTAGGAAGATTTTATTATTTTATTTATTCTATTTTATTTTATATTATTTTTTTTAAATAACGGTTTATTTCAGTACCTGGTGCAGGTGCATATGATCTGTGTTAGCTCAAACCTGATCTAAGAATGAATGAATAGTGCAGCCAAGATCAAGTGATGCTCAAAGCTTTTTAGCTAGACCAGAGTCCTATATACTGTATGATCTAGTTTTATAAAAATCTTTGTGATAAGATAAACCTGGCAGCTGATTAAATGAGAGATGTGTACAGTATTACCTACAGCCTAAACTGTTGGCTTGGTGTGAGGCAATCAGGTGTATCTAAACCCATGCTGGGTGGAAGGACATTAGGCAAGTCAGGTCACCCTGGTTGTATCTCATTTTACCCATAAAGAGGGAAAATTAGCTATGTTTTTCTCCTCTTTAAAGTCTTCAGATTTGCTGGTGAGTTAGATATCCTTGTTTTATAGGAAGTCAGCCAGATCTACAACTCCAGTTTGTAGCAGAGGAAAACATCTAACAGCAAAAATAATCAGTGATGTAGACTAATAATTACTCTTATAAAAGCTTTGTTGTTGTTTTGACTCCCAAGAATATGCAGGAACATTTCACTATTTTCTTAGAGCTGCCTGGTATTTTTGCACTAGTTATATTTCAGACTTCCTTTCATCTCATTAAATCAAGATCCATATCAGACAAAACCTGCTGTCTGGTCTTACCATCCAGCAATACTTTCTTGATGAGAACTTTGACTCACACTAGTAATGAGAGAAACTGTTCATGAGCACATCTGTCGGTATAGGAACTGCCACAAGAATATCCAGCAACTCCTCATCCAGAGTGTAAGGTCTGAAATGAATCTGCCAATGCACTGACCTTGACTTTGCCCTTACTCCGAGTATAAGTATTGCTAGATATCAACAATCTAAACAGAACTAAAACCCTAAGCAACCAAACTATAAACAATCAAAACAACAAATGCATTTGTTGTATTAGCTGACAGCACCCGTAATGTCACTGGACAAATATGTAAATACTGACCTAAATCCCTTTGCTAGAGACTTTTGTATACACTTTAAATGTTGGAACAGACAGTAGCTCCTGCATGACTAGCCCCTGGTCTGACCAGAAACCTTGGTGCCCAAACAGACCCAAATGCAGATCTGTGCCACAGTTACTCCTTGGAGCTGAGCCTTTTTGTGATTCGATGGGATTCAAGAAAATGATAGAAAGAGGATTTTGCTATTGTGAGTTTGGCAATACTCATTATCATTCAATTAATTAAAACCAAACCTTTAACATTTTTGGCTGATTTGAAAAAATAGACATCTGAGTGTGTAGAATACTGGAGTACTGATCCAATCCATCAATTAGTTGGACATTAATTGCATTTTTTTCTACTGACTTCAGGAGCTGTGGATCAGTCTCAAGTGTTGTAGACTGTGTGGGATCAGTTTTCTACTGCTCAAAGCAATGACTTTCATAGGTGTTTCCTGAAACAGGTAATTAACATTAGTGTTCCTTTCCATTTGAATGGCTAATGGAAACAAGATAATAATGCTTGAGTGGTGGTGTGATCCTGTTGGCCAAAATGGGGTATTCCAGCCTCACAAACCTTGAGAGACAGTGCTCGGATTTTGTACCTCCATGGAAACTGATAAAAATTGGTTCTCATTCTTAGCCTTTTGGCTAAGCAGGAGGTGTTCAGTTTTCACAGCATTACCTTTTCCCCAAAGAGCAGCAACAACCAATGGCCTGGGTCAAGATGAAACCGAAAGGCTGGACAGATTTTCAAATGTGAATTTTTAAAAATCCATAGAACCATTTTTGCAGTACTCGTGAAAAGAACTGCAGTATACATTTAGTTGGTACACATGCTTGCACACAGACCTTGTAAGTGTCAGTACGTGGCTCGGTTAGCATACAAAGTCCTGACCTGAAACCATTTTGTAACATTAGGTAGGTAAAACATCTGTGTCCAGATAAATGAAAAAAAATAGCCAGTTTATCACCTGTGATTGCATTGTAATACCTTTATAAAACAGACTTTAAAAGTTTCTTATCCCCTTAATAACAGGGTTTTTTTTTTTTTTTTGGTAAGAATTATACAATGGCTACAGTTAATAAAGTCTAATAATAATTCTGCTTGAGTTAATAACTAATTCTGGAGCATCTCTTCCTCACTGAGGTGGTGTTCACCTTGAGATAGGTAGCATTCCTCTACTACTAGGGACCTGTGATCTCATTTATGCACAGTATTATGCATTTGTAGTATTTCTAGATGCTTAACTCAGACTGATTTCAGCAGAAGCTAGGAATCTCATTGCCTTCTGGGATGTATGATGTTATTTAGTATCTACAAAATGGCAATAATGCCGTTTACCTGCCTCAGTGAAATTTTATGTGGATAAAAGCGAAGCTAGGATTGCCTTTAAGAATGTTTCTGACAGCACAATTTTCAACAGTTTTTTGGGAAAACATTTTCTGTTGCTGAACTTCTCTATTGAGGGATGTGTGAAGAGACAGTTTAGTATGTTTTCAAGGAAACTGAAAATCAGAATCTCTTACTTTGGTTGTTTCAGTATTAATTTGTTTGCCCTAATGCCAGCAGTGTGTCACAGAGTCAGAGATCAGACAGCCCTGAGTGGCACTGGCTGCTGTACATCAGTATGAAAAACCACCCAGCTGTTGTGGTGTGGAGGCTACAGCTGGAATCAGGAGGCACCTGAAGCACTAACTACATTGGCCAGAACTGGCCTGAATATTATGCTGTGATAATTTCTGTTTGAAGTTATTTTTAATGATAACCTGGATGGTTCTAAACGTGATTGGAACTGAAGTGTTACAATTTCCTCTAATATAAAAAGTCTCAAATTGGTCTGTGACCATGATGATATGATGAAATCCTGCTTACTCTGATACAGCAAGATTCTCAATGGAAGGCAACCTCTGGCTGTTGTGCACAAGGAAAAGGCACTTTCCTATTGTAAATGCCATTGCCCCAGAGTCATAGAAATAGGAAAAGCAAATTATCCAGCATGAGGGAATTACAGAGATTCAAGTTAGGATCTTTGCTGTTAGTTATGCGGTATTGCCTTAGTCCTCGTCTTACTTTTTGTGTCACCACATGTTCTCATCCACTGAAATGGCACGCGCTTACTAGATACAAACTACTGTACAATAATAAACCCAACAATATGAATAATATTAGAACACTTCCAGTATTTGTCTTATAATTGTGGAAGTACAGTAAGTCACTGCTTTTCTATAATACTAAAAATAACATTTTTAATAGAGAAGTTTGTTATCTGCTATTGTATAATTTCTCCTAAAATACCAAATAACCAAAGAAATTTTTCATTTGTAACATAACTTAATTCTGTATTTTATTTTTTATTATGGTTGAGTTTGACTTTGATGTTTTAAAAATGAATTTGAAATACCATTTATTCAGGTAATTTTGAAAGAAAAAACACACTGAAACTTTTATTCCAGTTGGTAAGCAGCTATCCCCTAGTTTTATTCCAAGTTTTCACATAAAAATGCCAGTCGGGAATAAAACTGACAAATATATTCAATCAGAGATGGAATATTTTTTCCACTTAAGTTGCAAATGGCTTCATTAAAATAAAAGCACCACCTTAGGGATTCTGTAAAGCGGAATATTGGTACCTAAATGGTATTTATGACTCGACTAAATGTAAAGTGAATTAAAATTTAAAGGATTATAGTCAGGTAGGCCACAGACATTCGTAGAGGAATGTCCATTAAGAAGATAAGAACCTGCTGTCCCCAGCGACAGGAATATGTCGGGTTAGTGGCTAGGCATACCTATGTGCTTAGTGACGCTGTTAATGAAAAACATTGTGGTTGAACCCTAAAGGTACTTGTGTGATGTTTACTTCAAGAGAAGAAAACAAAATCTTCATGCAAACATCTATGGATGTGAACGTAGGTATATAACATTACAGCACTAGCAAGAAACAGTGGATGATAAAAATGAGCACAGTTACTGATGTAAAATACAACCCAAGAACTGCTATTTTTCTAGTAGCTTGCATGATCCACTGCAAACTCTGCGGCTTCCAGATCTTAATAAGAAGTTCCTGTTGCATTTTAAGGAGCTCGTAAGACAGGGAGGGACAAAGAGTTTGTCAAAGTACACATTTAATTTTTGTCATGAAGGAGATGGAGTGCTTTTTGGTTTTGTAAATTATTTACACTCAGCTATGATTTACACATGTGTTGCATCGCCTGAATTTTTATCCTTAAGAAGAATGAAATAATTTGCTCAGTTAATTTATTGAACTGAGTTCTGGCCTCAGTAGTCAACACAATCAGCAAATGATTGACAGGAGTTCTTGGAAGATTTGTTTTATTCCCATCATCTTGGTTTCTTCATGGAACAGCCATTGTTCAAGTTATTTACACAGTGGGGAGCTGGTCAGGAAATAGTTTCTCATTACTCAAAGTGTTTGTGACCAAACAATGAAATATTTTTAAAGATGTGTGCTTTTAATTTGCAAATGCATTTCTATGAAAAACAAGATTTTCAGTTACAGTTTTTAAAAATAATTGAAAAAATATTCAACCATCTTAAAGCGAATGTCATTGCATGACACCTATCTGTGCACTTTTCTAGCCATATCACTATGGTGTTTCTCTCCAGGCATTAGCTTGTTTACCTGAAAACCCACTTACATTCTAGATTCAGTTGAAATAATAAGCCCTGATGTTTGTTCACCCTGCACCAGCCCCGTGAATACAGCACACCCAAGAACTTGACAGTTACTTGTCTTGAGAAATACCATGCAATTCACTGCCTTTTAAAAAGACAGGGCAAATTCGCATAGCATTTAGTTACTTAATTTTATTTATATTCTGTTGCTTCTATCCAGCAGCTACCTATTGTAATGTCTTCCTGGCCCTGTACTTTCCCTTCTCTGCTGTGAATCATCGAATCTTGCACACACTTGTCTTGCACACACTTGCCAATGTGAAATTTGCACAACCATTTGTGTCACTTCTGCCTGTGGCCCTGTGTAACTTAGCATATTCTAATACTATAAAGCTTTAAATCCAAAGGAATATGAGACAAGATATATCTATTTATTAGAATATTAGCATTTCTAACATGGCATTTTATACTATGTTTTGAACAACATGATGCATATTTCTTTATTTAAACAGTATCTCTGAGTTTTAGTCTCTTCTTTTCAATTTGGACTGATTATCTAAGTAGTTAAGTGGTATCCTTTATTATCCATCTACTTTCTGCCATATTTGTGTCTTTGATAAGATAGGTGGCTAGTGTGGGATGCTTTTTCAAAGTGCATTATGGCTGTGCACTGTTAGTTACCTTTTTATATGTTTCATTTACCACCTTATATTTTTTAAAGTTTTAGAAAATATTTTAGAAAATAAAAGGATTATTAATAATTTAAAAAGATGGCATTTGTAGAGTAAGCTAGTAGATATTTAATTTTAAGGTGATTTTTCTTCTTTGTCTTTTTACCTTTGAGCATTCAAATGCAGGATGAAAACTAATCTTTGAGGGTTTGAAAGGATCTCACAGTTGGGCTTAGCAGGTTGAAAGTCTAGTTTAGCAGTACACTTCTAAGTGTTAGTGATTATGCTCATATACTTACTGCAATTAAGAAGGAAACAAAACATTTAATATGGTCCAGGGGATTTTCAAAGTTGGTTTATCAACTGTATTGCGCTAATTCTGAATAGAGGCAAAGCAGGAATCTAGTGACTCCTGCAGCAATCACATTCCTGGAGGAGGGAGATGATCCAGGCACTTGAAGGTGCTGTGGTCCACAGGGAGGTTGGGTTCAGGTGAGATCTGGCCAGTCCCACCATCAGCCTGATAGTTTATGTATGAAGTTTGTTTCTAAACACCTTTTTTTTTTTTTTCCTGTAAGATACATCCAAGTAGCATTCGTGAGTTTGTAAAGCTGGAAGATGGAGCTTACAACCCAGTTGCTGGTTTCCTGTATTAGTTTCATCTCACCTTCTCCTAAAAGGGAATCAGGTCCTGTTTCTACAGGTGAAAACTAAGCTTAATTTGGATTACCTTTGTGGTATTAGCAATTTTATTTTAAGTGCTTTTGCAGGAATTTTGTGGAAAAACAGGAAAAAAAGGAAAACAAGTTCTGGTGGGCAAAGACAAATGGAAATGCATAGCTAAATAATGCACCTTTTTCAAGGCAGGTGATTCAGGGTTGCAGCTGAACACTGTATGTTAAGACTAAATGAGTGTAGGGAAAAGCAAAGTGAACCAAAGCCACTTTCTTTATGAATAAGAGTTCTAAAACACTGTACTTTTTTGACTGTTTTCAGTTGCTTTGTGGAATGGTAACCATAAAACAGTGCTGCAGAGATTTGAATGTAACATGCTATGTAAAAATAGAGTATATGAGAGATACGTCTTTAAGGCACAAAAATAAAATGAAACTATGGGTGTTCTGAACTGTGCTAATTGCATTTTGCAATTATGGGGATCTGACTCATAAAGCACCAGACTGACACCGTGCAAAATCATACAAAAAAGAAAACAGAACATTTGGAATCAACTTTTTGAAAGGTTAAACTTCCTTAAGAAAGGGAAATCACACATATTCTGGGCTGGGGGGGGAAACGCAGACTACTTTTAGAGCAGAGAGATCTCAAAACTCAGCTCAAAGGTGGAGCCAAGACAGACAAAGATATGGAGCTTGTACTTACTATGACAACTGGTCAAACATCAGTATTCCTTGGTGTATGAAGATGCCAGAAATGTGATGGGTAGCATAGTAAGGGTACTGGCATACTATATGGAGACACTGAGGAAAATCATTATTAGTTCAAAGTATGTTATGGGAGCCTTGTTAGAAAAGTGACCAATCCTGTCAGTTTGAAGGAAGAACACTTTATTAAGCTTAGCTTGAGTAAACTGTGTTAGAAGAGGTTTTAGTATTATAAATGCTTTTAAACAAAATTTTTTAGAACGCCATTGATAGTAAAATCCAGGACTTGTGTGAAACACAGGGTTGATGTTATTATCTCAATTAAAAAAATTTTTGAATAGGTTAAATCACTTTTAAAGGAGTCTTGTCTGCCATGAAATAGCAGGATTCATCCAATGCGTATGCTGTGAAAGAGCAGGGGCATGAAAAACTCAACAAACAGACAGAAGTTGTCCTCCTGCAGATAGGGGTCCTCTGGACTGAGCATTAAAAGAAGCTGGAAAAGCTCAGCCTCCCCACAATACAGATTCTTAAAAAGATTTTGCAGTAAGGTAGAAGCTAAGAGGTAGATCATGACAGGCTTATTTCTCTAGGGAATAGTAGGGGAAACACAATAGGCAGATCACTTGCTGCAGGAAAATACCCAGTAGATTTGGGGACCTAACAGGATATGTATAAAGGAGACAATTTTCCATTACTTAAAAGGGAAAAAAACATGGGAGATGACTGACACCAAACATTTTTCTGCTACTGGATGCCCCAGCAGTGATCTCACAGGTCACTATGTGCATGTACACATTTAGTGGGCTCTTTAAGAAAAAGTTAGAAAAAGGAGAAAAAAGGTCATTTGGGTTGTGACTCAGCACTTGAAGTAGATGGCAAAGGAAAATACACAATTTTTTTTAACCCCTGTAGGTATTATAAAGTGTGGTGTTTATAGAAGGAATTTTGATACCGCTGATATATTTTGAAAAAAAAAATCTTCATTACGAAGAACCTAACAGGGTGTCGTGGTTTAAGCCTCTCTTCAGCCACACAGTCTCTCTCTACCTCACTTCCCCCTTTTTCTTCCCCCTGCTCCCGGAGGGATGGGAAGGAGAATCGAAAAGAATGCAACTCCCACAGGTTGAGATAAGAAGAGTTTAGTAACTAAAGTATAACACAGATCACTACTGCTACCACCAATAATAATAATGACAAGGCAAATACAAGGAAAGAATACAATTTCTCACCACCTAAAACCAAGCCCGACCACGCAGTGCACCCCCCACCCTTCTGGGTCTCTCCTCTCCGTCCTCCATCTTGGGCATGACGTGCTGTGGTATGGAATAACCTCTTTGGTCAGTTTGGGTCAGGTGTCCTGTCTCTGCTTCCTCCCAGCTCCCCTCCTCCCTGGCAGAGCATGAAACTCAGAAAGTCCTTGGTCAGACCAAAACATCACTAAGCAGTAACCGAAACACTGGTGTTATCAGCGCTGTTCCCAGGCCCAAAATCAAAAACACAGCGCTGCACCAGCTACCAAGGAGGAGAAAAATGACTGCTGCTGCTGAACCCATGACACAGGGCTAAAGGAGGAAAATGTAAATAACTCAGGAGATAGTCTAGGGTAGAAACAGCTAAAGGGGAGGGGTCTGCACACAGGAGCAATGAGTGACACCACTGTCTGTGTGCTCCCCAGCTAATGAGGAGAAGAGAGGTTCTTCCTGCTGGGGAAATTTCTGTTCTCCTTTCTTGCCTCAGCTAGCAGCCAGGAGCATTCCCAGAGAAGGTGTCCAGAGAAAACTCAGTCACAGTTCAATTTCACTACATCACTGTCAGTCACTGCATTTGTTGGGGAGACTGTACACATCCGTGCTATCAGACACATATTTAATGTATAGATACACAATAGTCAATCACCTGGCCCTCTCTGGAGTTAATGAAGAGACTGAGGTCCTGAAGATTCAGCTGTGGGTCATCTTTGTAGCCCCACCTCAAATTCTTTGTCATGTCCTTGCCTCTGTTTTGCAGCATGGCCCCCAGAGCTGGATGCGTATGGCACAAAAGTCTTTCCAGTGGTACGCACGGAGATGGGTCACTTCAACAGTTGTACTTCATACACAAGTTGTTATATAACTAGGAATCAGGCTAGCATTGCATAGGAAAAGCTTGTGGCCTTGTTTATTTGATCCACAAAGGATTATTCTTGCTTTTAAGTAGGTTACTGCTAGCGGAAAACAATAACAAACTAGCAGAATATGAAAATACTTTGTTACAGCTATGGTAATTAAAACCCTCTCAAGCTCTATAGACACCTGAAGGACATTTACTGTTTGCAGACCTGACTGCTGATGGAATTGAAAAAGTGGTTAATATACTCTGGAGCTCAAAATCAAGTATATCAGAAGTAAAAGCCTATGGGTTAGCTGAGGCTGGGGCTGGATCTAGGGTGATTCTGCTCACCTGAGGGAGTGATGATGTATGAGCTGCACCTTGGTGCTGTGGTCACTGGTGGACAGTTAACTGTCTCCTGCAGCGCAGCTAGGCTGTGCGCTGTGGAAGGAGGGAGTGCTGAATGTGTGGCTCTTGGATGGCTGAAAAACGTCTCCAATGTGTTAGCACATCCCCTGTAGCACCTGAGTGTAAAGGGTCCTAGAGAGCCACTGCCACCATCTCATTGTCTGTTACTTGCAGCTTCATGGCTTGTCAAGGTAAGCTCAATGCAGCTTTTGTTTTTCTGATGGTTTTGGTGTATCATGTGGATTTCAGTGTGGTGATTGGTCTTATTCTGGAGCATTTGGATTAGACTTTTACAGTGCTAATAATACAGAGTGGTGTGAAGCTGTGGTATGGCCTTGAGACAGAGCTTTGTGGTGAACTTGCCCAGGTTTCTTCTTTGGTGTGTGGTCTCTGGGGACCAAAAAGCTTTAAATTTAGCAAAGCCAGGTTTTATTGTGATAATACTGGAGATACTCTTAAATAGAGAACTTAAGAGTAGCCATGGATGGCAGAAGTGATTGCTTTCTGTGTACTTGTTGGCTCTTTCTTGCTTCTAGGCTTGGTTTTGGCTGGGTAAGTGACTCTCAGGAGTTGTTCTGTGCGTTACTGAAAAGGTTTTTAGGAAATTTTCTTGCCACCACTAGGTTTAGTCCCTGGCTCCTCCTGTGTCCCCTTGTTCTTCTCTGTAACATCACCACCAATCTCTGAACTTCTCTGCTCCAGCTTAGTTGTCTGGTTGCTCCCAAGTGCTTTCTTGTGGTTTCTCCATGATATGTTGCTTTAAAGGTTAATTTAATGTGTTCATTGTGAGCTTGAGTTTGTCAATTAAAAACCTGAAATCTTAAAGATATTTTGGCTGAATCCAATGTGAACAGAGGTACAGTGGTTATTCCTGCAACTCTGAATGGAAAATGTACAGCCAAAAGTATAAATGAAATGCAGAGAGCTTTGGATATGAAGCTGAAGATCCAGGAAAAGGGGTCTCTAGAAAAATCAGGCTTGAGTTTCTTGCCCTGAAAAAAAGGAAAAGAAATCAAACCTGCCCTTCTAGACTGCTCTTCTGATTTTCCTATACTAGACTGCTTCAGTGTAGATGAGAATGGTAATGTACATCTAATCTGGTTTTGCTAAATGGGATGCAAGTGATATGTAATGATGAATCAAATATCAGCATGAATTTGCAGTTTCTAATGGCTTTGGAATTTGTTTCAATGTATTAATGCTAGTTACTACTAATTGTTTAATGGAAAAATGCATTAAATTCAATTTCAACTTGAAAAAGTTGCAAAATCCTAATTTCTCCTTAGTTTTGCCCAAGTGCTGTAGCAATGAGAGATATGTTCTGTCTACATGTCATTTCGTCAGCTGTAAACAGAACAAGAGCTGTGCTGTGACAGAGGTGGGGAAGCTGCTGCAACATAGGAATGTACAGCTTGTCAAGAGGAGAGATGACTCTTGGGTCAGGGGGTTGCTGTTTTCTTGAATGTGGTGCAGTGCCTGCTTCTGATGGAAGCTAATGGTGTTGTACAACTACCAGGATGAAGGGGCTATTTCAGAAGAGATCAACTGGTCTAAGCGCTAATTACAACCAGAGGAATAACCTGTAGTATTTTAAACTGTGTTATACTAAATATTTCTGTTGTTGAGTTTTGGCTGGGGCAGAGGGCATGGGACTGTGATGCTAGAAATTGTAAAGGTTTTGGCAGTCTAAGCCTCTTGTAATAAGGTAGGCTAGCATGTGAGCTTGCAAACTTTTAGCCTTTTCTATGGCAGTTCCCTGAAAGTGGGGTCAGCTGGTATGGACTATCGCAGGAGATGCACCTGAGCTGCTACTACAGGATAAATATTTAACCTGTGGTATACTTGTCTCTAGTTGACCTACTTTGTATGGTACTCTGCTGGGGTGGTTGAACCCTGTGTCTTTTGCCTTTGATGTAAGGGTGCTAAAGGCCTGCGGTAGAGCTGTTTTGTTGCACAGAGGCATATGCCTGGGGAGGGAAAGAGCTGCTATTCCCAGCTGGGTGAGTTGCTATGCTGTGCTGAATTCAACAGAAAACTCATGATTTGCAGCAGCTGTGGACATGGAAATAATTAAAAGATACATTTTCCATAACTGCTTGAGTTCTTTTCTAGATACATGGCAATCAGTGGAGTTCTCTGAGGCTCATGCTGCTGTTTGGCTGTTTGTCTGTGCTGTAGTCTGAGTGACCTAACCTATTTATCAGTAGCAGCAAATTGTTAGTCATTCTCGTAAGTATCCTGAACAAAATGTGCCAGCTAAACTGCACTCAGCAACAGTGGGGGAAGGAAAAAAAACCAACAAAAAAGCAAACAAAAATCTCTTGAAACCTGACCTGACTGTTATGGGAGACGATTATTATAGTTCTTCACTTGCAAATTTTCCATTTGTGTTAAGTTGCTTCCCACAGCCTCTCACTGTCACATTAATTCAAAAGCCAGAGTGGCATTGATAGAGTTCAGCATTTTGGCTCATTCACCCCAGTTCTGCTTGGAGACTGGATGTACAGGATGTAACAGAAATCTTCAACCAAAATTCTGCCCTCCCAGTTGTCCTTTTTTACTTGACAGTGCTACTTAGACTTTTCTTGTTCTCCTTTTGTCCTAAGTCAAATATATTCTGAAAACAAAACAAAACACTTGAAATGGCAATTTGGGAACTTCCCCTTCCAAAGCTCTTCTTCCTTGAGATGCTCTTAAAAAAGGAAAACCAAAAAAACACCTCAAAAACCCCACAGCTTAAAAAAATCCTGGTTTGAAGCTTTCATCAGTTGTCCAGAGGAGGGCCATGAAGATGCTCTGAGGGCTGGTGCACCTCTCCTGTGGAGACAGGCTGAGAGGGATAGTTGGGGGTGTTCAGCCTGGAGAAGAGAAGGCTTCAAGGAGACATTAGAGCAGCTTCCAGCGCCTAAACGGGCCAACAAGAAAGATGGAGAGGGGTTTTTTACAGAGCAGGTAGGGATAGGACAAGGGGGAATGGCTTTAAACTGACTGATCAGATACTGGGTAGAAGTTACTTGCAAGTTGTGGGGAGTGTGAGGCAGGGGCACAGAGAAGTTGTGGCTGCCCCATCCCTGGCAGTGTTCAAGGCCAGGTTGGATGGGACTCTGAGCAACCTGGTCTAGTGGAATGTGTCCCTGCCCATGGCAGGGGGTTTGGAACTGGATGAGCTTTAAGGTTTCTTCCAACCCAAAGCATTCTGTGATTTTATGAACTTTAAAGCAATGCAGAGTGAGGCCATATAATTTTTACAAATTAATTTGGTTTGTTTGCACCTGGTTGTCATCCTGCACTAGAATATAAATGTTACATTACAGATCATTGTGCCATTTTCTAGATGTTATCATTGTGGCCTTTTAGTTAAGAATTAACACTACTATTACAGCAGCTTACAAGGAAATGCATTCCCACTCATTGCTGCGATAAGATGCCTCACATCCTCCTCCTCCTCCTCAAAATGATTTCCTTAGTGTTCCACTTCTCCAATGGAGACATATTTGCAGCAATGACAAGAATTTTCAAAAAGAAATTAATAAGATGTGCCTTTTTTTTTTTTTTAGGCTTGTGATTTCCTCCCAACAAAACTGTCACTGAAACTAGTTGCCACGTTTAGTAGAAATGATTAGAGATGTGTGACAAGTATGTAGCAAAATGCACAGCAAAATTGGAAATATTTTTCTTTTCATCAGCTGTGTGAAGAGCAAGGAGGGGAACACCAACATATTTTTCTCTCCCTTTCTGCCTGACAGAATACTTCAAATTTTAAGATACAGGAGTATAACTTCCTGATAATGCTTCCGTTAAAGTATAAGCCAATTTTTTTAATAGAGAAAACGCATTCTTGATGTTAATCAGATGTCAGTGCCATTGATTAGCATCTTTAATCAATAGGGATGAGAGATTTTGGCTTATAATAACAAAAAGGTGGGAAAAGTATTACTGGTCATTTTACAGCAATTTGTAGGTCAGAATTTTTGAGTAGAGGAGAAAAAAGGTTTGTCCCATAATAGGCATGTTGAATTTAAAAATAAGAACAGAAAAACCTCCCAGCAGATCAGTCTAGAAATGTATAAAGGTTTAGCTAGAACAAATATTCAGTAATTCAGTGGCTTATCCAGATCAGTTTGAAATATATTAATAAAAGAAAGGAAAAAATTTGTATGGGTTTAGATCTTGTATGCAAGAGGTTTGATCAGCAGTAAATGTACTGAAAATAAAGATCTCTTTCTCTGTATTCCTGGTCTTACTTAAAAAATGGACTCTATCCCAGTTGTGTAAATGTTCCCCTAATAATCAGAAGGAATTGATATTGTATCCTTGATATTGTCTTCTGACATTGAGGGTTGTAGGTGGTTTCTTCTGGAAAAATTTTCACAACGTATAGTTGGGATTTGGGATTTTTTTTTTCTGTGTGCATTTTTTTCCTTTTTTTTCTAGTTCTAGTAATTTCTGAAAAATAATTTTATTTTGAAACTAAATAGTGTGTAGTGTCCTTCAGAGATGTAGGTGTCTCGGTGACCTGGTCAAGTACACTGTGTACATTGAGCAAGGTAAAACAGCAGGATGTATAGTGTTCAAGAGCCTCTTCCCCATACAGAAAAGTGTGACACCCAGTTGGTGTTAATCTCATTATTCAGGGTTGGCAGATACTTTTATACTCGGCTTCCACTTGCAACTACCTGCTTTTTAAATCTGGTGTGGAAAGCTAGACTAAAACTGTTGTCGCATTCACAGAATCTTCCACTTCTGGCAGAGGATTTTAATTCATTACACTTTCTTCATTTAGTTTCCATGATCTCTCCTCCTTTTGTGAAACTATGTGGAAGGCAAACACCTAGCTGAAGTCTCCATTTACAGCTGTATGACACAGATCTCTACATCTTGTGCCCACAAGAAATGCATACATAGGTAAATATGGGAGCCCTGTGCTTCCATGTGAGAGAATAAAGCTGCTTATGTTAGAGTGCCTGAACAAAATAGGGCACCAAGTGGTTTTGGTGTTTCTTTAGTGTTTCTTTGTTGTTTAAACCACTGTCTAGCAGTGTTTACTTTTCTCTGGTTTGTAATGGAATATATAATTTCACTTTAGGTCAAGGAAAAAGGCAATAACTGTTTGGTACCTAGTAATAGACAGTGTTTCTTCAAGGCAAGCACTCTGCGGAATAATGAAACCATTATTTGGCTATTGCTTACAGATTTCATGGTTTAGATGAATATTCTTTAAAACGGTTTTTGAACAGCAGGTTTCCAGTCGAAAACAGGTAAACTTATATCTCGTAGATCAAATAGAAAGACCTGAACAGAGTTCATCTGTATATTAGGATAAGGTTATCAGCAGCAGAATGGAAAAAGATTAAGGCTAAAGTATCTAGAGGCCTCAATCTGAAGTGAGCTGATGTTAAAATTATGTCTGGAAGTCATTTAAATCCCACAGTAGTGGTTAAATAGAGGAAAAGCTATAGTATTTAAGTTTTAAGGAGGATAATGGCCTATTGGTTGTTGGGTGGAGGGAATGTAAAGGTGTCAAACAACTTTGGGAAAATATAACACACACATACATGATATTAGATTGTTGTTAAATACCAGACCTTCCCTGGAGTTGCGATGCTTTATTTCTGCTCCAGGAAAATCTTATCAAGAGAAGTGTTTTGGGGTAGGGGTTCATTTGGAATAATGAATGTCTGAGTTGATACTCTAGGCTAGATGTGGAATTCTCATTTTATACTTCAGTTTTTATTGAAAAATATCTCAAGTGTTACAGTGGTGCAATAAGTTGAAATCAGGTCCTGAACATGACACGCCATAAAGAAGATCTATGTAAGTTATAACAGTAATAACATATAAGCTGTGTTTTATCCCATGCTATTGTTTTTTACAATGTGGAGGGTGGGGGCAGCAAACACTGAAGCATAATAACGTGTTTTGGTTTAAGTCTGTTTTTAATTGAATTTTGAAGAAAGTAACTCTTGACAACAAAAACTGTGCTTTTTTTTGTGAATTTGTAGTTTTCTATCATAGCGTGTCGCCATGAGCTCTCTGATGATAAATTCAAGTTTTGATTTGAACTGAGATCTGTTTAATCACAGAAACTATACAGTTTTACTCCTGTAGGTTTATGCAAATAAGGAAATGAAACCCATAAGGGGTGGTGACAAAATGAAAGAAAAATAAAGCAAGAGAGTGTCTCAGTGTCATTATTTCGATGGCCTAGCAAAAGGAAAGGTACTTTGGTGTTCCTCCTTTGGGAGGAATTGAAGAGACACCTATCTCAAAGGCTATGCTAAAATGCCAGGTAAAGGTAGTACATCATGATAGTAGTGTGCTGTGATCAATAATCTTCCACCAATGATGGTGTGGGGGATTATTTTTGACTCCGCTTCCTATCCTGAAAACCAGGGTACTGTTCCTCCTGAAAACCAGGATACTGTTCCTCATCTATCTTGCAAAGATGTTGTATTTACCAGGGAATGCATGCAGAATGATTTTTGAAAGATGCTCCAGAGTGCAAAGAATTATTACATTGTTTTTATTCATGACTTGAGCTGGGGTTTAGTTGCATGCCTTTGTATGCTGCGTATTGGGTTTTTATAGCAATGTCTGTGTTCTCTGGGTACCTAAGCAGAGATTTTTTATTTTAATACTACATAATTCAAATGCTGGATTCATACCAAATTCACCTCCTCCACACATTTTAACTGCATTATTAATAATAATATGGTTGATTGCTGATGCTATATATTTGTTTTCCAAAGAGCTCATTGAGAAGCTGGGTATGTTAATAAGGTATGGTGTGTTTCTCCTGTGTTCTCAGCAAGGCTCCTGCCTGTAGCACGCAACTGGCGCTGCCCATATTCTCTTTTCACTGCTACTAGGCAGTGCATGCAGGCATTTTCAATTCACTAGATCGTTCACAAGTTACCTCCAACCCAACCCTGTCATTGCAATTCATCACACTTACAGTGTATGCTTTTATGTTCTGTATCTCACTGAAGTCTCATCACGCCAGGCCAGTGCCACAGGGTACTAGACAACAACAAAGATCTCAAGAGTAGTTTAAAAGGTAGCACTATAAAAGAGAAAAATAATGGCCACAATCACTGCTAGATACCCTGTTCCCACAGATCCTGCAGCCTTTTTTTAATTTCAAACTAAAGCTAAGTTGTACAAAGTACTACCTTCCGCACTGCTACCATATGCCCAGTATATCTAGCCCCCCATCCAGCAAGGCAGGGAGGGAGAAGAGAAGCCCTGATGCAGTATATCTGAAGGGAGTATACTGGGTACTGTTTCAATGTGAAAAATGTTTGAGAAGACCCTCTCTAATCACCTTTTAACTAACAGTGGGAGTTAGAATGGTGTTATGAATGGACATCTGGCTGTGTACAGCTCCCAGGTTTGCTGTGGATTTCTGGGACATCCTTGCACAAACCATCAAAGATTGCTTTATCTCTTATTGGAAGCGATGGAGTTACAGTATTTCTTTAAGAAAAAAAAAAAAAGGTAGGAGCAAAATAGGTCTCCTTTTCCTCAGCTCGTCATATGGATAGTAAGTCATAATTTTCTTAATCCTTTCCAATCTGTTTGTTTAGGTATCTGATTTTGTGCCTTAGCATGTTTTCATGCAGTCCCTAACATAGTGGTTTCTTGGTCTCTAGTATGACCTTAGAGTTATAGGGACTTTATGGTAACTTATGTCAAGAGAAGCTGTTGCCTTGTCAAGTGTCTTCTGTGAAGACTTAAGGATAGATTGTGCACTGCTTCCTCTCCTGGTGTCTCCAGTTGCTAGTCTCTCTTGTGAATTTGGTTAAATTTTTGTTTTCTGTCAGCATGGGTTAGGTCTGGTAATGATTTGGTTACATATACACCTGTCTAAGTTTTGGCACAAAATACAGAAGGTTGCAATTCCAGTTTGAGGAATAGCTGCCTTGGGGTTCTCTCTTAAATTTCCCCTTCCATTCACAAGTATGCTGAAGCTGCTTTCTTCAGATTGGAATAAATTCCTGTTGCGGGAGAAAGAGTTAAAATTTAAACAAATGGTGCACCACATGAGTGGTGAGGGTTTTTTGGGAGAAAGAACTTTTGTGGAGATTGGAGGATGGTGGCTGTCCTCAGGGACAGCATTTTCAGCTCTGTCCCCAGGGATGTAATGTTATGTCGGGCCACATAGTGCTGCAGAAAGTACAGGAGGAGCCAGTTCATCAGATATGTGGCTCGTTAGTGGGCCTGTCCTGTTGCTAAATTCTATAGTAATTAAAGCCAATTGGCCGTGCATCCTGTGCAGTAAGTTTATCTGTGTGGGTTTTCTTCAGTTGATCTAACTGTAAGGAGGCTTGCACTGACACCAGAGTTCAGGACAAGGCCAAATGTCTGCAGACTCTGTCCTATCAAAGATGTGTTGCTCAGCACAGGGAGGGAGAAAAGTCCCTGTATTGTGGAGGAGTCCGTGTCTCCTTGCTGCCCCTTACCTCCCCTCCTTTTCATGCACATGTCAGTGCAATCAGCATAACTTTTGGTTGAGGTTTGTGTGCTCTTGTACTCTTAGAGCACCAAATCCAGGTGTATGTACAGTGATACTGCCCAGCCTCAGCCTTGCTGTGACAGCATAAATTAAATTTAAGCCCCGGATTATCCAGCATAGGCAAAGACTGTCAGGAAGGTGATGGATTTTGGGAGTTCTGTAGGGTCCTGTTGAAGGTAGTAAGAGCTTGGGGTTTTGTTTGCCATTTTTGTGTGTGTGTGTCTCCAGTGAAGGGGGAGATGTGAATGTTACAATGTTAACTTTTATGTTGCATGGGGGGTATTTTTTGTCTCCTAAAAACAAGGAAGGGGGCTCTGGGACACCTTGCATTGGGTGTGTTTGTGCTCTGCCTTGAGTAGCAGTGAGGGGTTCCTTTGGTTTGTTTCCTCCACCCTACTGGCATTTTGTGTGTATTTCCTTCATATAACAGAGTGTTTCTATAATAAGATTAAGCCTGGACTTTTCATTGCTGCCTCTCAAGTTTCTGTTAACATGTTCTCAGATTGTAGGCATCTGCTCAAATGCGCTTCCTGCAAACAGACTCTGTTGCCCTCTCCCCTCCTGAAAAATTAGAGGTTTGAAAAATGACAGTGCTGTTAAAGTCCTTGGGATCAGTTTCCCTAAAAGATGTAGGATCTCATTCCGGATAATATTCCAAAGATGCATTTTTTTATGATTTGGTCAACAATTGACAGGAAGAAAAGATTAAATAGTAATGAGAAACTACTGTAATTGCACTTTTGAGGAGTAGTGCTGCAAGTGATTACATGCATGATTGAAAACCATACATTGGCTCCACAAATACAGCTTGACCTACCTGTATATTTTCAATAAGAAGTAAGGTCTCCTATTTCTAGCAGAAGAAAAAAGAACCAACAAAAAACCCTGCTGTTTTTAGCTATATACAAATGATAAAAGCAAAGACATCAAAGTGTACAGCCTTTCAACTCATGCTCAATTAGTATAAAAGTTTGGTTGCTGTTTTAAACATTTATGGCTAACTAACTGTGACAGCATCTCAGCCCTGCAAATGGGATGATTCTGGATTGACTTTTGATCTGACTGACAGTTTCTTATACACTTCAGTGCTGGTTTATGGCAGACAAGTCTTCATTTGAATCCACATGTGACTAATTAGAAACTGTTTATGGTTCGTATGTATACATTCACACAAGAATAAAAGCTTTTTTCTTACTGGAGCCATGTTATTAATGAAAGAGATAATTTAACAAGGTGCTTCATATGCTATTTTAAAAAAGTTTACAACAAAAATTAAAGTAAAATATTAAAAATCATATTTAGCAGGAATATATGATATGTAACGATATATGTGAATGACAGCAATGAAGATCTCTTCTAAAAGCCCTCTAGATTCTTTTTTAACACTCCCCCCCCATTACAGGAAAACAACAGGTTGAATGACACTTTTGTAGAGTAAATTTACAGTTTATGGGAAACTTCATTCTAGTTTCATTTTTAGCCTTTCTGTATAAAAACGTGACAGAAGAACATACATTTATGCTAATCTCTTCATCTACCTTTATCTTAAGGGCTCCTGACAACACAAGTGGTACTGTAGAATTTGTGCTACCTAATACATCTGGGGGTTTGGAGAGTCCGCAAAGAGAAGTGCTAAAATGAATACGAATATAATAACATTTTCTTGATAAAATAATGCTTCCGTCTCACAGAAAATGAAACTGTCAGCATTCTTTTGTAGGCCTCTCTCAGGCTTAAGAAAGGGTCCTTGACAGTTTCAACATTGCCTTTAAATATCTCATTGAAATGTAGATTAAGACCATATCTTATAATAGTTGGAAAGCCTTTTAATTTTAAGTCTTGTAAAAAAGCAAGTATTAAGTAAGCATTAACTTCAGCAGTTACATTTTAGCATTTTTCTCAGGTTGATCCCTCCTTAGACCTAATATTTAGATTTATTTAAAAAGGCAGTAGATTACCTGACAGTGCAGTAGTACAGCGCTGTGCATTTCTCTGAATCTCCATGAAGTTAAGATTAGCTGTATCTTTTATTGGTGCCATCTCATGTATTTTACAAAGGTATCCTATGTACACAGATACTGCTATAATCAATGATGCCTCAATACTCTTGGTTTAGCATTTTTAAATGCCAGTACTATAGTTTTGGTATTATTTGTAATAAGAATAATATTGAAATTTGTTCTCTAAGCAGGGCTTGTTGGGGTCTTCTGTAACTCAGAAATAGTCATAATCTGGTTCTTTCAGTTTAATTATATGAAATATACTTTAATGTAGGCAGGATTTATCAGTCAGAATTCTATCTCTGCTTTCACATTGGTATGTAAGCCATTTATTCATTTATAAAACAATGATATTTTAAATCACTTTGCGGGTCTCGGCTTCTGGGTGCTAATTTTGGACTTTTGGAGAGGAGCTTATTTTTCATAAAACTCTTTAGCCATCATCTTCAGAAAGTCTGTTTCTTGCTGATGTTGGTGTCATGCTGTGACAGCAGAAAATTGAAAGTACCTAAAATTGTTTGTGCATCTCCAGTTTGTAGATGTAAGTCTTCACTAGAACCCTAATATAAGGAATAAACTCACAGGAATCTTTACTTAAAGGTATGACCTAGATATGACAAGGTAGTCTTGTGGGTTATATAAGAAATAATGATAATAACATGATGTATATAATGAGCTTGATTTGTGCAAACCTTAGCTATCAGACAGATAACTTTCAGCTGCACAAATGTGATATAGAGCTAATTGGAAGACAATAAACACACTGTTTATACACTCTGACCTTTCAGAATGGGTCCCTGCTTATAAACAAATGCAAGAAATATAGTGCTTTGAATCTGCCTGACTGCCATTATTCTTGCTGAATGTATATAACTAAATATTTGAATATAGATAAGCAAATATTAGCTTCACCTCACATAGGATGGGAAACAGACAGCAGAAGAAAATAATTCATGAATGAAAAAATACAGTCTGAGCAGTGCAGTAACTCAATTCAAAAGAATATTAAAACACTACATGTGAATTTCTTGAAGTCCTGTGGTAGCTGCTAAGACCCCAGATAGCCAGCATATAAAATGCAGGAATTTGTGTGAAAGGTACTGCTAGGCATTTTCATGGTCTTTGGCAATGCTAAGGTATTCAAATATTCCAGAAGATTCTTTTTTTCCTTTTTTCTTTTCTTTTGAATGCTTGGTTGGACTTTCATGTGAGGCCTTCCCTTGAGTTTGTATATTTCAGCTCTGATTTTGGAATGGTCCACCAAGAGCACAAGGAAGAAAAGTTTTGCTGGCATACTCTGTGGCCAGATGAAAATCTTTCGAAGATGGAAGGACTGGAAGGAAACGCTGTTTTTAAAATGGTGTAATACTTCTCTCTGGACATGGGCTGTGAGCTGTGTTAGTGTATAAGGAAATAATCAATTTGTTTTATAGGGCAGCTCTCCAGAACTTTAATGAGTGCTAGACCTAATGTACAAAGTTCAGAGGTTTGGTTTTTTTGGTTGTGTGGTTTTTGTTTTGTTATTTTTTTGTGATTTTTCATATTCTTTTAATTTCTTGCTTCTGTATCCCTGTTATTCTTCAAAACCATAGCAATCCATATTTAATGTGTGAAAATGTAAGAAGCAAAAGCTCTTGTGAGACCTCAATTAGAGTATTGTGTGCAGTTCTGGTGTCCTCAACATAAAAAGGACATGGAACTGTTGGAACAAGTCCAAAGGAGGGCCATGAGGATGATCAGGGGACTGGAGCACCTCCTGTGTGAAGATAGGATGAGAAAGTTGGGGCTGTTCAGCCTGGAGAAGAGAAGGCTGCCTGGAGACCTCATAGCAGCCTTCCAATATCTGAAGGGGGCCTATAGGGATGCTGGGGAGGGACTCTTCATGAGGGACTGTAGTGAGAGGCCAAGGGGTAATGGGTTCAAACTTAAACAGGGGAAGTTTAGATTGGATACGAGGAAGAAATTCTTTAGTGTAAAGGGTGGTGAAGCACTGGAATGGGTTGCCCAGGGAAGTGGTGAATGCTCCATCACTGGTGGTGTTCAAGGCTGGGTTGGACAGAGCCTTGGGTGGCATGGTTTAGTGGGAGGTGTCGCTGCTCATGGCAGGGGGGTTGGAACTAGATGATCTTAAGGTCGTTTCCAGCTCTAACTATTCTATGATTCTATGATTAGTATCTTCTGTTTTACAGAGAATTGGTTGATTTGGATAGGAAGTAAAAATAAAACAGGAAGATATTTTGCTGGATCTTATATTCTGGGAAAATGAATCTAGAGTGGGGTTTTAAAGCTGTTCCAAATGAGTAACTGGGTCTTCAAACAACCTTCAGTCATGACTAATGAACACAATTTCATGTAAATTAGTGTGAGATGACATGGAAGAGCATAGTCTTGCATATGATTAGTTATGTAACTGTGCTGAGTTCTCCTGTAGTATTTTGTACCTCAAAATGTAACACAGGCTTATACACAGTAATGGGAAGAATGTTCAGTTGGGTGGTTTGCAAGGATTCATGGAAAGAGTTGGTGGTTTGGTTTTAGTTTGGTTTTTTGTTTTTGTGTTTTGTGTTTTTTTTTTTTTTTTTTTTTTTTTTTTTTTGACCCTCAGCCTTGAAATGCATGTGAAAGTTTTCATTTGAAATGGCATAACACTGGAATAGCACCAATAAAATCATTGTGATTACTCTGGATTTGCATTCAATAATATAAGAAAAGACTTTGTCCTCTTGATCTTACTTTGAGGTTCAAATAAAACTGAAAAGTTGAAATGAGGCGCACTTAGAAATGCAGTGTTGTATTTGATAGCAAGCCAAAACCATGAAAAATAATTGAATTTCACATAGTTTTGATTAAAAACCCATAAATAGCTGCAAGTTCTCTCAAGCTGAGTCCAGAGATTTCCAGCAGACAGATGTGAGGGGTTCTTGAAAAACTTTGGGAATTCAGCAAATTTTGGAGGAACCTGGCCTGAGATTTGTCTTTAATTACAGAATCCAAGAAAGTTGTCTTGTTTTCAGTTATATAATAAACAAAATTTTAACCAAGGTCTGAAAAGAACTAACTTCTGGTGAATCCTGATGAATTATGCTGTGATCATTATATTTTATTACAAGCTATGCACTGAATGTGGTCAGAAATAATTTGTGGCAGTTACTGAAATAGGAAGTTATTCAGCATTATGATTAAGATGCCTATTTTAAGGAAGTTGTTTTTTCTGCTTGGTGAGAGAGCACTTTCCAGCTTTTAATTCTATAATGCTAAATGTTTGTTTTTTCTTTTTCTTTTTTTTTTTTTTTCCTCAGAGCAACATGATTGTCTTGCAGAATTTTTAAGCATTTGTTACCAGGTGAGATAGGCATATTCAAGAAAATACCTCTCTCCCACCCCCGCTACAAATAATGATGGCTGAATAGTCAGTAAGGATTTTTTGTTAGTGCTTTAACTTTTTTCTGTGGGCTCTTGTGCTCCCTCTACTGACTCTGCACCTGGAATGACAAACAGAACCGCTAGAGCAGTTAATGGTCCTGTTGACAGCGGTGGGGGGAAAAAACCTAACCATTAAGAAAAGAGCAGCATAGTTGCCCAGTTCCACTTTAGTTCTTGTAGTTTTGGAAACACAAGAGGAAAAATAAGTCAGTGTTTGCAGATGGAGAAGAACATTTACTTTCTTCAATACTAGGAAGAAGGTACAAACACAGAAGGAACAGGTAAAGAGGCAGGAGACTTTTTTGAGATTGAGAGGTAAGGGAATATAGAGGCTGTTGGAAGAAGTGCACAACGTATGCAAAGAATAGCTGTGTTGTTTTTTGCATCAGGTGCATCAAACTTCTGTAAAATCTTCAGAGCAGTTACTGAAATCCGTAGTTAAATTTGGATGTTGGAGTCAATATGAAATTTTTTTCACTCCAGTGACTGAAAAGCTTTGAGCTCATAAGCATGTAAGACTAAAATAAGGGTTTCCTGACTATTTTGACTTAACAGTTTTGTTGACTGAAAGCAGCTTATGTAAAACATGACTGATTCAACAAAGGCATCTTATCTGAGTACATTTTTGTTGTATTCCTCAATGTGGTCAAAAGCATTGAAGGGTTTCAGATTTTTTTTAACTCTATACTCCAACAGAATTGGGGATAAAAGAGCACTGGAGACATTGGAAGGTGATTTCAGTCCAAATTGTTAATTTCACTTGTGACTTTAAAAATTTCAATGTCAGTATATTGAGAAATAAAGCATGTGGCTTCCACTTCCGTGTCTCGGCCATTGTTTGTGGTGTTTTTCTGTTTTTCCTCTGGTCAGTGACTGCTGATAGGATGGATTCTAGAAATCAGAGAACTTTGCAAGTGGGGATGGTAAATCTGTCCTTGGATTATTGGTGGTACATTTGAACTACCATTTTTAATCTGTAGAAAGATTTAATTCTTGTATATTTTTCTTTGCTTATTAATCATCTGAGTTGATTACCTGTAATGCCATGTGAAACTCCCCTTTCCTTTGCAGTTCAGTTTGTTGTGATATGTTGCATGTTTTGCGTGGGAGACACATGGGTTAGGTTTCATCTCCCTGCCTTTACCTGTCTGCCTTGTGGGTGCCTATAGGTAAGCCGGGGTACCTTGGTGGTCAGCAGAGAGAATATTGGCTTCTAAGGTGTGGCTGATATAATGTGTTTTGAGGGTGGTTTAGCCACAAGTACCTGTCTAATAAGAAGTTCCTTTCTAGGCTCCTGCTTCAAGATCTGGTGGTTGTGTGCTCCATACATATGCCCTGTGTCATGTAATTTGAAGGACCCACAGATAATTTGCTTTTGGTAGCTGAATTGAGCTCTACCTTTCTTCCGTACAATTAAATAAATTACTTTCTAGAGGCACCCTTTTCTGTCCGTTGACTGTGGAGGGCGTTCAGAATGACCAGCTGAGACGTGGATACGTTGTTAGGTAAAGAAAACATCACTTGTGTCTGAGAGTAGCCAATGTGCTATGTTGCTGTGTTTGGGACTTTTTTTTTGTGGTGTTTAGGTTCTTTAAATTTGAGCTCTTTCTGATAATTAATTTCTCCACTTGCTTTGGGGCAATTCTGGCAGCCTAGTATCAGGTCAGGATATTTTTATTTCTAAATGAGCCCCAAAACTCAAGCCATGAAAACACATGTATGTAAGGCTGACAGCAGCCGCATTATGTACAATTATTGGATTCCTGTCATACTGCCTTAATATAAATAGTAAAATGTCCCTAATGTGATTCTGGAATAAAATTTTAATATATATATATTACAATTAGAGGTATATGAGTGTTAGGTTCCTAAATGACTTTGACATTAAAATGTGGTTTTACTAGAGGATTTCAAAACACTCAGCATGTACCTAGCAACTTCAAAATATTTTCTATTTAAAGACTGAAGCTAGGTAATGCAAATGTTAGATTTAGCTGGGACATGGTAGCAAAATGTGAGAGATTAAATTCTGTCTGTACTCTAAATTTTCCAGATTGATTTTTCTAATTTGATTTTCATAACAAGCATCAGTCATCTATTATTCCTGCCATGCTGGGGCTGGAAAAGGGGCCACCCTGGGTGTTTCTTCTCCTTCCACCAGAGGTGAAAATTCACTGCAGATGCTGTACTTTAGTCATGTGCAGTGACCAGCTTGAAGTGTGAATCTGTCATTTGCTTAACAAATTGCCATAGAAAAGTCATCCCAGATTGCTTTTCTTTTTTGCCACTTTTCCTAGAAGCCCTAGTGGTAAACTGTAGCTGATGCCAGGGTCACAGGACTTATGAATATATATTTCAGTGTAACTTTTTCTTACATGAACTAAGAAAAATTTCTTAATTAAATCCTAAATACTTAGATTCTCATAGGATTGATATTCTATTGAACTATTTAATCATTAGGTAAAGATTACATGACAATTTATGAATCTACTGTGTAGTTTTGACCTGACCAAGTGTAACTTATTAACACAAAGGTGTTTTTTTTTTCCAAAATTTTCTTAGTTTTGATGTGAAACACCAGTAGTAAACAAACTTTAAATAAGGGGGGGGGGAAGGGGGGGGAGATGAGAGGGAAAGGAGAAAAGAATTGTCCTTGGAATTCAGAACTAAAGTATCTGGGTTTCAAACAACTTATCTGGCACCCTAATGATTATATGACCCTAAATCATGTAATGTATGCACCAAAATCACTGGCCAGCACCTATAGTAAACGTTCAGAGCAATGTAGAGATATTCCACCTGCTCCAGCCAATGAGCCGGCTTCAGTTGGAGCTCGGCTCAGATGCCTTTATACAAATGCCTGCAGCATGGGGAACAAACGAGGAATTAGAGATGTGTGCACATCTATGGGGATATGATATCATAGGCATCACAGAAACATGGTGAGATAGCTCCTATGACTGGTGGGTTGGAATGGAAGGTTACAGGCTTTTTAGGAAAGACAGGCCTGGTAGGCAAGGAGGGGGAGTTGCTATTTATGTTAGGGATAGACTGGAGAGTATGGAACTCTGTCTGGGGACAGGTGAGCAGTCAATAGAGAGTTTGTGGGTCAGGGTTAAAGGGAGAACAGCGATGGGAGACATTATTGTGGGGATCTGTTACAGACTGCCTGACCAAGAGGCCTCTGTGGATGAAGCGCTCTATAGACAGATAGGAACAGCCTCACACTCGCAGGCCCTTATTCTCATGGGGGACTTCAACCACCCTGATATCTGTTGGAGGGATGGTACGGCCAGGCACAAGTAATCCAGGAAGTTCCTTGATTGTGTGGAAGACAACTTCCTTCTGCAAGTAATAGAGGAGCTGACAAGGAGAGGTGCCATGCTTGACCTCATACTCACCAACAGGGAAGGGCTGGTTGGAAATGTGATGCTCCAGGGCAGCCTTGATTGCACCAATCATGAGATGGTCAAGTTCGAGATCCTCAGGACAGTGAGAAGAGCATGCAGCAAGCTCACTGCCCTGGACTTCAAGGGAGCAGACTTTGGCCTCTTCAGGAGCCTGCTCAGTAAGTTTCCATGGGATATAGCCCTAGAGGGCAGGAGGGCCCAAGACTCTTGGTTGATATTCAAGGATCACCTGCTGCAAGCTCAGGAGCAATACATCCCAACTAGAAGGAAGTGCTGCAGGAGGGCCAGGAGGCCTCCTTGGATGGATAAGGAGCTGCTGAGAAAAATTCAGAGGAAAAAAGAGGCTAATAAAAGTTGGAATCAAGGACGTGTGGCCTGGGAAGAATAGAGGAATGTTGTCTGGGAAGGTTGGGACCTGGTTAGGAAAGCTAAGGCCCCCTTAGAATTAAACTTGGCTAGGGATGTTAAGGATAACAGGAAGGGATTCTATAGGTACATTGCAAATAAAAGGCAGACTAGGGACAACGTGGGCCCCCTCAGAAGCTATCGGGAGAACTGTCTACCCTGGATTTGGAGACGGCTGAGGTTCTTAATGACTTCTTTGCCTCAGTCTTCACTGGCAGATGCTCTGACCACACCACCCAAGTCATGGAAGGCAGATGCAGGGACAGTGCGAATGAAGACCCTGGGCCCACTGTAGGAGAGGATCTGGGTCAAGACCATCTTAGGAACCTGAATGTATACAAGTCCATGGGACCTGATGAAATCCACCCGTGGGTCCTGAAGGAGCTGGCAAATGAAGTTCCTAAGCCACTGTCCATCATGTTTGAAAAATCATGGCAGTCAGGTGAAGTTCCTGACGACTGGAAAAAGGGAAATATAACCCCCATTTTCAAGAAGGAGAAAATGTATGAGCCAGGAAACTACAGACCAGTCAGTCTCACTTTTGTGCCTTGTAAAATCTTGGAGCAGATACTCCTGGAAGGCATGCTAAGGCACATGAAAAACAACAAGGTGATTGGTGACAGCCAGGATGGCTTCACTAAGGGGAGATCCTGCCTGACCAATCTGGTGGCCTTCTATGATGGGGCTACGGAACTGATGGACAGGGGTAGAGCAGTTGATGTCATCTACCTGGACTTGTGCAAAGCATTTGACACTGTCTCACATGACATCCTTGTCTCTAAATTGGAGAGACATCAATTTGATAGGTGGACCACTCAATTTGATAGGTGGACCACTCAGTGGATAAAGAACTGGCTGGATGGCCGCACACAAAGAATTGTGCTCAATGGCTCAATGTCCAGCTGGAGACCAGTAACGAGTGGTGTCCCTCAGGGATCGGTGTTGGGACCGGTCTTGTTCAACATCTTTGTCGGTGACAAGGACAGTGGGATTGAGTGTGCCCTTAGCAAGTTTGCCGATGATACCAAGTTGTGTGGTTCGGTTGATTTGTTGGAGGGAAGGAATGCCATCCAGAGGGACCTTGACACGCTTGTGAGGTGGGCTGATACCAACCTGATGAAGTTTAACCATGACAAGTGCAAGGTCCTACAGCTGGGTGGGAGCAATCCCAGGCACAGCTCCAGGTTGGGCAGGGAAGAGATTCAGAGCAGCTCTGTGGAGAAGGACTTGGGGGTGTTGGTCGATGAGAAAATGAACATGAGCTGGCAGTGTGCGCTTGCAGCCCAGAAAGCCAACAGTATCCTGGGCTGCATCAAAAGGGGTGTGACCAGCAGGTCGAGGGAGGTGATCCTGTCCCTTTACTCTGCTCTTGTGACACCTCACTTGGAGTACTGTGTGCAGTTCTGGTGTCCTCAACATAAAAAGAACATGGAACTGTTGGAACAAGTCCAGAGGAGGGCCATGAGGATGATCAGGGGACTGGAGCACCTCCTGTGTGAAGATAGGATGAGAAAGTTGGGGCTGTTCAGCCTGGAGAAGAGAAGGCTGCTTGGAGACCTCATAGCAGCCTTCCAGTATCTGAAGGGGGCCTATAGGGATGCTGGGGAGGGACTCTTCATTAGGGATTGTACTGATAGGACAAGGGGTAATGGGTTCAAACTTAAACAGGGGAAGTTTAGATTGGATACGAGGAAGAAATTCTTTAGTGTAAAGGGTGGTGAGGCACTGGAATGGGTTGCCCAGGGAAGTTGTGAATGCTCCATCACTGGTGGTGTTCAAGGCTGGGTTGGATATAGCCTTGGGTGGCATGGTTTAGTGGGAGGTGTCCCTGCCCCTGGCAGGGGGGTTGGAACTAGATGATCTTAAGGTCCTTTCCAACCCTAACTGTTCTATGATTCTATAAGTTTGGGACATCAGAGTTATTTCTCAGGTGGGTCACAAGTTCTTTGTTTTCATCCTTGACCCTCATTTTTGTTAATTAATGTAAACCTCACATTCCTCTCTATTTGAAACCTGTAAATGTCACTCATTTACTTTATAGACTGCTAGTTACATGTAATGGTTTAGAACTACTTCAGGTACAGTTTATCTATCTCTGCCCAAGGATGACTCATCCATCTTAAAGATGAGTTGGGAGCAGACTCGTACATTTGACTTACTTGATTTCAGATCATGTGATAGTATATTAAGCATGGGCTTGGGTATTAGATTTGACTTTTAAGCATCTAAAAGTTTATTTTTCCAAATGATTGTTTGTTTTGTTTTTTCATAACAATTAACTCCTTGTTTCTTCTTGCAAGTATAATGTCAGACTCAGTTCTGGGAAAGAAAAGTAATTATGAAATGGACATTGAGGGGAAAAAAATGTACAAACAAGAAATTTGTCTCAGTCTGTGTTTAATCATATTTACAGCCAACTATGTCGAGTAAAGACAAATTCCAAATGAAATCCTGTTCAAGTTGGTAGCAGAATTCCCATCTTGCTTCAGTGAGACTGGTCTATGATCATCCCTGCAGACAAGATAAGCCAGAATTTACAATAACTTCTGCCCAGGGCCCAGAATTCTGCAACATCTTTTGTCTTTGTTGTTTTCCTTCTTCTCCCAGTGAAAAGTGGAATGTGGAGTGGCATCAAAAGGGGCAGGAAAGAAAAATATCTCGATTAATATTTTAGGTTGAAATAAATTTCTCCTCTCCATTTTAGCTACAGAGGATGAGATTTTCTTCCTTATTGCACTTGGCTTTATACAAATGTAACTGAGAAAGCTGTCAATTTTTATTTCTTTTGGAAGAACATCTTATAATTGCCAAAGTAGTCTGTGGTGATCCCATTTGTTCAGGGAGATGTATGTTTGCTCTGACTTCTGTATATTTACTTTTGCAGGTATTAAAACAGCAATAGTGTGATTCTTTATTATTACTCCCTCTGATAATAACCTTTTTGTCTCATAAATAATAATAAAAAGTGAGTCACTGTGAGTTTGCAGCTTCTTAGCTATAAGGTGTCTGTAAGAGAACTTAGCATATTGCCTCAAGGGAGTAGATTAAAGGGAAAATGAGTGTGTTTCTGCTTACTTTCTTGGCTCATTGCTTTATGGATATGTGGGATCTAAAAAAATAAATGGTGGTCAGAAAAGAACAAACACTTTTATTAGAGCAGTTAGAGAAAGACACTGTTTTGCTATTTGCCAAGGTCCTTCTGAATAGCATGTTTGGCAGCTACCAAATGACAAGGCCTGTGCAGAGCTGATTTTGATGAAGCCTCTGGGATGTGTTAAAAAGTAAACCAGAGCAAATCACGTACTGGAAAGCATAACTCAATCAAGGAAAAATGTATGATTAAGGGCGACATGGGCAAGGAAAGCTTTGCCAGAGCTCAGGGTAAATATTTGTATCAGTGTGAAGTGAAAGCTTCACATTGCTGATGTCAAGCAGCTGGAATTTTCATTGTTTATGAACTTTTGTTGTTACAGTTGGATTTTGGCAGAAAAGGTACCAAAGAGAGAACAGTTTCCCAGCAAGAAAGTTTGGGTTTTGATAAAGCAGCTTGAGCAGATAGGAATGTGAAGATGCAGAATTTCTACGCCTTTAGCAAAAATAGCATTGCATGTGACCACCAGTTGCCTTGTGATGTGCTGTTGACTTGCCCTGCTGGAGTTTTCTATGTATGTTTGTATGTTGTGTGGGCAAAAAAGAGATATACTGAGGATGACCACCAGCCTCTTGTGAAGGTGACTAGCAACCATCAAATTATGGGACTTAAATAGTTTCTTTAACAACTACAGCTGTTTATCTTTTTTCAAAGTCCAGAGTTAAATCTTCAGAGAACATTGCCAGTGTAAGTCGAATATTTTAATGAGAGAAAAAAATATTACCTAGTTGAGGATTGAACACAATTCTTTGGCTTCTATCCAGGAGACTTAAAAAGATAAACTAATGTCTCCTTCCCCTGCCCCTTATCCCCAGTGCACTGAAAATACAGCTATTGGCATGTGTTACTGTATTTTGTGTTGTATCTTAGTGAAGTTTTTTTTTATTAGAGTATTCCAAGGATTTTAGAGCTACATATTTAATCTGTAGTGATTTTTCTTGGGTAATATTTCGTTGTGTTTTTTTGTTTGGTTTGTTTTTTTTTTTTTAATTCTCTATAAAGTGTGAGGCTGGTTTTGGTTGGGTACATCTTTGCAATACAAGAGGGAAGTTATGAGTGTGTGTTTTTAATATTGGCAGTTCTTGTGATACAGCTCATCATCTGGGTCATGATCCCAAAAGCTTCTTATGGGACTAGCATGTAGCTTTTTCTGTGGATGAATTTATACCTGAGCAGCTGGTTCCTCCTGGAAGAAGGGGGAAACTGAGGTATTGCAAAAGTCCATGGAGGGGTGGGTGGGAAGAGAAAAAATTAAAAAGTTTAGGTCAGTTAAAGTTCTTCGACTGGTGATTAGATTCCCAAGTGAGGAGCTATTGAACTTTAAAGGAACCTGGGCTCTGCTGAAGAGGTGGTTGGGTGTGTGTCTGAAGTGTACATGCTCTGTTACACATGTACATGAAGATGCTTCAATTTAAAAAAGCTCCATGTTTTTGTCAAAGTAAACTAGGGGCTATCCCTGGCAATGAAAAATGGTGTTCTGTAAGAACCTGATGGCATTACCCAGCTGCACTAAGAATAGAAATCAAGCCCCTGCTGGTATAATTAAGAAATCTTCACTTCCAGTCCTTGGGCTTTAGAGACCTGGATCACTAACTAATTCCAATTTAGAGAGCTTTTTTGATAAGAGCTTTTGTAAACCAGGAAATAAGCTGAGAATGAAAACTTTTCATTGCAAGTATTTTAGCTGCACACTCAGCCTGTTCAGTGTTATTTAGTGTTTGGTCTGTCCTGGAGGGAAATCAGATATATCAGTATTGAAGTGAAGAAATACAGCACACACGTTCTCCTAAGGGGTTTTTGTGTTTAAAAAATAATTAAAACAAAAAAAAAGGGGGGGGGGGGGGGGCTGGCAGTGCAATCTTGTGGCAGAGTCACTTCCCAAGACTCCTGGCAGTTTGGAGGGTAGAAACTCAGCCTGGGCACAGGTGGATGTTTGGATAAATTTAATATCTATCTTTCTGCAGCATTAACTCCATAGTTGATTCTGATCTCTTTTGGTACCAGTTTGGGAGGTGAGATAGGGGAGTTTCTCTGGTTTACAGTGATGGGAAGGATCAATGTCACACCTGTTCTGTTTTGGTTTTGGTTTGTTTGTTGGGATTTTTTTTCTTCCAAATAAGATTAAATATACATTTATTAATATATCTTCTCCCTAAATGGGAAGCAGTTTGTCCAGGATGAAAGTTCTCAAAAGCTTGACTGAACATCTACTTTTCTTTATACAAGTGGATATTCTTCCTTTATGTTTTCATTATAGCTTTTATTTGACTCATGTCTCGTTCTTGTTTCAGGGTTTTTGTGTTTTGTTGGTTGTTTTTTTTTTTTTTTGTGTGTGTGTGTGTAGTTTTTTGGGGTTTTTTTTGGTGTTTTTTGGGGGTGTTTTTTTCATCCTTCATCAGTTAGGTGCTCCTTCTTCCACATGATTCATTGAAACAGCGTGCAAATTTGGCACTACTTCTGTGTGATTCAGACCTGGTAACCCACATGTTACAGGGGGTTTCGAGACTGGTGAGATCAGCCACCCACTCATTACTTAGGATTTTACACATCATAGTGTAACAGGTTAAATATCTGCCTCATAAAAGTGTGTGTTGAAAATGAACAGTTTCCTCTTCTGGCGGGTGTGGGGAGACTGGTCTGGTAGCTGGGGACTTGTCCAGATAATCTACTGAAGGCCAATAGTTTTGAGAGTCACTGTTTTTTCTCAGGAAGGGATTGTAATCTCTGCAGAAGAGCTGGGCCTAGGTAATGAGACAGCAAGAGCCACCTGGGTGAAAACCCACCATGCAAGCTGCCACAGGGCTGGAAGTGTTGTATGGTGCTCATGTCATGCCTGATGCCTTCTCCAGCTCTACAAAAATGTGGTGAGGCCATGAGGGTGACCAGGCATCAGATGCCTGCAGCCCCCTCCCCATGTGAATCCAGTACTCTGCCTCAAATGTGTATCTTCTGCAGGAGATACTGTTGTGTGCCACCCATGTCAAAATTTGAATTAGTGCCTGAAGGTTTTTATTTTGTAAGCAGAAAATAGGGATGATTCTACTTGATTCTTTCAGAGGCTGGCTACTGCTTATGAAAGTTACGACCTCCATCATGTTTGAAGCTTGGATTCTTTTAAGAAGGGCAAGAGTACAATTTAGATAAACATTCTTATTTTCTTTTTCCTGGAATGATGAAACTACTGCACTGCAATCAAACTGCAGTAAAAATGTGAAATACTGTCAGACGATACGAAGCTGGTCCACATGAAAGTTGGTGATAGACAAAATCCTAAAATAAATTCCAGGAAAAAGCAGGCTATTTACTTTCAAAATACAGAAAGCAAACTAACCTTAACAGTACTTGGACAATGCTTTTTTCGCATTTAGCTGCAATGCAAATGCAGATGTCTTTGCCATGAAAATAATTATTGAAAAAAAGTAAATTAAAGTCACTGACACAAAGAGAGTCTTGGAGCAGGCAAAAGAGGAAACCCCTAGGCTGATCGCAGCTGCCGGAGTCAGCTTTGCAAAGGAGACTGTAGGTGGAGCTCGGCTCTTCAATTCCTCGCTGCTGGCTTCACAATGAAGCAATTGTTTCCCCGTCTCCGCTCCGCAATTCCTCCTTCGATCTCTGTGTGCTTTTTGGTCGCGTGTTCTGTTTATTTTAATGTATACCTTTGTGCAAGGCCTGTCTCCGAGTGGTTAGATACCCCGTTGATAGGTGGCCTTCAAGGCCGGGGGAGGAGTGCAGCCTATTCCCATGACATCCGTGGGCTTTGTAGAGCCAAAAAAACCTCAGGAACACCTAATCCTTGGGCTCCCTCCAAGTACCACAATCTTTCTGCATAGCTGACATGGGCCACTTGGGACACTTGAGGGCTTTAGGTGTGTCTCTCTGAAGTCAGCCACAGCCAAGCATGAGGCAAATGTGCCCAGACCAAAGAAAATAAATTATGTGGGCTCCAATTTTCAGCAGTTATGAAGTATTAAATTGCACATCTGAAGAATTCACTCTGGGATTAACCCTTTGGAACCTGCATGGAGCGTTGTGGTGGCTGCTCCTGAAGGGAACCTTTCTGCCTGTGTTTCAAAGGCACATGGGTCATTGATCACAGGGCTGGAGTATACTAATTGAAATAAGTCATAACTGCTAACGCTGAAAAGGAGGAAGAGCCTGGGAACAAGGGAAGAGCCTGCTACCTGTGCAAAAGCAGGGTGGGAGGGATGCAAGAAGCAGCTTTGGCTTTTGGCGCTTCTGAGGGTACATGCCAAGAGGGTCCTGCATGCCACCAGTTGTAAATAAAATTAAAACTTTATACTCCCTTTTGGAACCACAAGTGCAACTTCCAGCACAACATTAGCATACATTTAGCAAATGTAGCGCAGCTCCTGTAGCTGACTCTTCATTCAGGTTTGGGGAAGTTGTTCTGAGCCAATGCAATTTTGCTGAATTTCTTGCTAAAAAGCTACTGACAAGGCATTAGCTCTGAGTAAGAGATGCAAAAAGTACATCCTTCCCTGCCTCCCTCAAGTATTTCTGGTTCCCCACAACCATCTGTAACATCAAATATCTGGTACATTATGTTGCTGAAACTTGCTTAAACCCCACACTGGTAAAACAAATGGCTGATTTTTTTTTAATGTGTGGACTTTTAAGAGTATTTTCTCAGCCAAATAATTAACCTGAGGAAGCTGTAAAAATAAACATATAGACAATTATTAAGAAGGAGGTTTTGGACTTGTTCGCCTATTCCCTTCTTATTGCATTAATTAAAGGTTGATATTCCTGCAAGCCAATCTGAAACTAAGTTTTGTAATAAATGTAGAAACCTGTTCCATTGGTGAGGTCACTGAAGCTGATGAACCCATGCTGCTGTCTGCTGGTGTGGACAGTTTTCCCGTAGATAAAAATTGCAATGTTTGCAGTCATTACATAGTGGGGTGGTATGTTTTTTGTTTTGTTTTCTTTGGGTTTTTTTTTTTTTTTTATTTTTGGGGGTTTTTGGAATCTTGAAAGGACCTGATCCTGAAAGTGGGGGCAATACATACTCTTTTTTATGCATAAAG
Organism: Ara ararauna; assembly: GCA_028858755.1. Classification (NCBI taxonomy): domain Eukaryota; kingdom Metazoa; phylum Chordata; class Aves; order Psittaciformes; family Psittacidae; genus Ara; species Ara ararauna. The sequence continues at coordinate 52,055,596 of CM054381.1, forward strand.
AGTAAATCTGGGAGATAGCATTTAATCTTTAAAGGCATGCAAGTTTTGATAAGCCCCCCTGGTAGTTTCTGCCTTGCCTTGCAGGGGCTGTGGGTGAGCGTGTGGTGGCCTGCTCTGAGAAGGGACATGTGGGCTTTGTAGATCATGAGGATGCTGGGCTGGTCCAGCTGCACAGGAGCTAGAAGTAGAGTGGGAGACACACATGCCAATTTTGGAAGTAATCTCTGCAGTTTCAGGAATTGCCTTGGCCCTGTTGTCTGTAAACTCTGTGGTAGGGTGGAAACTACAATGGCTACATAAAATTTTGGGCTTACGAAATGTTATGTGTATCATTAAACTGCTTTTATGCCTTATGCACCTCTTTGAGATGATGTGTTTGCATGGTTTTTATTGCAGATAAGTATCTCTTTGGCTTGGGGGAGTGCCTTTACAAACTCCTTTATTTCTCCTTTCCTTTCCCCAGTGACATAATAGATATAAAGTACAAGCTAATTTTCCACCTCTGTATTTTTAGGAAGGTTTTCAGCAAAGAATAGGCTTAATGTTTGAGGGGGAGGCAGTTGTAAGCATAAGTAAAAGATATGATGAAGGAGGTATGAATAGTATTTTTGTATATTTTGAAAATGGCTTTACAAATGAAATTTCTTTTACAATAGTATCTTCTTTTTAAAGACTGCCATAGTAGGGATTGAATCAGGAAGTCTGTGTGAAAGGCCTGTCCTTTTTTTTTTTATTTATTTTTTTTTTAATGTACTTTTCAGTAGCAGGACAATTTTCCAGGAGTTTCCCAAACAATTTAATGGATTCAGTGTTCTGACTGCATCTCTTTACTAATGTGTGGTATTAAAATTCATGTAAACTGAGGTTCTGGGAGTCTTTAGAGGAAAAGAATGAAATCTACAGTACTGGAATAACACCATGAAAAATGCGAGTCTCTTCTATACACACAAGCAAGTGGGCAGCAAGAGTAAATGACTGGTTTCATGGCTTTATAAGTAGCCTGGGTTTGTGGTTATTTTTGGTTTTGGGTTTTTTTTTCTGGGTTTTTTTTTTTGTGGTTTTTTGATAAAGCTTGGTAGAGAAATTATCCTGTAGCTACTTTTATGAAACACATGGATTTTTGTTAATAACTCTCCATTTTTGTCTGACTGCTTTGGATCTGGTTGTAGGAGGCTGTTCTATACCAGCACTAACTTTTTTCTGGGGTATTGGGGAGCTTTTGGGTGCATACGGGAGCTCTACCAGGCAGATCTCAATGGCTAACCAATGGTCACCTCATGGCCATGCAGGTATGCAGGGTCACAGAATGCAAAGCGTGGTGGGGGAAACATCTCTCCTGTTGCCTCCAAATGACATTACTGTGAATTTCCTTAAGCGAGAGCCCGTTAGTAATTTCAGGCTTAAGGTTAAAAAGTCTTGAGTGGAATACCATGCTGAAGTTATATTAATTCACCCTCCCCTTCTCCCTCCAGCCTGCAACCATGTGAGTTAGGCCCATGTCAGCCCAGATTTTCAGGTTTAACTCTGAATCTGTTTCCTTTTATAGGTTTAAGTCAGGCCCTAAATGCTTCTTAGATGTCACTTTTGTTCTTTGAATTCTTTCTTTTTTTGTGCTTGTAAAGTTCATATAGGATGACGTACATCTTAAAGTCAGGTCTTTGTTTATGCTCTCAAAGACCATCAAATTGGAATTCATCCTTGAAGATGCAGAAAGTGCATGAATTTTTGCTTGTTAGCTTTCTGCCTTTTTGCAATGAAGTATATGTTTGCTGGAAGCAATTCATGTTGCACTGTTGTAGCTTGTTTGCTTTCTGCATAGCATTTAGGTGGAAAGTTTTGTTGTGGTTTGGTTTTGGTTTTGTTTTATTTTGTTGTTTGTTTCTTCACCTGACTCTTCGTTGATATTTGACACTGTTGACATAGAAGAAATGACAGTGGAGTAATTGTTGGGTTTAGGGATCAAACATCAAGCATGTCTGGAATGTCTGAAAAGCAGAGTGTTTTTTTTACCTGCCGAAGAGAAAACAGGATTTGAGAAGTGTGGTATAGAGCTGTATGTAAGGGCTTTAATGCAGATTAGAGCACCAAAGCACTTTGGCACATTTGTGTCTGAGCCAGAATATCACCTAAATGAGGCCAAATGAAAAAAAAGCCTGGATCTAGTCTCTTCCCAGCATCCCCAGTTTGATACTTAGGTTGTTGGTTTGGTTCCAACTGTAGGGCAAACTGATATTCTCATATTCTGGTTGTGAAGACCTTGAACACATGCGTTTCCTAGAGTACATTTTGAAAAAACTTGGATGATTTTTCTGAAGATTTCCTGAGCTCCGCTTTTGAACCCAGTCAAGCTCTTTTGTAGAATTTAGATCAAGCGATAAATGCAAAATTTGGATTTTAATCAGAGAAATGCAACAAATGCATAACCTGGGAGGTAAGGGGTAAGGTGCCTCCTGTGACTTATTAAATCCAAAACAGCACTGGGGATATTCTCTTTCCTGTTCTAGGAAAAACAGATCCAAGTGGTTTCTTTGCTCTGTTCCCTCTGTAAAGTAGCTATGAGGAAAATTACAGACAACTCTCAGCCAGAAAATCCATCTGGTATGAGAAGAAGGGGCCAAATTACAGCTCTTTGAACACTCAAGATTGCCTTCTGTCTTGACTAAACTGTCGCCTGCCCTTCCCATTTTTGGGGTCTCCTATTCCGTTTACTCTTCACATCAATTTTACTGTAGCTCCTTCGGTATCCCCATGCAAAATAAACCTGACTTCAAATCTTGAAGGGTTTAGCATAGTGTTTACTGCCCTTGCATATGTGTCCTGCTCAATTCTCTCCCCAGGTTTCTCTTGCATTGGGTTGTATGTGGCCCTGTTTGATGGGAGGGTAGTGATGGGTCACCGGGACCAAAGTCTGGGGGCTGGGGAAGAATCCTTGACAAGCCTGTTCTTAGAGATGGTGCTTAGATTTCTAAGTACTTCCAAATATTTTTCCAAAAAAAGATTTAGTACTCACTTTGGTTCTCAATTTTCAAAGTTAGAAGAGAAAAAGTTCATGTGTTGGATTTTGTGATCAAACTGAAAGAAAACATCCAATATGAGAAGTTACTTAAAGTGGAGAGGTTGTTTTGAAACTCTAAAACCAAAGGGTTTCTTGCTTCATAGAACATAATTTTTGCTTCGTGTGCATTTATTTAAAGACAAGTTCACACCGAAGTCTACATGGTTTGAGTGTTTTGGTTTTGTTTGTTTGTCCCCTGAGCAAAGCAGGGTATAATTGAAATACTGCCTACCTCTAACCTATGGTTTCAGCTGAAATATTTGCAGGGAGTAGAGCAGAGCGAAGGCAGTGGGACCTCATCCCTTCTGGGTGCCTTCTGCTTGCTGCAGAGCCTGGTATGTAGTGGGCATTTCCTGCAGCCTTGGTAGCCCTTCACCTGCCAGCAAGGCCCTGTTGGATGGAGTTCCACGCTTGGGGTGGTAGCAGTGTAGTGTGCCAGGTGGGAAAAATAAAGATAACTGTTGCCCCCACATGTTGCAGTGGCAGTGATCTCTAATTAAATATTTATAAGAAGTTGCTTTCAGGCAGTTTCAGGGCAGCAAGAAAAAGCATGCTCAAAGGTAGGATCAGGCATAGCTGCAACAGTATATCCCTGAGGGCATCTAATGTGCGTGGGGTAGAAGTGAAGGGATGTGTCTAAAGAGGTTTAAGCTTCACCTTCAGCTTTTCTACGATTCATCTGGGAAGGAGGTTATTCTAATTCTTACATATCCACAAATATATCCACAATTTGTAGTAGGATCATCTCTGTGCCTTTTCTTCCATTATCTTCCTACTTCGGCTTTGTAAAGAAAAAGTCTTACACTGGTGTGTTAGACCAGCAGTTGGTGATACTTATTCTGCAGTGGTCTTTTTGCTGTGTGCCCCATTGAGTTGGGTGTGCTGGGGGAGTTGTGAAGACCCCACACCTTACCCTTGGGAGGTAGATGATACCAGCTATGGGAAATGCAGTTGGGGCTCTGGATTGCTGACCTCAGTCTGAGCACATCCATCAGTAGACAGTAACTATGAGTAGAGGCGGCTTCAGTGCTTCTGATAGCAAGACACCCAAAGTTACCTGTATCAGGTACTGCAGCTGAGAATCTGTATGGGTGCTGTATGCTCAAGACAGCATGAAAACAACACCTTGCTTTGTACATCACTCTGCTGTGCTCCAGTAGCTCCTTCTACACAGCTCTAGATCAGGGCACAGACCCGGCATTGCTGTGCAGCTGCAGCACTTGGCCGATTGTAGCGAGGTGCGAAGACATCTCGGGCTGCTATCTGTGCCAAGCACTATGTGCTGCAGTCCCTCCTGTGACAGCTTCTCTAACCCCCTGCAGCGACAGCAGGTCTTGCTTGAAACCATTTCAGAGCCACAGATGACATGGAGAATCAGGCATCTGACATTTGCAAGGAGATTGAAATGATTCACTGTTCTCAAAGATACACTACTCGGGGAGACCCCCACTGCTGTTATGTGCTGCTAATGTTGTGTTTTTTTTTTTTTTTTTTGTCCAAAATCCTGTGGAATATTGTATTGCTTTGGCAGATTGATTATAGCTTGAAAAAGGATCTCTTTGGCCTTTTTTTGTGAGGCTGCAGTGGTGCCCTTTATCTGAAAATGTGTATGTGATTTGGGTAATGGCTAATTTTCTTACTCTGTGCTATCGGAGAAGTAGTTTCAAGGCAGTTGCTCTTGCCAAAGGAGACAGCAGATTTAGCAGCCAGATTTGTGAGTCAGCAAAGGGACACAAGATGAGTTCCCTTGCACAGTGCCTGTGGCTGTCCCTTTCCTGTGGCATGTGCCTGTCCCAGGGCTGCCTCCCTTGCCCTGTTCTCCAAGGCTTCATGCTAGAGGCACCAGAGGTGCTGCCTCCTGCCTATGCAGGAGCAAGACATCAGATGAGGAGGCTGACCAAATTGAAAGAGCCACTAAGACTGTTATAGTATCACAGAATGGTTTGGGTTGAAGAGACCTTAAAGATCACCTAGTTCCAACCCCCCTGTTGTGGGTAGGGAGACCTACGAGACCAGGTTGCTCAAAGCCCTGTCCACCCTGGCCTTGAACACTGCCTCACCACTTCTTAATTAATTATGTATTTCAACATTTATTTATTATATTTTATAAGTGGTAGGTGGAGTTGATGTTAGAGGATTAGGCTGTGGAGTGGTGGTTGGACTTCTGTAAAGGATGGAGAACTGGGTGAAAAAGTTTCCAGTATGTAAACAAAACCTGTGTCATTGCTCTTTCTAGGAAATATAAATAGCTATTCTCTTTCCTGTGGGTTTTATTAGATAAGATTAAGTTAATGAGTAATTAATTTTCTTGTTGGGTGCTGTGCATCCCATTTGCATGCCTGTGGATCTCACAAGGTCCAAAATGCTTACTAAAGGTGGTGAAGGTGAGGTTACTGTCAGGCTCTGGACTATTGTAAACAGGTCCAAAGAAACAATTTTGCGCAGTAAATACTGCTTTTTCTCCTCTAAATAAATGCAGTGTACGCAATAATAACATGCTGTATCGTCATGGATGCAGATTTTATGCCACGGGAACCTATGTGCTACTGAAATACCAATAAATAAGTTGAGAAAGCAAAGCTAATGTTGTAATCACGGGGAAGTACATACAGACTACAATCCACAGTGTCATTTTTCATTTGCCTTGGTGCATTCCATAGTATTTCCCTGCCATACTTTATTTCAAGAAAAATAGTTGTATTGACATTGGACTGAGACCATTGCTTATTTGGAGAAAGGACTGGGGACAGGATCTGGGGTAATAATTCTTTATCACAAACTTCATCCCATGAGTTCTTTGCACAAGAAGAAAAAAAAAAAAAAGCCCCAAACTACGTTCTACATTATTTTGTTTCTGCATGTTTGGTGTTTGTTTTTTTTCTGGTGGTGGGGTGGTTTTGTGGTGTTGTGTGGGTTTTTTGTTGGCTTTTTTTTTTTTTGGAGGTGTTGTTTTTCATAGCAGGAACTTGAGTTATGCTTAAGAGAAATCTCTGACTTTAATATCTGTATGATTGAAGTTAAGCTATATAAGGAAACAGTATATAATGGGGTGCCACATATAGCTGCTATACCCAAACACAGCACTCTGCTTGCCATGAGCACTTCTTTGTAAGAAGATGTTGAGGCTTTGCACAGTGCTGGTGATCACTGACCTGCCAGCAGCCCACAGCTCTGCCCAGGTAGAGGCCCTTACGTGTCCCTTCAGGAATCCCCATTGCTGCAGGAGTGACGCTTTTCTCAGTTGCAAACCACACTGGGTTTAAAACAAAAACTTGTCCTGTATCAGGTTTTTAAGAACAGAGCTCATTTAAAAAAAGACAGAGTTTCTTTAAGGTTTCTTTAACCCCATTAACACAGCTGTTAAGAACATAACCACCAGACTGTGTTTATTTTTTGTGGGAATTCTTGGCAATCACTCAGGGGATGCTGTTTCCCCCAGTTACTTGCCTCTAGTGGAGGGAGAAGCAGAACTTCAGCTTTTTCTATACTGGGGAGAGAAGGAAAGCTGCCATCAGGGCTCTTTGCTCAAGTCATAGAAGTAATGAAAACTGGCTGGTTGCTTTGTGACAAGAGGCTCAAATCGTGTGATCCTGGTACCTTATTAGGGTGTTTTTTCATAAGAGAATGGACAGCTTTGGTTTTTTGGCTCTGAGAACTAAGATGCATATGGCCTGTGATTGTGGCATGTGCAGTTACTATACATGTCCACCTCAAGTTGTGACAAAAAATATTTGTACAAACAGTAATGTGACCTGTCCTCCCCAGTTTCTTGGCCTATTAAATGAGAATTAGTTGGGTATTTTGTTGAACTTCTATCAAGTCCTGACATAAATCTCAAGTGACTCAAAGGCATGTAAACCCTTTCCATCTATCTGTTGTTAGAACAGAACATGCACAGAAAGTAAAAAAGCATAAACTTTAATCAATGAAAATCTTTCAAGCCATTTTTCTATACACAGAAGCTAATTTTCAAAATGTCTTAATACTCTCCTTTGCCTTGATAGCCTCATCTTTCACCAGTTGTGAGTCTAGTCACTGTATGAGCCATAATTGAAAGCAAAAACATTTATAAAAAGGGGGGAAATTGAATAAAAGTATTGTATATTGGGTGGACAGTAACATTATATTGTAAATTCATTAATTTCTCTATGGAAATGTATGTTGTGGCTTTCTTAGCATGGAAAATAACCTTTTTCTGGACTTCAGTGTGAAGTATTGGCTTAGTTAAGAGGGAAGAAACCAAATCTAAAAATGCACACTTAAAACATAAATGCAGTAAAGAAAAATATTGAATATTCTTGAGTTTTGACACCTGAGGACTATTACTGTTAAAGATGGGGTTAATATGATGTAACAAAAATTTATTTCCTGCTAATTTTCCTGACATCACAGGGTGAAATAATCGCACCATTACAAAATGTTAATAGAACTATTCTTATTATTATTCAAGGTAAACTGTTAGAATATGTATGGGAGAGAAATGAGCACTGAGAACTTAATTTTATCTTTAGTTCCATTACTTTATATATATGTATATATTTAGCTAGCTGTCTAATAATGCTGTCTATTTAATTTGTCTCTTACTCAGAGAAGGAACAGGGCTCTGAAAAAGGTGGGTTCTGCACTGACTTTCCTCATTCATAATCAGGTGTTGAGGACGTGGTTCCCCCGTGTGCTGCTGCCTTCATTAGTAAGTATGGATTTAAGACTGCTGTGAAAGGTTAGGCTAAATCGTCTTATTGCAGTTCAGCAGCTTGAGCAACCTTAGGAAATGAAAGTCTTTTAACCGTAGTACAGCAGTGATATGACTTAATGGTGCCGTTATCACCTTATAATAACACAACTGCATGTGAAGCAACTTGTCCATAGGCCATTGTTTCCTGCAGAGATGATGGCTTATGGTAACACAGCCCAATGGGCAATCTTGAGAGAAACTGTCTGGGATCTTAAAAAGGGCCAGTCAATTAATTTGTTCTATCCCTGCAGGTCAGGAGAAAGATAAAATCACTGCTGTCTACAGCTGATCATCTCATATTAAATATAATTATTTTAAACATTCATCTATGTTTTTCATGCGGTGTGCTGGGGCTGGGTTATGCACTTTTCACCAGCTCTGGTTGGGGTTGGGAAGGTCAGCTCTGTGGTGTGCCAAAGTCTTGCACCAGCGACTTGTAGGAATAAAGCACCTTGCCCTTCTTTGAGCCTCATATTATTGGATCCTGCATGTGTATCAGTTCCCAAGCCGTTCTTTTTCCTACTGGTATTTTTCTCAATATCTTGCTGCTTACCCGCTTGCTGTTTTGCGTGCAACTGGTTAGTGGTGGTGCTCCGATGGCTCGTGTTTTATTTCCACGCAGTTCTAGCGTTCCCTTCCCATATGGTCATCCTGATGTTACCATTTGCCTCAATCATCCTTTTTGTAACTGCTTGAAATTCTTAATTGATCTCATGAGCTATGTTAAAGATTTATAACAGACGTCAGTGTAATTCATTTCACAAGCATGTAACTATGCCTTTCTGTCTGATTGGATGTCCACACCGTGCTTTCATGAAAATGTACAGAAAGCATGGTCTCTTGTCTCTGTGGTAAAATAATGGTAGTCTTGAAGGACATTAGAAACCTTGTACCGCTCTACCGCAGCCAGAAGGATAAGCTGTGGACTCTCAGATCTTGCTAATAAGATGTTCTCCACCCTATCTTAAATAGTAGCTCAGATTGAAGAACTTTTCCTTTCTTCACTGGTAGTGGAGATGGTAAAACTTTTTTTTGAGTAAGATTCAAAGCCATGTGTTGATAATATTGTTAAGCTGAAATGCATATATCAGAATGGCAATGGTGCCAGGAACTGCTTTTTGGCCAGGCCTGTGTTTCTTAGTATATGCTACAGAGGCATGTGTAATTAATGATGTTGGCAAAAGGAGCACTGTAGAAAGAGCACACAAAATGAGAGGTTTGATGGTTTCTGCAAAGTACTGTGCCCATCTTTTCATGCAGAAAATGAGTAAACCATTAGCCTGCATGTGGTTGGAGCATAATGTAGCACTTTTTGATGGGGTTTGTCAGAGAGCATTCAGAAGAAGCTGTATTTTAGAAGATAAATTTCATCACAAAGTAAAGAAAATATGTCTTAAGGAAAAAGGTAGGAAGCGTCCTTCATGCCATTAGAGGGCTGGATTTTTGAGTGTAAATGTTGCCAGATCTGTTTCATGGAGAATTTTCTCTCTGTTTGTCTACATCAGGATATGCAACTATGGTGTAATTATTAAAAATTGTATTTGGGCCAGAGACTTCCTTTTTCACCTCTGTGACTTTACTCAAGCTAAAACCATCTTCATTTGCTTTCAGCTTTAGCCTAGATGAGAAGGGTGAGTGTCAATCTGATACCCAGATCTGCATGCACCTTCTTGGTGGCATCTTTTTGTAATGTTACCTGTTCAGACTTTAACTGTGCACTAGCCAGACTGCTCATCAAAACAAGTCAGATGCAGAAACTCTTACAATTTGGAGGAAAAGATGGATATGCACAACCCATCTACCTAGCTATTCCTTTTCTAATAGCCTTCCCCCTTCACTCTCTCCTCCTTCTCTTTGTGGTACGAACATATTTGACCATTGCTCTGTGTCCACGAGGGCAGTTGGCTTTTCACATTTTCTGTTCTTGATGTCACCTGTTTTTAGGTTACTCTAATTTAGCAGTATTTTCTTTCTAATCTGTGGTACCTGTGTACTTAGGCTGGACCACCTCTGATCTCAAAGCCTTGTGTTTCTTTTTGGAAACTGAGGTCCCTTTATTGGGAAGATCAAAGTTCTCAAAAGCTGTTTTACACATGAGCAGGATGAGTCTTTCCACAAACCTGTGCTTCAGTTCTGTCCTAAAATGAAACAAAACTCTACATTTCAAAGGAATTGTAAGTAAAGTTAAACTTGGTTCTAAATTCAGCAAGTTCTAATTAATCTTCCTAACATATTTGAATCATCTTAAAAGCTGCATAAGGTGTTTGTGTACTTCTCCCCTGAAAGATGGATTGAGCCTTTAATCTCAGACCTTCATGTAGCATTGCTATAGTTCATGGACATGGTTAGAAAGAATTAGTTCTCTTCTGGGGAGTACTGAGTAATTTATGACTTATTTTTGAGATAGATGTTGCTATTTTTGTCCAATTGCAGATACTTCCATTTTTAGATGTTTGTGGAGTTTAATAATAAGTGACATGCTCTGACCTAAGACACCTAATAAAACCAGATCTTCAAGAGTGTGAAAGCCAAGATATTACCTCTGATTCTCAAGTCTTGCACCACCTCATCCCCCCAGAACTTACCTGTACTCTCCAAATAACTTTCCATAGCACATGGCCAGCTCTTTGTGGACACAAACAGAATTTATTCCTTGGGTAGTTATATAGAAAAGAGCCCAATCTAACCAAAGGAAGGTCTTTCCTAGGTGACCAGCCTATATAGTCTTTTATTCTGCTTGGAAAATATTGGAGGAAAAATTTCCCCAGTTTTTGTGTCAAATAAAACACATGAAGTAAACATGTTAAAACAACCCAGACTTCAAGAGTATCAGTAAAATCACAGAAGAAAGCAAGCAATAAATGTGTGTGTTCACCTTAGCAATAAAATGTGGCTGTGTATTGTCCATCACTTCAGCCTCCTCCAAGGAAACTGCATGTGGGACTGGCAGCTGAACAGGGATACTTGGAAAAAGAGTGAACCCTAGCACCAGGCCTGTGTTTGTACATAGCACTGAAACAGCTGGTTTGGATTTTAGAAATTCTATTTTTATTAGAACGCTGACTCTTGTTTATCGTTATTGATTTTATTGGGTTATTATTGACTGACTGTACCCCATGGGCCTATTAGTGAAATGCTAGTAAAGCATTAAAGGAAGACGTAGGGTTTTCTGTGCTTTGTACTTACAACATTTGCTTTTATCGTGATTTTTAGGCAGCTGCCTAACTACAAACATGGGTAGTCTTGCCCACAAGAGTTTGAAAGGGAGATGAGACAGGATTGTCTATTTTTTTTTTTTTTTTTTTTCCCAACCGTTAGAGGAACAAACCCATGTTTTAAGGTTATTTACTGTTATGGGACTAATTTTAGTTCTCTGTGAAATGTTTGCATCTTTCTCATCTTGCTAAGACTTCTGGCTAATATTAGGAATAGGGCAAGCTCATCAGTCTTACAAAATAATAATACAGAGAATCTGCAATAGCTTTTATATGCTATTTGATCTTTCTGGGTGGAAAAGGAAATGTATTTTCTTATTAATATGAATCAAATGATACATGATATTCAGTTAAAGACGGATGAGACTTGTGTGAACTCTGGTTGTACATTAAAGTCTAGAGGCCATCTTATAAAATTTTAGGTATCATTGATTACTCTCTCCTGAGATAGTTTTCCCATAGCGCTATAACCTCCTAATGGTCCTACTGATCCAAATAATTTTTCACCTTTCCATTTGGCAATTTTTTTTTCTTCAATGACTCATAGAAATAAAGTAGTCATCTTCTTCTGTATGTGCCAGTTGAGGATTATCGCCTGGCCTTAATGAACTATAGCAGCATCAGTGGAAGGGACACTGAGCAAGCAGTCAAAGTCATTGTCTCATTTGTGAAGATTTACAAACCATTGGGAATGACCAACAAAATTAGGGGAAACATTATGAACAGGGGATGGCTGTTGCCAAAGTGTCAGCCCATGAAGTTGCAAGACTGTCTAGTTTGGGTGCAAGGGTTGCAAGAATTTCAAGTTTCATTTTGGGTGGGGAGAAAAGGAAATCTGAAATTCTTGTACCGAATGACATGGAAGCTATAGGGAAATGGTAAAAGAGTTTTAGCATCAGAATGTGATGAATGCCCATACTCCAAACAGAAGGAAGAAAAATATAAATGTCTCCAAAACTGCAAGCAGACAAACAGATGGAGATGGCAAAGAGGTCTCTAAACATGTCCCCTGTCCTATTAATGGTAGCCTGTTGCTGCTCCTGACTGCTAAGAATATCTGTTATGGAATAACAGCAATAGGATAAAAATAAGAGAAACTTCTGCTCCTCTCTAAGAGCAAGAAAGTCACCATACATTAATTATGAAAGTAATATTTTTCTCTGTCAAACCTACTGCTGTGTGTAGTAATGGCTTCCCCTGAAAGCTGTCGTAAAATAAAAATGGTGACAAAGAGATGGCTCTATCTACAGTGTAACATCAAGCTGAACTAATGGGCAAACTTTATTCTGTTTATGAACAGAATAAGCATATTTGGGAGAATAAGAAAATAGCATCTAACATTAGGTATACAGTTATCTAAGGGTGAACTATAGTAATGGTCAGATGTTCATCAGTTTTAAAATTGTAAATTAAATGGATTTACTGCATTGTCCCTCCCAGAAGGTAGGTAAATTTATTGCCAAAGAGGTATTTTTATTTGGTCACCTCTGCTGTGAACCCTGTGGGCAAAAAGGACAGTATGATCGCAACACAAAAGTGCTGAAAATTGTCTAGGGGTCTGAACTATATGGAGAAGAAAAACATGCATAGAATAGTTAGGGTTGGAAAGGACCTTAAGATCACCAAGTTCCAGCCCCCCTGCTAAAGGCAGGGATGCCTCACACTAAACCATGTCACTTAAGGCTCTGTCTAGTCTCGCCTTGAGCACTGCCAGGGATGGAGCATTCACAGCTTCCCTGAGCAACCCATTCCAGTTCCTCACCACCCTCACAGTAAAGAACTTTCTCCTTACATTCAGTCTAAACTTCCCCTGTTTAAGTTCGAACCCATTACCCCTTGTCCTCTCACTACAGTCCCTAATGAAGAGTCCCTCCCTAGCATCCCTATAGGCCCCCCTTCAGGTATTGGAAGGCTGCTATGAGGTCTCCACACAGCCTTCTCTTCTCCAGGCTGAACAGCCCCTACTTTCTCAGCCGGTCTTCATACTGGAGGTGCTTCAGTCCCCTGATCATCCTCGTGGCCCTCCTTTGGACTTGTTCCAACAGTTCCATCTCCTTTTTATGTTGAGGACACTGGAACTGTACACAGTACTCCAAGTGAGGTCTCACGAGAGTAGAGTAGAGGGGCAGGATCACCTCCCTCGACCTGCTGGTCACGCTCCTTTTGGTGCAGCCCAGGATACAGTTGGCTTTCTGGGCTGCAAGCACACACTGCCGGCTCATGTTCATTTTTTCATCGACCAACACCCCCAAGTCCTTCTCCGCAGGGCTGCTCTGAATCTCTTCTCTGCCCTCTATTTGTACTATAATAGCAAATCAAAAGTAAGTTTGTTTTTCAAAAGCTATCTTAGTGCGGGTTCCATTCACAAAGGAGGCTGTTTTCCACTTTCAGCCAATCTAACATGTGAATGTGTCATTAAAATGGGGAGGTATACTGGTAACTTTGTTCAGATACGAACACCATTTTATTTTAAAACCCATCTAATTTTGTCTTTGAATTTCATGATGGGTGCAGCAGATAACAGCCAGGCATCAACAGTTACTTTTCATTTTGCTGGTACAATCAAACAGCTAGATGCTCTTACAATTGACTATGCCCACAATTTTGTGCTTGACTGCAGGTGCAAAATCGCGGATGCAAAATCAGAGCACAACTTGATGATCGCTTAAAAATTTGGTCCATTGCGATTTGAAAGCCTTTGACTTCTGCCTGACTTGTAAAACACAAATGTTTTGGACTTTTTTTTTTTTTCTCCCACCAGATTTGGAGCTGTTTACTAATATTTACTTTTAAGAATAAGTAATCCACTTGCAAGCAGATACTATATTTACACTCTAAAACTGAATACAAATAAAAGGTTATATTGCTTTAAAAATACTGTGCTTATACCATTGATCTAGCCTCCCCCAAAACCAGAAACTAGCTCGTTGTTCCATTCATCCCAGATAAACTGATGTTTGGTTTTTTTCTTTTAATTTTTTTTTAATGCAGTGTGCAAATAGTATTAAAAAAAAAATCCAATCATGGAAATGAACAGGTTTTTTTTTTTTTTAATAATGACCACTCTAGAAAGCTATGGATATTATGGACGTTACATTTTTTTAATCTGAAAATACATGTATCAACAGATGTTTTGATGATGTGGTTACAGTATAAAGGGTTGTTCACTAGCAGCAATATTACAGAAAGCTCATTGGCCTGTATGTAATCCTAAGCCCTTAGGCTTCTGACAAAGTCAGTGATTTAAGTTATATTTAGCTGGATTCAGCAAAACCATACTCCTGCGCTAGCCAAGTGTACTATTCAGTGGCTGCTTCCTTATAATAAGTACTTCATTCATGTGCTAGGTTAATGTCAAATATTCTAACCACAGATCAGGCAGTTGGTGTAATTTAGGTTTACAGTAGCTAATTAGTTCTGAACAGTGGTAAGTAGGATTTTCCAACCAGTCTACTTCAGAAAACTAGCTAGTACTTGGAGAAATGCTTTTACTTTTATTAACCAAGATTCATATTGCATTTCTTTATAACTATAAAGAACCCACAATGCATATCTCCATCAATATTTTTCTTTCATCACTGAAGTAGAGGACCAGTTTGTTAGTATGCAATTCATAATCCCTTCTTTACATTAAGGGACACTGTATGTTTTTGCTGAGAGACCAGAGATGGTTCACCTAGTTAATGCATCCATGTTGTGCTGAATATTACAATATACATGGAATGATATAGGACATTTGATCCGAGTTGAAAAACAGAAAGCAAAATTGGAGCTAGTGGGGGATTTGTATCTTGTTTCTTTGTTTTCATCATTATTCCCAAAATACTGTTGTGTTTTGGTTTTGTGTTTTTTGTTTGTTTGGGTTTTTTTCCCTAAATTTGAGTTTTTATTATTGTAAAGAGGGTGGGGATACTACAGTGATGTCATCATCAGCTCTCCTCATCCAAATATTCCTGGGGATCGGGAATGGACTGTTGACCCCTTGCTTTAAGGGTTCTCATGAACATGTTGGAGTCAAAATTGAATTTGTAGGCCACAGCTAGTGAAATGAGGTGTCTGCAAGAGTCCTTCTGTTGCTTCTCTATTGCTTGCATAGGCATACCCATGACCTTCACAGGGTCCGGTATCCTTCTTAGCACTTATTCTTCTGTAGATTCCCTTCTGGAAGTAGCCAGTCCTGCAGTTAGTGTAGCTCTTGGGAGTCTTCTTACCCCTTTTAAATTGCTCATCATTTTTTTCTCTGGTCCTCCTGCTATTTCTACCAGGACTGCTGAAATTTTTAGTGGATACAGCAATATTTACCTTTTTCATTTTTTTTTTTTTTCTTTAATCACTGCTCTTCACTTTAAAGAACAAAAAACCCAAGCAAACAGCCCACCAGAAAAGGTGCAGGGGAATTTGTGGATGTTTTCTCTTTTCTTGTTTTCTAAAATCTTTCTCTTTCCTTCCTGCATATCATCATAATTCCTCTACTCCCCTACCCCCATTTTCTTTTCCAAGTCCCTTGCTGTCGTCTTTTTTTTTTTCTTCTTGTTCCTTTATGAATTCTTCTTCCTTTATTAATTCTTCTTCCTCGTATTATTTTTCTACTCACTCCTCTCTAGTCCTTGCCAGTTTTGACAGTCCATGATTTCAGATGGAAAATCTGTCGCCAGAACCCCTCCTCCACTAACATTAATGGCCACTCTAGAAAGCCTGCCCTGCCCTCCATCATCTAATTTCAGACACTGAGGGGGCAGACAAAACAGATGGTTGGCACAGGGAAGGATGATTCACTGCTTGAAATCATGGTGCAACATTTCTGAAATTGGTGAGGGAGAAGGAGGTCTGACATTTGACAGAGCCACGTAAAAATTGCCTTATCCAGACAAAGTTCAGACTAATCACTTGACTGTTATTTTCCAGATGTACTGATCATATGACTGTAAATTGTAAAGATTATATTGACAAATGTACCATTTTCCAAATATTCTGTACTCATTCTTAATAAAATGATTCTTTCTCAGGATCTCCAGGTCAGACTGCTGTGGGAAATTACAAGTGTGCTGTCATTTATTCATCCTTGAGTTTTCTTTCTAATTTGCATCCCCCGAGTTGGTTCATTCATCTACTTTCAGTTACTGAAGTTTGTATATTTTCACTTACACAATCAATAAAGCTGAGTAATAAATTTGAGCACTTATAGGCATATTTCTTCATAAATTGGACTAAAGTGGCAAGCTATTAAACATAAAAATAAAGAAGGAACAGAAATAAGTGAGGAAGATTGCAGGAAAGCAGGTTTTCGGCATGTATCTGATGAAAGTTAAATGGATTACTGTGGTCATAGAAATACACATGGTAGAAATAAAGATGGTAAGACCCCAGAATAATTGTGGCTAATACAAGACCATACAGATTCTCTGGATAACATTTACAGTTCTCAAAACTGTGCAAGTATCTGCAGCATCAAAGTCTGACTGATTCTTTACAAGTAGCTGCTTGCTGCGGTCCACATCTTGATGCTGTACACTTTGGATATCTCCGTCACAGCAGCTTTCAGTCAAGCTTTCGACTGAGCCATGTTCAAGCAGAGCAGTAGCTTTCATGTAAACCCTTTTAATCACTGAAGGGACAGTGATCTTGAGCACTGTGGTGGAGAAGTCTGTTAGCACCATAAAACTCAGACTCCTAACTGCATGAGTTGGAAAATGGCTTTGGAGCTAGAGTAAGTGGATGAATTTTAGATGAGCAGTTAATATTTTGGGTGCTCTTGAGAAATTCCTCTTCCTTGCTCACCCCTGGTGTCAGCGGAAAAGTTTAAGCATCAAGCTTAATGAAGTTGCTTATAATTAGTCTTGCTAATTTTTGTGAGTTTATGGGATAGATTTCCAAATGTTCTGAGCCTTCTGCTGTTCCTATTGCTCTAAGCATATCTGCAAATCTAGCTACTTATTTAGATGTCAAATTAGTAACTGAAATATTCTTAAATGTCAGTGCAGTTTCTATTTAACACTCTTGGAACTTGGGCTTTTGTTCACTTTATCATACTAAAATTGATCCTGAAGGAGAGAAAGAAGTGGTAGAACTTGGTGTGCAGTTTTCAGTTACTTGAGTTAGACTCATTTGAATTTTGTGGGTAAAAGTAATCCCTGCCTGATATGGCTAGATATGTTAAAGAATGGACAAAAAAAGCTATGTAATCTTTTACATTTTCTCAGCTGAAAGCCTGTTTGTGTTAAATAAGCCTACAACAAACAACTATTAAACTTGTGGGCTGACATCTTACATGAAATGGAGGTGACAGAGCCTTCCTTCCACTCATAGACATGAGGATCTTTTCCTCTTGAATAGAAGTACACACATACCGGACCTCATCATAGTTTGTGGCAGGTGTCCAGTACATTTTAAACTGTCTTATCTTTATTTTCGTGCTTATGTATGTAGTTACGAGTCTGGGTTTGTGTTATCAGTTTAGGAAATGCTGGTTTTAGGATCTTTTTGAAAAGAAACGGAAAATTATGCAAGCAGCTTTCAGTCACAACAAGTTATGGCAAGAAATTCAATAACCCTTAAATAGTTAGGCGTATGTAATTTTGAGACAATTTAAATGCATTTTTTTTTTTTTCCTCTCCTCTTTTATTTCTAAGTGTAAGTGTTGTAGTTTGGATTTTCCCAACTAGTAGCTGGAATCTGCTATAGACCAGGGTACCTCATGTGACCTAGATGTGCAAGATCTTTCTGTGACAGTGAGATATTGTCAATATAATAACTGAACTTGAGAAAGCATTTTAGCATAATATAAGCTTTGACCACCTTAATTGCTTTTTGCACTGCATGAACTCCATTGACCTGCTCTTCTTTGACCGTGCTGGATGTGTTAAGGACCAAATGAACAGGGAAGCATCAAAATATTGGTACCTTCATCTGGAGCTGAATTTCTGCTTGTGTGTCTCAACCCTGAATGTTTTTGGTTCTCACTAGATTAAAAATAAATAAAAAAAATACTGGAACCTTTGCAGCAGGGACAAATAACTTGGAGCCAGGAGTATGAGGACCTCCTCCAGGACAGGAAACAACTTCAGTACCCTCTAAGAAATTTCTTATTTTTGTTGGCTTGAAAATGTCTTTGGAATGAAGGTAATCGTAGAATTGTAGTAACAACCTCCCAAATTCCTCATTATTATAGTGTAATTAATGGGAAAGTTAAAAAAAAAGATGAGAAATAATAATAATAAAAATATTGACTTCAAAGCATTTAAATTTTATTTATGTGATGCTGGTCCAAAATCACCAAAGTAACTCACAGTATTTCATATATACAGATTTGTGTGTGTGTGTGTGTGTGTATAACTTCAGTCATTTTTTTCTAAGTACAAGTTTATTAGTCTTCCCAAAATAAGCTTATGGAAAAGTTGCAGACCGTTGTGGGTTTTTTTTTCTTTGTTTGTTTTGTTTTGTTTGGTTTCTTTTTTCTGTTTGTTTTTGTTTTTTTTTTTTTTTGTCGTTTCCCACCAATCTAAAACTTCAAAGGCCAGACAGCGGATTCTGCGAACCTCTCCTATCTGGTGCTACTGAATTTGGTAAATAAAAGGAGTTTTTGTCTTTCCATCCTTTGCCTTTTTGAATGTGATTCAGAATAAAACCACCCGATTTCACTGTCTCTGAAAAAAACAGAGGAAAGGAAAGCTCATGATAGATTTGGATGAGAGAAACCGATTCAATTCAGTTTGGCAGCATGTAGCTGAGTGGCTGAGAATTTACAGAAGCCTAGTTTGCTTTCTAGGAATAATCACAACTGCCTTTTTTTTTTTTTAAGACTGTTTTCCAGGATATTGTTTGTGCTTTCACTTTTATGACTTGAAGGATAGGTGTATTTATCATTTTAGGCAATGTTAATACAAGTTTGCTTACATTCAAGCCTTTAAACGTAAAGAACTGTTAACAAGCTATTCATAGCATTAAAAAAGGTTCTGCTTTTTGCTGGGATTTTTGTTCATGCAGAATTTTACTCTATTCTGAGATATATAATTATTTTTTTAAATACATATAGCCTTTTAATAGCATTTCATATAGCTTTCTATTCCTGAATGTGTATATATTAGTTGATCGATTATGGGAATTTATCATTTAAAGGAGTTGGCAAATACAACTATGCTATTCTTGATCATTAGAAAACTATAGTTAGACCTGAATTTCTGAATGATTGATAAACAGAGTTTTAAGAGAAGATGCAGAATTTGCAGAATGTGTGAACTGCAAATCATTTTAGCAGCTCAGATTAGTTACAATTGGGTTGAACACCTCTTTGTCAGAGAGCAAAATGCATCCAATATGGTGTGGAGGATATTTGTATTTCAGCAGAAACTCTTCTTACCTCTAGAAATTATGTATGTGTCCTGACTCTGGGGAAAATCAGTGTCCTCAGGGGATCATGAAAAAATGTACCATGGAGTTTTTGGGCATCACAGTGCCCAGCAGCAGCTTCATTTTTACAGCTCTGCCAAAAGATGTCGCCGGACACCCAGCACCCTGCCAGGGTATCTGCTTGCTGGGTGCAGGGAGCCCTGCCAAACTGGATCTTGCATGGCCAAAAGGCTTTTCCTGAAAAGCCTATTGCTTGAGCACAGCACAGCCTGACCTTAGTTAGCTTCTGATATCAGGGCTGTACCATGGTATGGCTGAAACTTTTTTCCTATTTCATGATCTTATTACTCAGTATCATATGGGGGAACTTCATTTGGGTTCAGGTTTTGGTGACTGTGCTATGCAGCAAGCTGAAATTCCCACAGAAGTCTAACTGGTAAATACAGCAAGAAAATAGCAATACAGTAGGATGAGCTTGCACTATTTATCTTTGTATTTAAGTATTTCTTCCTTTTTGAGTTAAATACTCTTTTGGATTTGCTCATCCCATTCACTGCAGCAAAGCCAAGTTGATAATTGGACTGCAAATAAGCAAAAAATGCTGAGATTTCCACAGTGAATCCAGAAATCTGTTTTAAATCACTCACACAGGCAGGGTACTGTTGTTAGCTGTAAATGTGCTTTTTCCTCTATGTGGGCAATGAATCAGCAAATGCTACAGGAGTTCAGAGTGAAATGTCAGGTGCTGTTTCAGCAGTCAGTCTTTCACAAGCATGAGGGTTGATCCTCACAGAGGGTACTGACCTCTGAATTAAGGACCTGGTGATGGTGTTAATGCCCTTATCTCTGCTTCTTTTTGAATGGGGAAAATAATGTCACCCAAAGATGTGCTGCCTATTTTGGTTAATTTATGCCTGACCACAAACTGCTTAATAAATAAGTTCTGTCTGGAAAATATTATTCCCTGAAATTATGTCTGAATTACACAAAAGTCAAATTAAGTAATTGAGAAAGCATCTGCTGTGTGGAAGGATGTTTGTTTGTTTGTCCTGTTAATGGTTGGCTTTTTTTCCTGGTTTACCAGGACAATCGCTGTTAGCATCTGTCTGGGAGGAGGTTTATTTGCAGAGCCACAGCTCAAATCTTGAGATGAGGGAGTATTACAAAGAAATGGCATGCCTTTCAAATGCAGGCTACAAATAGGTTTGCAACTTTCTTCTGTCTTTGGTAATTTACCCAAGTGAGGCCAAATCACATTCCTAAAGACAGTCCCCTGGCATCCTTCAATAAAGAAATTTTGCCCTGTGTATAAAATGTTTAGCTCAGTGCTTTATGAAGTAAAGGTCATCTGAACATAGATGTTGCAATAAAGGGCTGCCTGAAAGTGTTTCCACTGAGCATGAATAGCGGCACTGTTGCCTTGAAAAGTCTGTGCTAATTGATTAAACTCCCAACCAACTAATTTTAATTAGCCATAGTAGGTTAACTTTATTCTTCCTTTTTATGGTTCCAAAAGTTTGTTAGTGATGCATGTCCATCCCCAGTTATTTATTATAAAAAAATATTAGGGTATTAGAAATATGAATGCTATAGAAAATCTGACTTTTTTACGTGTGAGTTTGCTAAAATGCACCTAGTCTCAGCTCATAGGTAAGAGAAGAGTCACTTTTTCATTGCTGCTGGTCCTTAACATTCACGTATATGATGGATGTGCTGTTCATGCAACGAGACAGGGCTCTGCTGCTGTATAAAGCCTTGTAATGCCAGGTACCAGCCTTGGACTGTCTATGAGCTCAGAGACACTAGAGTCCTGTGGAGAGCCAAGGTGCTGTGCCTATGGCCCATTCACAGATTACCTCTATCTTCATTCTGTGCGTAGTGGAAACTCCTTGCTGCTTCTGTCTTTTGAAGGCCTAGAAACTGCGGCTCCGTGAATGGAAAAGAATGGGAGTAGCTCCTGAGTAGAGCTGAGCTGCACTGAAGACTCATCCTGGGGCTGCGGTCATGATCATAAGGCAGTGGCAGTTGCTGAGGTCAAAACTGCTTTTTTTTTTTCTTTGTACATGGTATGCAAGGGGTAGGTAACGCAAGTATTGCATCTCTTAAAGTGGTCCATATGCATTTTGGGGAGTAAGGGTAATAGTGACGTCAAGCACAAAACGGTGTCATGCCACAAGCTCTGCCAAGTGCCGGTGTATGGTTTGTGTTTGTTTTGCAGAGCTCAGACCCATCTGGTTGGGAAGATGATGTGTTAATGAACCACTTCCCGCTTCTAACAGACATTTGGGATGAGCGTTTGTTGATAGGGATGAGACCTGCTGTCAGTTACCTGTGCGGGATTTCACAGCTCTGCTTCAGGGAGCAGCTTCCACCTTGTGCACCCACTGAGGGCTCCTCTGCCCGGTGATCCAGATGGATCATCGGTTTGCGCATCAGCATGCCAGTGCCAGCAAGTTCTCACCAGGCTCCTGGCTCGGGTTACCCATGAGTACATGCTGTAGTCTGTCGAAACACTTCAGGGAGCCTGTGTTACTAGCAGCAGCAAAGAAGCCTATTCTGGGCCTGTCATTTAATCTGAATTTCAAGGTAGTTGAAAGAAAAAGGGGGATTAAGGAGGGAGGAAAGCCTCCAACACCATGTTAGCTCTGCTGTGCTGGGGGCAGTTGGAATGCTGCTACTGGCTCTGAAGATGCTCAAAAGCACTTTCAAAGCATGACACGTGGGTGAGATAACCTCCATGCCTCTTCTTCCTGCTTTGATTTCAGATATGTCCTCTATTCCTGCAATGGGGTAACAGCCAATTTGTTTCATGAGAGCTGGAGTGAGAAAATGTTTTGATTAACTAGAATAGCCCCATTTGTTTAGGTGTTGAAATTTTGGGCAGAGGCCTCAAGCATCTTTAAATTAGACACTGTAATAGGTGATGATTGTGCAATATGGACTTGGAGCTTCAGTATGTGAACATTAGATTTGTTACAGTACCCTCTGAGCTTGGGTCTCACTTGCCAAATAGGCTAATCTACTAATTCACTTCGCTTCTAGCTGCTCTCAGAACAAAACCAACTTTCAAACATTTTCCATTTGCAATTGTAATCAAAGGACAAGCAGTGATACAAGAAATGAAGCAATGTGGGTGAAGTAGAACAAAATCATTTAGTGGGCTACTGGAGGAACAATTTAGAATGTTTAAACATGCCAAAATGCGGTGTGGGGAGGGAGGAAGACCAGAATTCCAGTTTTATGAACAATATATCAGAAAATTAGTGAAACTGTAAAGTGCTGGCTAGAAATCTGAGGTGAGGGTGGTGTTTGGCTTTTTGCTTATGTTTGTCTCTTCTCTATGTATTTAAGGATTTAATGCATTTGAAAACTTGGCAAGCAAGTTTCAGTATTGGAGGCATGAACTGATATGGTGCACATGGGTTGCCTGGTTCTTCATTCCAAGGGGATACCAAGTTTGGATGGTACAGAGGATGAATATGATTTAAAGCAGTGTTTTTAGGGTTAGAGACAACTGATCTGAGATCAAGAAATGATCTTGGTTGGAGCTACTAAGGTGGTGAAGAGATTAGGTCACCTGATGACTGGGTTAGAAAAGAATATTACAGTGAGGACTGGATTTTACAGGGCTAATGTAATTTGTGGGCTATTTTCAGTTGCACTTTTTTTTTTTTTAATGAAATCTACAGAATGTTCCAAAACTAGTTGCTTTTTCTCTCTTTAATTATTTTATTTCCCCCTCTTGCCCCCCCAAATGTCATACAAAACCTTGCAGCTCTCTTCTCCAGGCTCAATTAGTGCTTTCAGTTCCTATTAGGTTTATGTACCCATCCAACCCTCCCTGCAGGGTTTCAGGGCCCTCTGGAGCCCTCCTAGCCACCGCCTTCCCACCAGCAGAACTCTGCTCCCTGCGGGTCTCTCCCAGGCATGCTGCCCGCAAGGCATGACCAGAGTCTCCTCTTGCTCTCAATCATTGTTGATTAAAGTCAGTTGCAAACTGCTTTTATATTTGGTGTAGAGATGTATGACTGCTATCCCATATCCTCCAGCCCATAGGTGCTGCAGTTTGCTGTCCTTAGCACATGTGCTTGGTGGTGAATGGGACCTGGAAAGGAGTAGGGACATACTCACCCCATCTTGTGCCCTCCTTTTTTTTGTTGTGTTTTATTTTTTTTTTTTTATTATTATTCTTTTTTCTTCTTATTTTCCTGGATTTCTTTTACCTGGTAGATCAACTTTCAGAACTGTGGTGTGGTCTGGAAGATTGAAGTCAGATGAGGACAAAGGTAGAGAAGAGGAATGAAACAGGTAGTGTTTTAGCTTCCTCAGGCTACTGCAGTGAGGGCTGAGAAGTTATGCTGTGATTTTGTTTATATAAACTCTGGGATGTGGGATTATCACCAGGAAATGGAAAGGCCTTTAAATTAGACAGTAGTTTTGGTTCACATTCAGCCCATTCCTTTCCAGCTGTAGGAAGGCTTTGTCTGTTTTTCACTAACACAGGTAGTAATACTTGCTTGTATGGCTTTTGCAAGGGCAAGAAGGGGAAGCCATTCTAAGCATTTTTTTGTCTTTTACAGACTAATTAAAAGCTGCAGAAACCAATTTAAAAAAGCTATGACTACTTGGGGTTGCTTTGAAGGTTATTGTAAGTTCTGTTGATGATCTGAAATAGAAATTCAGACTTTAGGGTAGAGGGTGGAATTTTGCCAAATTCTCTTTTTATCCTCCAAGAACCCTTTCCTGGTCCCAGCCCAGGGATTCTAATCCGGAGTGTGGTAATAAATGTATATTGTTACGTGCAAGTAGATGAATGTTTAACTGCCCAGGAGCTTTTCTTATCTGTGTAGTGTTACAAAGGTATAAAACCCCTTTAATGATGAGTTGGAGTTAATGGCCCTGAGCTAGACTTTGAGCCATCACCACCTCCAGGATGGTCATTTATCCTCAGGAGATGTTGTGTATATTTCCAAGAAGGTGTAAAGCATGGCAAAAATAGTGTTTTATTGCACCCTTGTAATCCCTCTGACTATTGGACTGGAGCGGAGGTGTACAAAGATGGACAATTTTAAAAAAACCATGTATACATAATATTGCATACATAATAGACGGGAATGGTTCCAAAACAATCTATTGCATAATTGCCTAATTAATACAATCTGTAATAATTAAAAATCCTTTGGAGAATTTGTAAGAACACTTTACTATGCATGTGTCGTAGATAATTTTTAGACTTCGTGTCTCAGCTGTTTGCTTTTTTGTTGTTGTTGTTTTTAATTTGGTCTTTCAAATCGCCAACAGTCTTATTGCTGCTTTGTGGCCCAGGCACTTAACAAATTTCATTTCTCAAATGAAAGAGGCCAAAATTTCTCCTCAGAAGTGTGGTTCACAAGTAAAGGCAAGATTTGGTGCTAACTTTTGTTTTGCAGAGACAAACACAAAAGACAAGTTTACTTAAGTATGTTTCAGGGCTTTTTTCAACTCTTGGAGGGACTTAATAAAGAAAAATAAACATTTCAAAGTAACAAAAATTGCTTTGGGCTAGGCTTTTAAATCAAGATACAGAAATTGATTTTGCAGATACCTTATAATCCCACTCATCTCAAAATGGTCCTCCAGTGCAATTGTATTAGAGGTACTTATTTACTCTAGCAGATATTCTGGAGCATTATGTAAACTTCTGTAAGTACCTGCTATGTGGCCTTTGGTGACACCTATTTTTTCTTTTATATTTGAGATGTATGGGCAGGACATGAGATGCTGCCCCAAGTTGTTATTACTTGGCCTTGAAGGCATGGTGCTCTCACCAGGCAGCTGGTGGCATAACGGTCCCTGGTTACGCCACACCTTTTCTGAGGAAAGGGCAAGCCAGCTGGCAGTGAATTGCTTAGCAAATTGGTGCAGGTAGTTTTAGCAGATATAGGAGACATTTATTTAACAACTGGACAACCTCGGTCCTCAGAACATGGAGCTCTTGCTCTCGTATTCAGCAAAGCAGCCCTGCAGCCAAGCCCAAGAGCAGTATTAGCCCCGCAAATGCACCATTTCAGGGCAATTCTGCTTTCTCTGCTTCTAAGATAGCATGGGAAAGCTTTTTATTTCCCTTTCCCTTTCCATTTCCTTTTTTTTTTTTTTTTTTTTCTTTCCTTTGAAAAACGCAAACACACATCACAAGCAAAGGGTAATGGTGAAATCTGCACTGTCTTGGACAACCCCGCTGAATGCAGCTCATGCCAACACTACAGACGAAATCTTCTTCCTCATTTTTCTCCCTCTATGGTGGTGAAAACAAAATGCTTTTGTTAAATACATTTGAAAAGACTGTCTACTAACACCTAAATATCAGTTAATTGGTTAAAACTGGGGCATCACAGGATTTGTAACTTTGACTTTGCTATTACCAAATCATCCGCTTATGTCATTAAAGCTTACAGTGGCTCCTTATTGGTGAGGGAAATTTTCTTTGAATAAATAAGTGTAGTGGACAGCATTAAGTGTGTGGTCAATGCAGGAGCTCAAAGAATAATTATTAGAAAATAAAGGATTTTTTCCTTATTGAAGTGTGGGATTGCATCAAATTGATTCTTAATTGTGAAATCCATTTTTCACCTCAAAAGAGCCACTTAATAGTTTTGTCAGCTCAGGATGTTATTTAACTCTGCAGTAACTGGAGTTACTGAAAAGAGTCTATAGAACCTGAAATGGAAATGTTCACCTTCCTATATTACTTACGGTTTTCTGAAGGCCAGCAGAACTAATTCATTTGATGGTGAAAACATACTTGATGATTTGGCCTTTTGGGTTTATTAGTGATCACCAGCTGATGAGAAAAATCCCCAAATGATGAAGCAGAGGGTGAGGGCCACATCTGAAACCACTGCCTTTACATCACAGCAGCAAGAAGGCAGTGAATGATACAGACTAAGCAAATTGTTGTGGGTGACATTGTGTTGGTTTTATTTAGCGTTAGTAAAACTAATACTGTGATGGAAAAATGTGGAGGGGAAATTTTGAAGTGTGGTATTCTGGAAGAGATTTTGGGTTTATTTTCTGTTTCTGGAGGCTGCATGAGGCATGCCTAGCCGCTTTGCTTGAGTGCTGGCTGGGATGAGTGCAGTGGGGGGCTGATCTTGTCTTACTGACTTGTCCACTTGTTTCTCTTCAGGACATCGTGCTGGAGCAGTACAGGTATTCTACTTTCTGAAGAGCACCTAGTAACTCAGAGATGTAACTTATTAGGTTTTTTTTCTGATATAGCTTGTCTTTCAATAACAAAGCTGTATTTTCCAACCTCCCTGTTGCAAAGAGTGTGGGCATGTATTTTGGACTCAAAGTCAATAAACAAGGACTGAAGATCAGCCATTCAGTCCCCAAACTGCTGGACTGCCGTTCACTGGCCACCTCTTCTCTGCATGAGACCTGTAAGAAATTCCTGCTCAAACAGTGCCCCTGTAAATCTTCCCATGACAAGCTATGCTCAAGCTTCTGGCAGCAAGGTTCAGGCAAGTTAAGGAGCTGTTGAGTTCTCTCTAGATACATTGTGTACCTCATATATTTAATTCTGGGTGCAGATGTTACGTAACTTCTTGATTTTTCATAACCCAGGCAACTAAAATACTTCTTTTTTGTCTCTCTTTTGCAATCCCTATGAATCATATGATCAGTTTAAGCATATACATTTTGCAGATGAAACCAGATTATTATTAGTTTTAGCTATTTCAGCATGAGTAAAAAAGACAAAAATATTCTATGTACATTTTGCAGACCACTTGCAACTTGTTTTGACAACTGAGGAAGGTAATGATCACATGGAATAGTTTCATGTGTGCAGGATGGTTTGCTTAAATCCTAATTTTGAGTAACCTGGAATGCTACTTTTGGTCTGTAAAATAAAAAGAAGTAATAATAAAAATAAAATCAATAATATATATACTTGGGGTTAAAATGAAAAGGGACAAGCATGTTTCTATGAGTTTGGTTTTTTTTTTTTTTTTTTTTTTTTTTTTTTTTTTTTTTTTTTTTTCTCCCACTGGCACCAGATTTCTTGAGAGAAATTGAGCCAGCAAATTAGCATTTCCAGTCCTGTAATACACATTCCTGGAGGTATTCTTTTCCAGTGAGAGCACTTCTGGGAATGACAGCAACATGCTTGGTATTGCTTCAGCTGTCTTTCAGTGAGGTGTGCTCAGCATCACTTGTCCTTTCAGTGGCGGTTGTAATGCACCTGTGTTTTATTTGCTGTGTTATACTTTTGAAGTTTTTCCTCTTAGACTCTTTAAAAAGGTAATGTGCCTGCCAGGCGTTTCTTGGTAGCCTGCCACAGCTCGAATGCTAACCTGTAACTTCTCCTGAAGTCACTATTCAGGTGTCATGTATTGCTTTTGTTAATTTTTGTTGATAGCCATAATATGGCCATGACTAAAGATATTCTTACTACACTCCTTTTTTATTTTCGTGTGTCTTTGCAAACAGTTATGCTAATTCAAAATGAACAGTGGTTGTTCAAATCATTTGTGACCTGGTGGTGTAAGAGGATGTAGCATATCATCTGAAAGGCTACAGTATGTTTTGTGACATCATCACGACATGATGTAAAACATCATGTGACAGCTCTTATTGCGCAGATGTCATTACATTTTGCATCAAAATGCTAAAAATACCTTTTGTCAGTTTGCTAATTGCCTTGTATTCCTGTCTGGTAACCTCCAGCTCCATCACCTTGGTGAGATGTAGAGGGACGAATGTGATGGTACGTCTACTCTCGTGCCCAATGCTACCCTGTCCCATACCAGCTAAGGCTACAGCTTGCAGCAGCCGTGAATCCTGCTCTGCTTTGTGGCATCATCTTGGCCACTTTTGATTCTACAGTGACCTTATAATGATTTATTTAAAGGCTTGAGGGCTATTCTCTGGGCTAGAAAGTTTCCTGCTGATACCATCTTCAGCCAGGGTCAACTCTGATCTCAGGGAACAGAGTCAGATTTTGAAAATTGAAGAAAAGTGACTAATATGGCAGGTTTTAAGGCCTTGGACCTAATGGTCAGCAGGTCCAGTGGGGAAAGGAGTAGACTTCTGAACTGGAGGGATGCAGTGGCAGAATGTCTTATGGATCTTGCTCTGGAAACTGCTGGTAAAGTTCCCACAGCTCTTGTGACAAATCTGAGAAAATGGGACTCTGGATAATGACACCTTGGTATGCAAGGAGAGAAAGGAGGCACTTATAAATAGTAATCATAAATGAGGTTAAAAAAAGAAGGGAGGCGAGGGGAGAGCAAAGACATTGTTGCAATAAGGAAGCTGTAGATCTGACTATTTTCCCTAGTTGTTTTTTCCCATTGCTTTCAACTGAACCAGGATTTTGCTTCTTAAATTTTAGTTTATCTGAGCATTTGAATCACAGTGACTGCTTGGGCCTTACCTTCCCCTGCCCCCCTCAATGATTCTATGTCCTGTTATACTCAGTTGGATGGGTCTGCAAGTGGGAACCCCCGCTGCTTGTTCTGGGACAGCTAGGAGCTGTTTTGTGGCTTCCTTAAGTAAAATAGACACACAAAAAGCTACGGAAGTGCTTTTCTATGAAGCAATCATTGCATTAACCACGGGAAGGGTATCTGTAATATATAAAGCACCTCCCATGCTCCCCAGATAGACCTGTCCCTCAATTTTGAACTTTGTGCAAAGTTGAAATACTTGGAATGTTGTAAGCTTGAAAAGAATAAAGTCATCCCTTATTATGATTTATTGTTTCTGGAATAGGAATATTTTGCATCTAAAATTAGTCTGGGATATTATGGAATCAAACTGAAGCAACTAGAGTGTTACATATGGATCAAATATAGCCCATAATTAACCAATACCAGCATTACATTATTACCGACAATTTACAATTACAGTCCATTTACACAGCACTTATTCTGTGATTATCCTACAGAAATTTGTGATAACTATCAGTGCAATCAGTAAAGCTTACATTTAAACTTTTTTAAAGCAACTGAGCATGAGAATAAGATAAGCAATTGGAGAATTTTGCAGGTGTTAGAAAAATTGGTCAAGGAATTATCATCGGTATCCTTATGATTCATATTGTTACTCTTTTTCATTGTGTAGGAGCACTTTGCTAATACCTTTTGATTAAAGTTTACAGGTAATTAGTGAGCTATGACCCCTGGCACTTTAGCCTTTAAAAGCATGCACATTTAGAACAACATAATTTTTTGGATTGTTTTAAACATGCTGCTTTGTGGAAATCAGTGACTTGGGATCGAAACATCTGATTCAAGCTCAAAAAAGGGGTTTCTTATGCTTTTGGATAAATTGCTTCTTGTGGCTTTGCTTAATTTTCTACTCTCACTCCTCCCCAGTTACCTAAAAATGCTTTTAGAAAAAACTTTGTTCAGGTTTTTTCCCACTTCCATACATGGTGCGACAAAGCAGAAACTTAAGGAGAAAATGAAGTCATGAAACCTCAGTCGACTGCAAGTAAAAAAGAAGTAAGGTGTGAAGTAGGTAAATTTTTAGTAGCTTTGGAATACAGATTCACAGTAAATGTGTTGTGATTCATATAGTTTTATTACATACAATGTTTATTTTGCAAATTATGGAGCCTTTGATACCACTGTGATGGGTGCTTTAGGAATCCTTGAGGTATTAGATATATGTAAGTATGTAACCCAGGCAGTGAATACCAATGCCAGAGGCATACACCAAAGGGTTTTATGTTGATCAGGAACTAGATTATATCCTCCATTCTGGAAGGAGATTATTTATTACAATAATGTCTTCCTGGTAATTTTTGAATGGTGTGCAATGAAGTATTATTTAATTAAATGTCATATAAGCTGGACAAGAAATTCAGTAGGGCAGCTGTACTTGGGATGCTTTAGAGTTCGCTCCTTAGCTATTATTTTGGCAGTTGTATTTAGTATGTCAGGTTTCCTAAGTGAAGAATTGTTGCCTCTGAATGCATGAGGAAATATGACTTCAGGCAAACCGCAGCTCCAAAGCAACTGGACACACATCTTTAGCAAGGTAACACGCTCCCTTAAATGTATACCAAGGCTGAAAGGTCTTCCTGACATCAGGATTGCTAGGGTAAGGAAGGTGCAGGGGTGGGAGAAAGCCAGAGTTCATTATAGCAACAGTAGGCTAAGAGGTAGGACAGAGATGGTAATTTATCTGAAGATTCTAATAAAATGTGTCCAGTTTTGTTTACTTCAGGCCTGTCAGTATCTACTTGAATATTGCCATTTAATCTCCAGTCTTTATATTCAGTGATGGATACCTGCTATCATTATTATGGGAACCCACTAAGAAAGACAGTCACTAATATGGTGTTTCTCAAAAAAAAAACAAAAAAAAAAAAACAAAAAAAAAAAACCCAAACAAAAAACAACCCAAACCAAACAAAAAACCAGAACCCAAACAAGAAGAAAAAAAACCCCAAAAACCAACAAACCCTTACCATTACAAATAATGGAGGCCCAATATGCTAAAAAAAAAAAAAAAAAAATGCTGCCTGAGTGGCTGGATGCTCATCTGAAAAAGTCAGAATTGTGGTAACCAAAATTTGTACTGAAGCTCAGTGATTTAGGCAAATAAACAGAGCATATATTTGCATTTAAATTGCAAACTGAGCAAAAGCTTGTTACAGTTAAACAGGTCAGAAAGCCTCTGGCTTGTGCAGTTTGATGTCCAGAATGCTATGTAGTACACTTCCATAGCCTAAGTTTAATTTAAAATGTGGTTCTCTGTGAAAATGAAAGCCTTACTTGGAACACTTGGGGGAGGTATTTTTCATGTATGTTCATTCATATGTATCTAATTTAATTCCACATAAATTTGCTGTGAATTCAAGCACAGCCAGAAGTTGGAGTTGAGTTAGGCCAGTGCCGATCACTTCAATTGTCTAATCAAAATGCCTTTGATGCCTTTATTGAAAACATTAAGAGAATTAATATATCCCAGAATGAAAATAAGAGACTGGTGGGGATAGAAATAGTAAGAAAATTGGGGATGTGTCAGAAGACCAGGCATCTCCAATTGAAATCCTGACACACAGACCTTGGGGCAATTGCACACACTAGGACTGCTTTCCTTGTAGTATTTTCATTAGGAAAAAGCAAGTATCCAACAAAAATGTTTTTCTCAGGGAAATTATAACCTAATTCACCTGGACAACATCTTGAAGCTACATTCCACTCCTTCCATGCATACAGAAATCTTGCACCCTCCCTTAAGGCTTGTTTTTCCACTGACGAAGCACCCCTCCGCCTCTTTCTCATGCCCTTCTCCATTTGTTACCCAGCGTTTCTGGGGCATTCCCACCCACATTAGAAGATCCTGCCTGTGTACCCAGAAGAGAGTTTCATTCTTAGAAATCACACCATTTAAGGGTTTCATATCAACAAACAGGGAAACAGTGCAAAGAATAATGCACATAATAGAAAATAGAGTTCTTTTTGTCAGCAGTTTTAGAAGTGGCAGAAGTTTAGCTGAACCACTGAAGGGAACTAACACTAACAAGAGGAAGATGAGCAGAAAAATGTGTTGCAGTAATCAAATCTGATTGTAATAAAAACATTAAGAAGAATCTGTGTCAGTTAAGCAAGAAAATGTCTTTTTCTGGAACCACTGTTTTCTGGAACCATTGTTAGAACCACAGTGAAAGTCCCAGTTGTGTGCTCAGGTGGAAAGTCTAGTGTCAAAAATTACCCCAAATGTTCAAAATATCCCATAACAAGATACCTGTTGTTGCAGCACAAAATAAGGAGTGTTGCTCACTCATTGTCACAACCATATTTCTGTATTCTGCCAGTCAGGACTGATCCATTCTTTTTTGGACTTGATCAAGTCCCAATAAGTTTTTGAGCTTGTAGTTTTCAAATGTTTTGAAATTTAAGATTGCCATACCAGAATTTGATAGAAAAATCACCCTCTCTAATGGTGCTGTGGTAGGAAAAGAAGTATTTAATAAATACTGGTGGAACTGAAATAAAACCCAGCAGAATAACATGCAGAATTTCATTGTGGCTGGAGGTATGTTAAACGAGCAAATGAAATCCTGGCGCCAGATAGGACAGAAACCAAACGCTTAGTCCAGCACAGGACATTAGACAGACCAATAAAACTACATGATTCACAGAACCAAGGGCAGCTGCAATCTCTAATAACATGAGTACAGTCAAGGACCCTGCAGCAGAGTTAATAAGGAATCATTACAGACTCTGACCAAGGCCATCTCCATACTGTCCTAATCAAAATCTAGAATGAAAATTATCGTAACGTGCACAATGATCCAGTTAGACCAGAGCTGGGTTGTTTCCACCTGCTCTAGTATCTCAGTTTAGAATGGTAAATTAAAACAAAAATGAGATGAGAAAACATGTCAGAAGAAGAGAATGTGGTTCTTTAGCATGGAAGGATGACACAGATTTTAAGAAAGGTGGGCTTCTCTGGCAACAGCACTATACTCCCATTGAGATGGGATGGCCAGTCCCCAAGATAAAAGATGAGCTGTTTGTCTAAGGGGTTTTAGTCGGCTGCAGGGGTATAAATTAAAAATTGTGTTGCCTGGGGGGTCTGCTCTGTAGACCTCTAAATTTTATCCTTCTTTTTCTTTTTTTTTTTTTTTTTTTCTTCCCTCAATGTCCCTGGCCCTGCTAATTTACTGTGTGCTGGCTGGCACTGCTGTGGCTGGGACTTGGGTGTCAGCTGGGTTCCACAACTGCACCCACTGAGGAGAGGCCTACATGAATGCGGGAAGAGGTTAGCAGTTCTTGCGCAGGCAGCTGCCAGATGGTGGCTCTGTTCCTCACCACTTGCGTGAGATCATCCTGTCTAGAGCTCTGGAGCCCTCACCAACCATGGAGATGTGGGGAAAGCTTTCTCCCCCCTTCCTGAGGGTATTTTCCACCTCCTTTTCCCTTTCCCAGGGACTGTTGTGACCATGCAGATCTAGAAGACAAATCACAAAGGGTCTGATCAAGCTGGGCCATTGTGCATTGATGAGCAGAAGATTTGTGGGAGAAGTGGGAGGCTAGCTGTGCCCTGTATCTCTGAGTGCTCATCAGGCAAGGGCAGGATTTGAATCTTGCCTCCTGAAGCACCCATGCACTTTGTTGCACTGCACTGGTGTTCGATTAGAAAAAAAAAATTGTGAATGATCTGGAAAGCAAGGTTTCTGGTTTGCTGTCCTGACTGATGTTCGTGGTTACGCCATGGCATGGTTTCGGTGAAGAGTGTGACTCACCCTTGTTCATTCGTAGCAAGTCCTTAGTCAATGCATCATATAAGAAAATGTGGGATGGAAAAGTGAAAAAATGTTGCCTGGGGATTTACTATGCAAAACAAGTGAAGAGTTGGCCTTTGTTACTTGCAGTAGCATTCGTGTCCTTCAAACTATTTGTGCATCCATCTATGACTACCAGAGTTGTGTGTAACAGATGTTTGAAGAGTTCAGAGAAGGGTGATGAGCACAACTCCCATATGCAGATAGATTCATAAGGTTGTGATAGTATAGTGCAGTAAGTAAATATACAAGAATGTGGGAGAAGTAGACCTAAGCATAATACAGGTGATTCTTCTTACTTTGTTTTTGAAAAATAGTCAGGAAAAATAATCACACAGCCTAGAACTGGCTTGGGAAGCTCGACTGCTAGATAATCTTTTCAGAACCTAAAGTATCCACAAAGTAAGATATTTCTGGATGCATTCTTTTTATACCATCCAGTAAAGGGGAGTTTCTTGTGTCTTTCTTAAAATTATTGGTGTCTTTCATTATCAGAATAAATAGGCTATTTGACTGTTCCTATAGCCTGGGTTGGCAAGTTGTATGCTTAATATTTCATCTTTCTTTAGGTCTCATTCAAAATTAATTTGGTAAACCTTTTACTCAAATGCTAAAAGATTTGTGCCAGTTGCATGAATTCCTGTTGAACAGAATCTGGGTTAGTGGTGCCCCTGCTCACCTTGCACACACTGTGACTAGACAAAGTTGTTGGCACATGCGGGTGCATGCGCTTGATAGTTGTTAACAATGAGTGATCTACTGGTAGATTTTGCAAAGCTCAAGTTTTCATTGTTTTTAGATTTTTGCCAGTGGCTTGGGGAAAGAAAGGAAGGAATGGCTGCAAATAAAAATGTAATTGCTCAAAATCTCATTCTCCAAATGTTGTTCTACATTTGAAAGGCAGATGTTCCCTGCTCTGCAAACTGCCCATACCAATGGTCTCTTGCATCATGCAGTGCTGCTGATTCTTGTGATTTACCAAGACTCTCATCACTTTGCATGTTTTTTCCCTTGTGGTTTTGGAGGAGAGTTTAAGAATAAGATCTTAAGATTAAGCAGCAAGAAGAAGTGGGAAAATGAAAGTCCAAAACATATCACTTTAGAAGTCCTCATGCTCTGCAATGTCAGCTTGCGTTTTGGGATGGAGGTTGGAAAGCGTACAGAGGCTCCCTGAGCACTCATGGCGCTGGCAGCACCAAGCACTGCATGCAGGTGAATCTTCTGCCTTGTGCTACAGTTTTTGAAAGTACAACAAAGGATGAGAGCTCCAGGGTGGCTGTAGAGGGTTGATGTGAAATAGGTGGTGAGGAACCAGGAGCACAAAGAAATATTCCTGGCCCCTGAGCACACATGTGTATCCTAGAGTCCTGGCTTTAGCTGGGAAATGGGGAAGGTTTTAATTTAAAATTTGATTTAAGGGAGAGAGACTTTTTCATTAGCATAGCAGTTACTCAGTTGGGAGCTATTGGAAGAAATTAAAGTACATTTGGCAATCTGCATGCTTCAAGCAGGAATGGGATCTATCCATCTATTCATCCACCTTTCTGCCTAATCACACAAATTCCATGATATCTAGCATTATGTTTCCCTTTCCTGAGCTGCTGCAAAATCTGACTTCCTGAAACCCCACTGAAATGAGAAAGCTATTTTTGTAATATAGTCAATGTAAGCCAGTCTTTTTTTTTTTATGGTTTTTGTTTTTTGGTTTTTGTATTGTTGCTGCTTTCTGCCATTAACATAGGAGCATTTATTCTCTCCATCAGCTGAAAAAACACACTGGAAAACATTTTTATGTCTTTTTTTTTTTTTTTCTTTTGGAGGAGGGGAGAAGAAAAGTGGGCAAAAAGAAATAAATTTAAGTCAAGCAAACCTTGACAAAAAAGAGGGGAGAGTGTTTTGGGGAAGAGTGTGTCTTGTACATAGCCCTATTTTGATATGCAGTTACCTCCTTTCTCATAGAGCTTAGCATAAACTTTTGTAAGTTCTGTTTTTTTTTTTTTTTTTTTTTTTTTTTCCTTTTGTCAAAAAAAATTATGAAAGTGTCGCTTTTCCTTTGCTGTTAATTCAGGAGAGATCCTCAATTCGAGCAGGGCACATTTTCATGCAAATACAGCAGCACAGTTTCCAGCCCCCTAATAGCTTCTTACAAATGATGTGCCATTACAGCGAGGTTTATTTAAACAAATTTAATACATCTTTAATCAAGCTGGAGAGCATTTTCAAAGGTCACGCTCCAAATCAGGATCACTGTTCAGAGCTTATCAAAGTATTAGCTTAAGGGGGAGGGAGAATTATTTCTTGGACAAGTAATTTTAGGCAAATCTTTATTTACATTTTTATTCAGTTATTAAATTTTATTCCTTTCCCTCCTCCTCCTAGTCTCTCCATTTATGAACCTATAAGAAAGTCTGTAAATGGAGCCATAAGGATATCACAGCAGTTACTATTTCCAGGGGCTATTCCTTTGAATCTAGTGGGCCTATAAAAGCAAAGATGAAGTCACTTTCCTTTTTTTTTTTTTTTTTTTTTTTTTAATCACAAGATATGTGTATCCATTTCATACATCAAGCTCTTGCCCGAGGATCTGATATTAGGATAAATATATGATTAGATATATTTTAAATTAACAAATCAAGTTAAAAACAAATTCTGAGCATATTGAATATTTAAAGGTGCTTGCATGCTCCTGCTGCGAAAGGACAATTGTTAATGTTAAGTCCCATTAAAACTAATGGGAACTGCACTAATGTACCGTGGTAACCCACCCCAGTTCACACCTCTGGTATCGTTTGTTAGGCATCTGTCTTTAAAGAGGTCACAAATGTTTTAAGTTGTACGTAACCAGACTTCTGTGTGTAGGACTTGGTGTCTTCAGTGACACCTCACACTGGTTTTGGCCATGTGCTCTACAGTTAGTGCTCTCAGAGCCCATGCTTGTGTGCATAAAACTCAATCATTTGGCCTCTGCTTTACAGAAGTGACTAATGAGGCACCAGGATTAAAGGAGAAGTGAACTCTGTAAGCGCACACAGACAGAAATACTTCTGAGATTTTAATGCTCGTTAGACTGAGGAGCCTTCAAACTTTTCAGTATGGGGAAGTAAAACTGGGCATCTGAGCAGGTAATAAAAACAGCCTGTGCAGGCTCTGTTAATTCTCTTTTTAAGGCTCACCTTGCAGCGAGCATTTGGTAATAGGGTTAAAAAGGAACTATGCAGAGGTAGTGAAAAGACACTCCTAGAAATCTGGTTTTGCAGACCACCGACTTGATTGGTTGCTGTGAAGAATTATTTTGCACCCCAGCCTTCAACAGTTGCCAAAAATCTTTGCATCTATCATGTGTGGCATCCACACAGCTTGCAGCTCAACAGGCAAGGGAGTATGCAAAACAATGTGTACTCATATCACCCAGTTTTCACTGATTTATGAACTGATAGTTGTCCCTTAATGCTTTTGGCAAAACAACGATGCAGATGTGGCATCCTAAGCATCAGTCTGGGTGCATTTGCTCTTTCTTCTTCATAAGAAGAAGAAAGTAAGTAAGTAATAGAAAAATGTCTGTTATCATTTGCCTTTCTAAATCACATTAACTTAAAGGTCTTTATGAAAATGGGCAAAGAAGTAAACTGTCCAGGTGTTCAGCTGCATATAAGCATCACAAAACACAAATGTTGCTTCACAGATTTGTTGTTGAAAACCATAGGTATCTTAAGGCTTCCATGATCAGAGAAAGAAAATGAGAATAACATTCCCACTGATTCAGATGAAGAAGGAAGGCAGTTGATATGGTGAGGGTCAGTGGCACATCGGCCAATATCCTGTGTTGAACAGTTAGTTATGTACTGTACACAGTTATCTGCTGAACAACAAAATCAAAATGTAAGCTTGGCCAGCCTAGGTGGAGAAAATGTGTGGTAGTATCTCAAAAAACAAATCTCTAAGAAACGCAACAAGCTTATAAATTTTTTTCTTCACCGCCCCTTGAGGTCACACATATGATTATTTCCCTTTGCTTGGCTACAAAAATTCTGTATTTACCAGCAGTTCTGTGGTGCGTTGACCCTGGCTGGACACCTGGTTTCACCAAAGCATCGCTGTCACTGCCCTCCTCAGCTGGACACAGGAGAGAAAATATAGCAAGGGGCTCGTGGGTCAAGATAAGGACAGGGAAAAATCACTCACCAGTTACCATCATGGGCAAAACAGTCTCAATTTGGGGATATTAATTTGTTACCAATCAAACTAATGGAGCTAGATGATCTTAAGGTCCTTTCCAACCCTAACTATTCTATAATTCTATGATTCTATAATGAGAAATAAAACCAAATCCTAAAACACCTTCCCAATTTTCTTGACCTCCTCTCCCCCAGCAGCACAGAGGGATGGGTAATGAGAGCTGTGGTCAGTTCATCACACATTGTCTCTGCAGCTCCTTCCTCCTAACGAGAGGAATCATCACATGGGTGAATCTTCTAGCAGCTTCTCATAGAAGCCACCCCTGTAGACCATTGCTACCAAAATGTTGCCACGGAAAACCCAATACAAGCTGGTGAGCAGAGAGAAGCACAGGTGTGAATCTGAGTTCAGTTGAGTCACATATATTTCAGTTGATGGATTCTAGTTCCTTGTTCTGCACTTGCAGAATTGCATGGCAGATAACATCTTCACATCCTGCTGTGAAATGACATGAAAAAGTGCAACCCATTTCTGGAGACATGCTGTATATAGAATCATAGAATCATAGAATAGTTAGGGTTGGAGAGGACCTTAAGATCATCTAGTTCCAACCCCCTTGCCAGGGGCAGGGTCACCTCCCACTAAACCATGCCACCCAAGGCTATGTCCAATCCAGCCTTGGAACACCGCCAGCGATGGAGCATTCACAACTTCCCTGGGTAACCCATTCCAATGCCTCACCACCCTTACAGTAAAGAATTTCTTCCTCATATCCAGTCTAAACTTCCCCTGCTTGAGTTTGAAACCATTACCCCTTGTCCTCTCACTACAGTTCCTCATGACAATGTGAATGTTTTTATCTGAAGCAGCTAATATTCACAGAATAATTCACCCAACAATTTACTGTATGTGGCTTTTTTTTTCAACTTCCAAATGACACTTTTCCATAATGGTTATGGATTTTTACTTATTCGGGTTTTAGTAATCATGAACGGTTTTTAAGTGATGGTATTTGATGTCCACACTTTGTTGCTGGTGACATAAAGGATGTGATACTGTTTCCTTTCATTGCTTAGAAGGGCCTTTTAAGAAGGAGGACTTGAAGAAACTTTGAACTTCTGGGCAAGTTTATAGAGCAATACCAGATCACTAGAATTAGGGAGCATCAAAGGACATTTAAGTGCCTGAAAGGTCTGGACTTCCACTTCTCTGTTGTTAATGGGACTGTGGATTCACATCCCGTGGTTTCTGAGACTTTTGCTTAATCTTTCCTCTTTTTTTTTTTTTTCTTATATGAAACATTCCTTAGAGGGTGGAAAAAAAAGAAAGCAATGAAAAAAGGGGATACTTTTTGAAATGTAATAACTATGCATATACTTTATGCTGAGTTTTATCTTAGTCATGTGGCATCATATTTGCTTATTTGAGGATAGCTTTACTTGGCAGTCAGCTGCCAATGCAGTGCATTCAGTAGCCCCTGGGGTGAACACTAGCACCCAGAGCCTCAGCCCCTGCCCATGACCCTCCTGTGGTAGGTGCTGCATAAGCACAGGATAAAAATACTCCTTCTAGTCCAAAGGTCGTGAAATAAAAGGAGTATGCCAAGGGAGCATAGGAAACTTAATAAACTTTGGTAGACTTTGGGATGGATTTAAGTATGCCAGCACCAAGCCATGAAAAAATGTTAAGGAAGAAAGGATGAGCAGAAATAGCTGCAGAAGGCATGCATTTGGGGGCTGTACAGCTAGAAGTGATCACACAAGGACATCAGACCTTTGTTGGTAGTTGCACGATGGAGATACTGAGCTGAAGGTTAAATGAAATCCTGTTTGTCATATTGAAAGCAGCACATCTCCACTCTGGTGAAAAGGTGAGAAAGGGACAGTTTAGAGCTCCTGTAGTTTTCCTTTCCGCTGGACTTTCCTTTCTGCTGGACTTTCCTTTCTGCTGGACTTTCCTTTCCGCTGGACTTTCCTTTCCGCTGGACTTTCCTTTCCGCTGGACTTTCCTTTCCGCTGGACTTATGTTGGTGGTGAACTTCTTGTCTACAGGTACAGTGAGATTCCACATCCCTGCAAGTTCAAGTGACACTTGAGAAATAATTATCCTACCAGGTCATCCATCTATTTCTTTTTCTTAGTATTTAGAAGTTTGTAAGAAGTTCAGTCTTAAGAGTCTCTTCTGTGGCACTTTATAAATTACACTGTTGGCATGCTTTTTTTCCCATTCCATATTTGTATTATGTTTGGTTTAGTTCCTTCTCTGTTTTCAAAAATGTACATGCTTTTTGTATTTGAAAATCAATTCTTAGGAATATTTAGTTTGATCTTAATGGGTTGCTTGACCTCTTTTGGTTCCCACCTCACAGCTGGGAGTAGCCAGAATTTTGTTCCTCTGGTTTGACAGGCAGTGGATCTTCCCAGTACGTACTTGCATGTATACAGTAAAATATTCCTG
This sequence comes from Ara ararauna, assembly GCA_028858755.1. NCBI lineage: Eukaryota > Metazoa > Chordata > Aves > Psittaciformes > Psittacidae > Ara > Ara ararauna. The sequence goes on from CM054381.1 coordinate 52,095,867, forward strand.
CTGCAGATATTAATGCAAATGAAGCTCTCACCACCATTTACAGTATATGAGTAGGATATAAAATAAAAGCATATGCTGAAACAGAATAAATTCTAATTATCACCTCATCTTTAAGAATTTACAGAAAAGAGGTAGTGATTAAAATCTAACTTCAACAAAAATAAAATGGAAAAGTAGTATCACCACTGCCATTTTACTCCAGGTTTCTCTTGGATTCAAACAGTGGAAATGTGTGTTTATGTGTTGAAGACTGGAAATATTCAATATTGAAGCCACTTACTGTTGTGTTATTTTCTGTTAAATTGTATTTTTTTAAAAGAAATAGATCTAGAATGTTTGAAGTTTTAATGTTCTGTTCTGAAATGACGTAAAGACAATGGAGTGCTTTGAACAATCTAAACCTGTTCTCGTATTATACATTCAAGAAATTGTATTCAGCTTGAGATAGGACTCTTGTTTTCAGAGCTCAAAATTTCAGGATAAGATAAGAAAACTTACTTCCCTTTTTCTTTGGTTTCTATTATTAGAAATACCTAAATATAAAGGCTTTATCCAGCTAAAGGTAACTGTCAAATGGCTAACATTTAGAATGTTAGTCCCCTGTTCTTTAAAGCTTCAAAAACCTTCATCCATCAGTAGTGATGTTTATCTGCTTTTTATATCAACAGTGTTAGAACTATGTGATTTGGGTTTGAAGAAAGAAAATATAGTGGTTAAAATAGTATTATGGGCACATGATGCATGTGAATTGCATCTTCCAGTGGGTTTATGCATTTCTGACAATATTGCTAAAATTCTTGTCCTTTTTGATGCTATATGACAAAATTATATATAAATTAACTAAGTGCCCTTTTGATCTTATTTTGCTTCTTTTAAATAAGGAGTGGTTTGGGAAGGAAAAGCAAACAAAACAGGACTGTTGCTACTGTAAGCCCTAAGGGTTCTTTTAGAGATACACTTAGTTGAATTAGACCAGGTAGGTCAGCCACTATGCAAACAGCATCCAAGGCCTTTCAAGACTGCATGGCCCATCAGGCAGTCAATAATTTTGACTAGATAGTGCTTCAATATGCTCTGGTAGAGCTAAGAAGACTCTTTCTCAGGAAATAACCAAAATAGCAGAAACATAATCACCCCTATTTGTTCTCTGAGGGTAGTGTTCTGTCATGTACCGTGATAAATGCTTAACACATATTCCGTAATGCTGCCATTTATTCATTGTAATAATCTGAAGAGTGATGGTTATTATTAACTAAAGGTATTGAGCATCATAGCTGAGAATTTTTTAAATGTAAATGCAGAAGAGGAAAATACAAAGAGCAGGAATTCTTCACAATTGTGATATTAAATTTATACAGCTGAAAATTTTGAAATTTAAAGAATGCAAATTAATTTATCAGTGTTAAGTGCATTGCACAACATGAAAAATAAAATGGATATTTAACCAAAAAGAAAGCAGTAGGAAATGGATATACTAGATCAGATGTGATTTGATCAACGTACTAAGTACATGCATATAAAAAAATAATACTGACCTGCTGAAAACAAGGAAAAGCACCTCATAATTTCATAATAACTTTTAAAATATTATTGCCCTTGTGTATCTTTTTATATGAAGTTCAAGTTTATAGCCTATGCTATAGTGGAATTTTCAGGACTTTCTCCCAGTTTTCCTATAATTTCTTGTGAAAAGATTGATGTAATTTTCTTCTTTTAGCATACACATCCAGAAATAAGGTAGAGATGACGATCCAGAAGTGAGGTTTAGCATGTGAAATTAAAAGCTACATGTAATTTTAAAAACAAAAGTTCCAAAGAATAGTACATGTTCTTTGGAGGTTTTTGTCTGGCAGGCCAGAAATCTGTTTTGAATTAATGCTTTGTTTGTTATGGAGTAGGCTTGAGGTCCTGATGTCAGGATACTGACAGTCACATCTTTGCAGAAAATGTTTCACAGCTTGCAGGAGGCAGCATTTATGCTTCAATTTATAGCTTTGGGTTTGTTCCGAATTTCCACATTACCTTAGTGGGAAATCATGATAAAGTTTGCCATACATCTGTGAACCCCTGTCCTTCAAAAAAAGGCATTTCTGCTTTTCTTCAAATTTTTTCCCCTTCCTGAAGGACACAAACCAGTGTGGATACCCATTCTACCATACATACACTAATTATTATAAGATATCATGAAATAAATACTTTTTCATCTGCATGGTCCTACAGAATAGTGCTGGTCCAAATGAAATACAGTTTTTATTCCGTAGCCCCACCAGTGGTCTTGGGCCACTTTACCTGCTCAAGACCAATTTTATAGTAATCTAGTGTCTCTGTTTTATGTGCCAGTGCTAAAATCCAGCCATCACACTTAACCTAAGTTTTATTTCAGTCTCTTTGCCTAGAATTGCACAAGGATTTGGGGAAAAGGTTCAGTTTACCGTGTTTCCATATAGAGCTGCCCTAAACTTCTTCAGCATTTGAAATCTCTGGGGAGATCAGGTCTGTGCCCAAAGTTTAACGGGCCCAGTTCCTGCAGTATTTTCCTCAGAAAGCTGCTGCCTGTCTTTCCTCTCTTTTTTACCTTTAAATGAATCTTGAGTTTTATTTTAATCTCTGATTTTGGGAACATAGACTGGTTGCTTGTCTTGTGATAACTATTGCAGTTTCAAGATAATGCTAGGAATAATTATTTCTTAAGAGCTCCTCTCCCCCCCCCTTGCAAATCTCTTGCATTACTTTTTCTCCTACTTGTGCCTCTAATTTGTTCAATGCCAAACTGCCAACAGGATAGCATGTACCTTCTCCTATTTTTCAGCTGAAAGTAATTTCCTCAATGGTGTTGTAAAGTCCCATGGGTGGGCTCTGCAACTAACTGGTCTCCAACTGGTGGGAGAGAGATAGGAGGATAAAATAAAACCCAACCAAACCCTGTATGCATTGCATCAGCAGTGATCTCAGAAAAGGGGTATTGACAAATGCTTAAGTACTTGGTACGTAGACTGAAAGAAAATATACCTTAATTTACAGACCAAAAAGGCTATTGCAATGCCAGCCTGAATAGGTGATGAAGAAATTACTCCAAAGCCGCTTGAGTTGCCAGGGTTGGGAGATACACTCAGGGAGAAAACGGAGCCAGGAGATGAGATAATCAGTTAATATCCTTATCGCCTTCAAGACAGTAGCAAAATGCTCTCTCAGTGGTGTGAAATGTTCACCAAGGAGTTCAGGATCACATGCTGAGACAGAGGATGCTAATAGAAGCTAACAGGCCAACTCATAAGGGCTGTGTTCAGGCATCAGTTACTAAGTAAGGGAAAATTTGTCCTGAAATGCTTGGAAACTGGCTGTCTAAAGCCTTCAGGAATTAGTTGGTGGAGGAAAAAATATCCTTTGATGTAACAATTTCTCCCACCTGATGTTCCCAGAGGTCTCACAAACACAGGCAGAGGTTTCGGAGAGCTTTGGATGGTTGTTGATGGTTTGTTGATGGAGGGAAGAAATCAAAAGCTGGCTTCCCAGCCAAGGGAGCGTGAGAGGGACCTCAGCAGCATGAAAACAAGTGAGGCTGTAGAGGGAAATGAGGTGATACGTAACAAGAGTAATTATTTTGAAAAAAAAACTCATTCACTCATGTTTTTATTATGGGGACATTAGAGAAGACAACCCAGAAGAGAGGAATGGGCCATCTGCTGTTGCCCTCTCTCCATGTGACTCATTCCATGCTCCTTCAGGGAAACTATCCCCGTTCTTAATGGGTACGGAGAAACATCCTGGTTTCCCACATTTTAAATCAATCTCAGGTTTAAGTGAAGGTGCAAGCTTAAAAGTTATTACAGCTCCACTGTTTCCCCTGATAAATTACATGAATAACATTTGAGACAATGCATTGTTAAATATTTATGTCTAGTACTATAGAACCAGAAAAAGCACAAGAACCCCTAGAAGAATAAATATATTTACCTAAATAAATTACTAAGACAAATATACTCCTATGTGTTCTGTACCAATAAACAGTAGGTATTCACTAAATTGTGGAATATAAATGGCTCATTTCCTCTAAATGTACACTGAAAGATCTATAACATGTTACACATTTCCTGTGCTTTGCATATATATTTCAATATTCATCATGAAAAGGCTTGCTTATGTGTCAATATACATTACTTTGCATACATTAAGAAAATATTTTTTTAATTTTACCATTACAGATGTGCTTTACTGTTGGGGGGGGGTGGCAAAGCAGAGGCCTTATTTCATGATTAACCCTTTCATGGCTCGTCCTTTTTTATCAATGTGACATTTGCACAAAATGAATTGCTTGCTTAGACACAGCTAACTAAATAAAAGCAGGCCAGAGCTGATAGTATGAAAAATGGATTTTCATTACTGTTTCATTGATTCTTGTAAATAAGGGCCTGAGGCCTGCTCCAAAAAGGCTGCAAACAGTAATAATTTAATCTGAGGTGACATAGACCAAAATGTATGTGGACAAAAATCATCCTTGAATATTAAGCAACAGCCTCAAGACAGAGAAAAGTGTTGCAGGCAAATTTAAATGTATGCAGATCAGTGGGTAACATATTTAAAAACAGAAATTAAAGATTCCTGTCATAAATCACATTTGCTGCCATGGATATGCCTTGTTATGCTGGCGTTTAAGAAAACCTGAAAGGTTAAGGCAGTTGGTGCATTAAATTGTACAAGGATAATTAATACTTTTCTTGTGGCTATTTATAAGAAATTGAAAATATAGTTAGATCAGCTGTGGCACTGTAGTAATTTGAGGGGGAAGAAATGAAAGTGTGAGTCAATAGTTTTAACTGGACAAATGTCAAATGCTTAATGATGCAGTATCCTAATTTGGAGGCATTTTGAAAGTTATATATGAAAAAAGTATAAATAATAGTCCATTCTTCTATTGCACATATAATTTGTTTGCCTTTCAAACCTTCTACCTTGTTTAATAATAAAAAAAAAAAATAATAATTTAACCAATTGTTGTTAAAGAAATTTGAACCTGTTCCATGGAAGGAAAGTGTAAATCAGCTGTTGACTCTAGAATCATGAAGTTTGTTTTCTCTTACACATCTTCTAATTAAAAACACCAGTATATTTTGCCATAAAATAGCCTGAAACCACATGTAAGAACATTATTTCATTTGTAGTACTTTGACTTATTACAGTAGTACCTAATGCTCAGGATGGCTCATAGCAAGACTAATGTAGAAAATAATTTTCCTCTTCAACCTGCTGAAGCATTAATCCTTTTTTTCTTTTTCTTCTCCTTTTAACATGAGGTTACATTCACACAAATCCAACCCAACTACTGTAATTCCCCAGAGGAAAATATTCCTTCATCACTCATTGAGCTCAGGTTTATGATTGTCCTATTATTTAAAATTCTTATTTTTCTTTTTTCTTTGCTTTCATGAATAAAACCAATAAACTTTAGTTGTATCAAACATTATTAAAGGGTCTCAAAGCAACAAGACAGAAGGTTTATATAACCAAACTCTCTTAATATAAAGGAGTTGTATATTTTCAGATGTCACTGCCATTCATCTCTCCTCTATTCCTCTCTCTCTCTGCCTCCCTTAAGCTAGGAATAAAGAGCCTATTTAAAAAATCTCACCAGCATGTAATAACTTTTCACCTGTTTCATGAAAAGTTAAACATTTGGAATACAATTTGCCTCACTATTATTTTTATTCTAACTGAAAACAGGAAGTATTTCTTCAGAAGGGATAACAAAAAAGGAAAGTCATCCAAGAAATCTGTTTTCAATTTGAAAATTAATGTTGTGGTGGAGGAATGCCTTTCTTTCACCTCCCTGAATTTCTGACATGTTTGTAGAATGTTTTACCTGTTGTTATAACAAAAATTAGATTTTTTTTTAAATTTTACCCTGGTTTTGATTTGCAAATATCCCTGAAAATTGCCATGTCTGCATGCAGATCTTTGGAAACAAAGATTAGCAATTTTTTTTTCACAGCTCTAGCTAGAACACGCTGTCTTTGGCAAGTTTCTTTTTGCAACAAACAAAATGTGATACTTTGTAGGTTATAATATTCATCATTGCCCCAGTGTGTCATTGGTATGCGGTGTCACACCCTGCTACTTTCTGGACAGTGTTTCCGATTTAATTATGACAAACCTTTTCTTAAAAACTGCACTTTAAAGAAAAAAAATCATAAGAAATCAGCAACTCTAAAATAACAAAAAATTCCTATTTCAGAGGATTACTTTACGAATAAAAGATTGAGTGTGAAATACATTTAGTATGCTGACTTTCCAAGAATTATCTTGAAAATAATCCAAGTTCAAAGGAAAAAAAAATGTGTGAAATCAGAAATTTCACAATTAAAAAACAACAGCTTTAGAAAGCTTCCATCAAAATGGAGAGATGGAAAAGTATTCCTTTGTAGTATTCCTTTGTAATATTCCTTTCACAACAATGTTGATTTAGCAAATGTGGTGATTTTGGTGATACTAGTATTCTTTTTTTCTAGTTTAATATATGATATCTTCCTTCTGTAATGATGTGGATGTCTGAATATCAGAAGCTGAGCTGGATATGGACTTTTCTGGTTAGTATGTTAAAAAAAGGAATAGTATAATGATCTGTTAAATGAAGACATTTATATTTAGTCACACCGTACTAATTCATGAACCATATCTTCATAGTTGAACAGTCACCTACATTAAAGGCAATCAACAATTGGTTGCATCGGTCAGAGCCTTGTAGATTTAACTTATTTTTTTTTTTTAAATAAAAGCAAAATGTTTCATAGCCACTCTATCAATAAAAGTAGTATAACATTTTATCTCTGGTACAAAGCACACTTTACATACAATAACTATAAACTGTGTGCAAAGTTATTCAGATAGTGGTATGTTCAGCAGAAGGAAAATGTCTCAAACATTATATTTTGATCTGAATAAGCATGCAAACTGAAAAGAGAGATGCTAAGGCTCACATTCACAGGGCAAACAATTTTTTTCTCTTTTAAAATTTTTTAACTAGTAAACAAACAGTGAAGAGTCACAAGATCCAAATAGCCTGTAAATCTCACCCTAGAATTTTAAAAAGTGGTTTGAATGCAACTGTGTTTATTTTGCCTAGACATCTGCCAGTATATTTTAGGCTGCTTCTGATCGGTAGGGCTGAGCAAATAACTTGTAATTATTAATGATTCCTTGAATTTATACTACATTTTCTGTTTATGAAATATGTGAAGAACATGACATTTTCAAATGTCATTGTTATTGAAAGTTATTTATGAATTTTTCCATGGCTTTTTTTTTCCTCTGGGTAGTGTTCACTCTTGTGCATACACAAGGACTAGGCAGTACTTAGACCCCACTTAAATCTTCAGAATATGTCTCCTGCAGAGGACTGATTTTCATGCAGAGTGACTCGTATATTTGATCAGATTGATACTCATTCTCCTATTCAAACAGATAGTTACAGGAGACAAGTTGTAATGTAGCAGTGCCATATAAATGGCTGGATATGCAGTCTGGCAGTTGTAAAGGAACCACATGTAAATCAAGCTATTTCTATAAATAATGCATGGTTCTTAGAAGTAAAACTTAAAAATGCGGAGCAGCAAATTATACTGTTGTTAGTATGTTAACTCTCAGCAAACATAAGGCTACCTATGAACTACATAGGTTTATATCTAATGGCTACATGTTTTTCCCCTCTCATGCCCCAAACAGCAGTTTTCGCTGTGTCATTGGTTGTTGTATTAGGAAGCCAATGCTGTACTGCTTTTTTTTTTTTCCTTTTTTAATACAAATGTTCTTTTTCATCATGTGTCTGGAAGGCCTCCAGATTAATTGACAGACTATCACTGTTGTTCTAGGAAAATAACAAACTCAAACAGTGCTTTGAACCTCTCTTTTACAAGAACACAGGATGCATGAGTGTGTGGAGGAGACCACAGTACTACAAAAGCAATAGTTCTATGGGCAGTAACCTTTTCCAAAGCCAGCACCCCTGGAAGGGCAACAGGCACAGAAACAAGGGACAAACGGTAACCACAACTTCCACATCACAAATCCCCAAATCATGCCACAGAGGGGCGGTTCACATAGGTAGGGGTGAAGGGGGTAACTGGATGCACAAAACAGGAAAAATTGCTCTTGCCTGAAAAATCTGAGGTCAGGCATGATTTTGGCCATGTTAATTTCTCTCTTCACTTAGACTAACTCAGGCCTCAGTTACTCATGCCAAATCACCAAGGCCTGCACCTCTCTCTTTAATCCTTTTTGGCAGTTTCTCCCTCTTATGAGAGGCCTTCTTAATTGGCTGCTTCTTCAGGCCAAATGCGAGCTTTCTCTGCTTCCCTAAGCGCCAGGGATCTTACTTCAATGTCCACTCCCATTAGATGACTCCCATTACTAGTTCCACCTCAAGCATGATTCATAAAGTTTAAAGCCAAAGGGAATGATTAGATCATCTACTCTGACCTCCTGTATATCACAGGCCATTAAATTTCACTGAGTTACCTCTGGATTGATCCCAGTAAGTTTTGTTTTTCTCAAGAATATCTTGGAGAAATCACCCGATTGTCGTTTGGAGCGATCAGGGACTGGATTATCCCCATTTCATGGATTATCCCTGTGGTGAATAACAATCAATTGTGACAAAAGGACTCAGAAAAGCATTAAAACAGTCTTTGTTAATTTCCAAATATTAAGTAGTACCCTACACCTAGTGAATGGATAAAAATCTGTTATAGTGCATATACTATTTCACAGAAGCTCCATAGAAGTCTGATACATTGAATGTTAAAGGGTGGTTTTAGCTTAGAAATGATTCTGGGTTGTTCCCCCGCCCAATAGAAAATTATTTTTGTAAAATTTATTTTTTAATATATTTTAATTATTTATTTAAAGATCAACCTAGAAGTTGATCAATAGCCTGTCTCCAACAGCAGACAATAGAAAATTGTTATGGAAAAGTATAGGAGAGTAGGTCAGAGAGAAAGTCCTCTTGGCATATTCTTGCCAATCCTGTCTGTGAATTAGAGACCTCTGGAAGCAGGGGTGACATGAATGTCACTGTATCATCACATTGTGTTTACTTAGCTGTTGACATTTATTGGGTAAATAGTCCAGTCATTAATGTAATCCTATTTAAAACTTACGTTTTGGCCTCCACATCTTCCTGGTGAGTTCCATAGCTCAGTTATGCAATGTGTCTGAAGTATTAAATTTTGTAACTGTGTAGTTTGGTACCTGCTTGTCTAAGTGTTGTCAACTTCTTGATTTATTAGACACTATTGAGTTGGGGTATTGGTTTGTTTTGGGGTTTTGTCTTTTTTTTTTTTTTTTTTAATAACTCACTGCACCATACATAGAATCATTGAATAGTTAGGTTTGGAAAGGACCTAAAGATCATCTAGTTCCAGCCCCCCTGCCATGGGCAGGGGCACCTCCTGCTAAACCATGCCACCCAAGGCTCTGTCCAACCTGGCCTTCAACACCGCCAGCGATGGAGCATTCACACCTTCCCTGGGCAACCCATTCCAGTGCCTTTACCACCCTTACAGGAAAGAATTTCTTCCTCATATCCAATCTACTTCAGTACAACTTTGTCATGCTCAAACTTTATCAATGCTTACCTCTTCCTTTTCATTTCTTGCAAAATGAGTCAAAGCTCTGATTATCCTCATTTGCCCTTCTTTATTCTGTTTCTGTGTCTGTTACATACTTTTCAAGGTGAGAGTAATCAGGAAACTGGGATTTCAGTATTCAAGATATGGGCACACAGCAGGTTTAAAACACATAATTATGTTTGTGCTTGTTTTCTCTTTCTTTCCTAATAATTCCTAGCTCTATTTTACCTTCAAAATGTAACTGATCATTGCGATGCCACCTATTTGCCACCCATTAGTGACTTATTGACTCCAAAACTTTTCTCTAGTTCTAACTTTGATATTAGCTACATGCATCTTATCCTGTAGAGAAAGTCTTTGTATGTAGAATCATAGAATAGTTAGGGTTGGAAAGGACTGTAAGATCATTTAGTTCCAACCCACCTCCCATGGGCAATGACACTTCACACTAAACTATGTCACCCAATATGCCTGAAATGGTTTCATATAGGAGATGAAATAATCACTATTTGTTCAAGTGAAGCTGTCCTGATGATGCCTTTGACACTACTGTGATCCGGCTGTTTACTAGTCTTTTAGTTAAAAAGATATTATCTCTGTCCTGAATTTTATCCAAAGAGGGCTGCAACAGATGACCAGAAAATTATCTTAACTGTTACTCTTTCAGTTGCCATTGAAATGGAGCCCTTCAGTATTTAAAGCACAGACGCATTCCAAATAAGACGCCCAGAACAAAGCTAGAAAAATATTTAATTCTCATCTATAAATAGACCAGTTAGCTCTGAAAAGTAGTGTAATGCATTTGTTTTTACACAGGAAGAAGGAGCTTGTTACATGTTGGTACCACCCCTCATTTTAGACCCATGTGGAAATACATGTGTTAAATAACCCATACTGCAGCAATATACTCTATTTATATTTTATATAAAGTAACATTCTGGTACTTTGAATGGTTCACAGAAGCACAAGAAGTCATTAACCTAATCTTCAACATAACATGATGTAAATCATATAAGATGTCATGCATTTTTAGAGGAAGTATTATTTTGAGTGAATGCAGACATAGCTATTTGGCATGATTTCTTGAAGGCGATGGGAGTGTTATGACCCAGAAAATCTGCTGCATTTATTGCTTTGACTCAGGATGTCATGAAGCTTCACATAAAAATGGAAGTTTCAACCCAACAACTTAACAACAAAAAAAAAGTTAAATACCAGGAATGTCTTTGTCTAGCTCTAGGTTTGGGATGAAGTAAACATTCCAGCCCCTCGTATTCATGTCTTCACGAAGAGCCACTTTAAAAAAGACTTAACACAAACCAGAAATTATTTCTCCATGGAGAAAAAAATAAATTAATGGTAGTACTTCTAGTGCTTTTAGATTACTTTTTCCTGAGAATGAGAAAAAGAAAATTTGAGTAATTACTTAAAAGATGGTGTATGTGACTCATTTTTTGTCATCACAGCTGTCTACACAAGGTCTTAGAAGTCTACCTACTCTTGAACATGCTTGGGTAATAAAGATGCAGCCCATATATAGCCAGATCCGGAGCTTGCTGAAATCATGGGGAGGATTTGGAATTATTCTTGGATGCAATCTGCAGATGTAGTCCTACAAATCAGGATGTAGTAATACCTTTCATATGAGTAAAGTCATATTTTTCATAGAAAGTGAGATATGAGCATAGATGCTGCATGTTTTGGGTATTAGTTCAGAGAAACAGAGTAATCATAAGCAAGTTCTTAGCTGTGTCCACTAAGGAAGCAGGATACTTGCAACCTCAATTACAATTGAAACTCATTACAATTTTCTTTGGAAGAATTACAATTCATTGGGTTGAGCTCACCTGGGAGCTCCACAAAAACAACAATAGAAAATTTTTTATATTCAGTGAAAAGAGTTTTGATGTCTTCCATGGATTTTGTGCTTGTCCTGTCTGCTTATTCCATAGCTGTAGTAATATGAGATACTCAGTGTTGTATGGTGATGGCATGAAGATAATAGGCTTATTGCTCCACAATGATAGAAACAGACTGGTTGAAATCACATTCCCTAGAGGTGTCCATGTAATACAACATGCATTAGAAATGCCTGTCGTTCTACATAGCTAAAGTTGTAAATGACAGTACAATAACAAGTGACCTGAGCTTCTTCCAGTCTTCCTAATCAAGTTTTGTTTGTTTGGAGGTAGTTCTTAAAGTCTGGACTTGTGACATCCAAAGTTGATGCCTTGTGATTTTAACCTAAACTCAGATAGAAGCAGTAGAGAGGTAGTTCTCACATCAGTTTGCAGTCCACTTCTGCAGGCTTAAGTGGTTTGTGTAGTTAGGGCTCTTACCCTAATGCGCAAACACTCAGCTAAATGGAACCTATGATCTCCTTTGAGGTTCATCCATCATTATTCAGAACCTCTGCTTTGTGCCGTTAGGCGGGCAAATGCTTTCATGTATATATTCATCTCATTGTAAGAATTTCTGCAAGCATATGCAGACCACTAAGGCTAACAGTGATTAAAGCCATGCAGTCTTGAGCAGATGTAGACACTTTAGTTCATCCTGTTCATTCTGCTGAAAGACTATAAATCAAGCATTTTTGGCATCAGGAAGAGAGCTCATCTGTTGCTGAAGATCACTGCTTTCCCCAAAATGTCTTTCTTAATTGTTGTCTTTTTATAATATTTGCTTGTTTCATGACTCCTTTTGCATATAACAGAACAGTAAAATGGATGCTAAACTTTTCTTACATACCCCATCTTCAGATGGCTACAGTAAAAGCTTGCTTATAAGGAGGTAATGGGAAGGACCTGTGATTCCTGGAAGAGGGAAGAAATACTGGTTTGATAATTTGTTACCTTTCCAAAACAGTGAAGCCGTAGAGCGAGACTGTGAGAGGAAGTGTCATCCATGGAAAGAAGGGATTCAGCCAAAATAATTTTAATAGGTGATAAAAATCCAAGCTGAAACTAGCCTGTAACGTGCACAGCCACTATTTACAGCAACAAATTTTTATTCACAGCTATAAAGCATATTTTTTATCCAAGGAACATTTCTCTATTTGTTTAATTTTTATGAGCCTTTCATTTATACAGTCGGTTATCCTCCCAGACATGCTTTCTGCTGGCCTTGGAGCTCCAAAGGAGCATTTGATTCTTTGCTTGGACCCTGTCCTCTACCTCTGCTCCTTACCAGTCCAATTAGCCTTATACTACATAGTTGTTGGTAGCCTAACTACCTTGGAGCCATCAGATAAAAGTTTCTTTTTCCCAACTACTCTATTCATCAGGAATCCAGCACAGCCAAGGTTTGTATAACCTGCTATGATGAACCCTCCCACTCAATTGATTTCTGATCCCTAATGAACCATAGGCTGATGGACGATTACTCATTTTGCTGAGACATGTGGGGACTTTTAAATGCAGGCTACTTGGGAGCTTGTAAAGCTACATGCTTTCTTATTTAACATCAGCTATAATTTTTGATACAGGAAGGATTATAACAGTAACTGTTAAACATCAACCAGACTATTGGTAATTGCAAAAGTCATTTTTTAAAACTCTCAGGCTCTTCATTATTTACTTGCAGATAAACATGTAACAATGATTTTTAACAATCTGGTACATATAGAAAAAGTTACAAGCGCCCTGAAATACACTACTGTAGAATTTGACATTAACAGCTCAGAGCAGTTCAGTGCTGCTGTTGTGAACTGTACTGTATTGGACTACAACTGAGATGGATACAATTAAAAAAGAGTTGATTATTGTTGTTACTGTACTTTGTTATGACTGCTGTGAAGTGCTTCAGCAACCTCAGTTAGTGCTTTTAAGCAGAGGTGTACCACACCTAGTGTGTTATGTCTTAGCCTTGATGTGTTGATGAGGATACCAACTAGAATATTAGAAAAATAATATATTCCTATACTTAAACACAGTAACAATTAGATATTATTATTTTTTTATTTTTTTTTTATCCCCAGGGTTATAACACTCCGCTGGGAAATAAATTATTTCTCTTGATTTGTAAAGTGAAGGTATGTGCATTATACATGCTGCTTTCTAAAGAAATGGCTTAGAAATGGCTTTAAAATGGCTGTCTTGATTTTTTTTTTCCTCAAATTAGCTTGTTTATTACTTACAACCAATAATATGATTAGAAAATTCACCACTCATACCAGTGATTTCACTTCTAGTTTTAGTTATTGGCATATGAAGCATTGACAGAATAGGTAAACAATTGTATGCTGCAGATATAACTGGAAGCTGATAAAAATAATTTCAACAACAAAAACCTAGCAAGGTAGTTCATCAGTGTACTTTTGAATCTGCCATATGGATAGAAATATTTGCCCGCCTTATCTTCTGAGAAGTGGATCAGATAATCTAATATAAAAAAAAATATGGGGAAACATTGTTATTCATCTGTGTAGATGATAGGGACACATGGGAAAGTTTTTTTTCTTTCATTTTCCAGTTTCTATCCCATTTTTATCTTCCAACTGCCTGTCACACTTCCTGTAGAGTCTGAAATGGTTTGCTTCATTGCCTCAATCTCCTCCTTGAAATCCCTTATGCTCTTTTTCCCATTCTCCTTGAACACTATTCCTGCAGACCTTAAATAGTCCCAACACCTAAACCTGGGTGGGTGTGTCGTTCTTATATAGAGTGCATAGTATTTAGTACTCTGAACATGTCTTCATTAATGCCATTAATTCATTAAGCCATTTTGGTTATTGCTATTTTTTAATTATTTGTAAGGTCCCCAGTAGGCAAAAACTTTTTTTTCATTTTCAGTATCCACCATCATCTTTTAGTCCTTCTCTGAAGAGCAGTACTCACTCTTAAAGGTGAATTATTACCTCTAACTTGTCAGAGATACTTTTCCTGAAAAGGCACTCTTTGCCTGGTAGTCAAAAGAAATGCTACCTTTACCCCTCACCACCCCATTGTTATTTCTCATTCTCCCTCTTACACCATACGTATAAGTGGGTGGGCACAGACTTACATGCAGTCACATGTGAGCAAGAAGGAGGTTCTGTTTGGGCTGAAAACTTTGAATTTGTATGAGGAATGGGCAAACTGGCTTGCACAAAAAAAAAAGGCAATCAAAACCAGCATCCGAACTACAAACTCTAAATTTCATAGGTATTTTGAAAAATTCATCAATATTTATATAGGGTTTTGATGTAGGGTGAGGTTTTTTGTTTGTTTGTTTGGGGTTTTTTGGGGGGTTTTTTGTTGTTGGTTTTTTTTTTTTTTTTTTTTTTTTAGGTTTTGGGGCTTTTTCTTTTGTTTTTTAAGTTTTTTTGTTGTTGCTTTTTTTTGGTTTTTTTTTTTCATCCTGATCTTGCTGTTTTTCAAAAACTTCTTAATTTCTGTATTTTGTCTGGGTTCTGAAATGAAGCACTGAAATGGCAGGACAAAAAGCAAGAAAAATATTAGTTCCAGAAAAATGGAAGGTTCTGATCAAAGTTTTCCAGCTTAGGGCACAAAGGTTAGAAAATACGATTTAGAAACAGGCTGCCACTCATATCAGCTTTCCCAGCTTTTTGAAGTGCGACACTCATTGGTTTGTCCCTTTCAAGCTTTTTTTTTTTTTTCTTTTTTTATATTTTACTGGGACTGGAGGTAAATAGCAACTACAGTTCCATTAGTTACTGGGATAGTCCCTGATATTCCCAGAAGATCATGTTGTATCATGGGAAATAACTTGTGGGTGACCTGAATGACGTGTTGTCTAGCCTTTTCTATATGACAACTTTCATCCAGTAATCTCTGTCTGCGAGGGGTATAAATATGTTGTCAGCTCTAACCCACAGACAGGAATCAAGCTGTGCTACTCAAACTCATCACTTTAGTTTTGAGTCTCTGATTTTGATGATTCTGAAAACCAAACGAATTTTAGCACCTACTGTGTAACAGGTGGAATGGGCCTTCTTCTAATTTGAGGTTCATTTTATGGTTTTAGCTGTGTCCAGAAGTGTAGGAATGTAATAACAGAAAGTCTGCTTGTGTTTATCTGTGAGGATGTGGCTAGCAGTGTATGTCAGGAGTTATAAGGAAACCCCAGGATATTTGTGGAGATCAGCACCAGATTTAAAGAAAATATTTAGGTATCTAAAACTGCTTTTAGAAAGGTAATGCTGATCTGTGTTCTTAAGCACTTAACTTACCATCAATACTCTGACCATAAAGCCTGTAACACCCCTTTTATCACAAATAGCCTTTATTCACTCATGGTGTGAGAGAGAAAATATCCTTTTGGGTTGTGAAAATTTTGCAGAGCAGCGCCACAGATTCTCATGCTCTGCACAAGCTACTGCTTCCTGAGTTTCCCAGATGTGCTTTCCAGCATCACTTTTTTCACAAGATCTCAGATCGTAAGTTGATACTATTTGTGTTATTCTGCTTTCCAGTGCTGCGTGACAGCTCGCTCCCTGACGAAGCCAGGCCAGCTCTCACTATGAGACTCCGATGGGTGGGAATGAGGACAGCTTCTGTCACTTTGATCTTATGCTTAATAGCAGAGACTGTGGCATTATTGATGGCTGCGGTACCTTTAGCTTCTGCCTGGATATGCTGAGGCTAATTGCTCTATATGAAATAGTGCAAGGAAGTCTGTACCTGGCCCTTGACAGCATTTCGTTGCTGGCAGAAGGATTTTTGCTCTTCTTTGCTCACCACTTGTTGCCAGGCTGGGGTTTGGAAGTGGGAGAAAGGGAAGTGAGGCATATCTTAGCATCGGAAACCAGAGCTACCTGACTGCGCTTTTGGAGCATCACCACTTAGTGCGGAATGCAAGGATTTCTGCCCATGGAGAGAAATTGAGCTGCTCTGAGGCTGCTCTGTTCTTTGCTAGGGGTTGTGTATTTGGGGGTGAAGGAGTAAGGGCTCACCTTTGCCTCTGCTCTTCAGCTGCTCAGTCTGGCCTCACAGGCAGTCTTGGCTGGAAAAAGTACCATGCTCTTTAGGAGGGATTTTCTTTCCGTGAAAACAGGCTTATAGATCAACTGAATATACAAAATGGACAAGCAGACATTTTTAAAAATACAAGAAGGAGAGAGCCTTTTTTTATTTTATTTTTAATTTCTCCTTTTCTTTTTAAAGGTTATGTATCTTTGTCAGTTCAGGTTGTGACCTGTGTACTGAAAAGGATATCTGGGCCCAATAACCAATCTTGTAAACTAAGGATCATTGTTTATCTTCCCTTAAAACTGCAAAGAGATTAACTGATTCATGCAACTGGTACATTAAGAAGTGAGGGAAACTTAATGTTTCACTAACCATCTTTAACAATGACTATAACTACAAATACATTTTGGAATTGTTTTACAAGGTATGCTGCTTCCCCTTCCCCCACTCCAAAAACAAACAAACACAGAAAAGTTTGTTTGAAAACTTAGCTTCAAACCATCCTGATGGGAGTTCAAGATCCATGGTAAACAGTAGGTGGAAAAGTGAATTAAAGGTCCCAGTTAGGGATAATTGTGTTGAAGTTGACCTGAAACATGGAATTTGGGGGCACTGGATAAGAGGATGCCAGGATCAGTAAAAGGCCAGTAACTGTGCTTTTCTCCTGTTAGGGGTGTAGTAAGGATTAAAATGTTAATTGTGCCTATGTGGTGAAAATGGAAGCCCTAGAGTACCTGAAAGGAAAAGATATCTTTGCCTAGTTATTTACTAATTCAGTATTGAAGAGTTCTACTGTACATTTCTAGATCAGCATAATTTTCCTCCTTCTCCCATCTGACACAGTCTCAACACTCTCTCTCTCAGTTGTGGCTCCCTTCCTCTCTCATTCCTCCACCATCTGCTGCGCATGCTTTTCCATAAATTCCTGACTTGGACTTGGTTCCCCAGCTCTAAGCTTATCTATCTCAGGATTACACACTGGAGCCATCAGAACGGCATCTGAGAACTTTCTGTGTAAAATGAATAGCAATGGCAAAACCTCCAGAGGAGTTTGTGAGGTCTCTGGAGGGGTCAGAACATATTTTCTTGTTTATTTTGAGGGTTTTTTTGTGGTATGGGAGGACAAGAGAGGTGTCAGAAGTTAACAGACGTTTACATGATGAATGTTTTAATTTTTTTGAATGTTATTCACACAGTGAAAGTTTTTTTTAAGTTTCAGATAGAAAATTTAAAAATAACAATAATAATTTTACAAATTACTAATTCTTATAGCAGTTTAAAATTACCATATTTTCTTTTTAGTCACTGCTTTCTTTTTAGGAAAAGTCCCATTTCCTGCAAAGCAACCTTCCCCCTCAAAAAAAGAAAAACAAGGATACATTTTTTTTTGACTTTTTATAGGTTTGTTTCTGTTTCAAAAAGTTTGTGCTTTTCGTTTAAAGAACTATCAAATCAAAAGAGAACTGGGGAAATACATTTTGAGTAAATGAATAATTAATGTCTGTGGTACAGTTGGTAAAGAGAACACACATGGTGGAACTTTTAGGAACAAACATACTTTTAAGTGCATTGTGTATCCCTGCCTCAGCGCATTTCTGAAATCCATGGAAGTACACTTCCTGACCTCTTCAAACTCCCCTTTCATTGGTGGCTGTT
This sequence comes from Ara ararauna, assembly GCA_028858755.1. Classification (NCBI taxonomy): domain Eukaryota; kingdom Metazoa; phylum Chordata; class Aves; order Psittaciformes; family Psittacidae; genus Ara; species Ara ararauna. The sequence continues at coordinate 52,114,051 of CM054381.1, forward strand.
CTAGGAATGATCACATTCTCATGATCGTTGCCATGTGGCAAACCACCTCTAACTCTTTGACTGTTGAAAATGGTTGGATTCTGCTGGTGGGGTGACAGAGAACAGCTACCCAATTGAATTAAAGAATATTCAAAAGGTTATGACAATGCAAAGGACAGTGGTGATTTATGTAACTTTCAGGCATTGCAATCCTAATAGCTCATTGCTCTGACAAGGGTTGGAGTGGGAACATGAACTGGCCCTGTGTGAATTCACATTCCTGGCAGCAGCCTTGAGGAGGAGGCAGCGTGGGACAGACTTAACCCTTCCTCCAGGCCCAGATAAGCAGTTCTGCAGCAGACTTATCTGTAGGGCTGACCTTTCTGATGGGTCAGCGTTACTGACACCTATGGTTTTCTCAGCTGATGTCAAGGGGCTTCTGCAATGGATAGGAATTGTCCAGCATATGATCCTCTTTAGGGCATACCATAAGTACCTCAGGTTTTTTGAGGCAGTTGTACAATGTGAATTCGTTTATTAAATTCAACATCAATCCTATCTTTATGATTGAGCAACTGCATATTTTAGGGACTTTGTAAACACTAGAATTCATAAAACCATCAAATTTTCTCACCTCTGATTCCTCCTGTGTCAATTCTCAGTGCCCAGCAGTCTGGCTCCTGCTGCAGCTATGCCATCACATGATCATCCAGATGCAATTTATTCCTCTGCTTGTCCTGCTTTGTTTAGGAAACCTGTACATATTTTCTAAATGGGAATTTCTCAACATTCTTTTGCATATGGTTGTACTGTGGGGTGATGGGTATGATGTACTTGGAGACAGTACCCTTACTGAGAAAACTAAGCTAATAAAACTTGTCAACATTATTTAACTTTCAAAATAATAATAGAATTTTTGATTTATTGGATGGAAAAATCATTAGGTATATGTACCTAAGAATAAGTCACCTAAAGGAATAATCAAACTCTCCCCAAATAATCTTTATATCAAAAGTTTCAGCCTGTCTTTATTTCAACTTTGCAAGCAATACATGTGCATCACAGCATGTCCAAAAGGTCATGAAACAGGCCTGTTTTGCCTGGATAAAATGAGCTATCAGATACTGAAAAAAAAAAAATTATTCTGGAATTGATCTTTTGTGGCTTTTGTGAGCAAGAAACAAGGTTGTATTAATTTTAGAACCATCTGAGCTTTGGGCGCTAACTTTCATTGGCTAAGATGTTAATATTTTATGTGAGCCTAAAGCATGCCCAATTAAAGTGAGATCAGAAACGTCCACAAGTATATTCAAAGAGAAGTATTAGAGTTTTAGACAGTGCTATAAATTCATGCGCCAAAAAGCTACAGAGGAATTACATTAAGGGTCTGGCAAATACAGAAATAAATAAAAGCTTGGAATGTCATTCCTGCAGCTCAGGCAAGTCCTGTGGTGTGAAAGCAAGCCTTGCCATAAATCCTTTAAAGTAATTACCACACCTGAATGCACCAGGGCAATTGCTGATTTACAGGGTGAATGACATTGGCAGTGCATGCCTGGGGTACCAGAGGACAGTCGAGCCCTAAAATGGACCCTGAAATGCAGACATCAGGTGCAGAGTCAGTAGTTACTGTTCTGTGGGGATGCCACACTTGCTTAGCCCCCTGCTTCAGAACTGAAGATGTTAAGTGGCTGTGGAAATTGCAAGATACTAACGATCTCATCCCCTCTCCTAAGGAGCTATGGAGCTGATGGACAGGGAAAGAGCGGTTGATGTCATCTACCTGGACTTGTGCAAAGCGTTTGACGCTGTCCCACACAAAATCCTTGTCTCTAAGTTGGAGAGACATCAATTTGATAGGTGGACCACTCAGTGGATAAAGAACTGGCTGGATGGCCGCACGCAAAGAGTTGTGCTCAGTTGCTTAATGTCCAGCTGGAAACCAGTAACAAGTGGTGTCCCTCAGGGATCGGTGTTGGGACAGGTCTTGTTCAACATCTTTGTCAATGACATGGACAGTGGGATTGAGTGCGCCCTCATCAAGTTTGCCGATGACACCAAGCTGTGTGGTTCGGTTGATTTGTTGGAGGGAAGGGATACCATCCAGAGGGACCTTGACATGCTTGTGAGGTGGGCTGATGCCAACCTGATGAAGTTTAACCATGCCAAGTGCAAGGTCTTCCACCTGTGTCAGAGCAATCTCAGGCACAGCTCCAGGTTGGGCAGAGAAAAGATTCAGAGCAGCTCTGTGGAGGGGGACTTGGGGGTGTTGGTCCATGAGAAAATGAACATGAGCCGGCAGTGTGTGCTTGCAGCCCAGAAAGCCAACCGTATCCTGGGCTGCATCAAAAGCAGTGTGACCAGCAGGTCGAAGGAGGTGATCTTGCCCCTCTACTCTGCTCTCGTGAGACCTCACTTGGAGTACTGTGTACAGTTCTGGAGTCCTCAACATAAAAAGGACATGGAACTGTTGGAACATAGTCCAAAGGAGGGCCACGAGAATGATCAGGGGACTGGAGCACCTCCCATATGAAAATAGGCTGAGAAAGTTGGGGCTGTTCAGCCTGGAGAAGAGAAGGCTGCATGGAGACCTCATAGCAGCCTTCCAGTATCAGAAGGGGGCCTATAGGGATGCTGGGGAGGGACTCTTCGTGAGGGACTGTAGTGATAGGACAAGGGGTAATGGGTTCAAACTTGAAACAGGGGAAGTTTAGGTTGGATATGAGGAAGAAATTCTTTCCTGTAAGGTAGTGAGGCATTGGAATGGGTTGCCCAGGGAAGTTGTGAATGCTCCATCGCTGGTGGTGTTCAAGGCGAGGTTGGATGGCATGGTTTAGTGGGAGGTGTCCCTGCCCCTGGCAGGGGGGTTGGAACTAGATGATCTTAAGGTCCTTTCCAGCCCTAACTATTCTATGAGTCTCTGATTCTATGTTTCTTACTTTCAAATGTTTGTAAGTTCCTTTTTTCATTTCTTGAGGCATGCAAGAGTTAACTGGAGTATGCTGCAAACTCATCAGCTAAGGATTTTTGTGAATCCTTGCATCATTGCAGAGTCTTTATTTTTTCTTAAAGTGGCACTGTGAAAGACTCCGGAATAGTCATTGTTGGGTGGAAATGACTTCTACAATCATGGCTGGTTCTTGTAATGCCTCTTAATAAATTTCATTATTCGCAATGCTGCCCAACCTCTTTCACCCCTGCAGGTCATCTCCATCCCTACCTGGAGGTCTTACCTGCATCGATCTAGCTGTGATGCTGCCCCATACTTGGGTTTCATCACTTGATTCTGGGTCGCAGACACCAGTTTCTCATTGAAACCTCTCGCCAATTTTCTCTGCTTTTGCTACTGAACTGATTTAGGGCTTTTTCCTGTCTACCTAGGCTATCCCTAGCAAATAGGGAAGCAGAACACAGATTTTAAAAGTATTAAATAAGTTTGATCTAAAAAGTCTGCTGCCATTGCCTGCATGTGTCCATACCTGTACACCTCTGCTTAAAAAAAATAATTGGAAGCAGTTTCTGGACTTTCTACAGAAAACATCTTTTCAACTGTCTAAGTGAAAAAATATTTATATTGCTTATGGTCCTTTGTGCAGTTTTGCCAGTAATACAGATACAGGTTTCTGCCTGCATTCTGGTTGATGGGACTTCCTAATTTTCATAAAGCAGGCTCTGGTCCCAAGAGCTGATCTGGATTTCAGGTTCAGCAGGTGTGTACTGCCTGCTCCCAGGGTTGGGCAGAACAGCAGTGTTGCTCCCTCATTCCCTTGTCCCATCTGCCCCATCACAATGGGTTTTCCTCCAGGAACCAGTGCTTCTGTTTGCAGTTTCCCACTGCAAACCCAACTCTTAAATAATTGTATTTTTAGGAACTGGAATAAATCTGTAAGAGTCGAAAGAATTCTCTCTTTGTAGTTCTGTGTGACCTAATTGTGCAAAAGAGTTATTATTTAGAGGGGTTTTTTTGCTTTGTGATCATCCACTTTTGGGATGAAAACCCCTGGTTGCCAAGTATCAGCACAGAGAAAGCTCATGCAGATTAACAAGAAGACGGTTGAACTACTTCAGATAAAATAAGAACCAGAACCGTTTAGTTTCTTTTTCCTCCTTTTTTTTCTCCTTTTTTTTTTTCATTTGGCATTCCTCAAACCAAATATAAACTTTTCTGAGGTTTATGTAAGTTTTGAAAACTTTTTTTGTTTCTCTCATGGGAATGCTTCCCTTCAAATATTCTCCTGTTTTATACTCACGTTCTGCATCCATGCTCAGCTCAGCATCACAGAGCTGGTGATTTTTGTTAGATGTTGGTGAAGAATATTACCTGCGCTTGGATATTTATGGGTTCATTATCGTGCCTGTATGAATTAACATGGAGTTAAGGAGTATTTTAAGCCTCATCAAAGGTAAAATTATATTTGTGTAAAATATATTTACTTTTGTTGTAGAAAAGAAATACTAGTTCCGCATTAACAGAATGCCTTGGAAGTAGATTTGCTGAAATTTTCATAACACAAACTCTTAGACCTGCTCATGTGAGGGTTTTTGTAGTTGCAGACCTTGGATTGAGCTTGTTTAACTTCTGGGATATTGTAAAGAAACTTTTGAGGAGGTTTTCTCCAGAATGTGGGTATTTTTAGCTACAAACGATTGCTTCCATGTTTTGCTTCTAGATTTTGGTGTCATTAGACTTTCAAAGACATCAGGAAAATGTGGGAAGATATCCTTTAAGCCTCTCTAGTGTCTGGTGTGTACTGAGCAAAGGTAGCATTAATTGTGAGAGTGAATATATTTTATGTATTTTATGTAGCTGAACAAACAAAAGTTACTAACAACCTGAGTCAATTCTGAGTAACTGATTTAGGACTGAAAGGCTTGTGTCATTTTACCAATCCCTTGAGCTATGCAATCCCTAGAGAGGAAAATTACTGTATTTTTCCATCCCCTGTCTGCTCACGTGAGCAGAGAAAGCAGGGCAGAGGGATGATGCAACATTCACATCTGTTTTCATGTATCAAAGCTGAGTTGTGAGGTCAATTTTAGTCTCTTTTTACCTCTAACCATGTCACAGGGACTTCAATGAATAACACAAAGAAGAAATTTGAAATTGATTGAAATACAAAAAGGTTTGAAGTCTGAGTGGATCTCATCGCTCTTCAAATATTGATATTTTCTCTCTATATATGATATTTTGTTCATTTGCAGCATTCATGAGCCTCCTGTAAGGTCTAATCCTGGCCTAATTCTTCCCAAAATCCAGACCAGAGGTTTGTGCCTTGCCTAGGTGGTTCAGCATACAAACTCACCTTTCTTCAAGGATTTTGGAGGCCCTCAGATGCAGGGTCTTGACTGTCATTGCCATGCACAGCTACGGGTGGAATAAAATAGATCTTTTTCTGATGTGTTAATAACCAAAGAAAAAGATTTGAAGAAAACATGTGAAAATAGCTACTTCTTACCTTCTTGCAAATGTCTATCATGATTTAAACCACCACTTCAGGTTCTTTGGTCTCATAGGTTATAATTTCCTGTTATCAGGGTAAGGATGTTTTAAACAGCTTTTTGCAGATGATTAGGTATTTGCTGGTCATTCAGGACAATTTACAAAGATAAATATATGTTAAATGGGTTTCTTGTTAAAACCAATGTAGAAGTAACCCCTGGAGGCCAGGCAGTAATTACTTCTAATAACAAATTAAACCATTACCTATTTTTCCCCATTTTTCATTTTGAAGAGGAAATTACCTTGCAGAACTGAATATATTCAAAACTACATTTTTGAATTTTTTGATAAAGCCACTAAAAAATGAAATAAAATGGAGGGTGTAAAATGCTTAGAGAAAAGGTTCGTCTCAAACACATTTATCTTTGCTTTTTTGTATAGCTTTTGAGGGCCTTATCATAGTCTCTGCCTGGCCGTACCTCCGTTCAAGCTCATCTGGGGGTCATGGCTCACAGCATCCACCACTTTTCCCCGGCTGCTGAACTGGGCATCTGAGCTTTCCTCTTGGCACCCAGTTGAGTTTGTCTGCCTATGCCTGTGTGCATGCAGGGTATGGGTAACAAACTTCTTGAAACAGAAGTAATGACTAATTCTCTCTAAATAAATAGGCAGAGACCATCAGAGGTATTTAGGTACTATGTCACTGGTTTTAGTTAACAGGAATTAAGTATCTACACACTAAGCTATCCAATTTTATTATTTATTTATTGTATTTATCCAGTAGAGGGAAAAAAAAACCCAACCCCACCCCCCAAAAAAAGGCAAAAACAAGAAACAAACAAGCAAACCCAAAAAAACCCAAAACAAAACAAAAAAACCCCAAACAAAAACAAACAAAAAAACCAAAAAACAAAACAGGTCTTGAAAACAATTGTGGAAAAGTATGACCTCAGGTCAAGATTTATTGCTTTCAGCGCCTGCCTTCTTCAGGCACTCCTCAGTCAGTTCTCAAGTTTTACCTTGGTTCCTGCTAAAATTTTCTCTTAAGAAATATATTTACTTTAAACCTGCTATAGATTTCTCCCCTCTTCTTTTGCTTGGCCTTTTGGGTCCAAATCAAAATGTAGGCTTTGCTGGAAATGGCTCAGCCATTTGCTCTTAGTTTTCCCTAAAATATTTGCTTCATGGTGGTTTTATTGCATCCTCCTTTTCCTGGTTGCTTTTCTTACGATTGCCTATTAAATTTACTAAATATGTTTACGCTGTAAACATCATGACTATCAAAGCACTGTATTCATGAATTATTACAGAAGAGCTATATATTTCAGGGAGTCTTCTGCCATGGTTTAGTTGTTGACTTGGGGGCTTCTGTGGTGTGAGTATGGCAGGTCAGGTCCTGTGGTCTTCTCCATCAGTCAGTGAACTGTATATAAAAAGGGACTTCCCAAATCTTCAAAGCTGTTTTATTGTTAGAATAAATGCCTGAGAGTCAGTGGCTGAGACATTTTTTACAGCTTTCATACTTTTATAATTTATTCTGAAATACAGGGCAGTGCATACCTCATAGTAAAGCAGGGCTATATGTTTGACACACTTTCTCCCAAGTAGAGATGACTTTGGCTCATCTAGTTCATTTATGTGTAAGAACTACTTCAGATGTTTTGAAGACTATAGAATTTGTATGAGTAAGACATTTTTTTTCATGAGTTTCTGCTTTGCACTTAAAAAACATTTTCTATCTGGGTCTTGCCATCTGTTTGCATAGCTGTCTTGCTAGACACTTACTTCAAGCCAATCACTGTGGCTTCTGAACCCCCAGTCCTGTCTTTCTAGCTCTGTCAGAATCTGCCCCAAGTTTGGCCAAAAGTTGGGGAAAAAATCTGTGTGCCTGGAGGCTTTTGACACCTAATTCATCACCATTTTCCCACTAAGGTGCACTATGCTATTTTTGGTAAGAGGCTTTTAATACATAAGCACTAAGTTAGATGCAGTTTGTCAGCTATGGAAGTTTGTAAGTAGTTACTTCCCTCCTCCCCCCCTGCCCAGCTAAAGTTTTCACAGAGCTGTTTTTCCAAAAGCAGAAACAATTAGTTCTCATGGGCTCCATGTGATGTAGCGTCCACCTGGCTGTAAAATAAATAGCAATTTCTTGCAAATGTTGTTCAGTGACAGCAGAGCACTAGCAATGTTTTCATTTGTACAGCACTATACTATATCTTACGTGTAATCTCTCATGAAAAAGACTATATAGCATGTCTTTGGTATCCACTTTTTAATAATTGTTTCTACTCTCTAAGTGTGGAAATAAGGATGCTTGTTAAGAAGTTTGTGCCAGAGTTAGAAATCCAGGTTTTCATCTCATAAACACTTGATTTTAACTTCAAGAGTCTCAGAAGTAATTTGCTCCTTCTGAAATAGTAGTACTTTTAAGGGAGCTGTGAAAAGGACTTAAATATGAAATATATTGGTATATCTGGTCAGTTCTTCCTAGGGTAACTGCAGTGTGACCTGCACTAATGAGTTACAGCATTGTTATCAAAAAGTCCAGATGAATATGTGTCATGCGTAGCACAATTAGTTATTTTCTCAGTTTGTCTTCAAATGTACCATTTTGTTTGGGAATATTGCAGATATATGTCACTCATTATTGATAGATTTGTCTGACTTCCTGTCAAATCTATGTACATTGACAAAAATCTATTTTGTTGTTTTTGTCACAGAAATCTATATTGGCATTTTTCCCCATGGAGATTTGGCTAGTCATTGTCAGCGTGAGGTGCCAGCTAGAGCTTTTACTGTTTTTATTGTGCCAGCTGCTTTCTTGGCTTCAAATCTTTTGGTTCAGATTGAAAATGGGGGCGAGACATCCGTATCTAGCCAGCGTGCTCGATGGAATATGACAGGGACTTGATTTTTTATTTCTTGCTGCCTGACTAAGTATTAGTAGAAGATGACAACGATGGCTTTATCTTCTGACCAGCAAAGATGGTGAAAGAATGGGGAAAGGGAGAAAGATCGTGCATGTATGTGGGCCGTGGGAAATGTTTAAATACAAATTTAAAGCTGCTGAGGATGTCTAAAGAGATCTTGGGAGTTCGTAAAGAATAATTTCCAAACCTTATAGCTAATGTTAAATTGGAATCATTGCATTCTTTTCATAAAAGTTTTGGCCTAAATTGCAGTAACTGAGCATATGCCTTCTGAGAAATCAGATCTTTTTAAGGTGTCTGTAGTTTGCTTAGAAGTGTTCAGAATCACCAGCTAGCTTAACAGTGTAGGACTTAGTTAATAAATAGTTCATGTTTTAAGCCAAATTTGGGGGTTTATTTTTAAGCACTGGCAACTTTTGCCATTTTAGCACAAGTCTTGTGATATTTGCTATTTTCCCTAAAGCCCCAAGTGCTGGAGTAAGGTTGTTAATTTGAACGTGTAGTCTTTTTAAAAGTATGTTTCCAGCCCATGTGTTTACTAAGAAAAAGCTTAAAAATGTGAATCAAGTTACAGCAGAACAATTAAAACCAGCACAATTCTTGTCTCTTGAACTGCCATGATTTTAAAGCCAGTCTTCTGAATTTCTGGATTCTGGCTCGTGAGAGCTGGCATCCTGTTTGCATTAAACTGTTTTCATTTTATAGGGCAAACTCATGATAGTCATCCAGACTAAAAGAATGGGGGCATCTATTGCATTACAAACTTATATGAAGGCAGGACATTGTCCTCTCTGTTGCGTGTACAGGATGCCAAGGCAAGGACCCTGTTGACACGTGTCCCCGCATGTGCTAACTGTGTGGCTGGAGGGAATAGGAGGCCTGATCCTGTTCTTCACAAGCCATCAGAACAACTGTAGCATACATAGATCCAAACAAGCTCCTTTTAATTCTGCTTGCAGGCATGCAAATGGCAATGGTGCCATATCAGCATGGACTTCCGTTCAGGCCAGCTGCCTGAGATAGACATCCAGGGTCACAAGCAGGCTTGTCCAGCTCACGCTGAAGCCCACTGCTGCCACAGCTATTTTTGCTGCTGGTACCCAAGGTAGTTTGATTAAACTTGGATATGTAGATGCATTCTGTAATCATTCCCTAAATGACTGCAAATTTGGCCTTGCCGATCTTTTAAATCCTTGTATTTTCAGAGTGCCAGTTCACTGTAAATCACAGGCATTCTCAGTTTTCTTTATTTGATTCCAGAAAACTGTCTCTGTACTAAAAACAAGTCTTTGAAAAATGCTTATGTATCCTGCTGTCCTCTTCTACTTGGGGTGACTGCATAATTAACCTGGCCAAGTATCAACCATACAAGAGTTGAATGCATCCCAAGTTCAACTGGGGAGGTTTTTACCATAAGAATGTGCCTGTCCTGAGACTAAAACACAGGTTATATTTCCAAGTTTCTGAATATTGCTCAATGAAGGAGGAATATGTTGCCCATGAGAAAAAAAAAAAACAACACCAAAAAAATCAAATGGTGGTGTAATCTATAATCAAAAGCCCTAATGGGCACAAAGCATTTTAGAACAAAGGTTTGCTGAATCTGCAAGGATATTAAAAGTGTTAAAGTCTGAACAAAGAAATGGTGTTATTTCCTAAGTATAAGGAGGTTAGTAAAGCACAGATAAAAAGCTCATAGGGCAGGCAGAGCTCTCTGAATCCTTTTTTTTTTTTCCTGTAGTCAGATACGAACATATGATACATGAATATTTATCAGAACTGCAGATAGCTAGTTACTACAGTTGGATTTAAACTCAGCAAACCATGGTTTGCAGTTTGCATTCACAGGGGCTTTGTGCAAGTGGCTGTTTTTTCTTTTTAATTTGTGGGTTTGGTTTTTTTTTCCTTTCTTTTTTTTTTTTTTTTTTTGTTCTCTCTGTACGTGTGCTTGTCTCCCCTAAGCTGTCTTTTGATTCTAACTGAATGAACCTAAAAATACAGCAAGGTCTTCAATACAAATCATCCAGTGCGTATCAGCTAAAGGCTGACAAGATTTCTACGCTCAGGGTTGAAGACTGACTTTCAAGCTGTATGTAGTCAAATCCAGAAATCTCCCAATTTAGACCGGGCTTCTGTGTAGCTCTGTTCAGGTTATGTTGAAACATTTATGAACCTCCCAGAGCCTTGTCTTGCCTCAGTTTTGTAACAGTGTCTGCAAGCCAGTGACGCAATGGCAGTTTCACGCTACTGTACTTGCAACTTGATTGTCTGCTACCCACAATTTTGAACAGCAGAAAATTGGAGGTTCCTCAGAGAAAGGGGGAAAGCTATTTTATTCCCATCCTTATCTGCAGGTAGAGCAATAGATGGTAATTATAGGAAAGCAGCTGTACACTCGCTCTTCTCTCATGTGCTTCTGCATGCAATGCACTAGCATCTCGTGGATGGCTCTGAAAAAGATGTGGTGTGAGTAGACAGATGGGACCATTGGAGATGCTGGTTGCAGAAGGCACCCTTGACAGTGAGAGAAGTGAGGGCTCACATATTTTCGTTTTGAATGAATATGCACTGACCCAAGCTTTCACCCAGTCCAGCCCCATTCAAACACTAAAAGCTATCAATGCAAGAAAGGGAGACTGGAATACAAGGTGTGGCAAACCTTTTACATAGTTTTGCCACTGGGGTATATTGCAGTAATATTTTTTTCACTGTCTTTCAAATATATTTGCAGAATTGTGGCAGAGGGTGAGACAGTGCAGGCAAGAGGTTAAAGCAAGAGAGCAGGAGTCAGTAGGTCTGCATGGCTTTACCCTGGTGCTTCCAGAAAGCTCTTAGTAAAGATTAGTGAGTGATCTTCAACTGCTAATGTAAGAAAGGATACTCTGGGCCAAACCAAAATTCCCTCTAGCCTAGTACCCTGTCTCTGAGAGTGGCTAGTTCGGGAAGCTGTATAAGAATAGGAGTTTGGTATGCCTTCCTGGCTTTTGGTAATTTGTGTTTAAGGGACTTTCTGAGTTTGCGGCTGGCTGTTGGGGACAACTGAATTTTTAGGCTGATCATCCATAAGCTTGTGTAATTCTTTCTTGAGTTAACCAATGCTTTTTGCTACTTTGTTTCTTAATCTTAGTTCACTCAAGTGTAATGCAGGTTAGTTGTTATTTTGCAGTCTCCTTGTTGTCCTCAGTCTCTGAGCAAAAAAGGCAGAAATGTGAAACAAAAACTATTCCCTTGTTACTGGAACATATCTTTTTCTAGCTAAGCTGGGTTAGCTCTTGCTCTGGAGCCAGACCTATGATGACTTCTCTTTCACATAACAATGCTGAATATTATTTTTCTTTTCTTTTTTTCTTTTTTTTTTTTTTTTTCCAGCTACTGTTTTCTGTATAATATATGCCAGGGTCTCCAGAAATGCACTACTAAGGGAATAGGAAGGTCACTAATGTGGGATTTATTATTTGATCTGTTGTTTTTATTGCAGGAAAAAGTGGACAAAACCAGTTTTGCATCCCTGGTTAGGAAACTGTTGCCATAGTTTGTATTATGAATGTGATAAAAGAATAAGAAAGGGTCTGTTTTCTGCTTCGTTTTCAGATACAGCTGAAATCTCTCAAGGGTCCACGTTACAAATCCACTGAGGGTTTTAAAGCAAGTAAAGTAATTTTGGCTTGGGTGGGATGTAGGTTGTGTGTAACAGCACATGAGAACGCATATGGCAGTATTTGTCTTAAGCTAGAAGAGCAATAAAACTGAAGCTCAGACAAGACAAAGAGGGTGGAAAAAGGTATAAGACAAGGGCAAATTAAAGAGTATAGAAGAGGGTTTACTCAGAGGTGAACTCAGGAGGGACGTATGCACGGGAAACTTCACAGAGAAGGTAATAGGCACACATGAAGAGCTAGGAAATGCGAGAGGGGAAGGAGATACACTGCATAATGTAATAAAAATTGACCAGAGTGTAGAGGGGAGAGGTTTTTATTCATAGTCTTTAACTAAGATAAGGGTCATCTGATTCATCGTGACCTGACTACAACCGACAAGGAGAGCTGGACTAACTCCATGTGAGTCATTTTCCTGTATTCTGAGCTGTTATTATTCTTATTAAACCAAAAAACTGCACTGCATTCACATGATAAGATTTTTGGGAAAAGAAACAAGAGAAGCAAGGATATTTAGAGCTGAAGGATTTGGTTTGGTTATGCTTGTCTGCCTCCCTGCCCAAGCCTGTGAGATGGAATCGGCCATCACTTGGGGTTTCCCCCCCTGCCCCTGATTCTGCAGCAAGTGGTATTGGGGATACGGAGCAGGAGCTGCACCTTGGCACCTCTGTGCTTTTCTGGTGAGGTGGGGTCAGATCATGTAGAGGCTGCAGAACTTTGTTGTTGTCTTGGGCAGCTCTCCAAAGGCCTGAATGCCAAACTGAGCTCACAGAAGCACCCAAATATGCAGATGTTTTATGTGAACATGATTTTAGAGCTATGAACTTCTTAGGGGCACAGAACTCCACTGGAAAACTTCCGTGTGACTCAGCACTTCACTTGCACATGTGAACGTAGAAGTATATAAAAGTCAAAAAATATAGGAAAAAAAACAAACCAGTGTTTTTCAAACAGAGGGAAAAGTATTTTCTGATTCTGGTTCAAGGTTTTGGTTAGTTGCTGTTTGACAAAGCTGGGTCACACATCTGTGCTGTCTTCTGGGTGCCTGTGGGGCTCATTTTTTTAACTTTTAAAAGATTTATTTGAAAATCTTTAAAGATGGTGTGTCTCATTCACTGAAAATCTGCCATCTCTGATCACAAATAGTAGTGAGCGGCATAAAAAAAAGGCAATCTCAGGCCAGTGATTGATGGTCCTTCAAAAGCAAAGGCTAGTGGAAGGGGAGCAAGGGAGGCCGGCAGGTTATTCAGGATGAGAGAAGAATCTGTCTGGAGACTGATAGTTCCCAAATTAATTGGTAAGGTTGCACAAGATGGAGGGATGTAACCCTGTTCACATCTGGGAGGAGAAGACAGCCCAGGGCAGAAGCTGAGCTTGATTTTCTGAAGCTTTACCCATGGGACTGGATTTTCTTGAAGGGTGGTTAGCGGTACCCAGGGGGTCTGAGAATACATCTCAGGGTCTCAGAGATTGCTACTGCAAGTCCCTGTGCAGATAGCTGCTCTTGGCAGTTCCTACAGAATGAAGAGGTTGATGAGCTGAAGACTCACCCCAGGAGACTCGCCAGGGAGTTTAGGGACTATCCAGGTCTCAGTGCAGTTCTTGCCTTTTTCCTTGGCCACTATTGCAGGCTTAAAGATCTGGATGGTGGTTAATTGGAGGAGGGAAAGTAATGAGTTAAGCTTTTCTTCCCCTTATCTGACTGTTTCCCCCAGATCCAGCAGCCAAGTGGGTTTTATCAGTTCTGCTGTGACTCCGCCTCATCCCTCCCTGCTTATGTCCTACCAGATAGTTATGATTTCGTGATCCCCTGCGTGGGAAAGAGGGAAGGATACTGCCTTGAAGCACCCAGAGTCTGTGAAGGCACAAATGCAGCACCAAGCAAGGGTGACTCAGAGCCCCATCCAAGATAGACAAATATGAAATCATAAAATTGTTTGGGTTGGAAAAGACCTTAAAGATCACCTAGTTCCCACCCCCCTGCCTTGGACAGGGACACATTCTGCTAGACCAGCTTGCTCAGAGCCCCATCCAGCCTGGCCTTGAACACTTCCAGGGATGGGGCAGCCACAGCTTCTCTGAGCAACCTGTGCCAGTGCCTCACCACCCTCACAGTGAAGGATTTCTTCTTGATATCAAATGTAAATCTCCCCTCTTTCATTTTAAAGCCATTCGCCCTTGTCCTATCCCTACATGCCATTGTAAAAAAGCCCCTCTCTGGCTTTCTTTTTGGCCCCTTTAGGCACTGGAAGCTGCTCTAAGGTCCTCCCAGAGTCTTCTCCAGGCTAAGGGAAGAATCTCCTCCCTCAACCTGCTGATCACCCTTCTGTTGGTGCAGCCCAGCATATAGTTGGCTTTCTGGGCTGCACATACATGCTGCCGGATCATACTGAGCTTCTCATCACCCTTCATGGTCAGGTGGCCTGTCACAGGTCCCCAGTGTAATGTTTCCTGTCCCTGCCCTCTCTTTAATGCTGACCCATATGCTCTCAGTCAGATACTCATCCCTCTCCAGGTGCAGCTTCATGCCCTCCAGCTGGTTACAGACACAGAGGGCAGCACCCTGTCCTCATCTTCCCTGCTTTGTCTTCCTGAAGAGCCTGTATCTTTCCATTCCAGCACTCCAGCCATAGGAGCCATCCCTCCACATCTCTGTGATGCCAGTAAGATTGTAGCCCTGCAGGCATGTGTGCATCTCTAACTCCTGTTTATTCCCCGCGCTACAAGTGTTTGTATGGAAGCATTTATGTTGGGCCCCTGATAAAGCTGACTTACTGGCTACACCTGGTTAACTGTGTGGGAGTTCTGTGGATCACACATCAGAGACCAAGATCCTTCCTACTCCTCGTGTGCCTATCCAATAGGTATTTAATGCATTTAAATTTATAATTCATGTAAAAATAGCTCTGTACGAATTTTTCTGGTCAAATTTTCCTCTGTTCTCTGACTTGTGTTACACTGCTATTGTGAGGTTTCTGCCACTGTCACCCATGGAAAAGTATGAATATTCTCTGCATAGGCAGAAAAATTTTATGGGCATTTAGCCATTTTACATATTTGCATATGAAAACCAAGCTCAGGTGTTCAGTCTGTGTAACATCCAGTCTCAGACTGTGCTATCGCTAGAGCACTTACACAAATGCTGGGCCTACGATTTACAAAATGTGGTTTATGATTTAAAGCATGTAAAAAGGGGTAAATGAAAAAGATTGAGCAAAGTGGTGCATGTATGTTGCAGGACATGTTCAAAATCTATGGACACGTCTTATTCCAATTTAGTTGTCAGAATCCTGACATTTCAGCCTCAAACAACAGGAGTGTCTAGTTTGACTGCACTTCACATGCCTTGCTTCTGCAATTGGGCTGATGGCAGCGGGTAACACATCACTATCTTGAGTAAAGAGCCAGCCTCCAGCTGTGTGTCTGTGCCTTAGTACAGTTCTAAGGTGCCACCTCTTCTGAATGTAGTCACTGTGTTGGGGTTTAGTTAATTACATTATGAAATTGCTATTATCCACCACATGAGGAGTGTGCTATGTAGCGTAATCTCTGTTCCTGGGGAAGTATTGCACCTGGATTCCTAGGGTTTGTGCACTTACCTTTTCATTAGCATGTGTGAGAGGCATATGTTGTAGCATCAAGAAGAAACTGTATCCAGACATTTATTATAAGCTTTTAGCTAGCCAGAGATTCATCAATATTCTGTAAGTTTGGAGTGGGTGTGCAGCACAGTATATCCCTCTGCTGTTTTTGTGTGGCTCAAGCAAAACTTACTGAACTATTTCAGAAAGCACATATGCCCTTCAGCTCACCTTAGCTAAAGTTCTTTCATACCACTTGGGATGTGATAGGCTAAAGCACAGGCCAAGGTTGTTATCACTACAATTTCTATACAAACGTATTTTTAGTCTTTCGTTTAGGGATCAGACAAAAGGGAATATTTGGAGGGAAATAACTGGGAAAATGAGTAGAGATCCATAATTTTAGTTTGCACAACTCACAGTGAGCTTTAGGTTAAAGTATCTAAGGTTACTAAAACCCAAGATGTATCAGTGCAGGCAACTATTTGGAGGATTTGGCCTCACAACATTAAATATATGTGCCAAAAATAAAATTCTTTTTTGTTCAAAGAGTATGAGTGCTGTATAATAAAGGGAATCTTGCAGGAGATTCCTGGATTGGTGTCTCTGTTTGACATTGCGTTCTAAGTTGAAAATTTAAACATGTATTTAATATAATAGATAAAAATTCATAATTGACTTTAAAAGTATGGAGAAATGGTTTAGCTTACAAATGAATTGTGGACATTTAATGACACATCTGTCCAAACATACTTTCCTGGTGCATTGTCCTTATTTTAAAAGTCCTTTTGTTTTTTTCTCTGTGGTAATTCACTTCAGGTCAGAGTCGGCCATTTTTATTCATATTCTGTAGTAGCTTGTTTTATGCATAGCTTTGCTGAAATAATAAGGACAGAATGAAGCTAAAATTGAATTGAGAAAGGACAAAAAAAGGGCATTTCCAAGACATATTGAAGATTAGAACCAAGGTCTCAGGTCACTTCATGTGAAACTGTCTCTTGATGTATTCAGAGTAGCTGACCACCAAAATTTGGGGTTTGATTTATTTGCATATAGTATTTGCTTTTGAGGAAATAAGGGTTTTTTAAGCTGAGTGTTCAGCCCCAGAGCTGAATGCTTTGTCTCAGTTTAAAAGTGACTTCTAAGACACTAAGGATCCAGAACTTGATTTTGATATAAAATGTAGCACACAGTGTAAATACCTACAATATGTCTTGTCAAGTCAAGTTCTGTGCAAATAAAAGTTGGAACAAATGTAAGGTCATGCATGCAGTGTATCTGACATGAGGATTCCACTCATATAATTAAAATAATTACCAAGAGAATAAATAAATATTTTCTTTTATGACCAATAGAAAATAAATTTGTTTTGTTTGTCCTTTGAATGTTGAAGTATTACCTGAAGACATTATAAATTCAAAGTATAAAGTACTTGAATTGCTATGGTTTTTAACTTGCATTCATTATAGCTTCCATGATCTATAGCTTCATTTTATGTAGACCATATGCAGTTAAAAATAACTGGAGTTGCTGTATTTTATATATGCCTTTGTAAGCATTTCCAACTGCAAAGGGATTTTTTTTTTTATAAGTACAGAAAACCCCAACAAGTTTTATGCATTTATTTTACTTCTTCCCTTTTTATTTTTTATGGAAATGGTACAAAGGGGAACTTTTGATAAGTATTACCAGCAAAGCCCAGTATTGCAACACAGTTAACTTCTTTAGAGTTTCTATTTAAGGTTACCTGGCATAGTCATCTCAGCCAGATGTACTTCTGCTATTGGATACTATGATTTGCTGACAATGTGCTCTGCTTTTTAAAAAAAAAAAAAAAAAAAAAGGAAGTACTTAGGTGACTTATATCCAAATCACACATACTCTTTTAGTTAAAATGAAATGAGAGCCTGAATTTAGCCTTTAATTACATTTCCTTCCCTACCTCCAACAAACAAATTTTTATAACCTTTCCAATGAAGAAAGTCATATTTTGTGAATTACTTGCTTGGAAGCTTTCCAGGAGCAAAAGTTATTTAGGAAATTTTCTATTATTTGTATAAATCGAAGATTATTCTTCAAGTTTCTGACTATTCCATAGGATGAATTATCCTTTTCAAAGAGTTTTGTGATAAGTTTATTTTTATTTTAGAGCTTTTATCTGAGTTGCTATCTGGCAAATGGAAATTGCACTTGTGAAAAAGGAAGCATAGCATAAAAATAGGATCCATCACACCATGTTTAGCGGATATATAATAGAACTTTTAGAGCATGTTAGGGACTTAAATCAACTCAAAATCCTGTTTTTATAAGAATCTGTGCAGTGCAAGCTGTAATATAAATCAACAATGGAAAGAGAAGAGTTTTTTATGTATTTGAAAACATAAAATAGTATTGCTTAAGTGAAGCATTAAAAATACATATTATTTAAATTATATTCCCTAATAAGATGTCTGTCATTTTTCCATTTAACATTGGCTCTGAGGAGACTGCATTGTTCTGTCAAGATTAAAATATGAAAAACCCATCCACATTTGAGCATGTGCTTAAACAAGTAAGACTAAGTATTAAATCTTAGTCCTCTGTACTTTGAGAAGCATTTTTACATGTGGAAATTTGTTCAGCTTAGATAGCTCATCCATTTTCCAGAGCCTTTTAAGCCTGCATAGCATCAAAAGGAGTGTGACCAGCAGGTCGAAGGAGGTGATCCTGCCCCTTTACTCTGCTCTCGTGAAACCTCACTTGCAGTACTGTGTGCAGTTCTGGTGTCCTCAACATAAAAAGGACATAGAACTGTTGGAACAAGTCCAGAGGAGGGCCACGAGGATGATCAGGGAACTGAAGCACCTCCCGTATGAAGATAGGATGAGAAAGTTGGGGCTGTTCAGCCCAGAGAAGAGAAGGCTGCATGGAGACCTCATAGCAACCTTCCAATATCTCAAGGGGGCCTATAGGGATGCTGGGGAGGGACTCTTCATGAGGGACTGTAGTGATAGGACAAGGGGTAATGGGTTCAAACTTGAAACAGAGGAAGTTTAGGTTGGATATGAGGAAGAAATTCTTTCATGTAAGGGTGGTGAGGCACTGGAATGGGTTGCCCAGGGAAGTTGTGAATGCTCCATCGCTGGTGGTGTTCAAGGCTGGGTTGGACAGAGCCTTGGGTGACATGTTTTAGTGGGAGGTGTCCCTGCCTCTGGCAGGGGGGTTGGAACTAGATGATCTTAAGGTCCTTTCCAACCCTAACTATTCTATGATTCTATGATTCTGTGATTCTATATTGAATGTCAAAATGCTATAAAATCTCTTTAACTATTGTTATCTATTTGTAGATAGAAATATAAATTCTGCCATAAATTTGAATAAGTAAATGACTTTATTTAAACAAAGATTTGGTGCACAGATATACTGTTACTATGGCAGTGTTGGCTTCTTAAATCTAACACCATGGAGGCAAGGTCCTTTTTTACATGGTCCAGTCTTTGAAATTATTGCCATTGGAAATCAATATTGGATGGTTGCTAAGAAAAATATTATGGAATGGATCCTTTATGCAAGCAGCTACAAATATATTGTTGAATGTGCAGATAGAGATTGTGCTTCTCTCCAGAGCTGGGCTTCTGTGCGGGAATCCCCATGTTTGTAGGTTTGGCATATAATATCAACATATATTAAGGCGGTTTATTTCCTTTATCAGCCAAGGAATCTTTATTTTCTAGCTCTAGATGTTACGTTTGTGGCCATTTCAGGCTTCCTTTTTGTGGAGTGTTGAGTTTGCTTTGCAAAAGCAGTGGCAGAAAACTAGTTTTGAAGTTGTCAGTGAATATGAGCAAAATTTCAAGTTATCCATGAAATATTTATGCCACTAGTATTTGTGCAATCTCTTGTTAGCAATTTGCTCACAGTAACATTTTTGAAACAGATGTGATTTAATTTATACCATTAATAAAATGAGTAACATGTTAATTATTACCTTTTTTTTTTTAATATATATATAAGAATGCACTAAATAATGACCAGTTTTGGATAGTCTGTGCCCAGGAAGGAGCATACAAACTGTGACCAAATGCTTAACCAAGCCTTACGCATCCTACACTCTTGAAAGCCATAGATTAGATGTCCGTCATGTTTCGCAATCCTGTGCACACTCTTTTACCGGGAAAGCAAGCCCTTTGGTTTTAAAAATCACTTAACGTGGCAAAAGTGTATAATAAAACAAAAAGGAGTGAAGGAGGTTGGCAGGAAGCTGTTTATCCTTTTACAGAAACTGCCTATTTGGCTGGGCAGCAGTGTTGCTGGAGAGTTTTAAAAATTCGTACATGCAAAGGCTTTTTGGCTCTGTTTTGGCTCAGACTAAAACCCTTTAGTTTCTAGTAGCTGCAGCCACATTTGCAGCATATGTAACCATTGCACATGGTCTACTGTGTACACCTTAAGATCATGATTCAAAGATCAGGATCTCTGATCCTGTTACCTTTAGGACACTGCATTCTCTTCAACATGTAAAGCAAATAAGCCTTGAGAACCTTCATTACTTAGAAATAAATCTTTATGCCTTTTCTGTCTTATTTTTTTACCTTTTGTCCCTCTCTGCCCATTTGCACCCCACCTCCACACTCTGTCTTTCCAGACAACAAACAGGAAAACCACAAACTTCATCAGCAAGCTGTGCTTTCCTTTTAAAAGCCAAGTCACTGAAGCTCAGCATGCAAATCACATGCTCGTGCCTTCACTATTCACAAACCACCCTGCAGCTCACTTCTGAAAATTATTAAACTTAGTAGGTTAAAAATAAATGGACCACTTTGTTGGGGGGCATGCTACTTCAGGATGCGGTGTATGTTGGCATGGCCAGGATGAGAAGGAGTCTTGGGGTGGAGATTTAAAAAAGAGGGAATATTTAGTGGTTATTTAGAGAATATAATTATTTAGGGAATAGCATGCAACAGTTACCTTGCACACAGTTGTGCAGATGCCTCTGAGGAGTTTATTACAAAACAGATTGCATTACAAATTGGCAGTGTGGACTGTCTGTTCGCCATCATCCAGATAGCTGGCAGTGGGTTTCCAGTGGTCTCTGATCTTTTTGGCTAGAGCAATATCTACTTACTACAGGTACTTCTAGGGCTATCTTCCTGTCATATCTGGAAATTGTTTTCAGTGTGTTTTTTCTATGTGCTGTTGTTAATCAAATGTGGAAGATGCATTGAGGGTGAGGCCAGACAGCAAGTCACTGCCTTGGCTAAGAGTAAATTAGGAGAACCTGGCTCTTCTGTCCTCTGCTTAAAGTTCTATTTGTAAATTTTTCTTGTTTTCCTTCTTTTGGACAGAATTCATTCCCATACGCTGTGAGAAGCAGCAATCATAGCCTAACATATGTAGAAAAAGAATTAAAATGGAAATCCCTTAGGGCTTGAGCATGCCATGCCTGTGAGAAATGGGCACCAGGAATGCAGAAGCAGCTCGAAAGTCTGCTCGGAGACAGTTGTGTATATCTCTGCCATCCAGCTGGTTTGGCCTTCTTGCATGGGGGCTCTGTGCCTGGCGCTTTTTGTGCCTAATGCACCTTTAGCATTTTCACCCATTCCATTCATCTGATTACTTTCTGGTAAGGGAACTGAGGCATTTCTCAGGCGTGGTGGGTTAACCCTTGCTGGAGGCCAGCTGCCCACTCTCACTCCCCTTCTCAGCTTAACAGGGGAGAGAAAATACAACAAAAGGCTCATGGGTTGAGATGAAGACAAGGAGATGACAGAATTGTGGAATGGCTTATGTTGGAAGGGATCTTAAAGCTTATTCAGTTCCAACCCCCCTGCCATGGGCAGGGATGCCTTCCACTCACCCAGGTTGCTCAAAGCCCCATCCAACCTGGCCTTGAACACTGCCAGGGACAGGGCAGCCACAGCTTCTCTGGACAACCTGTGCCTTGCCACCCTCACATCACTCACCAGTTACCATCATGGGTAAGACAGACTCGACTTGGGGAAAGTTAATTTAATTTATTATCAATCAAAGCAGAGCAGGATAATGAGAAATAAAACCAGATTTTAAAAGCCTCTTTCCTCTCCTCTCCTTCCCCCTCCCCCTTTTTCCCATGCTTAACTTCACTCTAAATTTCTCTGTCTCCTCTCCCCAGCAATTCAGGGAGATAGCGAATGAGGGTTGCAATCAGTTCATCACATGTTGTCTCTGTCACTCCTTCCTTTTCAGGGAAGGACTTCTCAAACTCTTCCTGTGCTCCAATGTGGGGTTCCTCCAACGGGTGACAGTCCTCCATGAACTTCAACATGAGCCCTTCACAAAGGGCTGCCGTTCTTTATGAATGGCTTCAGCATGCGTCCCTTGCATGGGGTCTAGTCCTTCAGGAACAGACTGTTGCAGGGCAGGTTTCCCATGGGATCATAACCTCCTTTGGGCATCCCTGTGCTCTGGCGTGGGTTCCTCTCTGGGCTGCACGTGAAGATCTGCTCCACTGTTGATCTCCATGGGCTGCAGGGGGACAGTCTGCCTTACCGTGGGCTGCACCATGGGCTGCAAGTGAATCTGCTCTGGTGCCTGGGGCACCTCCTCCCTTCCTTCTCCACTGACTTTGGGGTCTGTAGAGCTGTTTATCTCACATATTCTCACTCTTGCTCTCACTGCCATTGCACATGTTTTCTTAACTGTGTTATCCTAGAGGCAGTACCACCATTGCTAATGGTCTCAGCCTTGCCTAGCAGCAGGTCCATTTTGAGCCAACTGGCATTGGCTCCATTGGGCATGGGAGAAACTTCTGGCAGCTTCTCACAGAAGCCACTACTGTAGCCCCTGTTGCCACCTAAATCTTGCCACACAAACCTGATACATCAGGAAACAAACATGTCTGGGACTGGTGCCAAGTTTCTCTGCTCACCTTGATGTCCCACACCCCATGGGGTGCCATGCTGTGTGCCACTACAGAGCACGGCAGTGGGCTGCACAATGCAGCAGGTTTTCTTGCTGAGCTCAAGAGCAGTACAGTCTGCTCTCCTCCTGAGCATAGCACAATACTGACTGCATGCAAGGGCAGGCAAAGCCATTTTTTTAATTTGTTCTTGATTTTTTCCATATTCTGTTTATGGTGCATTACCTCCCTTCTTCTACATTTAGGGAATGTCACCGTGCCTGGCTCCTGCTATGAGGGCTGGATAATGGAGAAGTTTCATCACTTCTTCCCAGACTACACAGCCATGCAGGACTCATGCTCAATCTTTCTTCTGTCAACACAAAATACATACTGTTATGATTATAACATGAAGAAAGGATCCTGTTTTATCTCAAAGAGTGGAAAGGTTTGCAAAGGGTTAAAATAATTTAACCTCACTTTTTTCTTTTTCTCTTTTTTTTTTCTTTTTTTTTTTAAGTCATAATGGCAAATGTTATTTATATTAAAGTGAAAACCAGCATAGTGTTGCCAGATTGAGCTCACTTCTCTTTGCCAGCTAAAACACAAAGCAGAGTTGCTGCATTTTTGGTACCTGCAAAACAATCTGAACACAGTTTTCTGTCACCCTTTGAAATGGCAAATGGAAGTCATTTAAACCAGATGAGTGACTGAACCGGGAATTACTGCACCTACAGCAGAGGATATACAGTACTATGCACCTATTTCAGGAAAACTAGAGTGGGTGGCCGGAAGAAAGGAACTTTTTTCCTCATTTAACCTGTAATTTGACAACATCTGCAAAGAATTATCCCCAGTACTGGCATTGTAATTGTTGTATCTAACATCAATCACTGGGTAGGGGAGGTTGCTTTAAATAGATGTTAGCTGCACTACTACAGTTTCAAAACATGAAAGCAAAAATATGAAAGGAATGAAATATGTAAATTGGTATAGAAATTAATTACTGGAAACTTTGACTCTAACTTATTAAGTAAGACATGTAACTGGCCAGTGTGGGTGACTGTTTCAGCTTGATCCATTTGTTTTGGCAAGTGTTAGAAAACAGAGGCCACTTTATTCCAATTTATAAAAATTGTAAACTCTTTATTCAAGTCTTCATTAATGTACAGAGCAAGAAAGGAATTAGACTGACAAATATTTTACACTGAAAGGACAGCAAGTAGGAAAGGTTCCATAAAATGTGTGTCTAAAACAAAGTCTTTCCTCCCAGATCTTTCAGTGGGATTTGTGTCTTTGTCTCCATCAGAAATATGATTACAAGGAACAAACGTTGCACGTTTTTGGAAAGCAAAACTTGTAATTCCAAGCATGCTCCAGATTTCCAATAGCAGCTCAGCAACTACAGGAGTAAATTCACATTCACAAGTTATCAAATTTCCAGCACGTATCCAATTTTGTGTTGGGTTTTGATTCATATTTGTGGCTAGATGTGAATCAGATCCAGTATTTGTTTCTCAGAAATGTCATGGAAAAGGAAATCATTGGGTGCACTGGTATTCACAGCCAAATACAACGCACTCTACTACTATCCAGTCTGAGAGCCAGATGAATGATTATGATGGTCATGGGAATTGTACTTAACCTGGGAAAATGTTTTAGAAGACAGAGAAAAGCCTTACATTGTAAGTGTCTCTTAACCACTGTGTTATATATATATATACACACATACATGTTCCACCTGAAATATTGCACCATATTTTTGTAAGTTGGGCAGTAAATTGTGTTCTTTTTCCTCCCCCCCCCCCCCCCCTTTTTTTTTTTCTTTCCCTGCCTCTCTCTTTTTTCCCACTCCATTTCTCTTACTGGGCCATTACAGAGAAAGCACTGATCCGGCTTCCTGGATCTCTTTATCAAACTCTGGCTGCTCGTTTTACTCACCTGAAGACTTGCCTGCAGGCAGACTTCCCAGCTGTGTCTCACATTTTTGTATTTACAGGATAAGCAACCTTTCTCTCAGAAGCTGTTTCTTGTAAGGAACCTATCACCTTTGACAGGATATCACTATAAAATTGTTTACATGCATATGCGGAGTAAAGATCTCTTAATGATGATTCTTCCTGTAATGTCTCATCACCTGTAGTTTAATGTATTTCACTTCTTTAAAGATGAAATTTCATTTCTAAATGTAATTGTGGTTGCCTGTACATCCAGCAATCTTGAGTATTGGTTAATGGGGATATATTATTGCATAACAGAAGTATATTACAACTTTAAAGTCAATCCTCACAGATTTCATTCTTTTCAGTTTTTGAACTCTATAAAATCACCCCAAATGATCCAGATGAGGAGGTTGGAAGGGCACAGCTCTGTCACAGCTAATCAATCCCATAATCATCACATTGCATAGGTGGTCTTTTGAATGTGTTTTACCTAAATAAGGTTGTAAAATGCTGCCATTTATGGTGAGAAAGACCTCATAAAATGCTACCCTGTATGCCAGGTAATGTTTACCTTACTGTTCATATGGGACTTAGGATTTTGCTGGTCAGCTTTATGAAATCCTTAGCTTCCACTTAAAAATAAGCCTTGTTATACTACATCCCTTTAAACCTACTCCAACCCAAAATATGGCTCACTGTTTGGACCAGCTGACCTATGCCAAAGGGGTCAGAGATGATGGGTGTGTGAAGACTATGTCATGTCATGCAGCTGGCATCCTCCTTGGCTGTGGTGCTTGCCCAGGAACGAGTCCTTGAAAGCACTGTGGCAGTGACAAAACCCTGCATCTGTTTTGGGAGTGGGTTGGTTGGTTGCTTGTTATAAAAGTTGAGAAACTGTTTTGCGAAGAGCAGACAAAAAGGCAGGTCTGGTCCTAGCATCCAGCTGAGAGGGGTAGGGTAGGTCAGTGGCCTTGCGTGGATGGTGCTTGGAAGTCCTCATTCCCTTGAAAAGAATTTACCTGAAAAGTTAAATTTACTTTTTTGTCTTGGAGTACCTGCTTGAAGAGAACACTACTCTGGCTGCTTGTAGGCTGCTTTCTGTAGCTCCAGGCCTTGGTAATATATACTAGTTTTCTACTTTGAGCTAAGCAAATGTCTTTAATTGCCCAATAACCTTTCTTTTTGTTTTTCCTGAGGTAAGAGACAGCAAGCCTATGTATGTACAGTTGTCATGTGTACTTGGGGGAAACGGTTGCAGTATGCTGTTCAGCAGCAGTTTTATCTATTTGTTTTGAAGTTTTGCAGTAATTCATTAGCAAAGTTTGACTCTGTTGACATATACTGTGACCAGTGTCAGCATTTATGTCATGTTTTTTCAGAGAAGAGACCAGCCCAGCTGTGTCTCTGGTAGTACAAGATGTGCTTTCATCATGTGGGCTAAGAGGACTTTGGAGAGGGGAGGGCAGCCTTAGGTGGTGTTGGCTGCTTATAGTCTCTCAGGAGTAGGCTGGGAGTGAGGATCAGGTGGGAGCATGTTAGAAGGGTAAAGACAATGCTAGAGATGTAGTTTGGCACAGCTCACCTTCAGTATTATTGCAGAACACAGGTACCCAAAGACCTGCAGGCATCCAGGTGTGGGCGGTGGCATACGAGACATTTAAGAGGATTTATTTATGCCCAAATCCCATTTATCCACTCTGGAAACATTCATGCCCTGCTGTTCTCAAAGCATCTGGAAATTTCACCACCTTCTGTCATTTTCATGAAACAGAGAGTACTAGCCATGGAGGGAAGAGCAATTTAGTGCAGACCGCAGGACAGCACAGGGTTCATGCAGAGCCTCTCACCAGGAAGCACTGCTGTCCTTGTCACCAAGGCTCAGGGGTATTTCCTTCCTGGGAGTGCGAGTGCTTGCACGCACCTCTATCTCATGTGGCACTAAACTTTCAAAGAACACGTTCCATGTATAGCCTGACTGTAGTGCTAATAAGTATTTTATTTTCTATACTTTTCATAATTTGTAAAAATTCTCTCCCTCCTGGGAGAACACTTTATCATCGGATAAGGGGCAACAGCAAGCCAAAATATAAAGCATTAACTAAATGATAAATATAGAATGGCATAAGCTATAAAACATAAAAGAGTGAGCGTGTATAATACCTGCCAAGGATGGCTGAGGATCAATTTAAACTCAACATTTTCTGTTAACATGAGATTTTTTGTAAACTGAAGAAAATGAGAGGGAAGAAAAGAGTGATTTATGGAGTAATGTGTGGGAGACATGTGGCATTAAAACAGCTAAGGCTGGGCATGTTTGTTCTACTGTCTCAGGTCTAGTTTGTCCCATCCTTACAGTCTTTTGGCAAGCTTGCTGATGCCTTTTGTTGGACACATTTGAAAGTTGAGGTTTGATGTATCTATATTTCCTTTTTTGGATGAACTTGGAAATGGAAAGTATTACTCAGTGAATTAAGTGTCCACCTGTCATAGCCTCATGGATTAAATCTGTCTACTCACATCCCTTTCCTGGTGCTCATGTCAAATGCTTTGCTGAATTTATTTTCTTTCTCCCTTTCCCGTGGGATGCTCACCTTCTTGGGCTGGTCTGACGGTACCATCGTTACTCATGGTGTTGAGCAATATCTGTCTGACTCCATGAGGAGCCTCGTCTCCTGGCAGCTGTGCCTCTGAGGATAGCAGTATTGGACATCGCAGGGGAGGTAGAACCTGGCTATTTATCGCCTAGGATTTTCCAGCAAATTCATCATGCTTTAGGCTTTCAGTCCACTCCCACCCCCAAATAAAATCCATTTTCTGATCCATGACCTCATTCTGCATATAATATTTCAGCCCAGCTGCATGATTGGATCCTGCATTTGTAAAAGTGTAATTTCCCTGCCAGCTCAGCGCCTCGCTCAATTATTCTATTTTTTTCTTCTTTCGGGCTCATCACTACTTTGGCTACCTACATGGATACAGTGAGGCATATCATGAAGGCACAGACTTTGAGCCAGGAGAAGCAATCATATGACCTCTGTGAGGCCAATTCTCCAAAGCTTCCCAGCAGGGAGCACAGATCACTAATCATTGCAGGTCTATTTATGAGTTTGGAGAGGTTTTCAGCTTCTAAAAACTTGCTGAGTTTATTTCAGGTATGTGTATTTCCAGGCCCATAAGCATTTAGTTTTACTGTA
Source organism: Ara ararauna (assembly GCA_028858755.1). Classification (NCBI taxonomy): domain Eukaryota; kingdom Metazoa; phylum Chordata; class Aves; order Psittaciformes; family Psittacidae; genus Ara; species Ara ararauna. The sequence goes on from CM054381.1 coordinate 52,141,630, forward strand.
TCTGCATCAGGGAAGAAAGTTAAAATACTGCCATGTAAACAGAGAGCAGTACTTCAACCCCACATCTCCCCTTTTGAGTGAGCGCATGGGCACATGAAGAGAAAGTGATTCTTAGATATATAGCCCACCTAGGTAAAGCACTTTCAAATGTACTTCATTTATTTATTCTAGGCCATTTTTTGGCCCGAAATCATCAAAAATTACTGTCTCTAGTTTCATTGTGCCCTTTTGAAATTGTCCAGATTTTGCACTAAGAGTCTAAAGCCATAGCAAAGTAGTAGGCCAAGAGGAAAACCTTTTGAAGAGTTCCCACAGCTGTGAAAACATGAGCCTCAGGCTGTGTGTAGAGTTACTTCAAACAGCTGCTTCAGGTGACTAAACACCTTGAGTCTCATTCATCAAGTGTTGTTTATACTGGCTGACAGACCAGACTTGGAGAATTAACTCTGAGAAAAAAAAGATGTATTACATACCAAGTATGGGAAAGGAACTGAATTCCCTAAATAAGAAAGAAAAGGGAGAAAAAAAGGGTGGGGGGGGGGGGAAGAGAAGAGTCCCTTTAAAGTAAAACAGATGAGGGCTAATTTTATTTCATGTTAATAGGCCTTTTGATGCCTTTTGCATCAAAAGAGGCAAAACAGTATTAATGGTTTGCCACTCCATAGTCATGGAAATAAAAGTGATTTGAATAATCCCTGTACATTGACAAAAAGCTCAGCTAACCTGGTATAAAATCTCAATGGTTAATTAGTAGCCTTAAATAACCTATTAAAACAAGTCTCTTCTTAACCATCCTCAGCACAGAATATCAGGAAAAAAATGCCCATTGCTACTGCCACCTCCTCCCTGCTCCCTTTAGCATCAGATTGTACAGATTCCACCCATAGTTTTGGTACAGGACTTATTACTCAGCTTGAGATAATATTCTTTCATCTCATATCCACATGAGAAGGTGACATGATAAGATATTTGCAATCATGTAACTGCTTTGCATGGATCAAAAGAGGAATGAAAGAAAATGACACAAGTCAGTGTCAAGTGAAGTGCTACTAGTTAAGTAAGCTTTAAATATTGAAGGGGATTTTTAATATTTCCCTTTAATCTCAAAATCTGTCACTTGGTGATTTTTTTATAACATTGGAGTTGTTACTAACAACATTTTCCATGGTTTCATTCAGTCCAAATGCAAAAACCCACCCCATCTCAGTCATGGCAAATGTTGTAATTTCTACTGGCAATTTCTCATCTGCAACCCAGGCAGATTTCAAAGAAAAGGACATGTTTTTCAGGCGCTGGGATACTGTTGGGATCCTGATGTTTGAACACTGGCACTAGAACATAGGCCAACAGTGAGATTTTACTGGTTTTCTTGGGTTTTTTTTTTTTTTTTAGTTAACGAGCATTCAGACTCCAAGGGTGAATATTCCTTATGAGACAAAAATAGCATTCAAAGGAAGAATTTAGCAGTAGAATATTATTTTAAAAGATTGTTTCAGGAGGCTGTTTCCCTGACGAACTTGATAAATAGTTTGGCAGATACTTAAGCTGTTGGATTTGCATATGCATATAAAGGCGCTGAAGAAAAATACCAGGTGGTTTACTTCTTAGCGCTTCTGAATAACAGAAAGTCAATGGCAGTAGATTTGCATCTTACTCTGTGGAAAAAAGTTTTTCTGAGAAAAAGAATTGCAGAAAAATAGAAGAGTAGCGGGCTTAAAATTTGATGTGAGGAATATTGAAGAACCAGATTCTCCTTTTACTTTGGGTGAAATATGTTCTTCACAGATAAGGATCTCCACATTGGTTTTTACCTAGATTGAAAGAGGCAATCCTAATTGGATTAAAAAAACCCCTAAGCAATCCAGTGTATACTCAAAATAAGAAGATCAAATGACTGGAATAATACCTTATTCTTTTCAGTCTTGAAACAGTGATATCACTGGAAAAGATTAAATATTGAGTTGTTTATGTCCCTGGCTAACATAGTTTGGGACATTTTCCAATGTCATTTATAGTGCGGTAACATTGGGCTTGTAGCTGATACCTGCATTAGGCAAAACTGTAGGGGTACTTCACTTGGGAGTTGAGAAAGCATGGAAAGTGCAAGGTGGATTCAATACCAGGGTTGACTTGGGATGTCACAACCGTGACTTAGCAAGGCCATGGCTTGGACAAAGTTGTCTACCTAAAAGCAAGCATCTGGAGATGGGCAGGGTAGATTGAAGACCTCAATAATAAAAGAGTTAAGTCTCGGTCCTTTCCAAGTTGAGGAGTATTTGGTGCCTCGATGTCCCCTTGCTGTTCCGGTTTTCTACCATGGTCTCAACGTTGAGAAATGTGGGTTTCCTGTGCACACCCTGCTCCGTGTTTGTGCCTCTCACAAGGGGCTCTGTGCTGGCTGAAGGCATTTAAGCACAACTGCAACTTAAATCACAGAGATTAATGTATAGCTGTGGTCATACATGAAATATATCAGATTAATATTGGTTCCCTTTGCAAGGCTCCAGGGGGAAGTAAAATAGATTTGTAACATTTATTTTCAATAAATTATTTTTTGCCTCCAAACAAAATATTTTTTTCTATTTTGCTCGTAATTTTTGACTGCACAGTGACTTTTAACTTGGAATGGGCGACTTTCAGCAAGCCTTAGCAGCTCAGCTCATGTTAAAGCACAATGGTCTAAGCGAAGCAAGTGCTGAGCCTGTTTGGGTTGCAGGGATGCTGTGCGTGTGGCCCTGCTGCCTCCACTGCAAACTTCTTGCTGCTTCTCCAGTGTGTTAGTGAATCTCTCATAAAATACCCCTGCATGGTGGAGGACCTGTGGTCCCAAGCCCTGGGAAAGAGGGCAGGCAGGCTGACGTATTGCCCAGGTGTCAATGTTTTATTAGGTGAGTGCCTCTCGCTCTCCTTCCCATCAACACTGCTCTCTCTGCCAGGCTTTGAGTGTTGCCACCCCGTCTCTTCATCCGGACAGGGCTGCCAGGAGCCACTTACATTTCTGTCCCTTGCTGGGAGTTGAACACTCTCCAGGTCCCCTGATTTCTTCCCCCTCCTACTTCTAGGCTGTTTTGTTCCGGTTTTGGTTGGTTTCCCCCCCCCCACTTTGATAACGTAAAGTTTATTTATTTTCTTAATTAAAGCAGAAATTTCCCTGAAAAAGCAACTCTTTTCTATGAATCTAAGCCATGACATTTGCCTAAAAAAAGAATAATCTGGCCACTGGAGTGAAAATAAAAGAAACTGATGATAATGAGAATCACCATTAATAGCAACTGCATGAATATGGTATTTTGTAGTGTGGCTCTGTACTTAGCACGGAAGCTTAGAAATAATCAGATATCTTCTCTTTGGACAGCTCAGACGGCAATTAAAAGGTAGTGGTAACCTGCAAGATAGTAAATAATCGCCCTGGAGGTATAAACGAACCCCTCTCATTTATTAACATCACAAGAGTCCTGGCATCAATCTATAGCAGTTTAGATCAACTTCAGTGAGATGTTTCCCACGTTTCATTAGGCTGAGCTTGTTCCACTGGTTAAACAAAGAAAACACAGTAATAAATTATGTAGAATACACCTGGGCTCATGAGAGGACATGTTAAGCTTTCACAGCTTGGTATTTTTTTCACGTAATTTCTAGTTTATTTTGTACATTAAAAGTTTGTTTTGGCTGGGATTGAAATTTAATTTGTTCTTCAAAGAAACACAACAATGCAAATTCAAAGAGGAAGCTTTTGTTCTCTCTCTAGGAGTTCTGAAAGGTAATAATTATGAAATGATAGGATTTTAAATGAAAATGTCACTGGCAAAGGTTGAGGTTGAGAACAGCATAGACCTATGTAAAGCGAGAAAAGTCACATTTGATTCATGAACATAAATACAACCAGAATGATTTCATTTTAAATCATCTGATGATTTATTGTATAAATACTTTTTAATTTTGAAAGGAAGTTCTTCAAAGCATGGATGTCTGTGAGAACACAATGTAGCTTTGGAAAAACAGTGCTTGTATTAATAATAATGGTAATAGAAAGATTAATAAAATATAAACATATACCAGAAGAATAGTTATTTATATAAATTCTAACAATGACTATTGAGCAATACCCTAAATCAGATGTAGGAGTAAAGTTTTAAATTGTCTCTGTTCTCCATATCGTTACAGTGATCAGCATATCAATGGCCCTGTTTCTCTAGCTTTTTTCCCCCTACTCAATGAAAGTATTATGCCTCAAGGTTTAAAACAAATATATTCCTTCAAGTTTAGCTTCATACACTGTATTTCCTGATTTATCTGGAGAAATTTAACCCCTTCCACTTTGCCTGGTACCTACCTGTCTTTTCTCCTGGTTTTATTCATGAACATAGATGTTTCTACAAAGTGTGATTCGTTGATAGAAAAACTGTTTGCACACATGTTACCTGTCTCATGTACATCTTAATCAGGCATACTCTCATTGTCTGCTTGAGCAATATATTTTGATGGAGTTTTCTCATTAATGATATATGTTGGGTTTTCTCTCTAAACACTGGAGTACATTTTATGATGAAAACATTGGTTCAGCTTTGGAGTTAATATCAGAGAGTTATTGCTGCCCAAGAGAATGACCTACTAATGTTTATGCTGAATACATCTTACTGTCTTGCAGCAGGGTATAGCTCCCACGCAGGTATTAAATATTTTCACATGGAGAAGTTTCAAAATGTTGCTGGGGGTTATGAAGTGAGATGTAAAGAAAGAAAGGACATGGTGGTCTGCATTTCCTTGCTGACAAAAACATCTCTGCACTGTTTGCTATCTACATCTCATTTCAATTTTTTCTTTGAAAGAGCTCAGACGATATTATCGACTCCTTCTTGTTTGTTTTACTTCCTCTGAAGTCTGGATATAGCTGGTGACCCAGTTCTTCTCCTAGTGTTGCAATCTGTTTTTTGGGCTGACGCATTTATTTTGTCATTCAATGTCATGCTATCAGTGAGGCTGAAGAAGCCATCCTTCTTCCTGAACTGTTCCTGAGCTAAGGTTATATGAGATTTGAGTTATGCTAAAAGTTACTTTTTCAGTACCCAAAATTAGATGTCCTGGGATGCTAATTTTGATTGGACAAAGAAGGTTTCAGTTTCTGTTCCTGGGCTGTTGGATCAGCCTATAATAACCTAAGTTATTCTAAGGTTTTAAGTGGGAAATTCATTAATTCTAAATCCATTTCCTGTGTATGTGGATGCTTTTGAAAAGTGTTGGCAAAGAGGTGTGAATACAAGAGCAAATTTGTGGTGCAGTTAAAATCAGTAATATGTGTTTGTGAGGTTCATAAACCATTTTTTCCAATGTTTGTCTAGCTCTGTCTTGGCTATGGCCAAGAGACCAAAGGATACCTCATAACTGGTCATGAGAAGGACGTGGTAAACTGCCTGACAGAAGCTTTCGGAATATTCACAAGTACTCTCTACAGAAACTCTCATGTCTGTGGCAAGTATGAGAAAGTTTCTTGGTAATCATTCTTTAACAGATTCTGCTTTTTTATTTTGTTCTTTTTTTCTTATATTGGAGGTTAGCAGAGTTTCACAAAAACAGAGAAGCTACCAACGTTGTATCAATATATAAGCTGGAAAAGGGAATTTTGTATTTTGTCTGTAACTCTGTGTCATGAGGTACTGGACATTGATTAGATTCTAATTTCAACCATATAGCATAATTCTTACTTGAAATGAACAAAACCTCTTATGATTACCTGAACTAGTTCTGACTAGAATTTTCAGCCAGTTTTGCCAAAGCAAAAGGCAACACAGTTATTCCTTTGAATAATCAAATAAAAATGCACTTAACAGAACTCGTATTTTTTTGTGTTCATTTTAAAAAATATTCTTAAAAAAGGAATATTCTTTAAAAAGAAATATTGTTTAAAAAAGGGATTTGTTGGAAGGTGTTCTCATAGAAACTATTTAAAGAGCGTATATTTATTAAAAAGATAATTTTTTAGAATTCATATTGGATACCAATTTTTTCAAGGTTTTATAGTCTTTGCTTACTAGGTTACAAGATTACAAGCTACTGAAAGCTACTTCTGTCAAGAGTGTACAGTGCTGGTCTAGAAAATCTAGTAGATTTGCAATGATTTCGGCACAAATGACTGGAATTGGAAACTGGGGGAGGCCGTTAGCGTTCTTATTTCATTTTGCCTTCTCTTTCAGCTTTTTAAAAACATCTGTAGTCACAGTTATAATAGGTTATCTATGTGTATCTTTGCACCTATAAAATAAGCAGTCTTTCTTGCTGAACATAGGTCAAAATGTAGTCAGTGCTTAAACTTTTCTTGAACAAGACTTCTGTCGATTAAAATGGTGGACCTTACACTATGGCGTATTATTGTTACTCCCAGTTTGAATTTAAAAATACACAAATGAAAACCCCAAAGCTACATAGCTTGTATAATTATTCTTAATTGTATTTCATGTACTTTAGTTCATTATTTATGTTGTTTAGCAGCAGGTTAATGGTAATTCGATTCATTAAACAAACTTTTGTGGAACATTTACGCATCTTTTGGTGCAGAGTTGTTTCCTTCTAAAATGAAAGCTAATGGTAGGGGATCATGAATATACATTTCTCTTGCAATTTGAGCAATGGAACAAAAAAAAAAAAAAAGATGCCTGCAAGACTTTTCAATGGAACAGGTTGTTAGTCTTCAATGAAAATAATCATCATGATTGTATGAACCTCGAAGAAAGACCTTAGAGTGGACAAAAATTCTTACCAGAATTTTTCATCTATTTCATATCAGAGGAGAAAAATCTAGAAACTTGCTGTAGGTCAGTAAAAAATTTCTTATTGACACCACTGCAGATTACAGAAGTGGAAGTTTTTACATGGGCTGTCAGAAATGATGCTGTAAGGAAAAGAATGGCCTTGCATTCAGACGTGGTCATGTTAACTGATAAGTATTTGGCACATTTAAATAATTCAGTAGGCCTATTTTTACATGTGAAGAGTAAACAAATATTAGGGGAAAAAACTTCAGAAAAAGAGATGCTAAACCAAACATAAAGGTATCTCATTTTTATGTTGGTCTTGAAACAAGCCCAAGGCATTCTCCCGCACCTTTTTCAACATTATCTCCACCTGTAATAATAAAACATGTCTTCTGATTACTGTGCTTTCTATTATCTTATGTCTGTATCTAATTTATTTGCTATCCAGCCTTACTTTTCCTGTGTTCAGAAGTTTGTTCTTTTTTGGTAACGCAATCCAAGGTTGTGATTTAGTAGGTGGACATGCTGCTAGCCTCCCAACCCCCAGTTTTCTTACTGAAAACAGTTTTTAGTCGTAAAATGTTTCAGAACAAGATATGTATCAAACTAGAAAATGAGACTGCATTTAAGTGATGTATTTTTAAATTCATATAAAAAAGGGGGAGGCAAAATTGCCACTTCAGAAATACGGAATTGCAAAAGCCCCAAAAGTACAATAAGTCTTAATGCCATTGAAAACCTAATGCTCGCACAATGATTTCTAAAATATTAACGCATTTAGAATGCAAAGTTACTGACATATATATTGTCTTGGGTTCAGCAGTAGCAGTCATTTTTCTCCTTCTTGGTAGCTGGTGTAGCGCTGTGTTTTTGACTTTCGGCCTGGGAACTGAGCTGATAACAACAGTGCTTTCAGTTTCTGCTTGGTAATGTTTTGGTCTGACCAAGGACTTTCTGAGCCTCATGCTCTGCCAGGGAGGCGGGGAAGCCGGGAGGAAGCAGGGACAGGACACCTGACCCAAACTGACCAAAGAGGTATTCCGTGCCACAGCACGTCATGCCCAGGATGAAAAAGAGAGAACAGAGACCCAGAAGGGTGGGGGTGCACTGCGTAGTTGGGCTTGGTATCAGGTGGTGAGCGATTGTATTCTTTTCCCTTGTATTTCTCTTGTCATTATTATTATTGGTGGTAGCAGTAGTGGTTTTGTGTTATGCCTTAGTTACTAAACTGTTCTCATCTCAACCTGTGGGAGTTGCATTCTTTCGATTCTCTTTCCCATCCCTCAGGGAATGGGAATGAGAAAACTGCTTGGCTGAGAGGCTTAAACCACAACATATATGTTCAAAGTTACTTTAATATATATGTTCTCAAAATTATTTGGTCTGCTTATGCTCCAGCACTTTAACTGATATACACATTAAAAAACCTGAGAAAATTAGAATGTGAGTGTAAGATAATCTATTAAATTGGGAGAATTTTTGCACAACACATTTACAATGTGTGAAAAATGGATAAATCAATTTTTTGTCCTGGTGTTACATGATTTTCTTGCATGTGTGCATTCATTATATAGAGTTAAAAGTAGAGACCCTCATAACTAGCAGGAGATCATAAGCTTCAATATGTTTCTTTGGTAAAAAGCTCACTGCAGGTCTTGTTTTAAGACCTTTGTGGTGTTACAGCCAGATGCAATATTCATCCCTTGAAGTTCATGTCAATGGAAGCCTTCCCATTGTTTTCAATGGATACTGGAGCAGGCCCTTATTATTCTTCTGAGGCATAGTCTCCTTTGTTGTGATCCAAAAACCATGCGATTATCAAGACAGAGGAGATAGTGTGTGTGAGTGATTTATGCTTTGCTTGTTTCTGTTGTCTACAGGACATGGGTTTACTACAAGATGAACTCTGAATTCAGGAAATTACCCACATTGTCAGCAAATTTGCTTGTCCTTCTTTAGCATTATGAACAGCCTATTTTTCATGTTTTAGAAATATCTGAATGCTGGACTTTGATATATTATTACCACATGGTCATATCACAATAAACTTTCCACTGCATACATACAGACTTAGGATTCTTAGAAAAAATAGTATCAAAGGAGCAATACCCTTGGGTCCCTGCAGAGATCCAAAGAAAAAGCTCTCCCTAGAGCTGGCTCAGTTTTACTTTTCCCATAGATAATCGCAGTACACAGGAGTCAGAGGTTCCAGTCTCAAATTTACCCTGAAGAATGAGGAATTTGGGGAAAAGAAGCATGCAGACAGGATGGGTAGTTGGAGAGAGAGAGATGCCAATCTGCTTAAAAGTGGTAAACCAAAAATATCATAAAAAGCTCAAAACTGTCAATGTGTTTTTATCTAAAAGCAACACATACTGATATCAAGGCAAGTTTTGTGTATGGAAAGGCTACGTAAAGTCCCTAATTTGTTGCATGGAAGAGAAGCTGCATTTAGGGTCTGCTATTTTTTACGGGAATTTTTTATTACTGGAAGGGAAATTATGAACCTGCCCTTGAGAAAAAGGCAGGGGTTTATTATCTCCCTTGCAAGAGGGCTGGGAATTTACCTTTCCTACATGTTTTGTTTAAGCACACAGAAGTTGAGGAAGAGCTGATTAAGATTCTCTAAGAGTGGAAGAGTTAGTCCTGAGCCAAATCTGATGGCCAGGTGTGTAATTTGGGAAACACAATTTGGGTTTTGGATGGGGGTTTTTTCCTCTTAAAGTCCTTGTAAATAGCAAAATGGTGACTCTCTGAGCTGATTTGTATCTATGCTGAGAGCAGGGTTTTGTTAAGAGATGAGACAGCTGTGAATAAGGGCTTTGTTTTCTGTTATTAGCTACAGGAAAGGACAGTGTGTCCATTTGAACTTAACTTTCTATCCTTTCAAAGTATCAGCCTGAGGATCTGAAAGCAAACAAATTTTTTAAAAAAGGCCATCATTTTTATCAAGCTTGAAACTCCTTTCTTTGTGGCTTATCAAGTACTGGAAGAGTGGCCCAGTGGGGATGTTAGAAGAGGTTATCATTGAAGTTGTTCATCATCCAGTTGCAGAAGGCTGTGAGTGACCCTCTTTAGCTCTAAGGTTGGACTTTTTTTGAGCAGGGATTGGGCCAGATGACTCCAGATCTGCCTCCCAAACTTAAGTATCCTGTGTTTTCCTGCCAAAATGAGCCATGCCATACCCAGATATGTGTAGGTGAAGTTTGTGTTGATCTTACAGCTTTTACTGACTTAAAGCATGTATTTGGGAAGGAAAGTAGGGCACAGATCTGTTTTCCAATGAACCTAGGTATTTTCTATTAAACATAAATACTTCTCATATCTTCCCTTTTAGATATGTAACAATAGGAGGCACGTCTAACAATTTTAAATTGGCTTGGTAGAAGCACTTTGTACTGAAGCATTCTGCTTTCTGCTCTGGCACTTTATTAACACTGTAAAATACTGAAGTGCAGCAGAGAACCACTGAGTCAAAAGAAATTAATGCAATATGTTGAAATAAGGAAAATATCACTGGAGTCAAAGAGGATCCCAGTATCCCCCATAGCCTGCAGTTTGGAACTTTGCAAATGCCACTGAGCAGGTCGGCTGTGAAGCAATCCTGTTTAATAATGCTCAGCTGCTGAGGTAGCCCTCACCTCTCCAGAGTTGACAATGCAGCATCTGATCATTTGGGTTTTGGAGCTCAGCTCTGTATTTCGTAAGCCAGTTTCAAACACCAGCAGATTGGCTGCTTACGGGTTCAATACCCAAGCAGGCAAAAAGAAACTCTTTTCTAATTTTGTAAAAGTTGGAGGCTTAATCCACTGAATTTTAGTGACAAAGAAGTAGCTCAGCAGCTTTTTATGGAGGGAAGGATAAGAGGAACTTTCTTTTTATATTCCTCTAATTCTCTTTGAAAGCATGAGCTTCCTCTTACATGTCTAAGATTGCTCCTGGAAACAAATTTCAAGGTTTACATTTGCATGAAAAACCTGTATGTAGAATCCTTTTTTTACCATGTTTTTGTTCTGTGTAACTTCCCATGTCTTGAGTTTTGCCATTCAGGAGAAACTGGGGGATCATTTTGGCAATTATTATTTGCTCATAACTATAAAGTCTCATCCACCACATCTTACAGTCTCATGTGCAATGGGGATAAGCTCAAATGAGCTTACTGCATTAATATTTTTAGACCTGATCTGCATATTTTATCCTCTTTCTTTGGTGATCTGAAGCAAGTTTACTTTATAATGATCAAGCAGTCCCCGCTTTCACTGTGTACCTTTATTACAAGATACAATATTTTTTTCAAAACACGTAACAAAAAAGCTGCATGGATTTCCAGGGCAAATGACGTTACAACTATAGCGCTACAACCTGACTTTAGATCGTAACAGAGTAAGTGAGCAGGAAAAAAAGTATTTTGTTTATAGCCACCCAACCAGAATAGGTGTATTCTTCTAACTTACTGGTATAATTTACATTTGCAAACAGACAGCTCCCAAACATTTCTTGTGAGGTTCTGGATATTTTTCCTCCCACTTGTAAATAGAAGCCGCTGATTTCTTATGATTTTTTTGCACTTCTGTTTCTTTTTCTTGCTAGCAAAACTGAAGTAAAAGTGCCTCTAGATGTTCCTGGGCAGTTGGAATGCGCTGTGTTGAGTTTGGTTGTGAAACAGGGGAAAGTTCAAGAGATTAGAGCTTTTTGTTTTATTTGAATCAGTTGAGCTCAAGAACTCCAATAAGCTGTAATTTGTACCTGACAAAACCAGGAGCATTATCCTTGGGAGTCTTCTTGGGAGCCAGCATGCTGCTTTCTGCAAGCAAGGGTTACTTAGGCGGAGGCCCCAGACCCTTCTTTTAATAATTCCTCCTTTAAATCTTTATTACAGGGTTGGTAGTGTACCTTTATTTGCATTTAGCTGCATTCACTATCTACTTGCTACTTTAAAGATCTAAATCTTTCTGTGCAATGCCAGAGTTGTTGATCCTGCTGCATGGATTAGCCATTTAAAAGTGTGTTCTTGGCTGTGCAGGTTCATGCATCGTATCCATTTCTCTAACGTTAGGAACACCACCCATTGACAGCAGGCCTCATCAACAAGTACAGTCAGAAAATGGCCAGGAATGTCAAATATTTATCCCTTTTAAAAAATTTAATATGTTCTCCTGGGGCCTGATTACAGAATTTTTTAATGCTTGCAAATTTCTTCAGTGCAACAGTACTAGTTTGTTTCCAAGGAAACAAATGTACTTATACTGCACTGCACACATTCTTAATCATTAAATTCTATAATCTCCTTGGCTTGTTCTTTCTTTTTCTCTCTCCCCCCGTCTTTCTTTGAATAGGTACCTTCTAAAAATTGTTTGGGTTTTCTTTGTTTTTTTTTTTTTGTTTTGTTTTTTTTTTTTCACTGGAGTCCCCAGATACTATTTAACTGCAGGTAAATTTTCAAATATGTTCTCAATAAAAGACTGTTTCAAATTACTGAAAAAAACCACAACCTTAATTGTGAAGAGCTTTTATGAAATCATCTTAATCAAGATAAATATGTATTCTTTATTCTTCTACTACTTAATGTGCAAATTTATTTTTCTGAAGCAGATCTTTACTGTGGTTTGATGTGAGATGGCTGGAGATGAGTGATATTTGAAAATCAATCTTAAATGTATTCTTTTTAATTCAGGCTCTGCAGATTATATATGTTTTGGTAGCACTGTTTCTGTAGAGGAAAAAGTACATAAATATATATGGTACATTATAGATATATGTATTTGCATATAAGATACTGACTTTGAATTCTTCCTTCAAAATATACTAAATATTAACTGAGAACTAATAGGAGCTCACTGGAGGGACTACACATTTTTAAAGTGACGTTTTAGCATTCAAACCATTCATATTCTTCAATCTGAGTGTAATTTTTATCTAAATTATTTCAGAGGAAAATTGATTCATCTGACTATAGTGCTCCTAAGACCAGTAGGAAGCTCATCATCTTAATATTGAATCTTTAAATCCTTTCCACTGGGGATGATTAACAGCTTTGTCAAGTGTTTATTTTACTTTAAGAAGAATATGTAATTTCCTGGCATAACTCAGACAGATTTCAGTCTATTTCTTCTTTTGCATGTCACATTCATGCTGTAGGTTAGCATGATCTAACCTACCTCTATTAGACTTCTATTTTGTGCAGTAAAAGGATAGCCTAATAAGTTTTCATAGTTTAATGAGCATACATCAGTTTGCCCTATGATTCATTTATACTTAATAAATAAAAAACCCTCAGCAGTCCTGATAAGAAGTAATAACAGAGAATTACTTCCAGATGGCACTTTTGCTATACTACACGTGTGGTCTTCAGCTACCCATGGGACATAAACCCTGTATTAGCACAGTGATGGGCTGCTCACATGACTGCTGTCTGGAAGGCAGTGGTGAACCCTTCTTAGTGGCAGGACAAGAACAAGCAATAGAGTTATGTGGAAGTATTTAGCTGTGCAGTGACATTTACATTCTCAGCTTTGCACTCGTAGTCTCGGGGCAGGCATAAGCAGAAGCTAATGCAAAAGACAGTGTCCTGTATGCAGCCATATTGTTGTGGTTTAATTAAGATGCCTTAGTTGGGCTAGCTGATAATCTACAGGTTTAGTCATATAGTGTGTCAGGCCATAAAAGGTTACTGAAACATGCCCAACCTCTAAAAAAAAAAAAAAAAATTAAAAAATTTGCACTTGTATAATTTTCCATGTCTAATGATATAAAACACCAAACCCTTTTTGGGGGATTTCATTTGTAACCTTTTCCTTCCTTAGCTGCTCATATAAAATAACTGTGTTTTGGCTACAGCTTCAGTGTTAAGTGTAAGATATTATGAAACAAAGGGAGTGAGAAAAAGGTATAATGACAAAAAGGTATATCAAGAGATTACTATGAACGTTTACAAATCTGAATTATTCTCACTTGTCCAAGACAGGAGAAAATTCTGTCCTTGTGCTGCTGTTTGTCCAGCTAAATCTCAGCTTTACGAGGGAGTGAAGGTGCAAAAAGTACATAAACAACTTAACTTTACCGTGGCCAGTAATGAGCTGTGTCTGGTTTGAACCCTTTCATGCACATTGGAAAAGTAGTAGATTTTGGGGAGTTGGGGGGGGGGGGGGAGAGGGAGGCAGGCAGTTTGCTAGAATCTGTAGTTTCTCTTCTGGGATGAGATTAATTACAGCCAAAACCATCGGTGAATGCTCCTTCTTTAAGAATAAATGTTGTAAGCATGATTGCCTTCAAAACAGGAGTGACACAAATCTATTCTGTTGTGAAATGGTATCATCAAGTATTGTTTGGTTTTGGTGTTTTGCAGAAAGTGCTATGTGCTCTTTTCTCTCCAATTTCCTGCTCAAAGTCTAAAATAGAAATTGCAGATTAGAAAATCCTTTGAGAATGAGGTTCAGCAAGTGAAACTGCTTGAAGGTAAGTTTCATACTAGTTTGACTGAATTTAATGAGCCATTGTTAGGAACCAAGCAAGCAAGTATTCTAGTGAGGCAGGAGGTATACACAAGCTGTCTTTTCAAGAAACCATTGTAAATCTGGTAACAAAGAGAGCCTGACTTTCTCCTTGAATTACCATGTTGACAAAAAGTATACTGCATGCACTGATAGGAAATGAGATACATTCTGCTAGTAAAGAAAATTAAACCTTAAATTTAACTCTATAAAGCCTAATGCTGGGGGCAAGGGAAAAGCCAGAGTCATGCTGAAAAGCAAGCTGTTGCATTAGAGTGAAACACAGGCTGTGTGTAACTCCTTGTTCTGAAGCAGAACATTTTGTGCAACTTTGCTGTATGATTAACAAATGTATTTTAACACAAACTAAAAAGCACAGGGAGAAAAAACAGAAAACAACACCCAAACTGTAGCAGGCTGTGTCTTTAACCAGTAGGAATTAAACAATTCGCTTTGTTACCTAGGAGGCATCAAGGTAAAGGTCTCCAGTTCTGAGGGGCTGTGTTCACTCAGTGCTTGCTAACCTTGGGCTGGCTGCTTACAATGTGTATCTTTTCTTTAGCCTGAAAAGGGTTTTTTAATATTTAAAATTATTAGTTTATAGTATCCATGTAATTTCTTCAGCCATAGGGCTTTAATTTCTTTGATGTGCATCTCTGTTCCAGCTGGTATTCCTACCACTCCTGCTGTCTCTTAGCCCTAAGTAAGGTTTCTCTCTTTGTTAAAGCTGGTGCCACTGATTTATCCTCAGCTCTGAGAAGGGCTTTTATCCATTTTAAAAGTGATGCTGCTGAGACAGCTTTCCTTTGCCCTGAGAAGAAGATTTTTTATTCATGTTTGGTGGTTGGTTGGTTATTTGGCGTGTTTTTCCCTTTCCATTACAAAGTATGTTTATGGAGATGTGTATTTCTCATGGGTTGTCTGTGGGTTCCCTTTACCCAGTGCTCATTCGCAGCTGAAGCATTTGGGGGTAAATAGGAAATTTCCCATCTTTCCAGGAGTGTGGGTCTCCCCAGCCCATGGGGGTCACATGCAGTCTTGCCCTAAAGAGGATCTTGGCTGCACTGGAGTGGAAGACAAGAACTGAGGTTTTTCTCATTCAGGGTCTTTCGTCAGGGAAGATTAGGCTGGACGTTTCCCCTTAAACTATTGAAAAAGTGTTTCCTCCATGTATGTTCTGGAGCCAGTAATTTCCTTATGAATGTAGCTCACAATCTGCTATTTAAAATAAATGCATTTAGTTTATATATTTGTGGCTTCTGGACTCACCTTCTTAGACTGTTTTTCCCCTTTTAATGGTTGTCACCTATTCTATACGCAGTACTCGACAACTTTTTTTTTAGAAATGTATTTAATATGAAAATGTTTTGAGTTATCTTTATACAGATGGCTAAAGGTATCTTTTGAAGTCATCTGGTTTTCCTTGGTGTCTTAGGTTGTTGGAACACACCAGAAACATTTATTTTATGTACCACCTTTAATGTAGACAAATCCTAAAATATTTTATATTAATCTTAATAAAAAGAACACATATCAAATACCTGAAAACTAGTAAAATTCAGTAGAGTTAGATTTATAAGATCTTATAAAAATGCTGCAGATCACTCTTAAAAACGGAAGCAGACTGAATATGGAAGGTGCTGATCAGGAGAACTCAGAGACTGGACACTCAAGTGAAGACTTTTTCTCAGAGGATCCTGTAATACCTGCTGCAATTCAGAATCTATTGTTAAAAAAGAAAAAAGGAAAAATAAAAGAGTTTATTTAGTTTTAAAAGTAGCAAGTCATTCCATCAAAGACAAAATTAACTTGTAACTTGGTATAACCGAAGGCCCTGCTGTCATCTACACGCTGAAAAAGAGTTTCAGCCTTTTAACAGTTTTCTTTTTCGGAGTCAGTCAGAATTATGAACGATCTGGAATATCTTATACTGCCTGCAGACTAGACAAAATGCTGTTATGCAGGCCAGCAAATAAAGCTTTGCACTAATCAAATGCTCTGCTGAATAAAATATGAGCATGTTATTTTGCATAATAAATAGCAAGCCAAAATATAGATTGAACAGTAGTACTAATAAATAAATTAGATCATCTAAAGCTGGTTTTTGGAAAAAAAATGTCTAACTTCATCAATTATGCATGTACATGTGTGTACGCATATGAGTGTGCATGTGCATTAGTGTGTGTAAAGGGAGAGGTAAAATGGTGGCAATATATGATTTTTTCTCTACCTTTTTGGTGTCACTCTCTCTTTGAATTGTTGAGAGCTGTACTGGAGAAACAAGAACCCTTGGTAGTACTTTTTCTTTCTTTCCTGATATCTTGCTGCAAATGGCATAAGGTTAGGTGCTATCTATAATGCAAGGAAGGTGAGAAGCTATTCCTGTCGGTAGTGGCAAGTGCTCTTAATACAGAAAGAATGAGTTAAAGAAACGCTTCTTGCTTTCCCTTGCAAATCCAAAACCTTGCATTCAGTTTCTGTTTTCCTGAAACAAAACAGTTCCTCTTTGAATTGGTATAAAAACAGTTGAACTATTTCATTTATGGTAGCTGAGGGTCTGGCCCCTATGTCTGCACATAGGTGACTGAAGATACACTACGGGATTGCAGGTGCCTGACCAGAGCATCACTTCCCAGGTGCTGGTGCTCCCTGGCTTTGGGAAGTTTTATTCCCAATAGGGAAGACCAGAAAAGGTGAAATATTTTTTTTTTCATACGTGTAGATTTTCAATGAGAAACTTTAAAGGAAAAACAAGGCTATTGCCATAGTGAAGGCCTATTATGTACATTAACAAAAAAGCTGTTGGGAAAAGGTATTTCCAAACAGTTCTGGCATACATTTTTAAGCCTACATCTCATTTATTTCCTTCCTATATGCAGGCTGTATGGAGATGTTTAAGCAGCCCAGTGTCAAACTAGACTTTAATTTTTGTCTAAAAGTCTATAGGACAGAAGGGATTTGTGGTACCACTGCCGTAAATCATTACAGCAATTGAAATGGACACAAGTAAGGATGCTTTTTTGGGAGGGAAATTGTGTCACCTGGCACCACTGGCTGCCACCAAAGCAGTAACAAAAATCTGAGGATGTTGGTAAATTTTCATTTATCTCATTTCCTCTTTTTTTTTTTTTTTCCCAATCATGGGAGATCATTGGCTTATTTTTAGAGCAAGTGTCAGGAAACTGCTTTGCCTCTTCTCTTTGCTTTCAGTTTCTACTCTGAGGCTACAATGAAGAGCCAGGCAGGAGTCCTTCTGGTAGGGTACAAAGGTTTTTAGGGTAGCTTACAGCTTTTCTTCATGCCAAACTGAAATTCTCAAGGGGGAAGTGTCTGAATCTCCAGGGACAGAGGGAGCAGAGCAAGCAAGAAGTGAACTTGTCTCAGGGCTGCACCACACTCAGTCCATTCCCAAGTTTCTTCTCAAAAATGACACCTAGAAGACACCCACAAGACACGTAAACCCATAATGGGAGGATTATCTTTTATTCCTCTCTTTTCTCTGTTCCACAAAGTCAGGCAATGCCCAAGACCATTTGCTGTTATTTCTTGATGAATCTAGGGTTGGGACATATTTTTCCTAAACCTACAGCTTATGTTTTCAATTACAGCTTTAAATTTTCCCCTTTGATGACCATAACCACCACCTTCCCCTCTTCTTTGGAATGCTCATTCCTTCCACATCTCCCTTTAGGAAAAAAAAGGGATTTTTAACTTTTTTTTCCCCCTTACCTCCTAATGCAACAAGTTTAATCTTCAGAACTGTTCTCCCAGTTTATCTCAACTAATACCCATCTATTATTCAGGGAAACACCCTCACCCATCCTGCTGTCAGCGTCTTGGATATCTATAAGTAATGTCACTTTCAAATGCCCCAGATGTCTGGCTTTCTGCTTAGAATCCATATTCCTGAACATAATCTTCAACCTGTTCTTTTATTTGTAAATAAACATGAACATTTTCCATAGTGACAAATACAGAAAAACAACAAAACCCATGTTCATAACAACCATTTTCTAAAGTCAAAGTTCCTTTTTCCAGAAACAGTTAATCCTAAATAAGCACACTTATAAAATATATTATCTATTTGCAGGTAATTTGTTATTAGAAAGCAAGGTCCATATTTGTCATGTAATTTATTCTCAGTCAGTAACTTAAGTGTGTCTTTTTGTCTCTTGGACCTCTGTGTACGTTAAAAAAGAATAACAAATCCTATTAAATGAAAGAAGTTGTATTCACATTCCTGCTTTCTACTGAATTTGTCTTTCCTTGAAACTTCTTGGCTTACCTATTGGTGATGGATAACACCACATTTTATTAAAGATCTGCAGAGTTTTTCCTAAGATGTTATATAGTGTTATTTGTTTTTAGACAGTAACTCTTACAAAATCTTCTTAGATTTCTATAGGTGATAACAGGAAAGAAGAATAATGAGATGAAACTTTTTCTTTCAGGTTTATTTAACTGAGAAACAAATTATTTCATAGTCTCTCATTAGTTATTTCCATGGATTCTAATGACAAGGTGCCAACTTTCACACTTGAAACAGGTTAATTAATGAGGTAGTAATGAAATCGGGTGATACCTGCATGTTGGTGTGCCACAGCTCCCAATAATGTGCTTAAATGTCTGTAAACCTGAAAGGATATTTTCAGCTTCAGCTCTTCTCAGCACTGTATAAATAAATGCTTGCTAGCTAATAGGCAAACTATTTTTAAAGTTGTACTTTGGTTGCCTTTATTACTTATGTGATGTAAAGGAGATGTTGATAATTCTGCTCCTTTTAAGACTATAAAGGGACACCAAGAAAGCTGGAAGTGTTTATTTTCCTTCTATCCACTGGCCATATGTGTTAAATATTTTAATGCTATTTCTTTCCCCTGGGAAAAAAAAAAAAAAAAAAAAAAAAAATTCACGATCTTTTAGGGTAAAATCGATGCAGGAATGCAAGCAATTAGGAAGAACCAAGGTTAAAAAGGTAGCACGTGTACACAAGGAAGGAAACACATTTGAGAAAGAGAAAAGGGGAAGAAAAAAAATGAAGTTTTAGGCTTCCCAAGAGCAAGTATAAATAGCTATGTAAAATATACCTAATTTAAGAAATATCTTAATAATCTTTAAAAGAATCCCAATGAGGTATCCTTATCTAGAAGTGCCACTTACAGACAGTTGTGTTGGAAGGAATATAAAGAAATGGTTGATTTTAATTTTTGTGTTTGAAGTTTTAAGACGCAGGTGGCTAAATTATTTGTGGCAAATAAAATATTCCACAAATTTTATGTTATTTTTTTTCTTGCCTGTGATTTGCTCGTGCTGCTATTCTGATTTCTGGGAATGTATTTGTTTTTTGGGGCTTTTTTTTAATATTTACTGGATAGTTTATTCAAACAAGTGTTGGTCTTATTCTTGCACTGATCATTTCTACTAGTCATTGTTTATAATGCATAATTTGTCATCAGAATCACATGGGTATTGTTTGCATTCTCTTACTGGATATTTGACTGTTCTTAAAATGGGGAATAACAAGGATAGAAAGTGAAGGAAGAATAACAAATCATAGAATCATAGAATAGTTAGGGTTGGAAAGGACCTTAAGATCATCTAGTTCCAACCCCCCTGCCATGGGCAGGGACACCTCCCACTAAACCATGACACCCAAGGCTATGTCCAGTCCAGCCTATAGGGGCCTAACTTAAAAGGTCTTGCAAATATTTGTATGAATAAACTAGTCAGATCTCATCTCAACACTAGTAGAGAGCAAATAACATGACCCCACAGAAAACAGCAAAGCAAATTTCCAAGACATATATGTAGAAGTAATCTTCAACAAGTATTTTGGATTGTTTGGCCACGTATGTCCCAGTGTTTCCTCATAGTGAGCTGGATACTGAACTTGAAGGCGCCTTCCTAGGAAATGAGTGTAAGTATCCAACCCAAAGCATTCTATAATTCTGTGAACTAAATTCATGGTATTTATTGGATTTATTTTTTAAATGAACCTCTTAAAAACATCCTTTCATTCTTCACGTTGATTTCTGATAATTTTTTTGTAAGCCTAATAAAAGATTTCAGGAAAGTTCTATTGATTGATTAGATACTTGGCTATGGAAACAGACAGTAGTTTTCTTTACTTCCTCTAGCGCACTCTTCTAATAACATTTTGGTCCATGTTTTGTTTTCTGGGAGAAGGATTGCTTGTTTTCTTGCATTTAACCGGTGGGATCGTCGTTTAGGCACAGTTTTCTTTCCTGGGATAGAACTTAATATAGCTGGAAGTACTAGGAAGTCAGCAAGTAATTGATAAATGCAGTGAATAAATGGTGACTTATCCAACAAAAGTGAAATTTAAGTTCTCAGGTCTAGGTGGTCTAAAAAGATGAAACTTCATTCTACTGGGGTATGCTGAATAGTGATTCCACAACCAGTGCATCTCTGTCTTGTCTCTCTCTCTCTTTTTATTTTACATTACAGTTACCAGCCATGATCTTCATTCAGAACTTATTGTGGGTGACGGGCCATAATCCTTTTTCCTGACCAGCTATAACAAAAGAAAAAAGAACAAACTCACCCAAATCCAAAAATCCCCAAAACAAAATAAATAACCCATCATGCAAAACAAAAGCCTTTCATGCTACTTAGAACAGCAGTACGTTATGCAGAGTTTCACTTATTCTGAGAGCAGTATAGAGAAATAACAAATGCCACAGCACAGATCTTTTTAAAACTTTTGTTTAAAAAAAGATGCAGTTTCCCCAAGTTGTGGGGAAGAGAAAAAAACAAGGTGGAATTGCAAACATGCATATCATTACTGCAACTGGATTCCATTTATTTTCCTTTGCAAAATAAATTACATAAATGGCATTTGTATTGTTAGCTATTCTTCATTCAGAGATTGGGATAATTAGGTTTCAAATACAGTGATGTTTTAAAACACATTTAATTTAGTAAAATCGGTAAGGAATCTACAGCAATTAAAAATAAAGGACAAAAGTTTCTTTTGCCTTCCTGCGTAATTTGGGGTGAATTTAGACTATGGCATTAGAAATACAAAAGGTAACTAAAAATGCCATTAAATGAAATGTTCCCAGTCGAAGCAATTTCTTTCTTAACAGAAAGTAAAATACAAACAGAGATTACTAAAACCCTGCTGTGTTTAATTTAAGTGTATGTAAGCCTTTTACTCACAGTTATTTTGTCTGGAGATAATCATGTACATCCTCAGTGGTCAGAGCTGTGAAGCGTGTGTTGTCAAAAGTTGCTCACTCTTTGATTCCCCCTCACTTCTGTCAGCCATGGTTCACATCATGCAAGCTTAGCTCATTCATCTTCTGACAGGGTGGGATTCTCCCATTTCTGTCTCCATCAATTTGTTCCTGTCGCCTCTGGATTGCTTGCAGAAATACCGAAAAAGTGTGTGAGTTGTGTGTAAATTATTGTTATTTATATGGCTAACAGTAACAAACTGTAGGCATAGAGCATATTAGCTCTTTACAGTGTGGCAGCAATAGGCAGGATAGGTTTTTAAACTAAAGGGAAAATTCAGCATCTACTACAGATTCATTATTCTACAGAAATGAAAGAGTTGGAGATGCATTAGATACAGAACCGTACAGTGACAAAGGCAGTGTTCTGAAGAGGTTTGATTTATACATCTGAGAAGCAATTACATGCAGCAAGAAATTAGGGGCCAGTGCCTACAATATGGTCCTCTGTAAGGTGAGGAAGTCAATGCAGAGTTTGCCTGCAAAAAGGGGTACCGCAGGGGAAGTTTCTTTTGTTGCAGAGATATTTTGTATTGATGCTTTATATTTGTACCTTATATCTAGTCTAAACGTACTCCAAGAGAAGTGAGGGTTTTTTGTTACCCAGGGCTGGAAATGTCTTGATTCATAACAAAGTGTTCAGATGTAGGCACTGTTTAGCCAGTTGCTATTTCTTCTTTAGGGAGCAGAAATTGCATTTAATGCAATGCAGTGGAAGCAGAGCGGATGCAAAATGGTTTCCATTTGCCAATCATAGAATGTTGAATAACTGCAGCAGCCACCAGCTGGGGATGAGCCAAAAGCCGCTCTGGATTTGAGGCTGATGTGCTCCTCAACTGGCAAAGGCAAAATTGCAGTACCCCAGAGCTCAGGAGTCAGACAAAGCAAAATGAAACTGGGAGATTTAACTGCGGCCTGACAGCCAGCATGGACACCCTGCTGTCAGCGTGTCCCATCCTGCCACCTTAGGTAGTATCTCAGACTCATCAGGTGCTTTGGCTTGCTCTGGCATGCTTGTTTGTGTTGCCCTTAATTTTCAGTATATGCTACTGCTTTAGCTGCATATGGATTTTACAGCTAGGCACAAAAATATTATATTTTTAGGGGTTCAGCTCCTGTGAGACTGGAGGGGAAAAAACAGTGCACCAAGCAATGGTCAAGCAAGTCGTCCTCAAACATACATTTGCATTTTGTATTCCTTCACTTGCACAAAACATGTTGTACTCTCATATATAGATCATCAAGCGAGTGAAACATAAGTTACTCAGCTGCATTCGAGTGATATTTTATAATAGCAGAAAAAAGTGTACTGAAAGCGTGCCTTCCTGTTTGTGTTTATTTCCACTCATAGCTGTAGTATACTAGTTGTTTTGCAAACAGAAAAGGAGTAACGCTTCAGAGTCTCATTAAGTCAGTCTTTGCAGAGAGGTGGAAATCTGGTGCAGGGAGGGCATATGCCTTGTCCCTGTTATAGTTAAACTATTTGTAAGACAGTTAAATTTCTTGCAAGACAAGTTGTGGTGATATTTGCATGTAACTTGATGGCATGAGTGCAATTATTTTTTGTAGGCTGTGGTGTTTATGCTGTCACAGCTTCATATGGGGGCCATAGAGAGAGGTCTTTTGGGAGGCAATTGCTTTGGCAATGGGAACATTCATGCCTACTGTCACAGGTACAATCCATACTGCTGGGGGATGTGGACCTTCAAGGAAGGTGTGAAGTTAGCATCTCTTCTGGTGCCTCTGACTTAGGTCTTGAACCAGACAAAGATTTAGTAGCCAGCCTCACCTCCTTGAGCCACAGGGTGAAGGCTCGTCATGTGGAGAAAGTCAGCTGGGGAGAAGCATTGAATTCCCACTATCATGGATGCTTTCCAAAGGCAAGTCCTTGTTACTGAGGTAGACACCTTTCCTGGGCAAAGCTTTTGAAGAAAATGTTTCATTCTGTTTTTCCACTGAGGGGTTGGGTATTTGTTTTAATTTGTTTTGGATTTCTGTTGAGCATGGTGACATAAATTATAAGCTACTTCTGTGAACTCAAGCTCAATTCACTCCCATAAAAAAAAAGTCACATCTCCTACCCTCCAGGAAAAAAGGTATTTCCCTCCATCATCTGGGTAGGAGAAAACAAAGATGACCATAATATTAAATAAAACCTTTATATCTTCTTAGATTTTTCTGTTGTCTTTGGCACAGTGGGTAAAGTAGCTCTGACATGTCTAGCTCTTCTAACTAGAGAGAGCATTAAGGCAGTTAGCTCTCTCTGGGGAAGAACATCTGCCAGGAGGTATCTCAAGAGCCCTGCTCTTCTTTAATGTGCTCTGGGAAACTGAGTATGAATTAGGTGCATGCAATGCACAGTCTGGCTCTCTGTTTCAGCTGGCCTGACTTTTGAACTTAATGCTACGCCACTTACCCTAGCTGGGAGACATGACTGGCAGAAATTAAAAAAGGAGGGGGAAAAAAAAGAGTTTGTATTCAAATAAAAAATAGTGACAAAATCTGCATTAGATTGACTGGATATAAAGCAATTGTAAATAGGTGCATTTATTTTTTTTTGTAAGTATTGCGCTGGGGTTTTTTACCTTGTATTTGAACTGCTCAGTATAGCTTAGCTGCTCTAGAGCTTCCACAAACTTCTGGGTGCTTTGGAAGGGAGATTTTCCTCAGTTACAATCTTTTGTCCTGTAGTAATCCATCTGACAGCAAAACTGAACAGAAACATCTCCTTGGCACGAGGAGACACTGAACATATGCAATAACTGTTTGTTAACTAAGGAGATATCAGAATTCAATGTGAAATCTGTTCGGAAACTCTAATGTCTTAATATCAGCGATGTCCTGTAGAAAGATGATTTTATCAGTGCTACAAAATCCTATTGATCTAGCTACTGTGAGCAAGTGTTTGGTGTTTTCTTGAGCAAAGGAAAGAACAGGCAAGTAAAATAGTTCCATTATTTTGTGAAACATTATCATTGTGGTTATGAACAGTAAGCATTTCTGTGCCTCTGCTGGTATATTGTCGTGATAGTTTTGCAGGGAAGAGTTACAGTGTGTGTCCATGGAAAAAAATGCATTTCTGGCCAAATTAAGAAGAAATTATAAATGCTGGGAAGGCATATAGAATATTATAAGTCCTTTGGCAGTCTTTTAATATTAATTAGACTACTATTAGGGTGGAAGTTATTTTGTATGGAGAACTTCTGTGCTATTCTTTTTGTGTATGCATGATGGTCATCTTAGTCCTGTCTCTAGATTTTCATAATATATTTTATTTTTGTAGAGGTTTGACGGAAAAGCTAGTATCTGTAGTATCTGTAGTCAGTTATCTGCTACAGAATGCAAGTCACTTGCGTGTTTCAGGAAGACTTGGATTGCTATCAAGATATGTTCTAACCATAAACTACTAGGTTACTAAAAAACTAAACTTGGAGAACAGTTAAAGCGTAAGGTTAGGAAATAATCACAAGTACCAGTGACTACCTTTAATCATAGCCTAGTTTGCCAAGAAGAATTCCCTTGGTATAATGTATTTTCTTCTGTACCAAATTATAGAAGATTATAGGCTCTTTACTTCAGGGAAGTCTTGTTGTTATTTCCCAACATAAAATGTTATTATCTACCTGATAAGCATTGTCTGCATGAAAATGCAAATGCTGTATTGCAGCAGTGTTGTTTTTCATTAGATCACGTATTATTAGACATGTTAAGCTTATTTCCGTTAACCTAAAAAATAAAAATAATAAAAAACCCAGACCTGTTTTTAGTTCTGGAAATGAGGTTTTATTGAATTATATGAATTATGGTTATGTGCAGATACTTGGAATGAAACTGTTTCTGAGGAACTAAAGGGAAAGTTACAGTTTTGA
Organism: Ara ararauna; assembly: GCA_028858755.1. Taxonomy (NCBI): domain Eukaryota; kingdom Metazoa; phylum Chordata; class Aves; order Psittaciformes; family Psittacidae; genus Ara; species Ara ararauna. Next base: position 52,166,997 of record CM054381.1, read on the forward strand.
AGTTTATAAAAAGCTCCAGTTTGGAATTAAAAAAAATCCTTCCCTGCATCCCACCCTCCCCCTTGGTCTCCTTTTGGCACTGGGAAAATCCTTACGCTGATGGAAGTCAGAATGATGAGCAGTCGGTCTTGCCAGGGAAGTCTAGCAGATGCAGTGTGAAGAACTTGCTCCTCTTTAATTAAAGTGGGGATTAGAATCAGCTTCTGGATGCTTCAGAAACCACCTTTTCACTCTATCAGAAACAGATCTCTCCCCCTTGTCATATTCTCAGACACCTAGGACTCAGGATAGCTGAGCTTTGTAATATTCTTAGAATTAGATAAGTTTATACTGAATTCTGCTTCTTTCCAGATATTCACTGTCAAAATAGTCTTCACATTTCTCTTTGCTCAAATTGCCCTTTTCTGAATCAGAGAATTGCTTGGATCACTGTTGAATAGCTAGTTAAATTGCTCATTATGCACAGTTTTCTGGTAAATGTTTTTTTTATATTTGGGAGCCAATCCTGATTTCTCTGAATGCCCTAGTTATTTTTAGATACTTTACAAACATTAGCTGTAGGTGTTCACATATTTTTCATTTTGGCTATTTCCTATTCATCCTTGATTCTTGATGTATGCTATTGGTGTCCCAAGACATACGATATTTCCCGCTCTCTTGTTGATTAGATCATTGAAGCTTTTTTAAAGAGGGGAATAATTAATAGTGCTTTGTGAATAATCAAATGAAAAGGCAATTAATGAATAATGCACACCCAGCACAAATTTTTAGACATTGATCATCTGTTAATTTTGTGCAATCTTTTGAATTCACATATATTTTCATTCATAAACTTATCACATGTGTATGCAAAGCTTGAATGCTGCTGGCCAATGAATGACAGCAAAGAAAAATCAGCATATTTCTTCACAAAAAAAACCCCACGTAGCTGTATCCATGTTCCAGCTCTTCTCACTAGGTTTTGGTGACTCAGTTCTTCTATTCTAATCATCACATAAAAGCACAGTCTAAAGCAATATATTTTACAACATATTACACAGCCGCTGTGCTGTACCCAAGTTCCAAGAACTTTGTGGTTTTGGTAAACCTGCTAAGCAGCACTGGGATGGATCTGCCTAGAAGCCTCTGACCATGTCTTTAGTTTACAGTTGTCTCTGTTAATAGATGCCTGGTTTTGATGGACTGTGTGTCTCGTCTTTGTGATACGTGGAAGCTTTACAGTTTTGGTGGTTGTTTTTCCTTTGTTTCAATTTCCTCTAATGTGCAGCAAGTTGGAGATTGGAAAGGCTTCAAATCTATATTTGGCAGATGATGCCATACAAATTTTCATAGCTAGTCTTGCAGGATTGGAAGTGTTTAACTTTGCTTGCTTGGCTCAACCAGGTCTCTTTTAGTTCCTCTCCTAGGGAACCCTCTAACAGCGCGGGACAACTCTGTAGCTGGGTAGAAATGTGTCCTGTCATCCGTGGCTGGCAGAACTACTGCTGAATTTAAGGATGATCTCTGGCCAGCATTTGAGTTCCTGGTACAGTAAGTGCATAGAAAAAGTCACAGTTTCCAGAAGGCTAAGATCATCAGTCTGCTAAAAAAGGTTCTGTCTCCAGATAACTGGTGGGAAATACTGAGTGAGGAAGTCCTACCACATTTCTACTGATCCGTCAGCCTCTCAGTGTGCACAGCCCTGAACCCTTAAACCAGCGTATACACAATTTTTCAAAGGTTGGACGCATGCCTCACTGCTTTCTGCATTTTTGAATTGCAATTCACGATGTAGCTAAAGCCATTTACCCATTAAACAACTTCAGTTTCCTCTTCTAGTTGTGGAAATTCAGACACCCTTATCCAGCAAGTAGTCAGGACCTATGGCCCATTGCAGATGCTGGGAAGAAGCACCACTGGGCTCTGGTTCCTGCTGCTGTGCAAAAGCCTTTGTATTTGTTTTGCAGTATTTGAAGGATGCATATGATGCATTTTGTGTGGCACCTAATCTTTGCATTGTATGCTAGTGGTGAAGATGATTGCCAGACTAGGGAGGAGAAGGGGCACTTCCCAATTCTTCAGCCAGGCCATAGGTATGCAGTTCCAGCAAGCCTGGACCAGCTCTGGGCTGTTCAGCACAGCACCAGGACCAGGTGACAAACCCTGCCTAAACTCAATCCTGTAGCTGCGCAGTGTCGAGAAGTCAGCTAAGCATTTGAGGAACAAAGTTTAGGCTTAGGCATCTAAGTCCGTGCTGGCAAAACTGATTCTTGGGTACTTAAATGAACCTGACTCTTATGTACTTTGTTTGGGATGAAAGACACTGTTAAGGTATAAATTAAATCTGTTCTTGCTGGATTTAACCATTACAATGTTTTTGTGCTGTGCTGTGCTTGCTTCTGAAGGGAAAATGTTGCCTGGGTCGCCTTTCTTCTCATAGCCTATGAAACCCTCCAGACCTCAAAAAAGTGGGGTACTCATGGGGAAATCTGTGTAACAGCAACAGACGTACCATTTTCTTTCCTACTGCTTTGAGGTTCCCGTATCATCGCTATTTTTGCTTAATATGGTACAAAAAAAAAAAAAAAAAAGGTTTTTTGTTTTGCTCAGATGAGTTCTAAGACTTTGGAGTAAATTTATAGGTAGCACTCCGCTGTTCAATGATTGTTTGAAACATACATTGCAAAATCTTGCAATCAAAATAAAATACATTTTTGAACTTTATTAGTTGTGACTAATCCACATAGCTTTGAACATAGATTATAGTGAATTATAAATAGACAATTTATAGCTTTTTATTTATCATGCTCATCTAAGTGAGCAATATTTTATTAATACAATAAAAATATAATGAACAAGTAGATGAAGTTTGTTAACTTAAGCTGAAAATAGAATAATTTAGCATTACCAGTGCTTTTCACTCATTTGCTTCTGTTGGCCTGAAGTTGCATGTGCATGTGTATTTATGTGAGTGTATGCACATACATATGAAGTATACACTCACATATATATATATACTTCTTTTTTTCTGTTTTAATTGTAATTCATAACTACTGAGCTACAGTTTATTATAAGGTTACTCAAGACAAACTTTTCCATTTCCTCTATTATCCAAACAGAATGGTTTATGGTCAGCCTGGTCAGGATCAAATTCAAATGGCCTCAGAGTTCAAAGGAATGGTGATGACTCTGGCAAACCATTTTTGTAATCTGTAAATTCCATTCCTACAAAAATAAGTTGGCTAGAGTTTGTAATGGGCATGGCAAGATTTTGCAAGGTCAAGAGAAAAGGCAGTGCTGTGTTTTGACCCTGCCTCAGGACAGACTGCATGTTTGTACATGGCTTCATCTTACACGGATTCAAAATTTTTAATTTGGGGGGGGGGGGGGTTAGCTTTCTTATTGATTAATGTTTAAATATGTGTATATACATGTAACTGTGCCACTGCAGTAAGGGTATAAAAGCTCTGATCTACATCTAACAGAGTAATCTGGGGTCTTTCCACTGGATTCATGTAGGAAGGCTCATGTGCAGGGAGGAGAAATGTGTGGAGGCTTCTTCTGGTTTGGTTGTTACTTGAAGGTACACATGTACCAAGACCTGTGCGTGAGTAATTCACCACTGCAGCACCAGGAGCCAGGAGTGTTAGGCTTCTTGCCTGAAGGGGGATACTGAGCTGTTGCTGTTGGAGCAGCTTAATCTGTCCTCGGGGGGGCGAGGGGGGGGTGTACAAGTACATTGGTAAAAGCTGCTTAAAATCTGCTTTTAGGGCTACCAACCCTTTATTCACATTCCTATCCCACCTGTCTTACAGATCATCACTTCCTCGAGGTCATCCCTCCTAACTCATGCCCACACATGCACGCAGTTTTCTCTATAGTAGAAAAGCAGAAAAGGTCTCATTCCTACTTGTGTGAGCAAAGCTATGTTGTTCTTAAGGAAAGCTGTAAGTTGTTTCTTCTATGACTTGCCTCAGACTTGGAACAGTGAGTATTTTTGATACTGGTTCCTCAGAAAGCTATGGAGTGAAAACACGCTTCACTTTATCCTGAAAAGATAAGATCAGGATACTGTAGAGATAAGACATCTCTCAGAGTGTCTTCTCAAAGAGATTCCTTACAACCCAAAAGCAAGTCCCTGTTGAGCAAAATCCTTTCTGAGGCCAGAATAACTCTTACAGCTATTGTCATGAACATGGAGGAAAATTGTCCTTACATTGCTTTAGCCCATAAGGATTCAAAATACAATTTTTAATAAGTTTGTGTATCAACACAGAGGCTAAAGGCTTGAGTCCCACAGCAGGACATTACTCTTTCAGGTACTGGGCAAGTACAGAGGTGAAAATATTGTGGCTAACAAAAAGGGCTGAAGCCTGGTAGAAACAGTGGGGTAAAGAGTTGGAAATTGAACATGGAAGTTTACTGCCCGTTGTGATAAAATTAAGCTTTAGAGGTGCAATTCTTTTTTTCCCTTTCCTTTCCTTTCCTTTCTTTTTTCTTTTCTTTTCTTTTCTTTTCTTTTCTTTTCTTTTCTTTTCTTTTCTTTTCTTTTCTTTTCTTTTTCTTCTCTTTCCTTTTCTCCTTTCCTTTTCTCCTTTCCTTTTCTCCTTTCCTTTTCTCCTTTCCTTTCCTTTCCTTTCCTTTTTTGTTGTGGTTTTTTTTTTGGTTTTCTTTCTTTGGTTTTGATTCTTTTTTCTTCTTTTTTTTTTTCAACTAAGCGTATTTTGACATTTGGAGAATTCCTACCTTTTTTTTCAGTAATGTAGGGGTTAGAGTTGTGATGCAGTTTCGAGGGCTAGAGATCAGATGTGCACTCCCATACTTCAACATCACATTACTGATCCCCCGTTTCCACCCAAGGGACTTGAGCTGTGCTGTTGGTGGGGCAGAGCTAGCTGAGCTCTGCAGCTGTGCTCCACAGACATAGGGAAAGTGCTGAGGGGAGCAGCTCATCCCTGAGAGCATTGAAACACTGGCCAGAGAGAGGTCTGACCCACAAGTACATGCACCAAAATGCAGGTTTCCAAGGGATTACCCTGTCAAAATCATTGATGTGTACCTATTGTGAGTGCCTGGATATTAGGTGCAGGTTTAACGGGGAAGAAGCATGGAGGATCAGCATTTTGAACATAGCCCTCTAAAACTTGCTCTTGTCTCACTTGAGGCCCCTCTATTCCTCTGTGTGTCTAGCTTATAGGAGCATCCCTTTGAGCTTGTCATGTTGATTGATGATTGCTGTTGGAACCTATCACATTGTACTGGGTATGTTGATATAAAATGTTCTTCTGAAAGCAAATTAGATATCTTCTTAAGGTGGTACTAATTCTGAGATGTTTTAAAAGATGTACAATTAAGTCGCCTGCAATATACAGTGATCTTAAACGTATTTAGCAGACACGGCTTTATGAACTTAGCACCATTGCATTGCATAGTTTATAATAATGTTCTACAAGCCTGCAACATTAAAGAAGCCTTGCAGTGTTAATACTGTTAGAAATAATACAAATGGGATTCAATAAAATGTTTGTCTGACTAATTTCAGGCTTTTTTAGAGACTGTAAGTAGATGAAAGAAGAAAAAGATGTTAACCTCTTAAAAAACTGGCTTTGAACTAGGAGACATTAGGGTGCAGTTGAAAGATATTTTTGAAATTTCCTGGACCTTTCTACTAGTCTCCTACTGGAGCAAAGTAATTATAGCTCTGCTTGGCTAAATACTTTTTTTTTTCTCTCTCTTAGAAAAGAGAAAAAATCAAAATGCCTCCAGCTCAAGGTATTTTGCATTCCACCAGGAAGTTTTATGCATGGGGTTAGTCAGGTTCAAAATTTTTTTAGTTTGGGTAGGGACTACCAAGATTCAGATCTTACAAGCAAGGTACCAGCATTTACGGCCTTAGCTAGTGCTTTTTGAATCTAATGTGAGCTGAGCTAATGGAAGTTGACTTATCTCAATTTTTTCATCCTAACGCCTAATGACTACATTAGGAATCTGCCCAAGATAAAAAAGTGTGAAATATGCCTTCTAATTTATAATGCAGATTTTTGCATAACAGGATCAAAACTCTTATCCTGTTGTGAATGTAACATCAGAGTAAAATAACAAGCACTGTACCAGTTAACATGCAAGCTAATCTGACAAAGGCATTTTTCCATTCATTTACAGAGTGACTGTCGTCCTGAAAAACTCTTGGGAGATAAATGAAACAAAACAAAACAAAATAAAACTTTAATCATTTCCATAACAAAAATTAAGCAACTGTGGCATACATAGGGAGGTTTAGAAGGAAGAAGAAAAGAAAAATGGATAAAGAAAAATGATGAAAAAAGTCAATAAAATTCAACAGACTGTTGCGTCAAGAAAACAATAGTGAAAAAAACCTCTTTTCTCATGAGAACAATTGTAATGAGTATGGGAAAGTGGTATTGAACCAATTCTCTTCTCAATCTTCAGATCTTTATCATGTGATCCTCTTAGGATGCCACAATCTAGTTTTCCTAAAGGCCTGTATAAGCATGTTCAGTGGAAAATCTGTCTACTAGCAGGTGTCTTTTAACTTTATTTTGTCTTCAACATCAAATAAAAATTAGGAGAATAAATTAGTTGATAAGTATTAGGAAAGCAGGTGAAAAGCAGGAGGATTGTGTCACAGAAAGGTTTCTAGCTTATCCACAGGCTGCAGCATTTAATAAGGGAGTTGACCCAATCCCTCTGTTGAGCTCATCTTAATAAAAAAATGACCAGAAATTAAATTGTATATATATAACTTTGAATTTGGGATGCAACATTAAGTCATAATGAGCTTAATAAATTAATTGCATGAAGGTCTGTAATGGGTAACTAAAAATATAACTGATGAGTTACAAAGCAAACAGTTTTGAAAGGAGCATCAGATCATTCTGATTATTTCAGGAGAAAGAGTATGGCTCTGCACAGATAACTCCAGAGCATTTTTCCTTGATGAATCAAATAGATGAAAATATTTTGTCCATATATCCAGCAGAAGGCAAAAGAAAAACCACATTGTTTTACTTTTTCTGCAGAACGTACAAATATTCCTTTCTGTCTTACCATTACGTTGACAAGTTGGGCACATTCATTGAGAAAGTGAATCAATAAGGTGGACTTAAACACAATATTTGTTTTGGCTAATAACACAAAAAGCAACTATATTCCATGTAAAACTTGTAATGATTGTTATACCAGAAAACAGGCCTTGGAATATAAAAAATATATATTAAAAGGAGATGGCAGGACATAAATATATAACTGAAACCATTACTGCCAAGTCTAACAGCGGGATATAGCAGCTTAGTGTACAAATTGTTTCGAACCATAGAAGCATAATGGCAAGCCTGTTTTATTTTAGGAAGCAGAATATTTTCATTAGGTACTGGTTATCTGCGGGTTTTTGGATTTGAAAGGACTGAAGAGTTTCAAAATGAGAACAAGATCCATATGTTATCATGCTACTATAAAATAAAAAAAGTAAATAACCATGTCTGAATAGCTTTAGTAGTAAAGACATGGTCATTATTTTTCAGTTGTAGAAGTAGGTGAAGGTGAAGGCTTTTTCCACCCTCTGTGCTGGCCTCAGTGTCCAGCTGGAGACCAGTAACAAGTGGTGTCCCTCAGGGATCGGTGTTGGGACTGATCTTGTTCAACATCTTTGTTGGTGACATGGACAGTGGGATTGAGTGTGCCCTCAGCAGGTTTGCCGATGACACCAAGCTGTGTGGTTCGGTTGATAAGCTGGAGGGAAGGAATGCCATCCAGAGGGACCTTGCCACGCTTGTGAGGTTGGCTGATGCCAACCTGAAGAAGTTCAACCATGCCAAGTGCAAGGTCCTACACCTGGGTTGGAGCAATCCCAGGCACAGCTCCAGGTTGGGCAGGGAAGAGATGGAGGGCAGCCCTGCAGAGAAGGACTTGGGGGTGTTGGTCTATGAGAAAGTGAACGTGAGCCGGCAGTGTGCGCTTGCAGCCCAGAAAGCCAGCCCTATCCTGGGCTGCATCAAAAGGGGTGTGACCAGCAGGTCGAGGGAGATGATCCTGCCCCTCTACTCTGCTCTTGTGGGACCTCACTTGGAGTATTGTGTGCAGTTCTGGTGTCCTCAACATAAAAAGGACATGGAACTGTTGGAACAAGTCCAGAGGAGGGCCACGAGGATGATCAGGACTGGAGCACCTCCCTTATGAAGATAGGCTGAGAAAGTTGGGGCTGTTCAGCCTGGAGAAGAGAAGGCTGCTTGGAGACCTCATAGCAGCTTTCCAGTATCTGAAGGGGCCTATAGGAATGCTGGGGAGGGACTCTTCATGAGGGACTGTAGTGATAGGACAAGGGGTAATGGGTTCAAACTTAAACAGGGGAAGTTTAGATTGGATATGAGGAAGAAATTCTTTCCTGTAAGGGTGGTGAGGCAGTGGAATGGGTTGCCCAGGGAAGTTGTGAATGCTCCATCACTGGCGGTGTTGAAGGCCAGGTTGGACATAGCCTTGGATGGCATGTTTTAGTGGGAGGTGTCCCTGCCTCTGGCAGGGGGGTTGGAACTAGATGATCTTAAAGGTCCTTTCCAACCCTAACTATTCTATGATTCTATGAAAAAAAACTGCTCAGCAATCGTGGCATGCTGACCACTTTCCAAGAAAACTTGATCACAGTTAGCATATGCAAAAAGCTGCAACCATGAATAATAGGAGAATGAAAGTTTTCCTTAAAAAAGCATGTTTTATAAAGATTTTTTTGCTCCAACCACCAGTTTATGCAAATATCCTTTATCCTCTGGGGTATATTATGGGTTAGAGAGTGGCCAGTGCCTGGGAGCTTTGTGGGTGGGGGTGGGTCTCGTCCTGAGTGTGATCAATGAACTCAATTACGACCCCATTCCAGAGACTTTCAGCCTTAGTTTACAGTGATACATAGTTGCCGCCATCCCTGACACTTCTCCCAAAATCTCTTCAATAAATGAGAGGATACCAGAAAACTCTGACTTTGTTTCTTCTTCCCCCCCCCCCCCCCCCCTTTTTTTTTTTTAACAGCTCTTCTGGGTCCCCAGTTGATTTTCTTCGCAAGGTTAGTTGCTAATACATTCCTAGCACCCATGCATTATTAATGCTCACCGCTCTCCAAGGTGGCAGTGACAAATAGGGAGCAAAATTCACTGACTAGTGGGGAATGTACTTTTTAGTCATGCTTGAATTTTTCAATCCATTCTGCTTGTTGAGGATTTTGCAGTGGAGATACTGTAGCAAAATATGATTTTTTCTTTTTTTTTTTTTTTTTTTTTTTCCAAACCTAAGAAGCACTCTAGTAACCAGTGGAAAGCTTATGAGGCAGGGCTTTTCCCAGGAGGCTTTCAGGGGGAGTAGTGCAAAAAGTACCTTTGATGTTTCCAGTAACATGGAAGTCATTGTTTTTCCTCCCATGTAGTAAGTGGCAGTTTTGACTGCAAATCAACTATGCATGCAGTCAAGTAAATTATAATATTTTAACTAGGCTGTGCATGCCAGCTGTAGCATTCCCAGAAATAATACCAAGTGTGTATCATGAGAAACATTGATTTTTAATGTGCAGATTTGTTTCTTCAGATATAAAACTCTATTAATTTTGCAATATAAAGAAGCAATCTGTGAAATACATTCTTAGACCGTTATTGGTTACTATAAATCCCACTAGTAGTACTAGCACACTTGTTTAATTCAGAATTACTTCATTTAAAGTGTGATTTTGTTCATGTGCTGGAGGTGCTAAAGGTTTGGCAAATACCTCTTTAACGTAACAAATAGCTGACTGTAAATATTAGGCTAATTCTTCCTAACATTTAATAGAGGGATAACTCACTGGGCAGCATAATGAATTCTTTGCTAATGTACGTACATAGGGGAGTAACATCTTCATGCAGCCATCAGAAATGTACAAAAAATTTGTGTATTTATGTCTTGGTGACTCCTGATGTTTGACAAGCTCTGCACCATAGGCATATCAATAAGGCAGCTTTGGAGCAAGATTTGCTTTAGGGCCCCGGAGGGCCCAGATATGCATGGTCAAGAAGTCCTAGGCCAGAGCAAAGAAAGGCACAATGCGGGGTCCACAACTCAAATTCTCAGTCCGTCACCAGCCAGCTATGTACCTTTTTAGGTCAGAAACACTTAGAGTTGTTCTGAGCTGTTAGCTTTTTTCCCAAAATCCTAAGTGTGTCAGCTGGGAAATCATAAAAGCAGCTGCTCCCTTTGCAGGTCTTACTGTACCTTGCTCGCAGGTGGTTATGAGAGCACAGAATTGGGATAAAAGAACAACTTAGTAAAATCTGACATATTCTTCAGTATGATGATGGTCTTTTGGACAGATATACCATCTGATATTTTACTTAGATAAATGTAGTCTAAGGATTAATCTACTGACCTCACTATTGCTTTCTTTTTCCTCTTTACCTGCCGCCTGGTTTGCAGACTGACTTTCTTATCTTCCCTGCTAGCCTAAAACTGGTAGTAGATTTATATGTGCAATTAGAATTAAGAATAGCAAATTGAGAATTAGAAACATATCCTGGGCCGTCACTGACAGGCTAGCATTTGAGGCTACCTTGGTTTTGAGTTTGTTATCTGAGTCACTGCGCCTACACTGAGGTCTGCAACTGCAAGTTAATACAAAGGAAAAAGCTGCTATGGTGTAAGTGGGAGCTGAAATCATGCCACTTAGGAGGATACATGGAGAACCAGAGACCAGTAATTTTCAAATTAGAGCAGGAAAGGGATTATAATTTTTAACACTGATTCACAAAAATTAAAATGAATTTGGGATATGAAAAACATTCTGCTATCCTTGCACATCACCCTAAACATAAACATATCTTTATATGTGTCAGAAAGGCTTTTCCCAGACGGGAATATTCTTTACAAGTCCTCAGAAGTATCCCACATTTCTCAGTATGTCCTTCACAAAGCTGTGTTTCTCCTGTGTTTCCTAGTCTACCAGCTTCTACATTGCCTGTTATCCCCACTTAACCACTCTTTATACCCCATGCGATCCTGCCAGTACAGCAGTGAAACTGTGGGGAACCACAGCACGTGGGCAAGACTGTGAGGATGCGTGAAGAGACACGAAGTACAGGAAGAAGAGTAACCATGGAGGGAGTACTTACCACTCCTATAGAGACGGGCTGAGAGAGTTGGGGTTGTTCAGCCTGGAGAAGAGAGGGCTCCAGGGAGACCTTAGAGCAGCTTCCAGTGCCTAAAGGGAATGACAAGAAAGCTGGAGAGGGTTTTTTACAGGGGCCTGTAGGGACAGAACAAGGGGGAATGACTTTAAGCTGACACAGGGGAGATTTAGATAAGATGTTAGAAAGAAGTTCTTCCCTGTGAGGGTGGTGAGGTACTGGCCTCAGAGAAGCTCTTGACTGCCCCATCCCTGACAGTGTTCCAGGCCAGGTTAGATGGTGTTTTGAGAAACCTGGTCTAGTGGAAGGTGTTCCTGCCTGTGGCAAGGAGTGTGGAGCTAGATGAGCTTTAAGGTGCTTTCCAACTCAAATAATTCTGTGTTTCTATGGTTCTGTAAATTTTTGTATGGTCTTTAGAGTGAGGTTAAATTCCTGTACTGGCATGAATATCAGTGTGGCTTTAAGCTTTTCAATAAGGCTGGTGTCTTTTTTTCCTTCTGCAGTATTTTCATGTGTTCAGTGCAAAGTCATTTGCATATTGAAAGTCAATTCTGAGACAATGACAGCACATCCTTTCCAATAATGATCCTTAAGAAACAAATAAGAATCATAAAAGTGAAAGAATCATCAGTTTTCCAGTGAGTTACATGTCACAGGAGTTGATAAGGAACACTACGTAAGATAAGGAGATAGGAGGAAAATTCAAAGTAAGAGTAGAAAGTGAAGATGACAGAGAATAAGCATGTGGAAATGAGGGGTGATAGCTCAGAGAACATTAGATTAGAAAGGGATGAAAGTGTCAGAAAGGAACCAGAGAGCAGCAGATTGGCTTAAAAAAAAAAAAAACCCATGTTCAGGAGATGTTGATGGAATCCATCCAGCATCTGAACGACTCAATGAATAGCAGACTGTTGAAACTAGATGAGACACTAACTAATTTAGTTCAGGCTGTCAATAATTTGAATCAGAATGTTGCTGTATTCAGTGCTAATATGAAGACTGATTTCAGAAGCTTAAGGTTTTCAGAAGCTGAGATGAGACTGTGCCATTATTTTCCAGTTGTTATTGTTCAGAAATTGTTGAAAGAAATTTTATCAATTCAGTGTTACTGATGTATATAATTTTTAATATTTAACAGTGTTTCTTGCATTTTTAAGTTATGACCCGTATTACCTACTTCAGAGGGTGGGGTGTATGCTAGGAAAGGGCATAGTCCAGCATTACATGTACAGCTGCTCTGACTCCTCAGATGGAATGCTGGTATGAGGGGCGGGGAAACAAATTCAAAGTCCTGTCTTTGGCAAAAGCCCTAGATACTCCCTTCCAATCTGCAGTGTCAGAAAACTGAAATACTTAGCGAATCCTTTCATGTCTGTTGGCTTCATTTAACAAACGTCTGTTCAGTTATCATAGGTTAAAGGAAAGTATTTATTTTTAAAAAACATTTTACTCATTTTAGAGATTTAGCAAATACGAGTTAAAGAGAAATTCATAGAGGGTTTTTTCTTTTTTTTATTTTTTAAACTGTAATTTGTGTTACAGGGACATGAAGTAATTTAACAGAAACAGAAAACTGTTTGCAGATGAGAGATTTTAGGTGGGGGAAAAGAACGTTTTCCCAGGATAAATGTCCACCACTAAAGAATAAAAAGCTACGCAGAAAACTTATTTAGGCTCTTGGAAGCATAGAAAAAACTGTCCAACAGTGAGCAGAAATTGGACCATTACCATACCAGTTCAGCACAAATCACAGTACAACTTTAAGGTATTGGTCTCAGTATCTTCACACTGTATGAATTTTCTTAATAATTCTTCCAAGTCATCAATCTGTTGAATTCCATTTTAGTATCTATATAGGCTGGATTAAGAAGATGTCAGACGATATTGCAGAGATATGGCCTATGCCTTAAAAAATCAGAAAGCAAACTACAGAATGTAGAAACCACCAAGGGAAAGCACAATCAGGGTGCTGAGGTGTGGAGGCATTAGGAAACTCTGTATTTTATGCTCTTCAGCCTGGAGCACATAGCTCAACCACTCATTCTCCAAACTCTTGGGCTATGACAAAGGGGTAGATCTCTGAGCAATGGGGTCCCATTGGGATATTCTGGTCTGAAGTCAGCTGGGATTTTACTTACTTGGTAGGGCAATGTTTCACCATCATATTTGCTCCCGGTGGATGTCATATTTCCCAGCGTAAAGTGAGGATCTGAGTATGCAGCTGGCTTTTCTTATTTTTATATAGCTGTATTGGACGTGTGAAGAGTTGGTTAAAAGATTCAGGGAGCTAAAACATTTAAATGAGACACAACGGAATTTGGAAAACAAGGGTTTTGTGGAAAGGAAAAGCTGGAAGGCAAGAAAAGAGGCTGTTCCTATTTTGTTTGCCTGTTTGCAGAGGTGTGAGCTGCTGCTTTTGTCTTTCCTCTTTCCCCTGATGCATTCAGTCTCCATTTTCACAATAATGTTATATCTTCCTAGTGCTTTATTGCATTCAGCTATACTGATGTGCTTATTCTTCCATATCCTTTCCATGTGTCTGTGGGATATCTCCTAGTGCCTATGCTGTAAGGTGTGTGCTGATATTTTTCCAAGGTGTGTTAAATGCGCACCAGGTAGGGATAAGGCCTCATTTGGAGCTGCTGCAGTGTATAACTCATTCTTCAGAACACATGCTATGGTCTGGGGAACAAAATATTATTTGGAAAAATGCATAATGCATTCAGTACTTCCACTTCTTCATGTGTCTGCTGTCCATACCAATGGACCTGCTGTTGCCATCCCTATGCCAGGAAAGGACTCTCTGCCTGACGCCCAGTGACATAGGGTTTTCTCATGTTTTGTGTCACTCACAGTTCATTTGTAAGGTCTAGGGTGAAGGTTGTTGGTTTTGGTTTCCTCTTTTCAGTTTGTAAAAGCTTAATGCATATTTTCTTGCAGGTAAATAAATAAATAATGAGCTGGAAACCATTAACAGCTGTGTAGGCAGATGGGTCTAGGCTTACGCTGTGAGTCAAGATCTCTGAGAAAGCCTCGAAAGAAATGTGGGTTATGATGACGGGATGAAGAAAACCCCAAATCCAAACCACTTGTTGGCTGAGTCACTGGTGCAGGAACACAAGAGCCCCTTTCCTATAAGACCTTATTTATACAAGAGATGATAGTTTAGAGAGACACCAAAGTCACCCAGAAGACAAAACAGACAGAGGACAGGCTGCTAAGAGTGCTTTGCAGAGTCAGTAATGTAGCAATGGTCAGCAGTAAATACATCCTCTGACTCTCTGGATAGTTTTTGTTCTTTGTTTTTCCTTCTGCTGCTCTGGCTTAATCTCTTTTATGAAGAGCAATTTATCTTACTCCCTCTGTCTTCATCATATTAGGGGAACAGGTGAAGTAGCTGAATTTCCAAAGGCAGCAGCGATGCGTGCCATATATGATAGGGCATGACCTATTCCTAGCTCTGAATTTCTCATTTTTACCAGCACATACATAGCTGTAGCCTTATTTTTCAAAGGCACTTTACTGTACACACACAATTATTTAAACAATTTGTACGTAATTCAGTTTTATACTGACAGATCTCTTGAAATCTTTTGTATCCACATATCAAAAAGTCTACGAAAGGAAAACCTATATCAGCCTGAAATGTTACAGCTTCCAGTAGAAGATAATGCTATATCATCCAGAATTTCTACAATCATTTGAGTGTTGCATGCAACAAAATTCAAATACTATTCTGTTGATGATAAGGTAAAAACCAAAATTGTACGGATTATTATTAAATCACTTTTGTTGTTGTTGTTAAGCACTAGTTTTTCTTATGCTACATAGGTTTTTTGAAAATTGCTACTTCTTGGTGTTGTCTACTGGAGATTGTTCTTGGATTTTAGGTCAGTCTGTATTTAGTCGAGTTCTTGCAAGGAGATGTTGTATTGTTGATAGTTTAGCAAGTATATGGTCAGACATCCCTTTCAGAGTTGAATTTCCTGTTTAGCAGGCAACATCTGCCCTGTTCCATCTTCTTGTTTTGTATCAAAAGCGTGTTAAACGGTTTTGAAAGAAATGTTGTTACCAAATTTAAAATATCCAGTATTCAACTCTCATAGCTTTTCTACTGCTTATACTGGAGGAGAAAAAATGTTATTGAAGGCTTCTTCAGACTTCAGGTGATGCAAACTGGTGTAGCTGTATTGTATGTATGAACTGAATCATCATGAATCCAATTTAAATTTCCATTTATGTCCTTCAAAACTTAGTGAAGACGAAAGACATGTTAGTATAGGCCAGAAATTTGGCATGCCAAGTTCCATTTAGGGGATATTTTTTTCAGATGTGGAATACACTCCTGTGAACCAGGATTTATAGCAGAAATGCTGACAGACAATATTGGTGATACTGTTCTAATTTATTTGTGTTGAATGTTTTTTTCATCTCTTTCCCTTTTAATGATCTAAGTCTTTTTGCATCTGGCAGTATGTTTCCTCACTGTTTACCTTTCCTGCCAAAGCAGTAGATCATCCATCTATGACTATGCTTTTCTTAATTTCTTGCTCTCTGTCTTTAATATCTGTAGCCAATTTTCCATTTATTCTAGGACTCCTGTGCCTCTGATGTTGCCCTATCAAAAATTCTTTCAAGTTGCAATTTTTTAATTGTTAAACATGTGGTTGTGTTCTGGTATGTTTTTACCATAAACAATGAAATATCCTACATCTACTCCTAGTTGGCATTTGCTGTAAAAATAATAAGCCTGTTCTCTTTAGATCAGGGTGTTTCGTGCTGCATCTGCTGGGTAACACTGACATTTTTTCCACTTCCTGGGTGCTCAGGACCTCTTTGTGCTCACTTTACCAACCACAAGAGCACTGGAAAACATTGATAACCGGAAGGAGCATGTTAGGAATTTGAATCTCAGATGTATCTATTATATTATATTATGTAATATATCTCTCTAAAACGAAACTGATGATAGTGTAATTCAGTGACATTTACATTTTTGGAACATAACCTCTGCCATCACATTTTGCTGTAGCAGTAACAACTGTCAAATCTGTGATCAGATGAATATGCTCCTATTGCAGCTGGAGAGAGGGTGGATCCATGGTTGTCTGGGTTTTTAAAAGCTGAAGGCTACAGGCAGGGAATGGGGTTTGACCAAACATCCTATAATACAGCACCAGCACTTCTTACAAGCCTTTAGGCCCTAGTGAAGAATCAGCAGGGTTTTGGGGACATCTCTTGTAAAGAGGTTTAGGGCAGTAGGAAACATATTCCAGTCCAAGAGGAGACCCAAGTTCAAGGGTCTTATTTTCTTTTCCTTCTGTCTCACATCATCTGCCTTTTTGAGACTTGCTTCTTCTGCCCTCAGCTTAGGACCTGAAACACACATTCCTTTGGTGTACCCCTTCACTGCCTCTGGGCTCTCAAAGACCCATCTCACACAATTCCCTCGTTTATTTTGTCAGCTCTCTATTTGGGTGGAGAACATAGGGTGGATAGCCCCAGCTGGAGATCAGGAACGCCACATACATGGAACAAGGGCTAGCTTTGTATCTGTACTGTCAGCACACAGGTCTTCTCAAGCACAGCAGAGATAACTGGCCATGCCCAGCTTCTGGAGTGCTCAGAAATTACTAATTTTTATTCAAGTTTAATAAACAGCAATGTTCTGAAATAAAGCATTTTAGAATTAGAGGTAGTAGCCTGCCTGAATAAGTCTCTGGTTTTGAGATTCTAGGACCAAACCTGAGATTGAGCATTTTGAATTGGTCTTTTTTTTGCTTTTAGTTTGCATGAGTCGTGTTTTTTTCCCTGTTATTCTCAAGTACTGGCCACTTTTAGTTGGACACAACTCTCATAGGCAAGCCCTTAATGTAACAGCTCATTCATTTTACTTCATTTAAATAAAGATTATAAAGGAAACTGTAATCCTACTGATTTGCAAATTGAACTGTTTTGTAGATGTTATTTAAACAGTGCCACTATGACTGTCTTTCATGAGGAACATGGTACAGTGAGAGAGATCAAAGATTCATAAGGAAGCTCTTTTTTTTGAAAGCTGATGCTCCTGGCTTCTTTAACTAATTGAAAAATTTTCTTTACAAGAACAGACCTTCAAGCGCTCTAGCTGCTGCCACTAGCCTTATCATTACAAAGTTGCTACTTCCTCCTTTTAAGGGACTGAGCTGGAGATTAATGGAAGAATGTGCTAGCACTTTAGGATGAACTTCGTCTATTTTCAGTACACTATACAAATACTTAGAGGTAATTATCAATGGCCTCAGATTGAAAATAAATTAATGGCTTCCCATTTTTTTCAGCTCAGAGGTAGTCTTTGTAATTTCATGGGATGTCACAATGCAGAGCTGTATTTTCTCGTAACTGAGTATAAATTTAATAATGGTGAAAGGGAAGAAGATAGTACTGGCTTGGTTTTTGAGGTCAAAGCTCTGTGTGGGGGAGTTGTTTCTGGGGCTGACTGGTCTGCCAATGAACCAAGGTAGGAGATAATTCTAGTTCTGGCTTTAGCACAATTTGCCCATGAGAAAGATATTTAAATAAGCTCTGATGTCTTGTAGAGCTACAGCTGTGGTGCTGGAGTGTTATGAATGAACAGTAGTACCCTGTAGCTCTGTCACTCTGGACTTCACAAGAAGATAGTAAATAAGTTGAATTCTTTAAGCATGTGCCTTTTGGTTGTTTTTGTTTGTTTGTTTTTTTTTCTGAATTGGAAGTTGCATTTCAGCCTTTACGCTCTGCGAGAGACGTGTTGCAGTTGAGTCAAGTCTATCAGTCACAATTGTCTAGTGGTTTTCTAAAATGAGAAAAGGGGCAGTAAATTACTAACTTTTAAAACAGAAAACATGTTTATATGTGGCCTATGTATTTTAAGGGTACAATGGGATATTTATAAAGTGATGGATTTATAGACTTAGGTTATAACAATGGAAGATTTTTCAACTTTAGCTGTCAAAAAGCAGTCCATGGATATCCTATCTTCATATGGGAGGTGCTCCAGTCCCCTGATCATCCTCATGGCCCTCCTTTGGACTTGTTCCAACAGTTCCATGTCCTTTTTATGTCGAGGACACCAGAACTGCACACAGTACTCCAAGTGAGGTCTCACAAGAGCAGAGTAGAGGGGCAGCTGATCATCTCGTTCAACCTGATGAGAAATTTGGGGCTGTTCAGCCGGGAGTAGAGAAGGCTGCATGGAGATCTCATAGAAGGGGGCCTATAGGGATGCTGGGGAGGGACTGTAATGAGAGGACAAGGGGTAATGGGTTCAAACTTAAACAGGGGAAGTTTAGATTGGATATGAGGAAGAAATTCTTTCCTGTAAAGATGGTGAGGCACTGGAATGGGTTGCCCAGGGAAGTTGTGAATGCTCCATCGCTGGTGGTGTTCAAGGCTGGATTGGACAGAACCTTGGATGGCATGGTTTAGTGTGAGGTGTCCCTGCCCCTGGCAGGGGGGTTGGAATTAGATGATCTTAAGGTTCTTTCCAGCCCTAACTATTCTATGATTCTATGATATTAACAGCTATCTGTACTTCTATAAGTTAAATTTAACTATAGAAGCCCATTGGTATTTTGGATCATATGCTGCCATCTGAAGTCAGAAAGACTCCACAGCCATAACTGACAGTCTGACTTGGCATTAAGGATGACCAGCTATCGCTATCACTTAGACTTGAACATACAGTAACTGCACATTTGAGTGCTGTCACTGTTCTGCAAAGTACCAAGTACTAGTTTAGGATAACTTGTAAACAGTCAAAACCTTCACACTTAGCATACTTCACGATTTACTGTCTAAGGTGTTACATTCTGAGAACTTGATGGGAAATAAATAGAGAAGTATTCTGAGGGTAAGACAGAAGCTTTCTATTCCTACCAATTTTAACCTTAAATTGTCTATATCTGAACTGGAATTGAAAGTCTGATTTTCAAAGCTGCTTTTATAAAGACCTGCACACAGTACAGCTGTCCCAGGCTGCAGTTTTCTGAATTCAACTATGTCAGTGATGTACTTTAAACTTTTAAAGTAGAACTGCACCAGGTTGCTCCTTACTGCTGTCCGTGAGACAATTCTTGACACCTTCCTCCCCCTCCCCTTTCAAGGGGGGTTTTAAACTAAATTAGCCTCCTTCATTGCCATCAGGTGGACAGTCTTTGAATTCCAGGCAGGAGCAAGCTCTGTCATCAGAAAAGTTCTAACTCTCTTGCCAGTGGAGAGACAGGTGCAAGAAAAACCACTTTTAACCCCCCACAGTTTGCTTAATTGCACCAGAGGACTTGATTAAGAAAGTACGGTGTTTACTTGAATTTGTGTGTTGTGCAGTAGAAACTTAAGCAGCTTTCTCTCTAGTGGCACTTTTTTTCCCCTGGAAACAGAAGTGTAACATTAATAATTGTGTTAAACAGAAAACTTGGGAATGGGCCTCTCTGGCTAGAAAGAGTCCCATAGATTACATTGTGTGCCAGTGAGGAAGGTATATGCAGAAATAAGTTTATATTCCATGGGTGAGGCTTTTATCTATTTATATCACCTCCTACATAAAGCTACCAGGGCCAAACTTCCCTGCAGAGGCAGTCCTGAGAATTTGCTATGCACATAGAGAGGCAGAGCCACCAGGAAGGGCAGAACATCTTTTAAATTCAAGATGTCCTTATTCTAGTCTAGTTACAAAGTAACTCAGGAGCATGATGTAGTAAATGAAAACAGACATCTGAGTCAGGCAGAGTAGTTGGGATGTTTTTCCCCCCTGTGCCGTGACTGTAATTTTCCAACCTAATTAAAGATTGGAAACTTAAGCAAGGAATCATAATTACAGCAAAGGAGGAAAAACATAACAGGCAAATTCCTGTCCTTCCTCTTTTGGGGAGTGCAGGGGCGTGGGGGTGATAGAGCTGGACCTACTTCTGCAGCACCAGCCATCATGGGGGCCAGACCTCTGGGGCCCAGCCTGACTGACCCAGCTCAGTGGTTCCTCTGAGCAGTTTAACCTCTTGGTGCCCAAAGCTGCAAGAGGGGACTAAAGTGAGATTTAATTCATTCTGCTCAGGAAGTGCTTTAAGATGCTTGTTAGAAAGGTGTGATCACACACACAGACAGCAGAGGCCTGGGCCGAGCAGATGTCTTTCCCCATTTGCCAGCATAGCAGTCTGTATAGCAATGAATCCAAAACCACCTTGTTCCTGGATTTATTAACTGAGTAATTAACAATACTCCACTTACTTTTACTCAGTTGTTCCTTCCAGGCTTGTTTCTCTCTACATAACTTTACATGCCATGCATGGTACTGGTAAGATTGCCACATTAAACAAGTCGAAATAATAATGCAACTGGAAATCCATCGATGACCTGAGACATCAAGGAATCTCCTTCCTGGCCCTTGTGATTATTGTTCATCAGTTCCTACCCGAGAGCCTTGGCTGTCTAGCAGTGCTGGTCCCAGTTAGAGGTTGACCATTTCTTCTGCCTCCTTGCCACTATGGCATGGCTATTTCCTCTAGCAGCATACATAAGCCTGACTTTGCACTCAACCTTGTATTTCTTAACAAGGACAGGGAAGAAGGGTGAAGGGAGTCAGGTGCATTAGTCTGTGATGTTCCTTCCCAAAGACAATGCCTTTGACAGTCAATTAAAACAAGATTTTGTATGCCTAGTGCTAATTCATGTCCCTGCCTTCGCCTCTAAGGGGTACCACTGCGCATGAGGTTGTGTAATCACAGCATTCCCTATTAGTTACCTACATGAGCGAAGACAGAAAACCTCCCCAAGATTCTTATTTGTTTCCTAAGCAGAGGTTTGTTTTTCAGCTAAATGGTTGCTATACAGCTCATTCTCACAAATTACGACTCCTGACTTCCTAGTTGGCTGAAAGTGGGTGGAGGATACTAACTAAACTGATAACAAGATGCCAGTGGGTGGATGTGGAGACAACATCTGTATGTCTGATCTCATATGCTGATCTTGTGTACTGGCAGGGACATGCATGACACTTTGTTATTCCAGAATTATCTCAAGGACATAAAATTCTGACAGCTGGAACCTGGTCTGGAGAGTCTGTGTTGTAAGAGTGCTTTCTCCTGCTGCTATGCTGGGCTTTCTGGCATTAACAGAACAGGAAAAAATGCCCTTACTTTTTCTTCAGTTAACTTAGTATGCAGCATGTAATGCATGAGAAAGACGTAAACATGTATACATGCAGGTGTACAATGTATATATAAATGCATGTAAGTTCCTTATTTTACTGCAGCTGGATGATTGCAGACCATTACCTGACAGAGACAAACAAGAGTTTTCTTTATGTGGATGAAAGACTATTCCACCTGGAATAAAAGCACTGCCAAAGTGGAAAACACACTATTGGCCGTACAAGTTAGATGGCCTTCATCCATGAATATGGTTCAATTATTTTGCACTATTCCAACACCTGGAAAAGCAGCTTGCCCTTCTTCCTTGAGCCTCCTCCTGCCTAAAGGAAAGAAAAAACCCTTCAAGTGCATGGGCAGTAAACAGCGTGTATTTCTGAAACAGGAATCTTAACAAAAGCTCCTTGCATTTATGCAGAGTGCAGAGTGAAAATGCAATAGCTGTAATACATTTGTATTTTAGTAATGCTTCTTGTGCCTCTTCACTCGGTATTTATTTCAAAAATCACTGTGGTTGAAAGCTAGGAGACTGTGTACGCAAAAGGAACAGTACAGGGGAATGTATGTACAGGAATGGTAATAGCAAAGTTAACACAGGGATCTGAGGTAGGTCTGATGGTATTTAAGATTTTAATTATCTGGACATTGCTGCAGTGATGTTTTCCAGAAAAACCCAAATCTGAGTACATAAAGGAATTAGTGAAATAGGGAGGACAATCTAAAGAATCACCTATTGCTTCTGATGTCCTTTAAAACCCTCACTGCCTTCAGCTCTTTCTCATGAATTTTTCTAACCAGTCTTCTGCACTTTGTAATTTGGAAAACAATGATGTCATTGGAAGCATTAACAGCCATAGTCATGGTGTTGCAGTTCATGCAAGCTGTTATGCTTTTTTGTACAAGTAGAGGCTTTAACCAGGAATTTCCAGGTTTGGTGGTTTGGTTTTCCTTTTTAATTTTTTTTACTATTTTTCCATATTGTGAATGGTTCGAAAGAGACTGTCAGAAATGAAGCCTTCCCTTCACCCTGCTGCCACCCTGGAGATAACAAGTGATGGGTGGGAAGGAGCTGGGAAATGGGCCTCCAGGGGAAAAAGCTGGGAGCATTGCTACTTCTTACTGGGGAAAGCAGGATTTTTCTAAGCTACCCAGAGGAGTGGTGACCATGCTCATGGCGCAACTAGCTGGGAGGGATGTTTCTGGCCTTTCAGTATGGCAATCAGAAAGCTGCCTTGTCCTGAGCCCCGGGTATCTTCCAGTGTGAGAGGAAAGAAGTTATTAGTAGAAAAATTCTGAGCTTTCTGCAAATACTTTGCTCCTCTGAGGTGCCAGTGACAGATACTATGTGGGATTTTGTGCGTGAGGTGGTAGTTTTGTGCTGGAAAAAAAAAAGAGGAGAGTTATTTAAATATAGGTCACACTGTGAAAAAACTTTGAGAAGCCTGAGCTGAATCAGTTTTCCAAAGCCTTGCTATCCCACTAGCTTGGGTTTTTTTTGTGATAAATGATCCCAGCTCAGTTTGGAAGGGGCACCTAAATGGGTTACTCTTTTGTAATTGTTGGGATCTTCCACCTTGCAGAAGGGACTCTTCTGCACTGCTAATCGGATGCTAGCAAGCTGGGGTCTGCTGATGCCATGGGTTAAACTGGCAAAGAATCTGACCCCATCATTTCTAAGTAGTCAATTATGATTGAAAATATACTTGCCCTGAATACCCCAGGAGCCTAAAAGTCTCTATCATTTATGTGAATTTAACTCAAAGAGCCCAATACTATCACGGGGGGGGGGGGGGGGGGGGGGGGGAGGAGAAAGGTGGGAGGGGCAAGTTATTTAAGTTTTTTAGCACTCTTTGGTGCTAACATTTTATTGGCTGAATCACAGGTGCTTTTTCTGCAGCAACCTTGTTTACCTCTGTTCTTTATTCCTTCCTTATTTCTTTCAAATGTCAACAAAATTATAACCATTATAATCATAATAAACTGTGATCCTATGCACCAAAGAATAAAGTCTAGCTCTGCACAGAAAGTAAAGATCTAAGACCACATCATGCTTTAGTTGCACAATCTAGGTTCTCATAAAATGCTTTAATATCTTTTTTTTTTTTCTCTTATGGTGCTTGTTTCCACTTTTTCTTTGTTTTTTCTTTTTTTTTTTTTTTGCTTTCATATAATTAATATGGAAGTGACTGTTTTGTTTGAATAGTATTTGGCTTTTAGAAGAAAAGAATGAATACACTAGCCTGCTGTGACAGAAAAGAATTGAATTGGTATTTAAATGAGGACAATTTCTGCAGATCATTTTGACTATTAGATGAGATGCAGTTTAATTTTCATTGCTCTAAATTAGTCCTGTAGGAGGAGGTCCTCCTTTAAAGGCAAGGCTAATAATGAAACTTGGGGACTGATTCTGGGCTGGTGTTAACATACACTAATTCTGTCATGTAGAGCTACCTTGGCTGAGTGGCTGCCCCCCAGTTTTCAAAGGCTCTCATTTGGTTTTCTAAGCTATAATAGAAAAAACAGAAAACCTCATAAGCCAGGACTAAGTCCAAAGAAATTACATGAATCATTAAGAGTGGAATGAATTGTTTCCTGTGATTTGCAGACAGCCAAAAGGCTGTTCTTGCTGGTGCAGTGCTGGGGCTCTGCCATCTTGGTGATGTCCCTGTGCTTGATAGATACCTGCTTTCCACATAGGAGAAGCAGAAGAGAGCTGAGGCAAAGCTGGGGAAAACCCAGAAAGGAGGAGAAACAGGTATCTGGTATTTATCCTGCTTTGAAGCAAAATTAGCCTCCTTGATTAAACTGTGGTGTGAGCTTTTATTCCATCTGTTCTTGATGCAAGGTGGTCTGTGTGGCATGTAATGGCTGGTCTCTCCTGTCCGAGGCAGGGGGTGAGTATCCAAACACATTTCATGGTGACATTTTATTTCCTGAAAGGCACTGGGATGGATTAGGATCTGGAAGTGGCCCACATTTGCAGCTGTACTATTGTGATGTGCATTTATAGGTTCCTGCAGCCTTATGAATTCATACATTTTATCACAGTGAACCAGCTTTTCCATTCCAGGTAGTAGATAATAAATAACTCCTACATCAAATGGTACAGGGAAATATTGAGTAGACACAGCAAAAGACTATCAGTTAAATCACAGAATCAAAGTTTTTAGATGTCAACAAACAACCAGAAAGTCTACATTATGTAGTGGTCAGAAAAAAAAATTGCTTTAAGGAATGTATCAGTTCCTCTTGAGCTGTCCATCTACATCAGATCAATAGCCCTTCCAAGCATGGGACATTCAGGCTTTCAGCTTGAGAAATTGAAGTTCTCAAAATAAGTCAGGGTTGTAACACAAGTCCATCATTGTGTGTCACAGAAATGAAATGAGTTGTCTCCTGTTCGATTGATGACTGACATAAAGCTGGGAGGAAGAAAGGGGAAAATAAACGAGACATGGGTTTTTTTGAAAAGTTGTTACAAACACTTCTGTCAAAAAGTTTACACTAAGGGATCTGCTTTCATTTTCATGTACATGCCTAGTTCCATTTACCGATAATAGGAGTTAGATGGTGAGGGGTGGGAGGAGGATTGTGCTGGGCATTGCAGTACTGCTGGTATTCAGAGAGAGTACACGAAATAAGGAAAAAAAGTAGATCAAGCATTTCTTATAAGAAAAAGATGGCCAGGGGATATGTAACTAGTAGCTTATGATACTTTTAATGTAGCACTTGGTAATGACAAATAAGTAGATAGGCAGATATTTGGCCCATTGAAATACATAGACCTGAGTATATAGCTGGAAGAAGCCCACATATGAATCCAGTTGCATGTTCAAGCAATTAGTGCAACATCTAAGCTGCAAGTCTGAGAAGTGAATGCACATTTACAGTCCCAATAAGAACCAGGTATAAAATTTGGCTGGAGATCTAAGTTCAGGCTTCAATCTATCTTAAAATGGGGAGGTTGCAGTTGACAGATCCAGGGCTGGTTCTGCAGATGTTCCACTGACATTCAGAACAGCAATTCTGAAAGTAATATAGCTCCTCCTGTCAGCTCTGCTCTGTGAAATAATGCACATGAAGGATGATCTGCAAATTTTTTAGTTTTATTGGTTAAAAAGGCCCCTACAGTGCCTACAAACAGGCTAACAAAATCAATGCCTGATGCAGTTACTAGCTGAGCAGCTTGTTGATGTTAAAGGAAATAACTTTGTTATCCAAAGTACAAGTGCTCTTCTATTATCCAGGCTTTCAAAGTGATTGAGCCTGAAATGTATTCTACTAGCGTATATAGATACCCCTGCTACTTTGGAGACCAGGCAGTTTCAATGCATTAAATATAGAAACTACAGTTTCCATTGCCTCGAGTGATAAAAATGGAGACAGAAGTAATGGTTGTGCTTAGGTACATGATGGGAAATACTGAAATTGTGTTTATAACCTTCTCAAAAAGTGATGATTCCTTGTTTTAACTGTTTTTTAGGGAAACAGTGGGTTTGGGTTCTTGTAGGGTAGTAAGAGCAACCTGCTTGCTGGAGTAGGTTGTTGAAAGGGAAGGCTGTGTTGCTCAGATTCTGCGTACCGGAGCCTTCAGGGATGTTGTCTAATTTCTTTGAGCCACACTACATTGGTCTGTTGGGTACGCCTTAGCAATCACACCTCATAAGGCAAGCTGTGGTAGGACCTGTCTGTGAAGGTTTCTAATACATCTGAATCAAAACAGTTAGGTTTTAACCAGACAGGTATGTGTAGGCAATACCTGTCATCATGAGGGATGCAAAAAAAAAAAGGTATAGGTTTTCTTGCATAAAGCAAGCATGTTAGCAAAACAAGAAGCGCACCTGGAAATTATAATGTTCGAAATAATAAAAAAATCAAGATGACATTAAAAACCTAAATTCAATAGAATCAATTTGATCAGAGATTTGATGGATCGCATACACCAAAATATGATTATGTAGAAGTGAAATAATATCTGTGTAAGAAATATATTGTCTATTATACTGCTATCAGGGAGGATGAAGTAGACAGTTTACTACATTCACTTAAATAATTAAAATAACACTGATTGAAATGGAGTCATGAAAAAGTACTGGATTTTTTCAGTCTTTTCTAAACAAAAAGAAGAATTAGAAGTTTCAACCAAGTAAATATGAATTTTTCTGGAAAGAGTTTTATTAAATATAACCCTGTTTCATGTGGAATAAGCTGTTCACCACATACTTTAGTCATGAATATTTTTTCACATTATTTTTTACAGATGCATTTGAATGACATTTTATGTTTAAAATATTTCAAGCAAAGAAATCAAAAAGATTGATTATGGAAGGAGTCATACATTATGCTTTTATTTTTCAAATGTTGTTCCTCTTGCTACCCCTCCTCCTTTTCCAGAATAATAGCGATGAGCTGTAGGTTGGCAAAGAATTTTACTGATATCAAATCTGTGGTTTTGCTGGTATCATTTGAATGAAAATTGCCTGTAATGGGCTAGGCAAAATTCTCAGGAAGAGCAGGTCATCTTGTGCTTGGGAAAAATGACCTTTTTAGATCATTCCAGTCCAATTTTGTCTATGATTCTACTTTAACTTTCAAAACATGTTGCGCATTCCAGCAGAATTTATCACATGCAGGTATTTTTAAAATGTATTAAAAAAACCCCTACTTTTTGACTGAAAAAATTCATTGTAGATATACTAGCAGCTGACATTGGAAAGACATTGTTTGTTTCCTTGGTTTTTTTCCCCATGTAAAGTCACACAAGAAATAATGCCTTCTGGGGCATTACATAGAAAAAGATAGACAATTGGAAAGGCCTTCACTCTTGTCATTCCCTCCCATAACAGTGATAGCTGTCCACTGTCAGGGAAAGCTCAATGCTCCTGGGACAGTTAATTCCTTCTACCTGGGTCTAGCCTAAAGTGTAACTTTGAGAACCTCACAGCTTTGCATGCGGATATAAGTAACAATAAAATAAAGTAAGTTTCTGTGTTTGGAACCTTGCACCTTTTGCAGTCCTTATGCTAGCTCTGAAGTGGAATACTCAAGGTCTTATTATCCCCCAGTTGGTACCTTGCAGAGTTATTTCTGTCTGTAAAGTGTGGGTACAGACATTTTACACATTGTGCCCCCAGCATGCAACAGAGAATCAAACCATTATGTCTAAAGAGAAAGATGTATTCATGGTTTTCTCATGCTTGCCGTGATCGGCTTCTGATTTCTGAGCTGTTCAGTTACAGATTTTCTGCATTCGACTTCCGACACTGCAGAAGAAGAACAGCTGGGAAATCAGTGAAGCAGCAGAGCAGAGTGGTTACAATAGGGAAAAAAAAAAAACTTATTGAAAGAAAACTGTCCGAGCCAGCCCCATGGTGCCCTTTCACACTGAGACACTGTCCCAGGGAGCCCCCTGGGAAATTGCAAGACATATTTTTCCCTGATAACAATGTAAAAAAGCACAAAAGTACACATGGTGTCTTGCTGTGGCACATTGCTTTAGGAAAGTGATACAGTGAGACTGTGCTTTGCTGCAGCTTTAATAACACTGTGTTCATTTCTGGATGTAAAAATATAAATAAAAGTAAGTAAGAACCTAGTACAAAGAACGGCTAGTATCTGATAGAAGACTTGTTTGTTAACTACTGGTGAGATCCTGTGTAAAATCATGCTGCCCTGAGGAGTTTATAATGCCAGAGCCCAAGCCTACAACATTTACTGCTGCGAATAGCCTGCTGGGACTACAGTAATTGAGGTAACTGTGTTACTTCTGGACTAGATCATACAACTCTTACATCAGGCATTAAGCACTTACGGATACGAGAGTAGCGCCGTTTACTTTGCTGATGGCTTTTAGGCTGGAAAAATGTAATCACAAAGTTACCTATGCTTGAAAACTCAGGATACTCAGTTACTCAGGACAGAATGGAAAAATGCAAGGAGGTGAGCATAGAAAGCGAACAACATGAACAAACAAGAAAAAAAAATGAACTGTATATAAAGCAAATCTCTTCAGGTAATTTTGCTCCCAATTCCAGACAACCAAGCCCAGTTTTGCAAAAAGACTGCCAAAAGACAGCACTACTCTGTGTGCAAGTAGGGTTAGCTCAAATAAAAATTATGGATTCCAGCTAAATCCACCCCCTATAATATTACACTCCATCATGGACATGCTTCCAAAACACCTCCTGCTTTGACAAAAAGGTTGCACTGATGCTTGGACCCCTGAGGTTGACCAGTACTGCTCCATCTTGAGCAGGGATCTATTTCCCATATTAAAAGTCAGCTTCTTGGCAGAAGGGTGCTGAGCGTGGAAATCCATTAGACTTGCTTATGTGCTGATGAAATCCTGGCGCCATGTAATATGCTATCTTGTACACTCTGTTTTGAAAAACAAGTCACAGCAATGGTATCAGCACTCTTGTAGCCTTGCAGGCTTTTGTAGTAAACAATCTTAATTTTCTTAGTTTGGCTTTTTTAAGCACTGAGAAGATATTCTGGGTGTGGTTCAGCTATAAATGTGGCTGGATTTCCATTTAATCAAACTCCATAATGCTATTCCCTGTGTGCATTTGGGTAGTCCCTCAAGAAAGGTGGGCCACTGAACAGAGAAAAGAGTGCTTTTCTCTGCAAGCACTTCTGTGCTTGCAGAGAGACCCAGCAGAAATGTATCATGTTCTTCAGCTTTAAGAAGAGCCTTGAATTCAAATCTTCACAGTGCCTTTGGTGTTTGTTTGGTCTAGAATAAGCTTTGGAAAGAGGGGAAATATTTGCAAATAGTGTCAAGATATTTTTACAAATATGTTCATCACATTCCTAAGTTGGAAATAATAATTATATTTTTTAACTATATTTTTTCTTATTTGCCCTGCAATGTTATCACTTGCTGAGGTCACAGTTCTGCACAGTTCTCTGTGTGTTTGGGTCCCCGTATTTCTGTAGTGTGATGCTGAAAAGACATATCTGGGTTTTTTTGTGGAGCCATGTTTATTTATTCAGATTGATCTCCTAATACAGTCTAGTTTTAAATGATTAAACAGGTTTAAAGAGTTGCAACTGTTAGACAATGGCATGTTTATTGGCAAATGCAATTCTGTGTTCCTCCCCAGGCATTTTACTGGTTAAAAATAGTTATGCACAGAATGGTCACCTTTTTTCAGGAGCCAAAAGATTGTCATCTAGATCACTTGTAGGGTCAATGGAGAGAGAGAAGAGCTTTCAGAAGGTCATTTCGCCTGTCACCTTTTTCAAGAATTTAGTAGCTTCCTTAGAAAACCTTAGAGCTATTCTTGACAAACTGCTGTGGCTTCATATCTAAGGTTCTGCTTGTTGTTTCTGAAGTTACCTCTGTTGAGGACAGATTTGTTGATCAAGATACTCTTTCACCTTTGCCAAGTGTGCTGACTTCACCCTTGAATGTTTGTGAGACCTGAGTGGTTCAAGCCCTGAGCAGCCAGGTCAGACCCAAGAGCTGACCTTGCTGGGGTAGGAGGTCTGACCAGAGACCTCCTAGAGCTCCTTCCCACCTGAATTACTCTGCCATTTTATGATTTGTCCGCTTGCCTGAGTGAGAATTATTGCTCAGTTGAGCAGCTAAATCTTAATGCTTTGCTTACGGGGCAGAATACTGGTCATCATCCACAGGAACGTGCAGACTTGTGGACCTTTAAATATTGCAGTGCACAAAAATTATTCATGTGAGGACCAAGTATGGACTATCCTGGTAATATGTCTCTGGCTGCTGTGTTTAAGGGTTCTTTGTATGTATGTCAGTGTAAAATGCTTAATTCTTTTGTAGCAACCTCTTTTTCTGGAAGACCTATCATCCTCCAGTGGATCAATTTGTCTAAAGGAATGTAATCTATATTTACTTTGCAGTAGGTACTGTCGCTCTCAACTCTGCTTTTAGCTGATTCAGCTCCTATTCAGCTTGCTTTGACCTCAGAAATATTCCCTGCTAACTGTCCTCCTGTTCACTCCAATTTGTACTGCCTAAATGCTTACTTCTGAGTGTCCCTCTGGCCATTTTGAAAGGTGTTTCATCACACTACAATAAACGTGAAATACTGATGCACTCAAAACAGCAAAAAAGGAGAAAATAAAAAAGCAGTTGTATATCATCATGGGACTGGACAGGGGCATTTATTACACTTTACTTTCATACTATTGTCTACCTTTGGCAAAGGAAGACTCTAAAGGTCCCTGGTGGGCCAAGCCGATCAATACTACACAAGAGTTAAATTAGACCTCAAGTCAAGCATACATCTACCTTGGCTGGGATACCTCCAACTTAAAGTCCCTGGAAAATTTACATTTTTCCACTAAGTTAACCAATAACAGAGTGAAATGAGTGAGAAAAAAGCAGCTGTCTAGCCTGCATCTTGCTTCATTATCAAATGGATATTGTCCAAACAGCAGCTAAGGTGCCTTCTGAGAAAGACAAACAGGCTGGTGTATTAGCAGTCCAGTAGCTGTCAGACACATTAAATAAAAGCAATCAAAAAAAAAAAAAAGGTAGCATGCACATAATAACATTTTTGAAAGATATCTCATATGGCTCTTGTTATTATGAAGTTGCTTCTCCCCTCCACTTCCTATTTTCATGATATCTAAGCTGGTTTTATTGTTTGCACATGCACACAGAGTTTGTTCTAACATTAATGTGAGTTATATTCATTTGTCAATATAGAACATACCGTTAAATTTTCACCCCTAATTCAGAGGCCCATAATAAACAGATCCCAGATTTTTTTAGTGCTTTTTACCATGAGAGCTCAAGATTTCAAGCTTTTAGGAAACTGTAGTGTAACCCTATGGGATCAGAACAAGCTTTTTCAAAATGACAGCCTCTTTGGCTGGAAGACAAATTAAGGTGGTTCAGAGCTTTGATGGCTGGAGAAAGAGGTCATATGAAGCTCCTGGGTTGACAACCCCTCAAAAAAAATACTTGGAAAAAAATTTTGCTCTGCACAACAACCTCCAGTACGTGATCTGCATTTGTTAGAATACAAGTTAGGTAAGATGGCCTTTATAAAACAAAATAAAAATTGTAACTATAAACTAATAAACTTTTTCTGGCCATAATATCCTTGAATTGGGGGGAAAAAAAAAACACAAAAAAACCAAAAACAAACAAAAAAAACCAACCAAACAAAAAAAACCAAACAACAAAAACCCCAAACACCCCCCCCCCAAAAAAAAAGAAAAACAAACACAAAACAAACTACCAAACAAAAACTAAAACACCAACAAAGAGCCCCCACCAAAAAAAAGAAGTCTTTAATTTAAATGAGGACTATACCTTTTGCTAGTGCTATTATGTTCTTTCATCCAGCGAGTCAGGTGTTTTACTCAGCAGGAGTGAAGGCACAGTGTGGGTTCTTAATGTGTGCAAACTTAATTACTTTATTATTTTAGTAATTCAGAAATTATTCCTCAGATGTCTGCTCTTTGCTTGAAGCTCAGGCACTGCAAACAGGCACATCTACATCTTTTAAAAAGCTTTGCTTTGTTTATTTCCAAAAGAACCCTTTCCTACTTATTTGCTGGTGGAGAAAATTATTTTGAAATATGAAACAGGTAAACCTTAACCTGCCAGATGTCTTCTTCATGTAAGCAATTTAAGTTCAATTTGTAACAGAAAATACAGGCAACTTCTGGATCAATAGGCTGTATTCAGCTGAGCTGACATACAACACCTGATATGTCGCCAACCTGGCTGGGCTCTTATTACTCATACCTGAGGGACTTTCCCTGGCTTTTATCATTAGGTAAGATCTCCTAGGATTACAGGTACTTAAAGCTAATTAGGCCTGCTCTGTTACCCTCCATTTGAATGCCCTCTGTTTCTGCAACAGACAGGTTACTTTTGTATTTCAAGGAGATAATTGTGGTGGCAAATGCCACTAAAGTAAATGATAGCCTTGAACACACACCCTGCACACCACAGCCTGTACCTTGCAGGAGAAGACAGGTGATGAGATAATAGCAGGAGCAAATGCTGCTGCAGGTTTATCTTGTTCACTTTCAGTACTTTTGTCATATGTCTGCCTTCAAAGACATAATTATGTGATTAGAAAGAAAAGGCTGTAAACAAACAGGACTTTGCTCCTCCCCAGACACCTGAAGTGAGGCATGCCAATCCCCAAACCTCCTCCAAGAATACCTGCGTGTTGCTGGCATGTAGAAGGCATTCTGAGATGTGTGATGTACATGCACATCAATCCCTCTTTGAATGCTAACGACGTGCAAGTTATTAACACGAAAATAATTTCCCATACACATACATTTAACTAGAGTTTAGAATGAAATTTAATCATTGCTCAGATTTGTAATAATAATTATTATATATAGGGTTAAGTGCTGGAAAAATGGAGTTTTTATTTGCCATTTAACAATTCTTGCTTCTATCTGTAAGCTCTGATTCTCCCATTATTGTGTTTCCTACAAATATCCCAGATACTTATAAATATTCTATTGCAATGAATTTTATATGATCCTTCAGTTCTAACAGCGGAAGCTGCATTTTGAACTTAACCTAAAATCCAGTACTGTAAAGCCAATTTTTAAATGTAACCTTTCTAACAAGTGGTAAAGACGGTCATAGTCACTTATTATTGCTCAAGTCCCTCTTGACAAATAATTAACCCATCTCAACACCCCATGCAAAAATCCAAAGGCAGCAAATTTGCCCTTCCTGCATGCGCAGTGCATAGAGATGGAGCATTATCCAGCACTCCCTGACTGGCTGCAATCATGGAAATGTGCATTGCAGGAGAGAGCACAGATGAAAATTGGGAGACACTCATCCCTTGCTGTACATCAGCAGGCAGAGAAAAATAACAAATTAATGACTGGGATAGAATCTCAGATACAAGCAGACAGTCTCTTTTGCCTTGTTATGAGAACTCCTGCTCAACCAGATTTCACACACATCATAGAGAAGTTGGTTGGGTGGACCTTTGGAGATAGTCTAGTTCAGTCTTGCAGTTCTTCTAAGACAGCTTTATCTGTCTGATCCTGGAAGACCTCCATACATAAAACTTCTGGAACTTTGGGAGAAAGACCAGTAAGTCTTTTTTGAGACAATAGTATTTTCCAATAAGTAACGCCATCATCTTGAGGAAATGCAAAGTAGTAGCTCTGAGGACAAAGGAGATGTCAAATTGGGCTAAAATAAAATTATAAACAAGATATGGTGTTTAACCTGGATTTTGACCCTTGTGTGCACTCAGAAGGAAACAGAAAAACTCCAAAAAAACAGAACTCATGCTGCTGTAGGTGAGTTCATTGCAGTCCTGAATGCAGCCCTATAAATCAGTGCCAAGTCTTCCAGCAACAGCCAAAAATTCTTAAGTGCCATGTTTGTGTTCTACTTCTTAGAACTAGTTCAAACCAAAACTATGAGTTTCCCAAACCACAAAGCAAAGAAGTTTTGACTCTAGGAAAGGTGAGGAAGAGGGTAAGGATTAGAAATAATCTTTTTTTAAAAACAACAACAACCAACCAAACAAACAAAAACAAAAAAATCAAACAACCAACAGCAAACCAACATCTCTTCACCTTTATAACCATATTTCCAGTCTGGGAAAATATTTTTATATGGAGTTGCCATCATATAGTCATTACCTGCCCCTCTGTATATATTTAGAAGCAACCAGTCATTGTAGGAACTAAATCTTCACATTACATGAAAACATATTTGAATAGACCGTAAGTTGGATATATTGACAATAATGTAGTCCTTCCATGTGTTTCCTTCCACAATGATCCTTCAGTATATGGCACTATCTAAACCAGTTATTGAATATAAAGTTATTAAGTGTGTCACTGTTGTTTCCACAAAGTTATGAATCTGCAGTGCAATATCCTTGTGATGAAACATCACTTCTCTTATTTTATTGACCAGAAATGCTGAAGTATAGAAAGTTTAAGATCAAAACTCTCTCAGAAATCTAAGCGCCCAAATCAAAACATTTTCAGTGTAGCTAGGATCTGTGGAGATTTTAGTATGATCAAAGTGGAGGCACACATTTCAGCACAGCAAGGTACTTGGGAACAAGTGTACACACTGCTTTCTCATGGAAAGTGGCCTAAGTGACTTCCTGGTCTTCACTTACAAATCCTGCACAGGCAGAACCCAGTTTTCCTTGTTGTTACTCAGTCTCCTAAGTGGTGGTGAGTCTTTATTCCTCTCATGGTTCCCTGACACATTGACTGCACACATTCCAAACTCTGCATCAAATGAAGAAGGGGTGCTATACGTAAAAGCTGTGTTAATTACATAGACCTGAAAGCCCTGTGGAAATTAATATGTGGTCTTGTAATGATTTGGTGTATCATAACACATATGCCCTGACAGAGCAAATCACTTAAGAAAGTGCTTAAGTTCAGCCTGTCATTTCAAATCAAGCTTCAGGATCAACCTTGACTCTGTAATGGCATAAGTGAATTAGCCTGGAGCCTTATTGTAGTCTTCTTTGTATTATTTACTTCGGTTTTTACAAAATAAGCAGGTATTAAGGATAATTTCAGAAGTTGTGTCATGTGGTACTGTACTGAACTGACAGGTCTTGGGCAGAACCAGAAAATTTAGGGCCAAGGTAGGGTTGAGTTAATGAAGTGGATGCAATATTTTTCTCCGTGGACCAGCCACTGGCAGGGCTGAGACATACACTTCACCAACAGTATTCTGAGATGTTTGCAATAGGAGAAGCACAGCTACTATGTTTGTGAGCATTGCTGTAGAAGGTGGTCTTTGGCATGCTGTTTGTGCCTCCTCACTAGTTCCAATACCTACTTTCTAGTGTAGCACTGGCAGACTGCCTACAGACTGCAAATAGGAAATAAGCAGCAGTGTCTGCCCAGGCTGACCTGCGGCAGGTTCAACCTTGGAATAAGCCTGTAGTGGCTTTGCTGACATAACCTTGTGATGGTCTCTTTTGGACTGACATTGAGAGGGAATTACTCCCTACTGGCTAGAAAAGCATCGCCCTTTGCTCCTGCTTGTCCTTTCTTTGCTCCTGCCTGCCAGTGGCTACTCTGACTTTCTCATTTTGTTTCTAGTTCCTCAAAGCCTTCACTATGTCACTACTATCTCCTCCTTTTTCTCATCTCCCCATATCTCTCAGAGCAGGGCAGTATGTCCTATAAACACAGCTCATCCTCCGCAGCCAGAGCAGGAGGTTGTTCCAGATGCCTCCAACAATGGCATTGACTGCAGCAGTGTGTGCAGCCAAGGGTGAATGAACCATGCTCCTTCCTTGTGAAAGCTTTTGTGAATCTCATTGCAAATTCTAGGCATGCTCGGAGGCCTATGACTTGGCCGTGTTTGGGTGAATTTTCAAGGGAACAGTAAAACAGCACAAGTCTTTGGCATTATGAATGTTGTCCCTGCAGGATCCAACTTCTCTAGTCAAAGCAGGGGGGCACGAAGGCTTTAAAAAAATAATAATTAAAACCATTCTTTAATGTAAGGAAAGATTTTAGGAAAAGGAATTATTATTAGACCAATTAAAATGTATTATAAAGAAACAGTCTTTAGGCATTAAGTCCTTCATCAGTTTTCAGCTTCTGTCTAGTTCCGTTGTATACCTGATACAGAAAATGCTCTATCACTGCTTTGATGTTCTAACATTAAAAAAAACAAAACAAAAAGAAACCAAAAAAGCAAACCCCAAAAATTTATTCTCCCCACCATCAATCTGAAAAATAGCTAAATTCTTTATGCTAAATTCCTCCAAAAATTAGCTCTGACATAAAGGATTCAGCCAGAGCAATTACAAATCTGCAGAATTGTAAGTGACAGAAAGCAGGGATTTAAACTGGAAGATGTTGGGTATCCCTACGTACACGCGCAAGGAGAGAGGTAGGAAAAAAAAAAAAGAAAATGAGAGGCAGAAGGAACATATGTTGTAGACAGTCCTACCTCCCGTAAAACTGCTGTTGAGTCAAGTAACCTGTTTAAAAACAATGTATTCCTCTTAACTGCAGCCACCTGGCTTGCAATTATAGTCCTCATTAAAAACTGCTACAGGTCTTGAGTGATTAGCTATTGTTTATAAACTGTTCAACTGTAGACCACCTGCTTTCATATACTACTGCACCTTCTTCTTGCCTTGCTGGATCATAGCTATTAATAGAAAAACACCTGTTTCCTGACAGTGCAAAACTGGAGATAAACCAGAGATATATAAGCAGCTGGAGGAAATGTCTTTGTGAAGGACAACCAAATAGATTTGATGCTATTTAGCTGTCTGTAGTTGCAGGTAGAGCATTTGATGAAGTTGCCCTCCTTTGTGTCTCATATACAGGAAGACTCCCCAGCAACTGACATGGTGCTCTTGGAGAGCATCTATAATTAGCCCTCAAGAAATTGGGGAATCCAGAGAAATAAAACATGAGATTTGAATGCTGGCACTAAATGCTAAAGAGTTAAATGCTCCTACATGCAAAGCACCCAGTATGAAAGGAAAGGTGAGCGGCATGACACGCAGATGCAGGAGGTGAGGCATGAATACTGCTTGCTTTAAATAAACCCAAGGATCATTGCAGCCCCACTGGCAAAGGCATAGAGGAGACACTGATTTTCTTAAGGCAGTTCAGTCATGTAGACAACAAACTCATGCTACGGTTAAAATATTTAGAACCAAATTCTGCTCTGAGTCACACTGACTTCAGCTGATTTATTCTGAAGCCTAGACAGTGTAACTGAGAGCAGGATTTGGCCCCTAGACCACTAAACTATAAATAGTTACGCCATCCCTGGATTTTGTATCTGTTCATGAGTGGCATATTATTTTTATTTATTTTTTTTTTAATCTAAAGAACTGAGTTGTCTACCTGGTTTTGAACTGAAATTGAGCTCTGCCTCCAAGACTGTCAGTCTGGGAGAGTGGACACATGAGCGGGGAGGCAGAGCTGGAGGCATAAAGCTGGAGTGAGCAGCAGTGTGGCAGCTCCGTGCGGAGGAGCCGGCTGTGCACTCAGAGATGCGAGGCAGCAGGCTGTGCTATGTGAGGGGCACACTGAAACCAGGAAACCTTCAGCCCTGGTTAGACAAGAGGAAACAGGACCCTTTTGCAGAGGAAGGAAGTAAATTTTAAAGACCGTGTCGGGTGTTTACAGCACTTTAAATCCCAAGTGATGCATTGGGCAGTGGGCACTTCAGTCCTCTAATGTAACACTGGGAGAGGCAACCTTCCTAGCCTCTCAGAAACCCATTCCCTGCTCTGTTTTAAGCACTTGTTGCCATGTTTAACCCTTACTCAGTGTAATTGCTGTGGTGGTCTGCCAGTAGCCTATATGCAATGCCACAGCCTGCTGCAGTGGGCCTCCCCGTCAGCTGGCATATTTAGGGATACCCAGGCTCCCCATGCCCTGTCTGTCTTCTTATGAGCTGGACCAAAAGCTGCCTGTGCACATGATCTGTAAGTGGTCCCTAGAAATACAAGAATTTGTTTTCTGATGAGAGTTTTGGGGATTTGCTGATCATCCATAGGGATACATCATTGCTCATAGTCTGTTGGTTTTGCTTACTCATTTATTGGGTAACTGATATTTTCCAATATGAGATGGCACATCATGAAAAACTACAGGGCAACACAGTCTCAACAGAAAGCCAGGAAAGATTTCTGTATTAAGACACAGTGGAATGATGAACAACCTAGTCATCGCCATGTGTTCCTGCACAGCAAGTGTTAGGCACCTGTGCATAGAGTGAATCATCTTATCGGTTGTTTATTCATGACTGAGTATGTTCCCTGACCTATTTCTCAGTATTTGACCATCTCCAATGCTCCTTTGCTCACTGCTCTTCCTCAGGAACAAAATAAACTTTCACTTCATGTGAAAAAAGCACAACTAAAGCCACCAGGATTCTGCAATAAAACAGAGAAAAAATATTTATCTGTTCAATATTGAAATGATAGCAACATTCCCCATCATTATCGCAAGGATCCTGTAAAGCCTAACCTCCAGCAGAGCCTTGGGATTTGCAGCATCAAACCTATCTACCCAAAGTCCCTCAAGGACACTGTGCCATCAGAGGATTTACATACATTTGGCAGAATGACGGGCAAATAATCTGGTATCTTAGACATTAAACAATGGGACTGAGATTTTTCTGGGTACAGGATCATCACAGTCTATCCTTTTGTTGTTTTTTCAGCTGTGGTTGTGTTGAAATGTATAGGCTATGAAGAGTTAGTTGTCAGTGGGGCTATGCAGCCTTTTGCAGGCAGATGTTAATGAGGCATTGTCTGAGGTAGTGTATAGGTTCATATATTTTAATTTGTGTTCACCACTGCTGTCTCTATTCACAACTTTGTGACTATGGGATCACCTGGTGAGCAGAGTGGGTCATTGTTCATTGCAAAATATTGTGTGGGTACACTGTAAATAGTCATAGTTTTGTCTTTTAAATATGCTTATCTGAAGAAAAATATTAAGTAAAAGGAGTATAATTTGATAAAGTGAAACAACAGATTGTGTAAAAGAAGGATGTTTCAGCGAGGCTCTAGCAGCTGGGTTCAGCCCCTCATCATAACACAGCGTAGTGCAAAACTCCAGAGTAGCACAGGTGTGTGATGGCTCCTGTTAAACACATAACATTGCTCATCCATCAACCTTGCAGGATTTCCAGGGTGTCCTGCTGATTACATGAGAGGCTTAGACATTTTGGTTGGACACTTCTTGCACTCAATTGCTGTCTCGGCTAGGTGAGGAGATGCCAGGCTCTGCAGTTAGGCGCTGCACTAAATGGGGAGCCACCTGAAGCAGCTGACAGGACATGCCAAGAGCTTTGCTGGGCTGGGCTACCCACCACCAGTCCACAGGCTGACAGTGCCTTGAAGGCGGTTTCACTGGCAGAAGCCTAAGCACTTCTGAGGTTCCTAATTTTGAAGAGAACAGCTTGATTAGTCTATGTTAAAAACCAGAAAGACAGGTCATCTGCCTTTTTCAAAGTAGTACTTGTGGCCCTATTTAAAAATACTTACATTCCAATTCATGCTTAAAAAACTCCACCCAAATAACCCTCTAAAAATAGATCTCAAGCATAAACGTGTTTTAGATTCTTAGGTGTTTTATCTATTTTCTCTTCCAAATGCAGGAAACAACTGTTGCAATGACAACACCATTGTACTGGAACAGTAGTAAAAAAATAAATAAATAGCATAGTTACCTCTTTATTGTCCTGCTGCAGCCTTTCTGCTACATTTGGGTCGACATTTATGCATAGAATCACAGAATAGAAGCATAGAATGGTTAGGTTTAGAAAGGCCCTTAAGATCAGAGAATAGTTAAGGTTGGTTCTATCTAACCTGAACTTCCCGTTTAAGTTTAAACCCGTTACCCCTTGTCCTGTCACTACAGACCCTG
The DNA here is from genome assembly GCA_028858755.1 of Ara ararauna. Taxonomy (NCBI): domain Eukaryota; kingdom Metazoa; phylum Chordata; class Aves; order Psittaciformes; family Psittacidae; genus Ara; species Ara ararauna. The sequence goes on from CM054381.1 coordinate 52,206,664, forward strand.
ATGAAGAGTCCCTCTCTGCATCCTTGTAGGCCCCCTTCAGATATTGGAAGCCTTATATGAGGTCCTTTTCTCTAGGCTGAAAAGCCCTGATTTTCTCAGCCTGTCTTCATGTAGGATCAGTTCAGTGTCTAGCAATAAGAGTATATAAAAACCAAAACTGAACAAAAGAAGGGTTACAGAGCAGCATAAAGGGGTCCTCTTTTTAAAGTGACTAGCCCAGTTGATTTCAATATGAGTTTGGAAAATAATCAAAAGTTCTTGGTTGCGAAGTATAGGCAGTTGGGTCTGCAGGAAGCACATATCTTCCTTACCCAGTGGGTTACCTCATGTTTGGAGAGATCAGAACTTTTCTGAGCTGGTACAACCTCTCTCTGAAATCTTTTGCTTGCTGTTTCTTTTTTAAAGGTGTTAAAGAAACATGGCTGTAATTAACAACTGACAAAAATATCTGGGTTTGAACTGAAGTGGGAAATCACAGAGGTTACTTATTTCCTCATGCTTTTACCATTTGTTCTCTTTTCTCAAGGAAGTTGAAAGACCTAGGGTTCAAACTTAATAAGGCCCCATGCCATTTCTAAGAGTGTTTACAACATGCAAAAAGTAAGCCAGCACATTTCTTATATTTAAATTTGTTTTCAGTCATCTAAGCTATTACACAGTATGCCATCCCTAAACCTTTTGTAACAAGCAGTAAATGTTTCTCAGGCAAGGGAAAGAATGATGTGCTCAACTACTCAAGCTGCTTGAGCCTGTGAAAGCAACAAAACATTGGTGTGCGTGCAATCCCTACATCCTAGTTTGTTTCAACATCATGACAATGGAGCTGCCTCCAGCTCGTGGCTTGTGTTTCCGACATATGCACTGGGATATACCCCATGGGGTAGTACCCCAGTGGTGGGTAGCAGCAGCTTCCTTTGATCGCAGAAGCTTCACAGTGCTTTGAAACAGACAACGATGCGGAGTTTTATTAATCATAATTATTTTCTAGGGTCTGCTCTAATCCCCTTTGGTTCAGTGGGAAGCTTTCCATTTCCTAGTGGTGGGGAATGAGATCGATTCCTCCAAGTACTGGTTGTATAGCACCTGCTCTAGAAACCATCAGAAGTTCAGTTTTAGCACAGATAAATTTTGGTCCATGTTGAGTAGCTTGGTGAACAGACTAAACCAGCTCAGATCCTGGAAACTGCGGAGACACAGATGCAAAGCAAATCTGTCAAAGCAGGGCTTCGTGTATGTGATAACCAAGTAGACTGAAATGAGCTCTTGTAATGTGTTCTCACATATCCTAAACAAATAGCATTACAGAAGCCTTCCCAAAGAATCTGTCTTGTGGATCCCTTCTAATTCTGGAGAGACTTTGTCTTTTTAAGTGATTACACATGGAAGGAATGTCTGAAGGTCTCAGTAACACTCATTGGTATTGTTTGGAGGGGATATTGGAGAAAAGTAATTTTTGTTTTGTTTAAATTCCTTTTGCAAACAAACATTAGTACCTACAAACATCAAATACATGCATGTCCATCAGAGAGCTGCTGAAACACAGATGAGAAATTTCATCCAGGGTTCTACTGAATCAATGTAAAAATAACCTCTCCAAGAAGAGCTGACCAGCACTCACTTTCATGTCAATCTTTTTTTCTTATTTTTTTTCTTAAAAAAAAAAAAAAATCCTAAAAAAACTAAAAAAAAAAAAAAAAAAAAAAAGAAAACATTTGAATGAAAATGTGCATCTTGAGAAGTGTTCTTAGGTGGAAGATCCAAGTCATTATTAAAAAACCAGAATGGTTATGTGGACACATATTTGGATGGAAACCTTGGAAACAACATAAACATGAATCACGTTTAAACTGAGTAGGCACAGAATGGTGCAAGGGGTCCTATTTGCCAGCCTGAGCTGAATGAGTGTTGCTTGCTGTCTGCACAGGATATTCTACAGAGAACATGCTGCAGGGCTTGCCATGGCCAAGGTTGCATTGCCATAGACACGGCATCTGGTTAATGTGCAGTAGTGTGTTATGAAGCAAAATATGCTTGTCCTCAGCCGCAGTGCTGCCAACAGTGATTATTTTTTCTTATAATGTCATGTTTTCTAATCGACTAAGTGAACCTCCAGCCACAGGGCAGTTATGCAGCTGCAACTGGACTGTGTGTCAGTTAAATCCTTTGAGAACATAAAGAAAACAATCCCAAAATAGCTTCTAATAGGCATTTTTAATGTCTGCCTGCAGTTTCTGCTTTGTCCAGATTTCTCTCTACTCTTCCCAGTGCATTGGCCAAGATTGGTTCTGAACAAATTTGACTGCATCTTAGCTTTCATGAGTTGTCCTACTGAACAGAGCTGAGAACTGCTTGTAAGACTGTTTAGCAACTGTTTGCATTTTCTTTAGAGAACAAGGCTATTCAAGTTCTCTTTCTTATTATTCTAGGAAAAAAAAAAACAAAACAAAACCAAAACCCAATCAACCAAACCATAAAACCTCCTCACATTCCTGTTTCATCTTCCTTCAGTCAACCACTTTTATTCTTCTTTGTATATTCTTTTAACTGTCTTAATATCTGAGAGCCATTCAGCTTGAGACTGCTATCCTGAAAGCCACCTGGAAAGATTTTTCAGATCAAAGAACCATGGATTCAGATAATCATCCAAAATACTGCATCTTCTGTCACTCATAAGACTACTTGCAGATACAGATTCTCCAGCCATGATGTGATTCCAGACTGGAAACTGATTTTTAAAGTGGCTCAATATGCTTTGATACTTGTCATCTCAGCTATTTCCGGCAGTATACAATATTGGCCAGAGCAACATGTACACAGAGACCTGTAGCCACAGGTATTAGACACTCTGAAGAAACAGTCCCAGTGTGGTTTCAGAGTACAACTACCAGATTCTTTACTCTATTGGATATCCAACTCTACAAACTTTCTTGCAGGTTTTCTATCATTTGCACAGTTAGTATATAACAAGGGATTATAAAGAGACAAAAATTTATCCCAATATGCAACATAAGTCAAAGATAAGAGGTCCCATATCCCAACACTTAGGCTAAGTTAATGTCCTTGCTCACTCCATAGTTCTAGATGACCCATGATTGTGTCTAAACACCAGAAATTCTGAAGGAGAAGGTTAAATATCCTGCATGTTGTTAGTGCTGATTTTTCCACAGAGCTGTATTCCATGGAATTTACTCACTGAAATCGCAAAGTTTTTTTGAATGTAGTACATATTTCCCATCTTTTTCCCATGTTGTTAGTGCTGATTTTTCCACAGAGCTGTATTCCATGGAATTTACTCACTGAAATCGCAAAGTTTTTTTGAATGTAGTACATATTTGCCATCTTTTTCTCCACATCTGGAGTACATGTTCTTTGGTGTAGAGTTTAGTAAGTGAGCAAACTATTTCTTTTGAAAGATGAAAACTGAAGTTTAAAAAATGAAAATTATAAAACAATAGTTGCAAAAAAAGAAAAAAAAGCCATGGCAAACAATTCATATAGACGTTCAGTAAGTGTTGAAAACATCCAGGAAACCATATGTACCATCCTCTGCGTGCTGGGACATCTCTTACTGAATGCAACGGGAGGCGCAGTAGCTGGCGGTAAGGAAACAGACCATACTAAGAGTGAAGGAATTCTCTGTGCTGTGAAACCAGTGCTTTTTCTGTGGGTTTGTGATCTGAGTTTGCGCTCCTGGTTTGTTTTGATGAATCTTATATGGGTTACACTCACTCTGTAGCTGTTCTCTCAACTGGGACATGGTATCTTCTCTGCTGTTGGCCTATTTTAATGAGACATAATTGTATGGATGTTTTTTCTATTCTGATTTGGCTAAAATTGACCAAAGAGCGAAACCATTGAAAGGAAAGGAAAACAAGAACCAGTTTACTTCTGCTTAAGAAAATAGACTAAGCAATTAAGAAAGAAGAAGCATGAAGACTTTTGAGAAGCAATTCACGCAGTCAAATCTGGATTGAAATAAACCATATTTTATTCCTTATAAAAGTAAGGCCATGCTGGGTTAGGCCATTTAGGCCTGTTTCCGGTCTCTACCTGTAGCAAATGAGAGATGCTTACAGAAGAGGTCTGACTTTGGACATGGCCAATGGGGACATTACCAAGAGGAGTCCCCCACACACACTTGACCTAGAGGGTCTATTCACATCATTATGTTTAACGCTTTCTGATGGACTGATTTACAATGAGTTTTCCAGGTTTTGTTTTGAAACTATTAAGCTTCTCCATCCTAGTTGACTTCACAGTTTAACTACTTACCATTCTAAAAAATTATTTTACTTTTTTGGTACCTTATACTGTGAGAATGCAAAAATGAGGGAATTTTTATTCTGTAATTAGAATGGAATCATAGAATAGTTAGGGTTGGAAAGGACTTTAAGATCATCTAGTTCCAACCCCCTGCCAGGGGCAGGGACACTGCACACTAAATCATGTCACCCAAGGCTCTGTCCAACCCAGCCTTGAACACCACCAGCAATGGAGCATTCATAACTTCTTTGGGCAACCCATTCCAGTGCCTCACCATCCTTACAATAAAGAACTTCTTCCTTATATCCAATCTAAACTTCCCCTGTTTAAGTTTTAACCCACTACCCCTTGTCCTCTCACTACAGTTCCTAATGAAGAGTCCCTCCCCACCTTCCTTACAGGCCCCCTTCAGATACTGGAAGGCTACTATGAGTTCTCCACACAGCCTTCTCTTCTCCAGGGTGAACAGCCCCAACTTTCTTAGCCTATCTTCATATGGGAGGTGCTCCAGTCCCCTGATCATCCTCGTGGCCCTCCTCTGGACTTGTTCCAACAGTTCCATGTCCTTTTTATGTTGAGGACATGTCCTGGGTTCAGAAGTAGCAGTCATTTTTCTCCTTCTTAGTAGCTGGTGCAGTGCTGTGTTTTTGACTTTCAGCCTGGGAACAGCAGTGATAACACCAGTGTTTTCAGTTGCTGCTCAGTAATGTTTACGCTGACTAAGGACTTTCTGAGTCTCATGCTCTGCCAGGGAGGAGGGGAAGCCAGGAGGAAGCAGAGACAGGACACCTGACCCAAAGTAACCAAAGAGGTATTCCATGCCATAGCACGTCATGCCCACTGTATAAACTGGGGGCAGTTACCTGGATGGGTTAGATCATTGCTCGGGTCGGGCTGGGTATCAGTCAGCGGGTGGTGAGCGGTTGTATTCTCTTCCCTTGTTATTTCCCTTATCATTATTATTATTGGTGGTAGCAGTAGTGGTTTTTATTATACCTTAGTTACTGGACTGTTCTTATCTCAGCCGTGGGAGTTACATTCTTTCGATTCTCCTTCCTGTCCTTCCAGTAGCAGGGGGAAGAAGAGGGTGGGGGGAGTGGGCTGCATGTTTCTGGCTTTCTGGCTGGGCTTAAACCACGACGGAACACCAGATCTGTACACAATACTCCAAGTAAGGTCTCACGAGAGCAGAGTAGAGTGGCAGGATCACCTCCTTCGACCTGCTGGTCACGTTACTTTTGATACAGCCCAGGATGCAGTTGTCTTTCTGGACTGTGAGCGCACACTGCTAGCTCATGTTCAGTTTCTCATCAGCTGCTTCACACTCTTTTGGTGGTTAAGGACAGAATATTTAACTTCTCATTTGTTCCAGCAGTTCCTAATGGGCAATAACTTACCAAGCCTTGGTTGGTCACTGTGGTGTGAAACTCACCTAAGTTCCCTATGAAAGTGCCCTTTTTGCCCATCAAAAAGTATCGGTGTAAGGCATTTAATAAGCATGGAGCAGTTATTGAGGTTGTATATTTCAAATGCTAGTACATATTTTGAAGGAGAAAAGCTACGTTAGCTAATTTTTAAAGGTATTTCTTCCTGCTGTCTCTAGAGATGGATGTGTATTCTTTCATATTATCATTTAGAGTATTGCCAGGTGTTGCCAACAAAACATATTCTTCTGCAACCCTTTCTGGAAAGGCATGAAACCCGAATGTTGCTGAGTCCATGACCTCTCTTTATGGTAGAATACCAATTCTTACAAATTATGTATGCATTTTTACAGGCTGCAGTCTTTATAGAGACTTTTCCTAGTTATGCCCCAAATTATCTGGTCCATTAAAAAAAAAGAAAAAGTTACAGTAGACATCCCTTACTTATCTCCCTGAGATTATATGATGCGTGTTACTGTTTTCCTGAAGGTGCTCGCATTTCTGCTTGGGTTATTAATTTGTGTTTATTGTAGGTACTCTGAAATAATGTTTTATCTTAATTAGTATTTTTATGCCCACTATTATTAAGTACGTATGTGGCCGGTGTTTTATGCTGCATGTCCTTCTAGTGCAACTAAGGTTTAGTGTTTTACTTCAAGAAGGAAAATTTGTAATCAAATTAAACATAATTGCATACACATTTTGAATAAAAAAACCAAACTATATTGTATTAGCATGAGATAATACTTTAGGTTCAAATCCTTAAGTTCTTAGCCTGGTAAGCCTCCTGTTGGCCTATATGTGAGATCAACTAGCCTTGAATTCTTAGAATGAAATCTGAACTTTATTTTTCCTTACAGAAAAAATTCTTCTTCTTGGGCATTCACTGAATTCATTCACCTCTTTTTAAGAGGGATATTTTGTTAGTGTAAGACTAGGAAATGCAACAGTAATACCTATTTCCAGAGTAAGTATTTGGTGTTTTAAATGTTGGACAAGATTCTCTGCCCGTTGTCATACTCAAAGAATGGGTTTTAATTTAATTTCTTGAATAAGCCATTTAAAATCAGGACTGAGTAGCAGAGCAGTAAAAGCATTGTTTGGATTTGGTTTTGTTACAAGAGAATCAGATTTTGTGCTTCTTGATTCTCCATGGTGGATGCTCATAAAATTAAATGGCTACTTGCTAATGTTATTTTTTGCAACTTTATTCCAGGAATACTTTTCTGCTTCAAAATACATTAGTTTTTCTGGGGTTTTTTTTCTCTAAAATTCCTATCTCTGTTATGTATAGCATAAAAATTTGTTTTAATCTGATATTTTCACTCAAGAGCCTTAGAAAATCATGATACTTTTCATTATATTTTCTAATCTGTAAATGGAATATCCATTTGACCCTGCTTGTTTTGAGCAATACCTTGATCTTGGATAATGCCAACCAGCTAAATGGAGTTATCTTCAATCAGCCAAAAGAGAAGTATTTCAGTGTTTTGCCCTTAGTTTTAAACAACTAATTTTGACATCATCTGCTTGAGCTTTGCCTTTAGCAAAGGTTGATGCAGAAGCACTTTAGTTTGTGAGCTAGCAGTTTGGCTCGTAAAGAGAAGTGAGTTGTAAATTAGCTACCACTGAGTTGCTGAGTCACTTGAATACTTCAGACTGCTCTAAATGCAAGATCCAGTGGGGCTGCTGAATTATCCAAGGCTGTTTTTCAGAAGATCTTTGTGTCACGATCTCATTCTAAATATGATTTTTTTTGTCTTGATAAGTATTTAATTTGAGATTTCAGTAGTGAAGAGAATTGAGTGGAGACATTTTAAGTGCTTCTTCGTCTGTCATTAGAGACACCAAGTGACACAGGAAAAGATAATGAACATAGAAAGAGCCCCCAAAGCACTTTTAGATCGTTTCTTGAGAGTCAGCAGGCTGATATTGACTTTGATTAAGCACTCACTTTGGTCCCATTAATTTGGCAAGCTGTGAAACAAAAGTGAGCGTCCTCCCCAAGTTGGTTTTGCGTAAACTCTTTTACAACTTCAGTTCTGAATTTCTTCCAACATCTCTAGTTTGTTTGGTGGTTTTGTTGTTTTTGTTTTGGGTTTGGTTGTTTTGTTGTTTTGGTTTTTTTTTTTTCCTCTTCAAAGATGTCCTTTTAAGTCTTTTTAAAGAACTCATAACGCTAGCATAAACATCTATGGTATCAAGCAGTGATGCATAACTATCTTGATTTGTGTATCAAAACTGCAGAGGAAAGCAAAGATACATATTTCTTATGAATTTGTGTGTCTGTGGTTTAACAGCCAAATTTTAAGTCAAAGGATTAAGTTTTGATATACTTCCTGGAGTTGCTGAGTATTACAGTTATCTACACCTGTGAAATTGTCTGCAAGTTGTCAAGGAAAGGTTCTTTCCATTGTGCCCCTTTGGTGTGAGTTTGAGATCTGGCCACTGGTGTATAGCTATCATGTGAGGCCATGTGAAACTTGGCAGCCTATGCAGATTTTTTTATTTTAAGACCCACAGATGCATATTTGACCTTTTTATTTCTTTCCTTTTTTTTTTTTTTTGTCTCCCAAAAATGACTTAAGAAAGATAGCAGGCTCTTTTTAGACTGTTATTCAGCCTTGTGTAGGATTGGAGAGATGTTGTGACAAGCCTCAAGCTGATGGTGGTTTTTTGGTGTTGATAGAGATGAGCTCGCTGCAGCTGGGATCATCATGGGCTGCATCCGAAAAAGCATGGCCAGCAGGTCAAGGGGGGTGATTCTCCCCCTCTACTGGGCTCTGGTGGGACCCCACCTGGAGTGTTGAGGACCCCATCTGGAGTCCTCAGTACAGGAAAGATACAGACCTGTTGGAGAGGGTCCAGAGGAGGCCACAAAAATGATCAGGGGGTTAGAGCACCTCTCCCATGAGGAAAGGCTGAGTTGAGTTGGCGTTCAGCCTGTGGAGGACTCTGGGGAGACATTATTGCAGCCTTTCAGTACTTAAAAGGGGCTGTTAACAAAGATGGGGAGATACTTTTTAGTAGGGCCCGATGCAATAGGATGGGGAGTTATGGTTTTAAACTAAAAGAGGGGAGATTCAGGTTAGATAAGAGGAAGAAGTTTTTTTACTGTGAGGGTGGGAAAATACTGGAACAGGTTGCCCAGAGAGATGGTGGATGCATCGTCCTTGGAGACACTCCAGTTCAGTCTGGATGTGCTTCTGGGCAGCCTGATCTAGTTGAAAATGTCCCTGTTCATTGCAGGGGGTTGGACTAGATGATCCTTGAAGGTCCTTTCCAACTCAAACTGTTCTATGATTCTATGATCATCGACGAGCACTAAGAAACACAGTGAATGCAGAGCTTGTTCACAGCTTAAAAGCAGATGCTTCAAGTTGTGAGGATCAGTACAGAGATGAGGAATTTTATTTCCTTTGCTCATGAGGGAACTTTTTCCCAGACTCTGCTTTGACTAGACATTCTTCACTAATTTGCTGTTTAGGTACCTTGTAAATCTCCTTGGGCCATAAAGCGGTCTAGAAGGTACTCAGACAGATTCTACTGTAACTTTCTGTCCCTTACAGTTCCTTCTTGGTTGAGAAAATCATCATCATTACCTTCTGTTATTATTACCAGCACATGAGAAGAAAAATGTTTAAAACATGAATGAACAAAAAGGGTAAAAAAGGCCTAATTTGGTATTAATATCCTTCAAACCAATTAGCAGCAAGTCCATTAGCAGTACAGATGTCTATAAGAATAGACATCTATAGATTACAGCCATAGATTGGCTGTAACTGGCAGCATTTTATGTGGCAGTTTGCTATCACTCTTTTGCTTCACCTGTGAACTCTCTGAAGAGGTTACATCACCAAACTATCATTGCAGTAGTCTGAGATCATGTCCATCATAGTTTCTGTTTAAATTCATTCCATTTAGTAAATACCATGCATGTTATTCCACATATGCTTAGCACTGTATGCCGCAACAAATAGGTATTAATGCATTGCTAAATATTTTATAATCAAACAATGTATTATCATAAATAAAAGCGGAAAGTAGGTTATTTCTTATCCCAGTGTTATAATCAGAAATACTCAGATCACTGTAAGGATGGATTAATTAGGTCAGGCGAGGTGCTGAGGCCAAGGTATTGTTACATAGTTTTTTATTTCAATATCTTGTTTTCAAGCCTTAAAGGTAATCCACATCAAGGTTTATATCTCTGTGTAGCTGCGAATATAGAGTGTATATAGACACAAATACATACAGTCACATATGTGCATGCACACATGACTAAAGTGACACACAGAGAGGGTAGGCACACAGAGCGTATGGATTTCTGCATGAATTTGGCATTGATTTTTGTGGTAAACAAATGGTTTTAAGTCTATATTTGCCCAAAGCTAGATCACAATATTCTGCATTTCAAAGTGTCCAAGTACCTTTAAAGTGATGGCTGCAGAGTCCCTCAGGCATAAAGCAGATAAAACCTTCTTTTAAAAGTATTTTGCTCACCTTTGTAAAAAAAGGAACTTAGGGTTTATTGAGTGCAGGAAAGCCGCATTCCCATAGTAACCAATGCACGGCTGATATTGATCAGTGGAGTCAAAGGCAAAACCTACATACAGGAATAAAGAGCTACTATTTCTTATCCTCATATGTATTCTTCCTGGAGTTCCTGTAGGTAACCGATACCACAGGCATGGAGCACTCTCTGGGAGCGGCTGCGCTTTTGCTCATGTCATTAACACACACCAGAGCTCCTTATTGAGAAGAAATGCTCTGAGTGTGCCTGATTTTCTACTAGATCCTGCAGTCTTTTCTCTGTCAAAACTCCCCGTGATTTTAGAATGACTTTCCTTGAGCAAGGTGTATGCAGAATTGGTTCCTTTGTCTTGAGGGAGCATGATCCACCTTTGAAATCTCTTCACTGTTACATTTTCACCCTCAATTAATAACACCTTATAGGTTTTTACACTTTCCCTTCTTTGTTCATCATACTTGTGTCATGTGAGAGATCTGATAAATTAACATTTGCAATCATGTCCGATCTCTCTTTAATGATTTCATTATGTGTTAAATGTAAGGTTTAGCATCCTTTTTAAGTTAAGGCATTCCTTTTTGAACTGCAGAGCTTCACAGAGAAGATCTTTGAAACCAAGAGCTCATGAATTATTAGCATTCAGTACAATGCATATACATACCTTAAATCCTCATCATTATTAGATCATTCCCAGAATTGACAAGTCTATAAAAATGAAAAAAGGGCACCTGTGAGAGCTGTGCAAGGAAAGATTTTTTTGTAGAACATGATATCACATAATAAAGAATAAATTCTCTCAAGTCTGATACTTTTACAAGGTTTTACATACTCCTAGGCAGGTAATAATCTTCCTTAGTTTTTCTGGACTTGCAAGGAGCTTTAACATTTTTTCCTGACAAAACTGTTAGATAACAACTGAGCCAAAATTAAATAACCCCAAAAGTCTTCCTCTCTAATCCCTTCTGTGCATGCTTAATGTTTCATTCTCCCACTTCAATTATGCCATCTGCATTATGTCTTTCGCTCCCCACTCAAAAAGTTGTTAAAATGAAAAGCCTCTTTCAGAGTGTCACAGCTCCATTATGCAGGCCTATACCTGTGCTGGCAGCATGCTCTTCTTCTCACCTCATATTGCCTTTTGCCTGGGAAAGAGATCCCTGCGGTGCATATAAAACTGGAAACTGAAATGAAATTAAGATGGTATGCAGGAGATGGAGCAGGTTCTAATAAACAAGGAGAGATTCTGGGAAGACCTTTTAACTTAGTTCTTTGGGCCAAAAAATATCAAGCTTGAACAGCTAGCCCTCGTCATGTAAACTGAAATCCTAGCCCTGCAAAAATCAATAGCAGGATTTGGCTCTAAAACCTTTAATAACTGAGGTAGCTTGGGTTCCACAGGTGCTAAGAGCACACAGCTGTCACTGATTCCAAATGCACATTCAGATGTCAAATTACAGCCACCAGTTTTAAACCGTTGGGTTTAGCCCTCTTCATTTCCTGTTGTAATTCATCTCTGTACAAGGTGTCATCAAGACTTTTTCTAAGATCTCAGCTAAGAAGCAGATATGCTAGACATGTTTGAGATAACATATTGGATTTCTACTGGAATCAATTCTTCAAACTGATAATGAAGAAGAAGTTTTGTAAAGATGTTTTAAATGTGTACCTTTTAAAACCACCTGTGTAGGCAGTAATTTGGTCCTCTGTTTCGTATCTTTTCATTAAAAAATGGTTTCAGTTTATTTAAAGCTTACAACTGTAAGACTTCAGCCTGGCACCCCATATGATTTGACCATTTTAGGAGAAAAAAAACCATGCATAATATATATTTATAAGCATATATGAGGTTAAATCGTGCACCAAAATGCAGAACCAATTTTCTGTGACTGACAGAGCTGTACTCGGGAGATTATTTTATGTTTAATTTAAAGTGGCTGCAGTATTCAACATAGAAAACTGATAAGCATCTACAGCATTTACAATCATCATCTTTCCAACAAAAAAAATAACCAGGAGTTTAGTTTTCAGGATTTCTGGGTGTTTTCAGAACCTTAGCTGGACATTTCCCTTCCACCACATTATCACAATAGACCCATTACCCGCTGAGCAATGATCTGTGCATAAGAGGACCATCTTGAGCACTTGCACAACAATTGAAAAAGGTTCTGGAGAAGGATGTGCTGACACCAAATACTGTTCTGGGGACCTTCAGTGCCATTATCTTTAAGTGATCCATAGTCATTAGGAATCTCTCCTGGCACTACTAGGGTGAATTTCTTAGAGGAAAAGAAGTCTCCTGTGTAATCCAGTACTGTCATTTAAAGTTCAGTTTTACTTCTGGAGCCCTGAGAAGTTTTAAGTTAGGATGGCTCCATTTGAAGCACCCTGCATTAGTAGCTGCCAACTCCCCCCCCCCCCACATACAGGCAATGGTTTGAAAAAAAAACCCATCAAAATGGTTCTTGCAGTTATAAAAAGTTTAACTGTGTGGTCAGAGGTTAATATTTCACCATAGATAGCTCAGAAGTAAAATTAGAGTAAAATCTGAATATTACTTTTTTGTTATGAAGAATGTAATGAACATTTTCCATCATATTCTGTTATAACCTGTTTTGATAGAGGAGCAAAAAGACAATTTGAAGCTGAATATCCAGAAAAAGGTCCAGAAGAATACCACAGGCACAGTTGTTAGAGCACTGGCGCTTAGTATAAAATAGCAATCTAGTGGCTTATAATTTCCCAGCAGACACTAAAGACCTTCCAGCACTCTGAGATGCAGCCAGTGAAGCACAAATACCACAGATACATCCATCAGAGCCTATGGCAGAGACCCTTATTGCAGCCAAAGGTGGATTTGCAGAGCCATCCTGGAAATTCTGGAGGGAAAAAAGAAGGGTGAGAGGGCACTCCTGCTGCCCAGCTCGCAAACTGATCACATTTGATGGCATAGCACTGGGAGTTGGAGCATGAGACGTCTTGCAAGAGACAGCATGGGAACTGGACTGACTACATTCAGGCTACAGACATTCAGTGGGATGGAAGCATCTTTACCCACTAGAAAGGAAGTAAGGACACAAGAAATAATTTAGATTTAGATTAGATATTAGGAAGAAGTTCTTCCATGTGAGGGTGAGGCACTGGTAAAAGTTGCCCAGAGAAGCTGTGGCTGCTGCATCCCTGGCAGTGGTCAAGACCAGGTTGGACAGAGCTTTGAGCAACGTAGTCTGGTGGAAAGTGTTCCTGCCTGTGGCAGGGGCATGGGAGCTAGGTGGTCTTTAAGGTTGTTTCCAACCCAAAACACTCTATAATTCTTTGATTCTATAATTCTGTGTTTCTGTGATTCTGTGATAATTGCTGGACCATTTATCGTTCAAAATTTTTGCTTGTTGGGTGAAACTTATTTCTCCCAGCATCCATGGTGGTTGGACCATGTAGACCCTCCTATTTCTTTGCATTTTTCGGAGGGTTTTAGTGTCATACAGCAACTTATCAGCTAGAGGGTTCAACTGCATTTTTAGGATACCTAATAGGAAATAGAGTATACAAGATCACAGCTAAGAAAGGCAAATTATTTTCTCTTCTCTTGTGTAGTCTGCTTGAAGGCTAATTTTCAAGTCCGTCCTTTCATGTGCTTTATGAGAGATTAAAATGAAATTAGTTCAGGAAGAATAGTGCTCAAGATCACTTTAAGATTTTCCAAAGCTCACGAGCTTGTTGACCTGTAAACCACCTTTAGCTGGACAGATGGTAAGTAACAAATTGATCTCAGCCAATAAAAACCTGTCAGAACAATCTGCTGTTGGCAGGTGTCAGATAATTATCTCAATGAATAGATAAGCAAAGTAATAAGCAAATTAGAAGCTTCCATTGTAAATAACAGGAGGAATTCTATTTATTTATTGCAGCCAAGCCTTTGATCATTTGCGGGGGGGGGGGGGGAACAAAACAAAAAACAAATCCTTAGCCAATATCATAGAAAACTCACTGAAAAGTTGTACACTCTGTGGGTGGTGTTACCAGCAGGTATTTTTTTGCTTTTCAGCACTGTGATTCCTCTGTACTGTTTTAAGTTTCTGAAGAAAACTAGGCTGAAGTGTGGAAGAAGTCCATGTCTGAGCATTTGTGTGATATATTGTTGTAGTAGCAGTTACTTTTTGTATAAACAAGCTGTCAGAAGCCTATATGCAAACCTCACTGCCCAGGGTACACTAATAAAAAGATGGTCCCTGTCCCAAAACTCTCACCCTGAAATATGAGACAAGAAAATATAAATTGTGCATTGATGGGCCAAAGAGAAGTGTGCTGTGGTTCAAAAGGCAGTCCTGGAGAACACTGGAGCTGGATTGTGGATAGACAGAAGCAAGACCACCATCAAGGCCAAAGCACATAGAATCTTGAGAAGGTTTGTTAGGAGTTGGTGGTTCACATTTGGTTGGGACTGATTTTCCACCTGAGATGCATGAACTGCTATAGGCTAAGCCAGACAAGTGGGAGCAGCATAGTGTGAGTGCTGCAGTTTGGGAGACAACAGAGAAGAAATTTGGGAATATTTGCATGGGCATTGGGAAATACTTAGGATCTTTGTATGTTTTGTTTTGTTTTGCTTTTATTATTGGCATCAATGCAGATGTAGTACAGGGAGCATAATTTCTTTTTTTCCCTTTATAACTGTCCCCGTGTTACCTCCTGGGACTGGATGTGACAGTCACAGACAGAATCTCTCTAAGGAGAGCTGCAAATATTTTCTCCAGCTGACAAGAGGTACATTACAAATTAAGGACTCTACAACCTTCACGTGCTGGAATTATTTCCTGTTTTGTTAAACTTGCTTAGAAGATATTTTCAAAGCTCTGTGCATTTTTGTAAGTCTTCACACTGCCAAATCTAGTGAGTGGATGGGCAGCAGGAGCAGTGGCCACTTGTGCTGAGTCTGTGAGCTTAAATGTTTGCCGATATGTGCCCTGCACTTGAAGCATGCATCCTGCAGGACTGAATGCGTGTCTTGGTGCTTGAGGAGAAATTCCGTCCATTAAAAAAAAATAAAAAATTACTCTGGGGTCAAACTCCTGAATGGTCTCTGTGAGACCAGGAGGCCAGTGCAGGGGGAATATGGCTTGTCTGCAGGTCCTGCCATGTGGATCCTGTAAAGATCTAGCATGTGCTGGAGGCAAATAATGACCTGGGATGCCTGTTTCCCATATCCAGAGTCATGTTCATGCCTTATGCAGCCTGTGCACACCTGAACATAATGTTGTAAGAGCTCTTAATTGTTCTGCGGTATCCAAATGCAAATTTCTGTTGTGGTATAGATATGGAGATTAGACTAGAATTTTAAATAATTGTCTTAATTGCGTTCATTAATGAGGTTAATTTCTTGTACACACTCCTGTAAGAGAAGTTTGATGGTAACATAATTTGTATTACTGAGTTCTGCCAAAAGAAAAGGCCAGATTAATTCCTCTTCTCTGTTTTTTGCTGTAGTTGTATCATTCATAACCATGGAGCATTAAATCTTCACTTTTACAGCAGCAACAGGAGTGCTAGGTTTCAGGGTGGGAAAGTCCCTTCAGCAAAGGGAGCTGAAGTTTTCTACCCCATGATAACACACTGCACATTGTGAGCAGGAGCCAGCAGGGAGCAGCTTCCAGAGGCATCAGCAGTTGCTGTTACCATAATTTATCCTGGCAGGTAACTTTCTAAAACAACACAGGTCACCAGACTTTCATGTAGAACTTCTTGCTGAGCAAGAGCAAGTTTCAGAAATCAAAGCCCCAAAGAGTATTTCAGATCAAGCCCCAGCTAAAGTGGTGATACGAGTTTACCTTTCGGTTATGTGTTTTATCTGGCTTTGCAAGTCTGTACTCACCCAGTACTGCACTGCACCTGGGGCTCAGGTTTTGTCTTCTTCTTGGTGTTCACCGAGGGCTTGGTTTGCTTTCTCAGGGTTGGGTCAGGACCAGAAACTTACCATTCTGCAAACAACTAGGAGATAGATCAGGATGGGCCCCTTCTACAGGCTTCCCAGCCTCAGCAGGGACAGGGTACGTGATGGACAACATGGATGTTATGCTGTCTGTACACAAAGGGTACTTTCAGAAGCAGCGTGTAAGGGCAGATTATGGCTCTTCCCCACATTTTTTTGAAAGAATAAGAAAAGATGGGTCTTCCCTGTCAGCCTTTACATGCCAGGAAGAGGATTTGCTGTTGCCTATTAATATGAACCAAAGAAGACATGGCCAAGTATATGATATCTTAGAATCACAGAATCACAGAATAGTTAGGGCTGGAAAGGACCTTAAGATCATCTAGTTCGAACCCCCCTGCCATGGGCAGGGACACCTCACACTAAACCATGCCACCCAAGGCTATGTCCAATCTGGCCTTAAACACCGCCAGCGATGGAGCATTCACAGCTTCCCTGGGCAACCCATTCCAGTGCCTCACCACCCTTACAGGAAAGAATTTCTTCCTCATATCCAATTGAAACTTCCCATGTTTAAGTTTGAACCCATTACCCCTTGTCCTCTCACTACAGTCCCTAATGAAGAGTCCCTCCCCAGCATCCCTGTAGGCCACTTTCAGATACTGGAAGGCTGCTATGAGGTCTCCACGCAGCCTTCTCTTCTCCAGGCTGAACAGCCCCAACTTTCTCAGCCTGTCTTCATATGGGAGGTGCTCCAGTCCCCTGATCATCCTTGTGGCCCTCCTCTGGACTTGTTCCAACAGTTCCATGTCCTTTTTATGCTGAGGACACCAGAACTGCTTGTGAGGTGGGCTGATGCCAACCTGATGAAGTTTAACCATGACAAGTGCAAGGTCCTACACCTGGGTCGGAGCAATCCCAGGAACAGCTACAGGTTGGGCAGGGAAGAGATTCAGGGCAGCCCTGCAGAGAAGGACTTGGGGGTGTTGGTTGAAGAAAAAATGAACATGAGCAAAGAAAAGAAAGAAAAGTCTCTGGCCCAGCTGAAACCAAGATATACACGAGAGAAAGTACGTTTGCTGTGTGCAGTGCAGAGATTTGCTTCCCAGCCCAGTCTCCCCCTGCTCACCCATGGAGAATTTCCTTCCACAACACACACAGAAAAAAGAAAAAAAGAGTTAATGAGAATTAATTACTCTATTAGTTCAGGCATTTAGTTCTTATTACTCATGGTCCTGAAAGGCAAGATTATAAGGACTGGAAGTTATGATTCACCTCAAGCGGATAGGGTTCAGGTGGCCATGGGAAACTTGGATTTGAATGTTCTGGTTTCCCAACGGTTAACCTCTCAAAATGAATGCTAATTTGACATGCTTTGGGGTTTTTTTCCTCTAATAAATATAAGTCTATATCCACTTAAACACATAATTTCCCCTGCTTTGAAAGGGGGTTAGAAGTCCTACCTTAATATGTTTGAATATTCTCTGGTGGCTGGGGCTTTCAAGGGGCTCAAATATCTTGAAGGCTTCGTTACAGGGAGATCCCAGGGCCAGACTTACCAACAGTATTGGTAATGACAGCCATCATATCTTGGCATTTTTCATGTTGGCAAGGTATTTTTCATGGCACTGTTTTCTGGATAAATGGTGGAAATAACATCTTCTGACTCCCGCTTTAAAAAAAATAAAAAAATGGGAGTTCAAAGTAGTTGCTTAAAAGAAATAATTGGAGAGCCACGAGTAGGGATAGGTTTTTTGGTTTTTTTTTTTCCCAATGTTGAGCCTGTTTCTTCTTTTTCAAAAGACAAGAAGAAGGTTAATTCAGAAATTAGTTATTTATACATCCTGGTTTTAAGATGTTGATCTGGCCCATGTCATGTAGTAGGTGTGCTTTGTTCGGAAGAGCTGGACCGTTCTATCCACATAATTTGTAGTCTCAAAGAACAAGCATTTTTAACAGCTCCTAATTGTCAACCTTCCGTAAGCAAAAATCAAATTGTAACTTGTTTTATTGGTGATCCCTTTAGTGTTTGGAATAATCTATCTGTGACCCTCATTTTTTTTTTCTGAACTGACTTCTTAGACAAGGTCACTTCAGTAAAAATGATAAGAAAAACTGACACACAAAATCAAGATATTCCAGTATTTGTTTCTATTTAGTCAGGGCAATGCCATCTCTCAGGCAATTCCAAAATAGTGTTTTAACAAAAAGTTCAAAGCTCCTTTCAACTTGCTGCAAATTTTACTACATATTCTTAATAAACCCTCTTCATCTGCTACTGTTGAAATGTAGGCTTTCAAGCAATGTAAACCTAGCAAAAGCCTTTATGCTTTTTACTTCCTTCTTTCCTTACCAGCACTGCTATTATCACATGGTGTGTTCCACATGATAAGCCATTCATTAAAGCATCACCTACTGTTTTTTTCCTCCTCAGTACCAGCTAGAACATGATCTGTCTCTGCAGGAAGATATTGGACCTCTGACCTCTTTTGTAGCTATTCCAGGCAAATATAATAAACAGGGTTCACTGAGTTTGTGTAAATCTCTGATTATGTTTACTCTGAAATCCAAGTGTTCATCTCAGGCAGAAAAATTAAGGCTGATTTTCAAATATTATGTACAAACTGTAGCTATTAAGCATTCCATAATGAGCACTTTGGCAATTTAAAGCAAATTATGGTTCCCACTAGGAAGAGAAGATATACAGTATAGTGAAGTAAGATTCTATGTTGTTTGATGAAAAATAGGCATGCAGAAAAACATGATACAGACTTCTGGCTCCAGATGAATTAGGAGATCCTGTGTTAGTGTACTCTATTACAGAAATTTTGCATTGTTCCTCACTTCTTGAAAGTTTAGTTTCAGTTTGCTAATGATTTCTGCTGTAGTTTGAGTAAATATCACCCCAGAAAACCACCTGTTGTGGTATTACATGCCCTTCTGCTATGATAATAGGTGGAATATTTTGGGTATTGACATGCAAAATGGCAATTAAGATACTGGTGAATCCTCCTTATGTAGTGAAATTCAATTCTGTTCAGGGGATCTGGCAGCCGTCATTTGAAAAGACCTGGTGGAAAACATTGAAAATGCCAAATTTCATTCAGTTGGACCTGCTGTATGCTGGATCCCTGCTCAGACTGGGACATATTTCAGTACAAAGCAGTGTATTGCATCCTTCCAGGTAACTATATTTCATAGAGATATCATCTGGGGGAATGAAGGAAAGCATCCATACTATTAATCTCAGCAGCAACTCAGTGTTCAGCTGAGCCCAGTCAATCTTGTGGGGTCTGGATTCATCTTTTAAAGACAAAGAGGGACCTGTATTTTTTCTGGAAATACAGAAATGGGATGGAAATGGGTAGTGTTGCTGACAAGGTTGCATCTGACCTGTTTTGTTCGATCAAAGCCTACAGAGGAGGAGAATTTCTCAATTCCAATTAACAGTTTCTGGATTTACTGGATTAAATTTACCTCATTTTGGATTTAATTCTTTGCAGGTTGGGTAGTAGGCTTACATCCACTGACTATGAGGGAATTTTATTGCCTTACAGGAAGAAAAGGTCTGGTCTACCAGTGTTATCTGTGCTGGGTGGAAGAAAAAGCAAAATAAAAAGAGCCAAATGAGTTAGATGTCCGGAAGAAAACAATAGACCTCATTATGAATTCTTTAAGAGTGCTGAAGTTAGGGATCATCTGGCTTCTCTTGGTTATTATTTTTACCTAAGAAATGTGCTTTCTTTTGAAATTCAGTGAATCTGAATGTGTCAAGATATATAAAATTACCATTCTTTCTTAAGAAAAAGAAGTTTGGAACATTCTGAAAACACTAGTGGAATCGTAATCTTTAAATGCAGATTAAGGTTTAACATTGCTATTTTATTCCAATAGGACTCACGGAACAATTGTTTCTGCTACTATCTTACATGGTGACAGAATAAGATTTTTTACCATTTTATTTCTCCTTTCACCCTGGCTAAAACCTGATGGTGAGTAAAGCTGCAGTTAACAGGTGTTCACTAATTCTGAAATTACAGTTTAGTTTGATTTAATTTCACCAGTCCTCTTCCCTCAAAGATGACTAAACTAGCAGAATAGCCAAATTCATGCATTTCATTGTTTTCTCTTTCACAATGGGATTACCATATGGTATTACTGATTTAAAATTTTAAGTAGCTTTATAAAATTTAATTTAGAAAAGCTGAACATGAAAGTGTGAGCTTAGAACCTGAGAGAAAGAACCTGATGAAATAAGCTGATTTAGTTTCCTAGAATTTGGAGAAGAATTGTTGGTCAGAATGTTGTTAGGGTTGAAGTTCTTTGTGCTGCAGAAGGCCAGAGGAAAAGAGGAAAATGAGATTTGAACAATTACAAAATTGTCCCTATGCTGTTGCATATAGGGGAACTAGATTCGTAGAGTATTGTGGTGAGAGAAATGTGTTATCATTACCTCATGAAGAAATTTCAACAAGTTTGGGCTTTTTTTTTTTGTTGTTTTTGCATAGCTCAGCTAAAGCTGTTTGAAATTGCTTAGAAAAGAAGATGAATCAATTATTCATTGGAGAGATAGGACCAGGGTCTGCTTCCATCCCCTATATGGAGTTTCTTCAGTAGAGGGGCAAGCCCTGTAATAGTGTTATGTTGTGTGACTACGGGTGGGAGAAGCTGAATCATTATTAATTGCAAATTGATCAGTTGCTGTTTCGATGAATTATTCATGAACAGATCCAAACTTCTGTGAATATATTCAGTATTCACCTAACAGTTGGGATGAACAACTTTCATAAACTAGTGATTGACAGTGAACCTTCTGGTACACTATTTAAACAATATTGATTCATGGGCATGCTAATATATTTGCCTTTATCATAAAACTCAACCAGACCCTATCTGTTGGCAAATGCAGATAAATAGCTGGTTGTGTGACCTCCCTGCCCTGGGTAAAACACATTGTACTTCATTTTACTGTAACATTTGCCCTTAAAAATTGTACTAAAACTCATAAAGATGCACCTCATAGTTTATACCTATGCTTTGCCATACTGTGGATGGAGAAATTGCCCACTTTTTGTCGTACTGTAAAGCAGGAGCATTAAGCACTAAATGTCTTGGTTTCTTCCTTTTAGACTTTTCAAATCTTTGTGTACTTTACCAACACTTCTCCCTTCATCAGGGAATATCAATTCAGTCAGCAGAGAAAACTCACCAACTTACTCCAGGAATGAAAAGCTGGTGGCTAGAAAGCAAGGGAACTTTTAATCTAAATGTAATTTTGCAGAATTTCAATACTGGATTTTTTTTTTTTCAGCCTACCACCCTTCAGATCCTAATGCTGATTCAGAAACAAAAAGTGACAAAAGTGAAAAAGTGACTAAGAGTCCCCACACTAAAGCAAAACCCACACCCCTTGGTGTTGTATCAAGCCATGCTGGAATTAATATCAAAGGTGTGGACAGAAAACATCCACAGAAGATGTGAATGTCAACACAAAAGGAAGGTTGTAACAGGCAGACTTCCCTTTTTCCCTAAAAAAGAGGAAAATAGCAACCACAGCAAATGGATTCTATGCTCATAAGTAGCTGAGGGCCCAACACCTATTTTATTTTACAGAAAGACTATGTATGTGTGAGAATATAGTGCATGGCTGAGGACATGGTTGTGCACTGCAGAGTGGACTGAGATGCCACATGCTACTGCAACATGGTGGGGAATCTGCTTCCACCTTGCTCACTGGAGTGACTAGCTGCATATATAGCTTTCAACCTGCCTTTTGTTTCCCGGATAATTTCAAAAATAATCAATAGTGTTTAATAGAGTTAATTGAATAGGATGTTCTACCTACATCTTACAAATTAGGAAAATATTAGAGGGAAAACAGCCTGGTGGTTTGAGACCATTTGCTTATGAATATATGGCTTCTCCTTCAGCTTATGAATATCGCAGTCCTCTTCAGCCTTCATGCTGTGTGAGACTATTACTTCACTGTCTGTCATGAATGTGACATCTGATGGAGGGAGGTATCTGGGAAGCTTTGACAGAGCTGTTGAAGCGTATATAAAACAAATGTAGAAGGTGGACTCACCACCAGTGTGGTCATTGTACTGTAGGAGCCCTCTGCCCAAAAGTTCCAGGTGGCCATGCAGCAAGAGAGAAGTGGCAGATACTGTTTACAGAAAAATGATCTGTAATAAGAGCATTACAGTTACACTTCCAGAGACAAGATAATCAAGAAGGTTACAAGATAAAAGCCCTGCTTGGATAACATGCAGAGCAAGGCCAGCCTTAGAAGGTTGGTGAGGATGCATCAGTCTGTTCAGAAATGTTTTTTCTATAAATTAACTAAATACACTTTTGCATTTTTGAAAGGAAAATGAATATGCATCAAAAAATTCTTGACCAAGCCTGCATTTCTTCACTTTATTCTCAAAATTTCAAGGCTTTCCCAGTGAGGTGGATCCTGGGGAAGACTACACTTAAACAGCTAGGAATCAGAGAGGGATGCTACAGGTTTTCCTGCACAGTTGCTGGATTGTGCAGTCCCAAGGAGTCTGTTAGTCACTGGGCATGCACAGCTGATGCAAAATTTAAGCTTTTTAAAAAATGTTATTATTTTTCATTTATATCTGCAAATATTATCTCATAAGGAAGGTAACCTGCTTTCTATGAGTAACTCTTTTTGGTGCACTGGCTTTCTCATGTCATTCCCATTAAGTGCAGATGGGATGGGATTGCCAGGTGAAGAGGACAAACCTGGAACTGGCATTGCAGAGCCTTGGGAAGCACTGTACAAACCAAAAACATGTAAAACATGACTGATATATTTTAATGGGAGAGATGGAAAAGGTGAAATAATGTAAAACCTTGCAATTGACTTGGATTCCCAACTTTGCAGTTTTGGAGAGGCAACATGCTCTAGCCACGGGCCATTGGAGACACAACAGCAGGTTCATGGAAAACCTCATCAGTACATGGCCATGCCATTGGCAGTGACCAAGAAAGCTCAGACTTATGTTAGGCGATTCTTCGTGGCTGGAGTCATAAAGGAGAATCCAGAATAGCACGGAAAAAGACGTTAGTCAATTTGAGAGAGGTAGGCCTCCAGAGGCCAGCAGGTTTGGGTTTTTTGGTTTTTTTTTTTGTTTTTTGGGTTGTTTTGGGTCGTGTGATGTCCCCCCGTCCCCCCCAGTTTTTTGTTTTTTTTTTTTTTTTTTTTTTTCTATCTGAAGCAGGCAGGACATAATCTGTAGTAAACCAGAGAAAGTCCCTTTAATTGTTCAGGATCATAAAGCCCAACACAAACAGTAAATAACAGCAATAAAGCTTACTGGGCACATGCTAGTAAAAATCAAGCTAATTTGGAAAACTGAAAAATCAAATTCTTCTGATATTATGTTATTAAGGCTGGTGACAGGTAAACTACAAGGGGTGATTTTTTTCTCATCTGAATCACCCAAGATGAATTTTCTGCCAAAAGAACAATCTTCTAAGAGCTTGCTTTGGAAGCAACATTGTCCTCTCCCTCTCCATGTACCTCCACAAACACACATCTATGCCATTCTCTTATAAAGGCACAAACATTGGGACTTGATTATAATCATGTAGGGGAAAATTATCAAAAGGTGGAATACTGAAAAGGATAAAACAGAGGGATGCAGTACAAGTTATCTGGCAACAAAAGGCCCTTTCAGCTGCATAAATGAAATTAGGGGCAACTCTCTGCTGTCTTTGTACAAAAAAGTGAAAATGTAGGATAATTTTCTAGGGGAGAAAGCAGGAACCTCATAAACCCGTATGTCTCCATGCAGTGCTTGCTATTTACCTGCTGTCTATGGATTCTTTAGAAATTATATTATTAGAATTAAAATAACCAATATTTTCTCATTTCATCAAATCCCATTTTCGATATTCCGCTACTGTCATATGCTAGAGCTATAGCACCTTTGATCTCATTCTAAGCCTCGAAATAACTAGGAGAAATCAGTCGGCATGGCTTTGGTTTAAAAGAGTTAGCATACAGTACCTGTGTTCAATCTCATAATGCTAACAAAATATGAATGAAAAATCATTTACCTCTTCCCCATTATTATTTATCAGAAGACTGCCTGCATAGTAAAGCTTTAAGAAAATATCTTTAATTGTATTTTGCACTGAGCACTTTTTATTTTGAACCTCTGGCTTTTTTAAGTTGTCATTCACTATATATCATAACAATAATCATAATCATAATAATAATAAATACAAATGGAAAATATCTTTGAATAGTTAATTTTAGCCTCCTGGGACTGTCAATTGTGGATGGGCTCTTGATTGATCAGAATATTACACAATGGCATGGTGTAATTCTTTAGTGTGATGTTGTAAAATGGAGTATTGCTTCTGTTATTTTATCCAGTTTGCTTTTATATGACAGGGTTTATTGTGCGTTATGTTGTAGCTCATTCCTCTGTTCACAATGCCTACTGATGTGTAATTATGACTTGTCTGAACTGTAAGAAGGAGCAGTAAGTGAAAGAAAATCTGCAAGCACATTTGATTTATGAGCCCTGATACTATATTACAGTCCTAATCTGCCTGCTTAACTTAGCTTCAGGCAAACTTACTGTATAACATGCTTACGATTAGCACTGCAGCAAGTTGTAGAAGATTTACTCTGTTGGAGCTATGAGACTTTTTTAAAAATGATTTAGTCATTATTTCAGTTACAGGTATGGCAATAAATTATTTCACATATAAAGACTCTGTGTCAAGAAACAGCCATTGCAAAAAGGCTTTTTATACAGTAACAAAGAACAGTGCTTGGAGTGTTTTCCTCATACAAAACATCTTAATGTTATTGGTCATTTTTTTTATGATGAAACTTCTTGCAAATTCTTCTCACATTCATACAATTTGTTTTATTATACTGCAGCTTTTGTAGCTCAGTACAATCTGCGTATTATAAGAATGTCTGTTTGGATCCAGTGAATCTCATATTTTCAGTAGTGTCCCAAAATAGAAATCACTATGGATGTGCAAATGAAAAGAAGGCCATAAAGGAATGACCTAATGTCAGGAAGAAAAGATGTAAGACGATTTGCATTTTTTTTTTAATCACTATTCATGAAGACAGATGCATTCGTTCAGTCTTCTTGAAGCTATAGCATATTCAGAGCAGCTACTTTTGGTAAACTAGAGTGGTACATTATTTCCCTCAAAGAATAAAGGTCAGTGTTGATTATTCAGGGCTTAGTTTTGGTCTTGGTGAAATCACTGCATGGCTTGCCATTTAACTTTGCTGGAATCCCTATTATACTGTATTCACTATGGCAAATAAGCAAGGGATCTAAAGCTTGATCCAGGGAAAGCCTCCTCTCAGTTAAATGGGTGATAATCATTCTTTTTTTTGTTGAATAGTGCTGCTTGCCTGGGTGAAGATAGTTGTTCATACCAAGATTTTATAACTGGTCCATAGAATAGTTTTATACTGGTCCTTGATATTTTTTCGTGTGTCTAATAGCAGTACTGGGTTTTTTTTTGTTTTGTGGGATTTGTGGTTGTGTTTTTGTTTTTGTTTTGTTTGGATTATTGGGGTTTTTTAATTGGAGAATCATCTGTAATGTGTGTTGTATTAAATGAGAACCATATCAAATGAACAAATACAAAATATCTGTCTACAATGGATGAAATGCTAATAAAATAACTCTATGGAAGCAATTTTTAGGCAGCCTTTCCTTTGGTTGTAAATGTTTGGGTTTTTTTTCATTTTTTCTCCATTAACACTGACATTGTGAAATCTAAATGTTATTTTTCTCCTTTAAAAGAACTGCTTACACTGATCTAAAAGACAGTTATGATTACCAGTGAAACAAGACTTTCCAAGATATACTGCACAAAAGTTATTAGTTGGTTTGTGCATTGCACTAGCAAAGCAGAAAGGCTTCTGAAGGATGCAATGGAACTGAAACCATATATGAACAGTAGACAATAGCATCCTTTTATTGCAAACAACAGTATTTTTGAGTTTATACTGCTTCAGTGAGGTTACCATAAACATGAGCTTTTTATAGTGTAACAATAAGCTTCTTAATTTCTTATTTTCTATCTTCTATTGAAAAAAAAAAATAAAAATGCTTCTGCGACACATTATAGAGTCACCTTCTTCCACAGAGCTGGCTTTCCTACAGCTGGGCTCCCGAATGTAGTCCTGAGCATAAATACAAAGCTGGATGAGAAGATCTGTGGTATTCAGCCTCCCGCCCCCATCTACTGTGAGATGCTTCTGCTCAATGCAGGGGGGTTGGAACTAGGTGATCTCAAGGTCCTTTCCAACCCACACCATTCTGTGTTTCTGTGATTTACCATAATACCATCTGGTAACATACACAATTTGCAAGGGCAAAATGCTCAGTCCGGGTTTTCAAGTAGAGGTCATCATGTTACAGCATAATCCACAAATATTTCTTGATGCTATTGACTGAACAAAAGGTTTATGAGGCAGAACATACATTTTTCTAAATGCTGCTGTGCTACCTATAACCTAATTAACTTTACTTTAGCCAGCTGAGTATACCTGGAAACCAAATATATCATGTGGCGATTAGCTTTCCTCCTTCTGGCTTAGTACACTTAAGTTGTTTATTGAAAAGGTTAAATATTGATTGAAAATGGATAATAGAACCATATTACAGTTGTATGCTAAATGGCAGAACTTGCCTGTAAAACATTTCCAGTTACCACACAGTAATGCAGTTACAGAGCAGCAATCTGCTTCCAAGCACCCAGGCAAAAAATCAGAACCAAATATAAATCACCCACTATGCAGCCATTCTTATCAGTACACTGAATTCACACAAACATGTTTGGAAGTTCAGTCATTAATTATCATGATGTTGAAGTAATATAATAAAAATAATAATTGCTTGTGAAGTGATCTGTTGACTCCCGCCTCTTTTGATGGAGGCTCCTCTCTGTCTCTCTCCCTTTCTCTCATACCATGAGAAGCCACATAGACAAAGTATCAAGTGATCACATAGCATGAACTACAGCCCGAGGCAAAGCTTGTTATTTTACTTGAAACGGTGATGCATTTAGGACCCAGAAACTGTCAATAATATTTTCTGACTTCCAGGGGATAAAAATCCCAATTACAGTAACTTTCCTGTGAAGCTGTATAGTCTAGTGCCATGTATAAATATTACAATACATCCTCAACACCTATCAGCTCAGTTTTGTCTGTACTTTAGACCAGAAATATGTGGATGGGTATGATTAAGCTTATTTAGTCTAATTGTTGCTTGTTTTCAAAACTGGAAAGTATATCTTAAAAAAAAGGTGGTTTAAGTAGGGTCTGTGGACAATATCGCAATTTGACTTGGCATCCTTCAGCCAGTTGGCTTCAGTAAGACTGTTAATGTAGATTCAAAGGCCTTTGGCTGTTTTTCTCCCTATATTTTTTTTTCTATAAAACATGGGCTCAGTTTCCCAGGCCATCAAAGCAAAGACCTTTTCTAAAGGAATGAGTTGAGAAAGTGTTTTTTAGGCTTGGTTCCTTTGTTTCAGCTGCTTCTGGGATGTGGAAGATGAATCCAACCCTGTAGAGAGCCATGCAAAAAAAAAAAACCTATCTGTTCTTATGCTATGCCTCCATGGGAATCACACTGGCAATCAAAAAATATAGAGGAAGCATGAAAAAATTAACCTTCCAGAATACGTCCTCACTGAAGACGAGGAGGGAGGCTCAGTGGCCGGGTGGTATTAGAGGAGAAACCACATGGCTACCATAGAAATTCTTGGGGAAAGGTGGTTGAAGGCACTGTTTTCCTTCCCTTTGGTGATTTTCTCTCTTCTACTCACCTGCAAGGAGCTACTGGTGCAATGTCCTCTTTCCACACCTTGCACCAGTAACACATGCCAACATTATTCCTAGTGCACTCTTGCCATGCTTTCCCATCTGTCCCACTCCTGGGTAGTAAGAAAGTGATGATATAACTAGATTTAATATCACAATAATATAACCACAGCAGAAAGAGTGCCACCCACTCTGCACTTCTTCAGTTTCTTCTCCTTCAGCTGGCGAATACAACTCTACTCTCTCATCTCTATATATGTGAGATCTGATCTTTGTTGTTGTTGTTGTTTGATTTTTCTCCCCTTTACTAACAATACTTGGCTCACGTGGAATTATCTTTTATTAATAGTCCAATGTCAATATGTAATATAAGAACGGATGGATGCATATGCGACACTGCGCAAGGCAAAGATAACAAATATGTTTATTATTGACAGAATGAGAACTGCCATGGTAGAAGACTAAAATATACCTGAGAAGATTAAAAGATAGGTGAGGTTTTCCGGTCCTGTTAACAGCTCATAGCTTTGTTATTTCAGGTCAGAGACAAACCGAGTATAAAGATGTAAAGCATCTTTGAGTCCAAGTGGCCTCAGAGGTGAGTCTGAAGCAATAGCAAGACAAGATTAGTTCTGATCATTGTGGTGTTAGTTTTGTAAAGACAAGGGGGTATGAAATTATTGTAAAAAATATTTTTCACTATTTAGTATTTTCTGAAAATCTCCTAGTTTTTACTCTGTGATTTCCAGGTATAAATGTTAAATACAGAATTTCATAGTGTTTCCTTCCTTTTATTAACTGTATTGTTATAGTTTTGTAGTTCTAGGAGTGTACAAGAGGCACAGTTTATAAACAATACCTCAGTGCTCTATTTACCTATTAACCTTGCTGCTTTATTTTATTATGAGGTGGTTTTGTTTGGTTGGTTGGGGTTTTTTTTGCCCTAATTTGTCTTTGGATCCAGTTTACCTGATGCCTTAGGATTATATACAAACAACTCCATACGGTTTGTGCAAAATCATCTGTTCACATGACTCAGTGAATGTGGGTATTGTGTATTTACAAAAGGTTACCAAATGGGACACTCTGATTGCCTCTGGAGGCAAGATTAAAGTAGCTTTTCTTATTTAATATTTCTTTTTCTGCACTTTCGAATCAAAGTTTAATAGAAATAATAATCTGCCATCTCTGATAGTGTTACAAAAAATAATAAAAATCTCTGTAGTGTGAGAGAGACAAAAAATGCTCTGGTTGTACAGTGAGGTGCTGAAATCCTAATATAAATAGGAAGAGACAAGAGAACATGTAAGATGTATGAGCTTTGATATACGGGGTTGAGCTTTTTGTTTGTTCAGGAAATTATTTTAGCAATTTCATGTACCTATTTTGAAAGCTTGGCATTTGGGGAGGTACTTAGTTCTATGCATTTTGATTTTTTACAAGATGTCTATTAGCTTCAGAAACATTAGAATTGCTGTGCATTTTATATTTCATATGACTGTAAAAAAGGTGTCTGCACTGTGGTTAATTATTAATCTTTCCTTGTGTATAATGGCATTATCTTTTTTAAAAAAAAGAAAAGGGAATGGCATGTTTT
Source organism: Ara ararauna (assembly GCA_028858755.1). Classification (NCBI taxonomy): domain Eukaryota; kingdom Metazoa; phylum Chordata; class Aves; order Psittaciformes; family Psittacidae; genus Ara; species Ara ararauna. The sequence goes on from CM054381.1 coordinate 52,236,232, forward strand.
TCTGTGTTATCTCCTTGGTTGGTTGGTTTTGGTAATGAGGATCCAAAATGAACTTTTGCAATTTATGTATTGCCAGTCCTAAACCTCCACATTATGCAAAATATTTCAAAACCTTTCTTTGATCAAACTACAATGCCTTATAAATATGTTGGGCAACATGTGTCCTACCTACTTGCATTATGTCAAATGAACTGCATCATTGCAATATGGTGCCACATGTGCATGGAAGCCCATAGCACTTGTAACAGGTGCTGCCGAAATGCACTTGACAGAGATATCAACAGTTAGGTCAGCTTTGGAAACAAATACCCAAAATATCAGTGGAAGGTTACTTTATCTCAACCAGGGTGCTACAGCACCAAAAGGGTGCTGTGTTTGTTTTGTTGTGGTTTGTTTTTTTTTTGTTGTTGTTGTTTTGGAGTTGTTTTTGGTTTTTTTTTTCTCCTAAGATAAATTGGGGTAGAAAATGCTTTGGGAATCAGTTTTAGGATGAAGTCAGTGAAGATGTGCAAAGGAGAACTCAAAAGCTAAAATGTGATACAAGAGTTTAGGACACCCTCAGAAGGGCATCTCTTTAAATTTGTCAAAGTCTACATAGAATTAGTTGCTGTTCTGTATCCCCTTGCATGAAAATTTGTTTCTTCCAAGGTAACAGAGAAAGAAACGTAAAATGCAGATCATAGCCTAACAATAAAGAGTAGTGGAGCTTAGGCTTTTTTTTATGAGGGCAGAGGTATTTTGTGTGATGATTATTGCATTTTACACTTATGACAGTGTATTCAGGGGCAGTGGGAAACACAAACAAAACCCAGCAAACATTCCTTGCGTTTCGGCAGGGTCTCAGGCAATCTGTCCTCTGCAATGTTCTTGGCCTTTGTCTGACATTTATGGTCCTATGTTTATCACTGTAAGCAGAGACCCAGTTTGCTCCCTTTCCTCTCCCTCCTCCCCCTCTCTTAAAATGGCATCTGAAGCTATTAAAATTATAATTAATGGGACTGCATTTATCTGGGATTGAATCCCATGAAAGGGCTTTAGCAGGTTTTCCTACAAACTGCAAATGTGCAGCACAACAGTTCATCACAACACTTTATATCTTATTTGTATTTAGAAGTCAGATGTTTTGGATAAACTTCAGAAATGCTCTTCAATTCTCAGTGAGGCAAGCATTTCAATTTTCTGCAATATTAGCAGGGGTAACTAATGATGGCTAATTTTTGCCTGTAGTATTTCCCTCAATCTGCTTGTGCACTTTCAGTTACTCTGGCAGCAGCAGCATTTGTACATTTTCTGGTCACTAAACACTCAAGTACAATTGTAAGTGATCAGTTTACAGTTGGCCAACAAAAGAGCTGCAGGAATGTCTAAAAGAAAAAAGAAATCTGAATAAATATGTATGAATATAGCCCATATTCTGTGGGCAAACACACAGGTTCTGCAAGAGAGAAAGGCAGAGAGAACTTAAATATATTTTAGCTATCAGAATACATTTTGAAAAATAAGATCATATATTTATTCTACCACAAGAAGGTCCAGGATATATCCAAACCAAACAGATTTTGAAAATACATTATTGTGTTTCTTCATGTTGAAGGTAAATCCTCCTCTTTACCCTTTTTTCTGCTTGATTAGTATTTACCTAATATTAAAAAAAAAATTCAATCTATAGATTTGAGACACAGGGAGCTTGAGTTATACTTCAAAATAACACCATCTTATTAAAAAATATGAAAGCTATCTAGTTCAAAGAGAATATTTTAGATAGGAGGATAGCATTTTCATAATGCATTTTTAAAATACGCAGTTGTAAAAGTGTGTGAGAGTCCTTTCACTGATAGTACCTCTAAACTGCTAGACTTCAATATAATTTGGTAATCTTCACAACTCATGGGCTATTCAAATGAACTAAACATAAATGGCAAAGGGATATTTTTTAAATGAGGAGGCATCTCACTTGTGCCCTTATTAATTATTATTTCCCGGTGAAATTTAATTATTGCCTAGCATTTTGGATGGTGTTGCTTATGATGGAGTGGCAAGAATAGTTCAAATTAAATCAGAACTCTGTGGAGACAGTTCAACAGCTTGTGTCAAAGGGAAGCTTTCGTTAGAAATCTCACATCCTGCAAAAGATATTTCTCTGTTTTCTTGCAAAGAGGTGTCATCGTTCCAGACAGTGTTCTGCAGACATAATGCCAGAGAAACAGGGGGATGCACTGTGGGATTTGCATGTTTTATACTAAAATCTGAAGTGCAGGAAACGTGCACAGCTTTATGCCTTGATCAGATCAAATCAATGTGCACTAAAAGGGAAATCCGTCACATTAAGTATCAAAATATTAAAGGCTAAATTATGGCTTTTGCAGCAACAGTCTCCTGGGGCATGGAAGGAGACGGTAAGGAGAGGTGCAATGCTTGAGCAGTTGTTGCTGAAGGCACTGCAAAGTGCCGAGGTAGTCAGATATCCTCCGGGGGCACTGGGAAAGGCACTTAGGAGCAGTGTCTATCCAACACACAGATGCTGAAAAAGATATTCCTGCTGAGCACCACCTTACTGGTACTCGATACTGCTGACAGAATTTGACCCCCAAGTATTTCATCATTTGCTTCTTGCCAGGGAGAATGATTTAAATGTCAGTCATTATTACTCCTGTTTATAAGGATACAGAATGTTCTTCTGCCTTCCCCTCCTATTCCTGTCTCTGGACATATGGAGATGCAGAACCAGGTACCTGCCCCTGTTCTTGCCAGCCATGAAATCACGACTAGAGAAATAGTTCTGCTCTCCCTTTCTGCCACCTCCTATAGCTCCTGAATGCAGGAGAGACACCCTGACTGCATGGATTCCTAAATTCTGCAGGTGGCAGAGTATTTTGCTTTCATCATCTATCATTTATTGTTTTGAATAAAAGCCGCCTTACATAGTATCAAGGCCATTACCTCAACTGGTAAATTCATGCAGGTTCCCTGAATTAGGACCGCAGCCAGGTCTAGTAGGTGGTCCTGCTTTCCTTTCCCACCTCTTAATGTTGATATACTAGATTACACTGCTGAGGTTGCAGACAAAAGTTTTGTTGTTTTAAACACTACACATATGCATGTACATGTACAAAAGATGCCGGAAATGAAGCATCAGTAGTTTCAACCTACTTGTAAAGCAGTACAATATTATAGATGACATTCTATATCTATTGTCACATAAAAGTGACAATAAGATTTGGAGGCAAATTTTCATCCAAGCTTAGAAGGCAAGTTGCTCTGAGAACTTTGAGAGCCCTTGCCTACCATGACACAAAATCTAGCAAAGCTAGAGGAGATCAACGCAGACATTTTGACTTCCAGCCCATTGCCTTCACCCATGGCATCAAGATTCTCGCTAAAGATCAGTTTCACAAATGAACTGTTCATTTTGGATATAATGTAGCATCTATCTTTGGGTATATATACATGCATTGCTCAAAGAGTTTCATTCCAGTCAGCATGTTTGAGTGAAATAAACAGTTGTTCCTAATCTGATGACAGAACTTCTATGTTGAAGTCCAGGCCAGAGACTTCAGTGAGTCACCAGAAAGATAGTACTTCTCTCAACAGCAATAATTCACTCTTAACCATTGTGCTGGAACACATGGCACTACAAGAAAATGAGAACCATCATTTTAACACAAGTGAATATATTTTCACTGAGTCAAATTCTGTTACGTGTTTTCAGTCACGCCTCTTGGAAATGCATGCAAGTGCTGTGTTGGTGCCAGTTCTGTGTAATCTGCAAGTTATAACCCATGTCTCAATCAGCCTAGAGCTGCAATGCCATGATTTGGCTCTTCTGCGAAAAAAAAAAGGAACTGAGACATGTCTGTGAAACCCTTAAGTAAGATCAGAGTTCAGATTCATTTTGGAGAAACAGTCAGAAATCTGTGTCTTATGTGGAGGTCTTGAATCTGAAAACCCATCAGAATAGACTTCCTTCTGAGTTTGTCAGCATTTCACTACATTTTAGAGGAGGAGAGTGATGAATGTCAGCCAGCATGGCTTCACTAAGGGGAAATCCTGCCTGACCAATCTGGTGGCCTTCTATGATGGGGCTACGGAACTGATGGACAGGGGTAGAGCAGTTGATGTCATCTACCTGGACTTGTGCAAAGCGTTTGGCACTGTCTCACATGACATCCTTGTCTCTAAGTTGATAGGTGGACCACTCGGTGGATAAAGAACTGGCTGGATGGCCACACGCAAAGAGTTGTGGTCAATGGCTCAATGTCCAGCTGGAGACCAGTAACGAGTGGTGTCCCTCAGGGATCGGTGTTGGGAACGGCCTTGTTCAACATCTGTTGTTGACATGGACAGTGGGATTGAGTGCGCCCTCCAGAAGTTTGCTGATGACACCAAACTGCGTGGTTCGGTTGATAAGCTGGAGGGAAGGAATGCCATCCAGAGGGACCTTGACATGCTTGTGAGGTGGGCTGATGCCAACCTGATGAACTTTAACCATGACAAGTGCAAGGTCCTACACCTGGGTCGGGGCAATCCCAGGCACAGCTCCAGGTTGGGCAGGGAAGAGATTGAGAGCAGTCCTGCGGAGAAGGACTTGGGGGTGTTGGTTGATGAGAAAATGAACATGAGCCGGCAGTGTGCGCTTGCAGCCCAGAAAGCCAACCGTATCCTGGGCTGCATCAAAAGGGGTGTGACCAGCAGGTCGAGGGAGGTGGTCCTGCCCCTCTACTCTGCTCTTGTGACACCTCACTTGGAGTATTGTGTGCAGTTCTGGTGTCCTCAACATAAAAAGGACATGGAACTGTTGGAAGAAGTCCAAAGGAGGGCCACGAGGATGATCAGGGGACTGAAGCACCTCCCTTATGAAGACAGGCTGAGAAAGTTGGGGCTGTTCAGCCTGGAGAAGAGAAGGCTGCGTGGAGACCTCATAGCAGCCCTCCAATATCTGAAGGGGGGCTTATAGGGATGCTGGGGAGGGACTCTTCATTAGTAACTGTAGTGAGAGGACAAGGGGTAATGGGTTCAAACTTAAACAGGGGAAGTTTAGACTGGATATGAGGAAGAAATTCTTTACTGTAAGGGTGGTGAGGCACTGGAATGGGTTGCCCAGGGAAGTTGTGAATGCTCCATCGCTGGTGGTGTTCAAGGCTGGATTGGACATAGCCTTGGGTGACATGGTTTAGTGGGAGGTGTCCCTGCCCCTGGCAGGGGGGTTGGAACTAGATGATCTTAAGGTCCTTTCCAGCCGTAACTGTTCTATGATTCTGTGATTCTATGATATCATGTTGAATTCTTGGATTTGGTTGGCAGCACAAAATTGTCAGAAATAAAAAGAGAAAAGGCACAAAAATGTCAGAACCTCAGTCTAGCTGGACATTAAAAACAGCTGAAATTTAAGAGGTTGCCAATGTTTAACAGCTAAGTTGACAATTCTAACTCATTTGGGAAGGATGAGGCTATTTGCAGATGAATTTATGGTTGTGATGAACTCAGGAATTCCTTATCCAAAAGGCTGAAGCAGCTTCCTATGAGAAAACCTAAGGAAAGCTGTATGCAGATCAAAGCTCAGATTTCTTTTTCTGCCTTTAGCTCAGGAAGGAAAGAGATCTTTCCCATGTCATAGCATATCACAGAATATCTAGCCCCCTATTTCCAGTTGTCCCAGTGGATAGAGACAGGTCAGATCCGTGAAAAGCTTGTCCCACTAGCAAAGTTCTCCTCCATACTGTGTACAGTGCATCATGCTGGGACCTGGATCAATTAACAGATGAAATCTATGATGCAGAAAAGATCCACAGTTGACAAGTTACAAATCTAACTTGTCTCGCTGATGCATCTTCTAGTGTCATTCGTGGGAAATAAATTATCAGTGATGAAGTAGTAATAATATCATGATATAATGGTATTGCTGAAAGTTGACTCAAATTTGATATTTCCACAGTAGGCTTTCACTGTCCCTGGGCAAGGAGAACATCACAATACATATAATATATAAATTCACTTCATAAGGAAACAATTAATTACAAGCAGACTTTAAAAATTAGAAGAAATATTTTAAAGAAATTAAAATCTCCTTTTATCTGTTTCCTGATTATAGGTCAGCACTTCCAAATAAGTTAAACATTACTGTACATCTAATATAGCATAATATATGTAAATAGATTGACAGTTAGAATAAAAGGAAATGCTAATGTTTGGTGATCTTACAAATGAGGTCATGGATATTTTTCATGGTTTCTCCTAATAGAAATGTTATACATTTGCCTTTTAAAAAATTGGTGAAAGAATGATAGAAAAAGATATATATATAGCTCTTTATTGTGATCTTTCTTATAGTTTTGTTTGACTTTTGAGATCTAATTATTTAGATTTGTTTCTTTTTACTAATCTGTTGGGGTTTGGTTGCCTTTTTTTTTCCTTGTCTCTATTGTTTTATGCTTGATGATTGATTTGTACATAAATTCTTTCTGCTATGTTGAAAGTGACCTGGGATCTGGCCCTTAGGGGAAATATTCACAAGAAATTTGGTAAAATATTGGTTTATATTTAACTGATTTTTCCATAGCAGAAAAAAAACCACTATATTGTTATGATCATTTTAGTTCTATCTATCACATAACTGATAAATATGGGGGGAAAATTAGATCTTCAAGTATAATTCATCTTAACTGAAAAATTAAAAACTAAAATACTGGAAGACATGAAATTAATATATTTGTATTTATATATATAAATTAATCAAACCACCATTTTGAAACAAACTAAGAAACAAAACAGGTCCAACCAGATATACTTTGTACTGTCTGAATATATTTTCTTCCATTAGCAGAACACAACTTAATTGTTAGTGGAAGGCAAAGCAAGGAAGGTAAATAAGACCAATTCTAAAATTTACTTTTGCAGAATTTCTGGTGTGTTTGAGTGTGGGAGGCCCCATGCTATGCTTTGGGATTGCATGTAACACAAAAGTATTGTTTAAAGGTGAATATACAGAAAAGATAAGATTTATGTTATGATTACTGCTCTGAAGTCAGGGATTCAGATAACTATTAGAGACTATGAGGTATCTAATAGGTACTTTCGTTCACCAAAGATCTCAATCAAACAAACTAGGATTCTGTGGAAGCTGAAGGCTTATTCAGAAGGATAAACAGGGGTTTGCATATAAACTCCAAATATTTCATATGCAAATTAACTTCTTTAAGTAGCAAAAAATGACACACATTTAATGGAAATCTGAGGGGGGAGGGAGTAAAGAAGTTTCAGGGGGAAAAAAAAAAAAAACCAACAAAACAGCAAGCAACCAAGAAACAGAAATCAGGACTCCCTATGAACTTCGAGCTGCAAGCAGATTTGTATTGACTTTTAGTTTGAAAGTAATCTGGCATATAGAAACCAATAAATGTTAGGTTTCCAGTGGCTTCCACCTGTTAAGGAGTTGCAAGACAGCAGTACCCTTTTCAAAGCCATTAATAATGCAGAAGGCCAATATCTAAACAGATATATAGAATTACCCACTGTATCATTATAATATTCAGAGTTCTTCTATCCCAGGTGTTTTGTTGGTTTTTTTTTTTTTTTCCTGCCATTTGACCCTTTTAAGCTAATTAAAATACATAGATTTGAGGATTCTTTTATAATGTTAGGAATAATATTGTGCTGTATATCCATGTAGTTAAGCTTCTCAGAACAGGTAAAAAAAGTTAGTGTATATTGATTTTTGTTAACTTTGCAACTCCATTCTCCCAACTAAAACTCACTAAAAATCAGAAAACCAAAAAAGTAAACCCAAAGTATTTCTTAAACAGAACAGGGTTGGGGTTTTTTCAGATAAGTATAAATATACGTGGGTTAGAGATATACAATGTATGCCAATGTTAGGAATTCAGTGTTTATACTCTGCAGTGATTTGGGATATTTCAATATTACAATCATAATAAGATGCAGTTACTGAGAAGTTGAAGAAAAAAGGTAATGTATTCATTTGATGTTTTGCATTTTTCTAAGTTTTAAAAACATAGTAATGTCGAATTCCAAAGCTATGTAATCCACTTTCTGTCTCTCCCAATGACATTTTATGTTTGTGTAAAGTAAAATCAGGGCAAATCAAGCCTTCTTCTTGCAAAATATTTTGTCACTGCAGAATGTAGTGATTTCATTACATGTGTGCTAGTTTTCTGAAATTAGTGGTTGATCTCAGGGTGTTACAGAGCTGAATCTTTGTGGTATGAGACCTTAAGCACTTACTGTAAAGGTTTAATCCAAACCACATTGCCTTCAATGGTAATTGAATCAGGTCCTAAATGCAGATCACATAAGGTTGACTTACTTATACCAGCAGGGACTGATTCCCTAGTAGTCTTGCAAATAATAGAGATTCATGAAACCTGAAATGTAAGAAAAAATAAATTAGATTACAACCTTCTATCTTCTTATACTCAAAACTGTAATTTTAGTATGAAGGTCTTTCAAAATTGACTCGTTTCCCTTTTCAGCTAATTTATTTGGTTTAATTAGCAGCAAACTCTGTTGATTCTTGTCCAACAAAGGAAAATTCCATAGTTAGATCTCTTTGAAGGAAAATCCCATTTGTGTAAATATAGGAATTATGGTTGCAAAATGAAGCAATTTTCCTTAGTAATCTCTGAGCCAAAAAGTCTTTATTTGAAGTTAAACTACCTTTGAGTGGAAGATTATTTTTTCCCAAACTATTATGCCTGCTAGCCAGGAGTAGACACAGAAATTTCCTTTGGAAACTGCTTTCTGAAGGGGTAGTGAAAAGTCCATCATGATAATTATTATATTCATAATATTGATAGCAGTAATAGTAAGCAGCAGTACATCTGATCTTGCTAAACAGGAAAAACACTGGATGTAAAAATATACAAAGACATCGCCTGTTTAAAAGGCAGAGAGAATTGGCAACAGAAAGGTGAAGTGAGATACTGCAACTTTAGACGACTTCTGTAATTCAGCACGTGGAACAAAGCAGATACTAAAGGCAGATCCCTCACAGAAAAGGCTGAATGCAGGAAATTTTCCAATTTCTCTTGATCTGCTCTGCTCAGCCTATCACATATGTGACATGTAAATTCAAACTCAGGGCTTTCACCAAAAGGCCAGCACTTGAGTACAGTATGTGACACTTTCTCAGATTCCTACTGACATTCAGATATTGCCAAAAATATCATGTCCAACTTTGCACAAAGCTCCACAGGCACAAAAATATTTATTATAAAACGTTTGTCTTCAGAGAATACTAGGCTCCAGGAGAGAGGGGCTTTTATGTTCCAGATTTTGCTGTCAAAGTTTATGCAGTCTCCCAAAACATGTGCTGAGTCTCTTTGGCAAAATCTTTTTCCTTAATATTTGATCTCTGCTTAGCTTTGTTTGTTTGCTTGTTTTTATTGCTGTTAGTATTATTTCTGGTGACTACATGACTCAAAGGGACTAGAAATAAAATTAGAGACTTTCACCTCTAGGTCAACAGTTTCATTCTGGACCAGAATACAGGGACCTATGTAAAATAACTCATTGATCTCACTCCAGTTCCCAGTTGGCAAATATGCATATCGCAGACTGTATCATTAAAAAGGGCAATAAATTGTCATCCTTTGCAGCAGTCCCAGAAGTGAGCTCAGTGTTTGAATTGGCGTTGCTGCTGACTCACCATTTGCCAGGAGAGGCATTTCTCCTGGGCTGGAGCACATTAGGAGGTTGGGGATCCTAGAGATGGTTTTTCCTTTCCTCTTCCTGTGCTCTCTCCTTGAAGGCCAAACAGAGGACTACACGCTGCACAGCAGCCTGTCTAGCACATCCCAAAATCAATAAGAAATCCTTTAGCCAGGTAATCAGATGTAATTTCATAAGCATACATTGCTCTGCTAGGCAAGGCTTTGTTTTCTAAAGAATGAGGTCTTGATCTGTGGTGAGTTTTTTCTCTCCCCAGTAATCACCATTTGCATTTCTTCATAGTTTTGGTGGTTCAAAGTAAACTACCTAATTCATAGAGACAAAGGTGCCAAAACACAAAGAATTTAGTAGCTCCATCTTTAAAATTACCTTTTTGACCTGCTGCTTCCAGACCACAGCTCTGAGATAACAGCTCTCACCCCCACTGAGATCAGAGCCTGGATCTCTTTTCTCAAATGAAACAGACAAAAAATTACATTGCTGTGATCTATAGCAGTAACAAACACTCTTGTTTCTATGGGGGGGGGAGGAAGCTATTATATTTCATTTTGGCATTATTATTGATCATAACAGGTGTTTTGAACTGAAGACCCCCATGGCTTACAGGCATCTGTACAAACCATCAGTTTAAACTACAACAGAGACGTCACTGGTGTTCACTAAAAAGCTATCTAACCTTTTTGTAGATCCCCAGATACTTGTAGTCCTCCATTCTTCAGCCCATTGCAAAAGCAGGAGCATTTAGCTTCAGATTTTAGCAGCACAACTCCTTGCTGGATTAATTTATTTCTCTTCCCTAACAATTCTGTAGGTTTATAACCGCTTTTATATTTGCAGCCAGCGTGCATTGCTCTGCCATTGTACAGGTATGACTAAGTACTGTCTGCTCCCTTTGAATATGGTATCATTTGTCTTACGTGATGCAGGCTTGCTGCACTACACGACAGCACACAGTGACAGTAATTTGCACTGATCTGCCCCCACTGCTAGTCCTGCTGCTACAAATAGCAATTGATTATAATGCTGTAGTGTTATTGACTGTCACTATGAACACAAGCTTTATTTCATTTTTAAAGTAACATGCCACAGATTTACTTAGCAGACATGGAGCAATAACAACAAAAAAGAAAAGAAAACAAAACAAAAAAACAACCATAAAAACAAACCAAAAAACCAAGACAGTTTGAGGCAGGAGGAAGGCACAGGCAGCATTCCCTAAAACACATAAAAAAATTAATATTTCTAGATTAGTATGACACTGCAGATGCACAGAAAGGCTGTAGTGGGTGTGAAGGGATGAATCTGTCCACATTTCAGAGAAGCAGTCCTGATTTACATCACCTGAGGATCTTGCTGGAAGCATTCAGGTCACATAAATCTCCATGAAAATGCGGGGGGGGGGGAAATCCTTTAAAAATTGTCATTATTATTTTCAAAGTCTGATTTTGCTGAGGCAGTAAAACATGTTAATGCCACACGATTTGCCCCTTCATCTGACTTTTCCTCCACTCGGTTCAGGATACAGTTTTTGATCCAGGTTGTTAAAAGAGATCCTATTTTATACATTTCTGCATTCTTTTTCTAACTCTTATGTTCTTAGAGCATTAATCTGCAGGAATGTCCCTAGAGTCCATTTGAGATGGGTGCAGAAATTTAGTTCAGGTAATTATCCTTTCTTTCAAAATGAATTAAGAAGCTGGGAATTCCTGCCTATTTGACAGAACTGTAGATTTTCCTCCTTAATGCTTGTCACCTGTGAGACAAGTCACACAGGTAAATCTCAAACTGTGCCATTGTGCCCCATCTAAAGTGGATTTTGGATGTCTCTGTGGAGTAATACTCCAAGGACATTACAGTTCAGAGAAAATGGTAATGTCTATCTATAAAATGTGAATTACCTTAATAGGCTTTGCCAGCACAACTCTCAACAAGATGATCCACCTCTGCTAATTTAGTGCATACGGTTTCTCTCTTTTTTTTCTTTTAAGTCTGAATATAATTTCTCTAAGCTGCAATTTATAATGCTAACGTCTTCCCTTCATTAAGGAGGGGAAGAAAGCTTCTAGCTGACATCTCACATGGAAATTCTGATATAGAGATAGTTACAGTACACCTGCTTTGCATACCTTTAAAATCATATTTGTGATATAATAAAGCACACAGCTTGCAGAGTAGGTGGTAAGTCTCTTATCCATGGTTTTGGTGGGTTTTTTCCATGTATGTACAAAGTCAAATTTATTTCCTTTCCTCCTTAGGCAAAACAGCTTCTGTATCCTCAAAAACCTATCTTTATGGGGAATCATTAGTGTGGTGATAGTGATGTTGCTTAAAACAGAATTGAGTATGGAAGATTTATCCTATTTTGACTTTTAGGTTCCATTTATACCTTTTGTAAGTAATGGGTCATTATTTAGGACAAACTGCCTAAAGGTTATCTGTCCTATTGAAAAATTAGGAAGTTGCACTGGACTGGCACCTCAAAACTGTTCACAACTCCTGCTTTCATTTACTTTGTGTTTTGTTTCATGTAATGTTTTGTTGTTGTTGTTATTTGTTTTGCTCTGCTTTTTGCTTTTCCATGCTTTGAATCTGATTAAGATAACACAGGGATTTTGTGGTATATTGTAGTGAACAGAAAATCCATTCTTCATTCCTTGAATGTCTCTTGCTTCTTATGGCCCGTGGGGTTCATATATGAGCGGATCACAGGATCCTGCAGAAAATGTGCTGGCTCCCATCCTAAACTGGGGTTCAAATCTTCATGTAGCTGTAAGCCAGCCAAGACCATAAAAAATATCTGGTCCTGTTTTTTAAGGAATGACTTACTGTAACACTAATGTCCAATGGCACGTGATGAAAATGGGAGGAAAGGTGCAGAAAAGACGCATTTGAGGGTTTTTTCTTATGTGTGCATTTCAAATAGAATGATCTTTCTAAAAAGAAATTACAGGTATCACTCATTTTACAACTATTCCACAGCTCAAATTAAAGCTTAAGCAGCTATGTATTTATCAATTAGCATTATTTCTTTATCCCTGTCTGACTCTCTGTATTGTTGTAACTCCATCAAATAGTCATTTGCTTTCTTATGGTAATAATCCCTTCAAATTCACTCCTTTCATCTGGATCCCTGTACGTTATTTGTTGTTCTGTTAAATCCCTATTACAGAGGCCTAGGAGTTCCAACAGCCTGATGAATAATTAGAAATGTTTTATCCCTAAGCTTCAAAAGGGTGCTAGAAATAATTATAAGCAAACATTTTATGTAGCATTCCATATCAATCCAATCCAAGCTTTATGTTGTTTGTACTTTAGATAGCGAGGGAGAGAGTGAGATATTGGTTACCAGCTCTGTCAGCATAAAGAGGACAGATGTTGAAGTTGCTGTAGCTTTTGTCTTCCCTTTCCCCTCCACTCGTGGTGGGATGCTAGGTACGTTCCAGGGCTTGTGACACCTCTGATCTCATAAGATTATAGTTAATTGGTAGTCAAACAAAAATGAACTTCATTATCCTATCGGCAATCTGTACCATACTCTATTGCCTGCAAAGTTACCTACAAGCCTTCATTAAGTGTAGATAACACCACATTAACCAGAGAAGGAAGCTCAGGTTTTGCAAAGTGAAAGTTTCTTATTTAGTCAAGACTGGATATTTTGGTGCAATTTTGTTCCCTAGTAAATTTTGGGAGCTCTAGCAGTTAGAGCTGTCCTTCAGCAAAATAGACTCACAACGCAGAGTTTTTACACATAAGGCAAGGAGAGAGAGCTGTATCTTGAAAGCCTACAAAACTAATTGGAACAAACCCAATGTCATTACACTTGACAGCATTTTGAGCAATACCCAATCACTTTGTCATCAATTTTCAATTTTGTCAAGAGAAAGTAGCTTTTCATTGGCAAAGAACCTGCTGTCCCCACACTATTTGTGAAAGTGTCCTGGCAGAGAGTAGTGTCATCTCCAGGAACACTTTTCAGGCTCACTTTCTCTATAAAACTTTCGTTGAGGAGCTTTTAAAAAAATCTTAGATAATTTTGCTATGATGAACGGTTTTCATCCTCAAGATACCACACATTTATGGACCAATAAAACAAAGTACATAAATATATGATTAACTTGTGAAAAGTTCTACTAGGTTTCCACTAAAACCAGCACAAGTTTTGGTGATAAGGAATTTTATTTCTTAGCTTCATAAGTACTGTGAAAGTTTACTATTGAAAAAGAAAGCATTAATGTTAAAAAAGGGAGAAAAAAAGAGGTATTTGCCAACCAGTATGATGAGGATTTGCTTGTGAAAAGCAATGAGCAATGTGGGTCTTGTGGCTGCGGCTGCTTTTGTCTGCAGTGAATCCATTTGTACTTTGTCTTATTTTTCAAGGGCAAAAGGAAGTGTGATATCAGCACCCGTTTTTCTGGAGATCCATATAGAATCATAGAATCATAGAATAGTTGGGGTTAGAAAGGACATTAAGATCATCTAGTTCCAACCCCCCTGCCAGGGGCAGGGACACCTCCCACTAAACCATGCCACCCAAGGCTATGTCCAATCCAGCCTTGAACACACCAGAGATGGAGCATTCACACCTTCCCTGGGCAACCCATTCCAGTGCCTCACCACCCATACAGTAAAGAATTTCTTCCTCATATCCAATCTAAACTTCCCCTGTTTAAGTTTGAACCCATTACCCCTTGTCCTCTCACTGCAGTCCCTAATGAAGAGTCCCTCCCCAGCATCCCTATAAGCCCCCTTGAGATATTGGAGGGCTGCTATGAGGTCTCCATGCAGCCTTCTCTTCTCCAGGCTGAACAGCCCCAACTTTCTCAGCCTGTCTTCATAAGGGAGGTGCTTCAGTCCCCTGATCATCCTCGTGGCCCTCCTTTGGACTTCTTCCAACAGTTCCATGTCCTTTTTATGTTGAGGACACCAGAACTGCACACAATACTCCAAGTGAGGTGTCACAAGAGCAGAGTAGAGGGGCAGGACCACCTCCCTCGACCTGCTGGTCACGCTCCTTTTGATGCAGCCCAGGATACTGTTGGCTTTCTGGGCTGCAAGCGCACACTGCTGGCTCATGTTCATTTTCTCATCAACCAACACCCCCAAGTCCTTCTCCGCAGGACTGCTCTCAATCTCTTCCCTGCCCAACCTGGAGCTGTGCCTGGGATTGCTCCCACCCAGGTGGAGGACCTTGCACTTGTCATGGTTAAAGTTCATCAGGTTGGCATCAGCCCACCTCACAAGCATGTCAAGGTCCCTCTGGATGGCATTCCTTCCCTCCAGCTTATCAACCGAACCACGCAGTTTGGTGTCATCAGCAAACTTCTGGAGGGCGCACTCAATCCCACTGTCCATGTCAACAACAGATGTTGAACAAGGCCGTTCCCAACACCGATCCCTGAGGGACACCACTCATTACTGGTCTCCAGCTGGACATTGAGCCATTGACCACAACTCTTTGCGTGTGGCCATCCAGCCAGTTCTTTATCCACCGAGTGGTCCACCTATCAAATTGATGTCTCTCCAATTTAGAGACAAGGATGTCATGTGAGACAGTGTCAAATGCTTTGCACAAGTCCAGGTAGATGACATCAACTGCTCTACCCCTGTCCATCAGTTCCGTAGCCCCATCATAGAAGGCCACCAGATTGGTCAGGCAGGATTTCCCCTTAGTGAAGCCATGCTGGTTGTCACCAAGCACCTTTTTGTTTTTCCTGTGCCTCAGCATGCCTTCCAGGAGAATCCGCTCCAAGATTTTGCCAGGTACAGAGGTGAGGCTGACTGGTCTGTAATTCCCCATGTCATCCATTTTCCCCTTCTTGAAAATGGGGGTTATATTTCCCTTTTTCCAGTCGTCGGGAACTTCACCTGACTGCCATGATTTTTCAAACATGATGGACAGTGGTTTAGGAACTTCATTTGCCAGCTCCTTCAGGACCCACGGATGGATTTCATCAGGTCCCATGGACTTGTATACATTCAGGTTCCTAAGATGGTCTCAAACCAGATCCTCTCCTACAGTGGGCCCAGGGTCTTCATTCGCACAGTCCCTGTGTCTGCCTTCCAAGACTTGGGTGGTGTGGTCAGAGCATTTGCCAGTGAAGACTGAGGCAAAGAAGTCATTGAGAACCTCAGCCTTCTCCAAATCCATGGTAGCCAGTTCTCCCAATAGCTTCTGGAGAGGGCCCACGTTGTCCCTAGTCTGCCTTTTATTTGCAATGTACCTATAGAATCCCTTCCTGTTATCCTTAACATCCCTAGCCAAGTTTAATTCTAAGTGGGCCTTAGCTTTCCTAACCTGTTCCCTAGCTTCCCGGACAACATCCCTCTATTCTTCCCAGGCCGCCTGTCCTTGCTTCCACCTTTTATAAGCCTCTTTTTTCCTTCAAATTTTCCTCAGCAGCTCCTTATCCATCCAAGGAGGTCTCCTGGCCCTCCTGCAGCACTTCCTTGTAGTAGGGATGTATCGCTCCTGAGCTTGCAGCAGGTGATCCTTGAATATCAACCAAGAGTCTTTGGCCCTCCTGCCCTCTAGGGCTATATCCCATGCAACCTTCCTGAGCAGGTTCTTGAAGAGGCCAAAGTCTGCTCTCTTGAAGTGCAGGGCAGTGAGCTTGCTGCACACTCTTCTCACTGTCCTGAGGATCTCAAATTCGACCATCTCATGATCACTGCAATCAAGGCTGCCCTGGAGCATCACATTTCCAACCAGCCCTTCCCTGTTGGTGAGTATGAGGTCAAGCATGGCACCTCTCCTTGTCAGCTCCTCTATTACTTGCAGAAGGAAGTTGTCTTCCACAATCAAGGAACTTCCTGGATTACTTGTGCCTGGCAGTACCATCCCTCCAACAGATATCAGGGTGGTTGAAGTCCCCCATGAGAATAAGGGCCTGCGAGTGTGAGGCTGTTCCTATCTGTCTATAGAGCGCTTCATCCACCGAGTCCTCTTGGTCAGGCGGTCTGTAACAGATCCCCACAATAATGTCTCCCATCGCTGTTCTCCCTTTAACCCTGACCCGCAAACTCTCTATTGATTGCTCACCTGTCCCCAGACGGAGTTCTATACTCTCCAGCCTATCCCTAACATAAATAGCAATTCCCCCTCCTTGCCTACTGAGCCTGTCTTTCCTAAAAAGCCTTTAACTTTCCATTCCAACCCACCAGTCATAGGAGCCATCCCACCATGTTTCTGTGATGCCTATGATATCATACCCCCGTAGATGTGCACACACCTCTAATTCCTCTTGTTTGCTCCCCATGCTGCAGGCATTTGTATAGAGGCATCTGAGCTCCAATTGAAGCCGGCTCATTGGCTGGAGCAGCTGGAATATCTCTACATCGCTCTGAACGTTTACTATAGGTGCTGGCAAGTGACTGGGTGTGTTGGGATGGAATGATGCCCCCCTCCCCCAACACATCTAGTTTAAAGCATCCTTGACCAGCCTGGTAAGCCTCCTACCAAATCCACTCTTCCCTTTCTTTGTCAGACCAGCTCCACCAGCCCCCAATAGACCTGGCCTGCTAAATTGAGTTCCATATTCAAGGTGCCCAAACCCTTGACTAGAGCACCACCCTTCTAACCATTTATTAACCTGGCCAATCCTCCTAGCCTTTTTGAGGTCCTGCCCTGTATCCTGGAGAATTGACGAAAAGACAGTCTGCGCTCCAGAGCCCCTAACCTCCACTCCCAGAGCCCTGTAGTCCTTCTTTATGTTCTCTGGGCTACTGCTATCTATATCAGTAGCACCCACATGGATCACTAGAAGTGGGTAATAGTCAGTGGGACCGACTAGAGCAGGCAGCTTCTCTGCAACATCCCTGATCCGAGCCCCTGGTAGGCAACACACCTCCCTTGAGCCTGGGTCTGGCCGACAGATGGGTGCCTCTGTTCCTTTCAGAGTAGAGTCCCCTACTACTACGGCCTGCCGCTTTTTCCTGGCAGCACCAGTAGTGATCTTCTTTACCAGTGGATCAGCCAGTTGTTCCTGGTGGGAGTGTGGTTCCTCATCAGCCCCCTGCAAGACAGCAAAGTGGTTTTGGGTGGGAACAACAGATTTAGGAGGAAGCCCCTTGCTTTTACTTGTCCTCTTCCTCCTTTTTTTGTTGTTTTTTTCTGTTACCGTTTCCCAGCTTCCTGGGTTTGCGGCCTCCTTTCCTGCATGAGCGACAGCAGACGCTTGAGGCCCCTGCACAGTCTGGTCCTGGAGCAAGCAGTGCTGCCTCCTCTCAGCTTCCCTGACACCTTTCAGCTTAGTAACAGCGTCCCGCCGCTCAGCCCCTGCTGCAGGAGGACCTGCACCGGGGAGCACAAAGTGCAGCCCTGCCCATTGCGCGCTCTCCCCTCAGGAGAGCAGTGCAGGCGCCCTCTGCACCTCGAGCTCTGCACTGCAGCCTCCCCTCTCATCGGCTCTGTCTGGGTGCCTACGCTGGCCACAGCCAGAGCAGAGCTCCCAGACCGGGCCCTGCTCATACAGCGAGTGCTCACCACCCTGCTCGTCTGCCTTCGTGAACTGCTGTGCGAACTGCCTCGAACCTGCCCTGTTCCCCGCGCTCCCTGGGGCAGGTCTTAACCCAGTCAGGGCTGGTGCTGCTCCTCCTAGCACCGCCCCCTCTGAGTCAGCTGCTCACGTCCACTGAGCTGCCGGCTCCTGGGTAAGCCCTGTCGAGGACTTGAGGCTCCCTCGGTGCCTGTTGCTGCTCCGAGTTGAAGCTCCTGGATGCCGAGCCTCCCCCCCGATCAGGCACTGCAGGCGTCCCCTCTCGAGATATTTTTAACCTATTTCTGTATTTTTATCAATTTGTTGTTTTTACTAATAGATGTCTCATTTTCTCATTTTCCCACCTGCATGTTGTGAAGTCTTGGTGTGAAGAAAATAGTCAAAAGGAACCCAAACTTGCTAGATATGGTTTTCAGCGGTTACAACACCTGGACTCTGTAAGAACTGGTGAAAGCGTTTGGAGCAGCGCAGCAGAGAGGTAGAGGGAGTTTACTAAAAGGCATTGATCTCAACTGATGGACTCAGGTGGTGGAATCTCCATCATCTAGGAAGAGCACCACAGTGCATCTTTAAAGGAAAACTCACAAGGGAATTCAGCAAAGGAAAATCTGAAATGGCAAATGTCACATGTTTGGCATCTGCTTTGGTCTAGCCACTGCCCTTGATGGGAATGACTTGTTGGAAGTCAGATTTATCTTCCTTTAAGACCTACTTTGTTTTATCTCTACAATCATCTTTGCATTTCTGACTTCTTTAGACCACTTTTATAAAAAAAAAGAATATCATCAGAAACAGCAGAGGAGGGGAACATTTCTTTCACCCTGCCTAGCATAAAAATGAAGGTGGTTGCCAGTAGCTGTGAAGCTCATGCACTTGAGTCACGCTCTGCCACTGCATCCCTCATCTTTGCAAGTGCCTGCCCAGGTCCAGCTGAGGCTGTGACAGCCTGGACCTGGGATTTAAGATGTCCTGCCAAGAGCAGTGCCAAGCCAACATGATTGTCCCATGTTTCAACCCCTGCTGCCAACCCTGCATGGCACAGCATTGCACCATGCCAGGTGGACTTGATGCTCTGGCTCTTGCCTTGCTTGTGCTGCCTTTTGGCATGGATGTGCCTAAGTGTGTTGCTGAAAAAACCATCCAAATATTGTTTATTTGCTTGTGGTGGGAAATGGCAACCCTTCCTGAGGTTCTTCTTCACCTCTAGAGGCAGAATGCAGACTAGAGATGCTGTTAATTATCACAAACCCTATCTTCCATTGCACAGGCATAGTAGACATTATTTGGACTTGTTAAGCTTTGTAAGAACCAAATGACTTGTTAAAATCACAGGTTGTTGAATGTGCAATTTTCAGTTTAAAGTCAATTCCCTCTGACTTTGCTTCTCCAGAAATATAACTTCAAAATGTTATTGTTTGGAAACATTGCAAACCCACCAAATTATGTTTTCTGTGCATTGAAAAGCTTATTTGCTTTTTTGATTAATATGCAAATGGTGCATGCTTGCAACTTTCATCACTGCTTAAATAGTGTACATGCATTGTAAATAACCTGCCTATTCAAGTTTTATCTTGTCCACTTTACATTGCACTGCTCTTGTACAGGAAATGGACTGTATTTAATATTGATGGCTCTGTATGTGTCATTTAATCGTCCCTATTGATTGGATTTCATCAGAGTGTGGGGCTTAGACAGAAGCTTTGATTATACTGTAAGGAGTCTTTGCAGTTTTCTGTTACTCAGCACCATATCAATGCACCTTCTGGTGTGATATCACTTTCACAATCAATACCTGAAAAGAAAATAAAAAAGAGGCCTCCAGGACAGGAAAGAAAAAAAACCCTGAATCGGCCTCTAATTCCCTTTCTGCATGTAGATTAAACCTCCCTAACTCAAAAAATGTTAATTGTGTGGTTTAACGTAAGAAACAGGAGAAGAAAAAAAATTGAAGGAGTCTCCATCAGTTGTTTAATTTCTACATAATTTTTTATTTATAAGCATCAACTCTTCCTTTCAGTGTCCCTAGCTGATGTTTGATAGTAGATAATTTTTAACAGTTGCATGTAATGTTTCAGTTAGCTGTTTCTCTTGATCTAATAATAGTGCCATAAACGCCTAATTTGACCAAATTGATACCATAAGCGGACTCTCTACTTATCAAAATTCTTTCTGCTCAGAATGGGCAATCTCAGAGCTTTTAAAGACAGTGCCTAATTTAACACTGTCCCACAGTGGCTCAACCTGATCCTCACTCCAGAGCCACACTGGTATGGACTCCTACAGCCCAGCCTCCAAATGCTAACTGTAACAACCAGGCAGCATGAAACAATAATCCCTTGAAAAGTATTAATATGCAGCAGATGGATATTTCATACTGCTGGTGGGAGGGTTTACCCATCTGGGCATCCTCACTTTGAATGCATGTGCTGATGTGTTCATAAATTCAGATCCTTAGTGGATGACAGAAAACATCATTTGGAGTTGTATTAAAGTATAGAGAACCTCCATAGTACCTCAAATGGTTGTTTGTACTCTGGTTCTCCATATTTATTGTCCTGTGATGAAAGAAAATTCATGGGCAATTTATGCTTTCTACCAGTGTTTCTCATCTTCCAGGTGATGAGCCTTTTTCATGGATACTAACAATATTTAAGGATAATAATCATATTAATACTTTATTTTTCTAGTAAAGTGGCATTAGAACATATTTTGGAGTAACAAGAGTGTTACCAATAAAGTCTCTATGGGTGTGCATAGGTGCTCTCTGGGAGAATGGAAAAACACAGACTGGACCTTGGCGCAGAGAAAGGTGCATGGGAGAAATTGGTTAATATTGGTCTAGATTGCAGTGACAATTTAAAAACTGTGGCATAGACCTTGACTAGGTTTCCTTGGCCCTTCCAGATTAGTGACCAAGTGTTGCTTAACCATATCTGCTTTTTTAAATTTATTTCCCTGGAGAGATCTGCATTTCAGGGCATCGACATGGGACTAAGCTGAAGCTCTAGCTTTGTATGAAAGTACTTGCTGTTTGACTCCTCAGAATATAGTGGAGGGATTTCTGTTCAGTAGAAAGAATTCTAACAAACTCAAATACTGCATAACACTAAAAATGTATGTCTTGTGCATAACATTGTAGACCAGAGAAGGTTACAAAGCCAGGTCTCTTCAAAAGCATTGCTCTTTCTGCCAGCAGTATGCACCCAAACATGCCCAGCAAATTCATGGCACATGAGATAGGCACAGAAACTAGTTGAAGTGAGACTGATGTTCATTTGCTCCATTAAATGATCTGAGATCCTTCGAGTCTTATAAGCAAAAGTAAGCAGAAACTGTGGAAGGCAAACTGATATTACCTTAACTGGAGTGAAGCCCAAGGTCTTGGGTTGGTGGCACTTGACTATGTGCCAGAGGACAGAAAGCAGTGTGTTAGTGGGGTAATATGAATCTCACTGCAGAAGGGCTTATCAGAGAAATCTGCCTAAGGTGACATGTATTTACCCAAAATGGTACAGACGGATGCAAGCATCTGAGCTGCTAGACTTTAAGGATCTTCAGTCTAAAAAACAAAAGTATGGTGTTAGCAAAGTACAGTGCTTGAACAGATGCAACTTACTCATAAAAAGAAGTGCCTGTAGGCTTTCTTCCTACCAAAGCCAGAAGTGACTTCTAGCCCTAAACAGATCTCCACTGTAACTACTGGAATTTTTAAATTAATTTTCTCTGTCTCTCTTTAGTTGTATCTCTCTATTTGAATAGTTGCAGAAACATATTTCTGACAAGATCTATATATAGTGAAACATTTTTAATGTAGATATTGCCAAACATTAATGGAACCTTAATTTCCTTGATTTCATATAGGTGAGTATTTGCAAAAAAAGACAGATTAGAAGAGTTGCACAAATTAGGAAATGGGAGGGGGTTGGAACTAGATGATCTTAAGGTTCTTTCCAACCCTAACTATTCTATGATTCTATGTTTGCTCAGTCCAGTCCTATCTGGGTCAAGTAGCTTCAGTTGTCAGAGTTTGAATTTTGACAATGAACTTTCTTGGGAACAAACCTCAGTACTTTATTAAAAGTAAAATAATATATCTGGTCCAATAAAAACAAAAACAAAGCCAACAACTGAATTCTGCAGTTATTCACTTGGATTTACCCAGGCTTTTCCTACCCAGACCTTTAGGAAAAAAAGAAGGAAAGTTTGAGTTCTTCCTCTTACATTTGTTTCCTGATGAACTCAGAGGAGAATCACAATCTCCTGAACAAACCATTATGGTTTCTTTGGTATTGGGGATCAGTGCTCAAGGATATGTAAATGTGACCTAGAGGAGCCAGAAAATGGTGGAAGTTGTACCCAAGTCCGAATGCATTTAGAGCTCTCCAAAAGAAGTTCAGAGGATATATTGCCATGCTTTCTGACATATAAATACAATGCAAAAAATATGTGAGAGTGCAAACTCTCCCCTATTTCTTTAAAGGCTTGTGAAAAAAATCTACCTTTATGGATAACCTCAGCTTATGATCTTCTCATAACGATACCCCAATGTTGATGAGCCAGAGCTTGCTTGTTACTTGACAGGCAGTGTAATAAGTTGTTTCAAGTGCCCTCCAAATGCATGCTTGATCACCTTCATTCTTAAGAAAGCAGTAAAACCTCAATAAAATGACAAAATTAAAACTGGATCTTTCAACATGAAAGTGAAACAAGCAGAAATACATTACTGGATTAGAGCTATTTTTATTTAAATGTCTTAATATTGTCAGATTCCTGATAAAATAACAATTTCATTATGAAGATCCAAGAATCTTTGGGACACTAGGTAATAATAATACACTTTGTGATGTTCAGTATGTAAGATTATTCTTTAACCTAAATTTTCAAAGTTAATTTCATTATTATGACAGTAACAGAGACTGGATCTGTCCATCCAAAAATAGCTATGAACCAACTAGGCTAAAAAAAGTCTATTGCATCTCTTTGTCAACCTACATAAGTATTGTCAGGAGAAAGCCAACAGCACTAGGGACAATACGTTACCAATGCTCTGTCCAGCTTAAGAAAAGTGGAGTATGATGTATTGAAAGCAATTAATTGGCAATTTTACATAGTAACCTCATAACTTTATTTAATACTACTTGGAAGTAATAGAAAACACTGAAAGGCTTATTGAAGTAAGAGCTTTGAATTGCAAAGCTCTTTTCTCTTTGTTGGATCAGCTGTCTTCCACTGGACATCATTTTGTCCAGCACTGCTGACTGCAGCTGATACATGTGCTTTTGCTGGATTCAGCAAATACCTGTCTTTGAGGCTGCTGAGACCCAGATAGCCTCACCAGTAATTACAAGATGGCAATGGCGTTCAGTCAGAACCAGCCTGTGCTTCATTTGAATTGACGACCTAAAGGTGAAAATCTTTGATTCCCATTGATAGGACTTTGAGCTTCTCTGACCTTCAGGATGTGAATAAAAGCCTGTTAAATTCACTCAGTAGCTTTAGATCATATTGTTTTCATTTTGCATTATTGTTGTATTTTTTTATAATCTACTTATTTGATTCATTTAAACTGTGAATATTTTTCTGGTTTGTGTTCAAGAGTACATCATATTAAGAGATCTCTTCACCTAGGAAATATATTTTTGTTTTGCTCTCTTTTTCTCAGTGGGTGAGTGAATTGCTTTCCCTTGTCCAGTTGCTCGAAATAACAAATGTCAGAGCTTGGAAACTGGTAATTTGGCAATTTTAGACAATCGCCTCATAACCACATTTTAGTACACCTTTGAAGCGGTAGAAGTTCAAAGGCTTTGAAAAGACAACTATTGCTTTGCCTGTTGCTATGAGTCATTTGAAGTAATTGGTCCTGTCTGATGTATGTTTTGAACTGAGGAAGTAGTGCTTTATTACCACAATCAGATACAGGTTTTTAGCTAAGGAAGTCGAGTTTTCCTCACAGATGTAGATGTCTGCTTGATAAGGCAGAAAACAGGCAGATGTGCCTCTCTGCACTGGGGAAGAAGTGTGGAGAAGGAGCAAACACAAGAGCTGAGAAAATTCCATGAAGCTACATGAGAGGGGCTTTGGAAACCTTCCCAGTAAGAAATTTCTCACAAGCAAGGAAACTCGCCTTTTAGAGAGATAAATACTAAAATTTTTATATTTCATACAAATATGCCTATACCAGGTTTTTCAAGTGCTTAGACTGTAGCTAAAAATCAAATGAAGGACTCTGATGGTGTTTTAAAACAGTGTCACCTGATTTTAAGCCAGTCGACATGATGAGTCTGATTGTCCATTTCCAATAAATATATGCTTCCTAAGAATTCTAAGAGCTGGGTTTTTTTTTAAGTTAGTATTATAACGTACATTTCTCATTGCATATTCAATTAGTTTCAGAATGATATGGCACGATATTAAAAACCAGATTTTATTTTTATCTCTTTTCAGTGGGTAGTGCATGACGCACTGTAAGGAAGTACCTCTCTTTTCTAAATATTTTACTAAAATTAGAAAAAGAAAAATACTGCAAAAGCCACATCTGTGCTTTCAGATATGCGTAAGAGCATCCCACAAAGCTGGATGGTTTCTCTGCTCCCTGACGGAGAGGTGTTGAATTGTTACCCCAGCATAGGGCTTGCCAGCTCCTGAGGACAGAAACCTTGAGCTCATACGTGCTGGAGCTCAGTCTGTCCATGTGTGTCACAGATATGAGTGTGAGAGTACTTTTTTGGCAATAGGAGAGTTTTTCTCTTTCAGTCCCCTTTTGAATTGCTCCCACTGGCTATGGTGAATCTGCATTGTTTCCAACAGGGTCCCTTCATAACTTAAAATGTGTCTCCGTATCCAGGGGATAATTCACTACTGGCCTCCTCTCAGTCTTCCTAGAGGCAGTGATGGTGCTGACAGTGTACGCATCCATGCTTATTAATGAGAAAGACTTCTTTTTCCTTTTTTTTTTCAGGGGGAGAAATCCTGAGGAGGAGTCTCTGCTACCACTGCTGTATTGCAGAGGTCAGAGGAAAACAGTAAAACTCTAAAATATCCATTTTGGTTTGTGAGTGGTATCCAGAACAGATTAAGGAAAGACAGACTCATATTTCAAAGGCAAAGAAGACCCTGGATATGCTGGTGTGTGCTTGTGAGGGGAAAGTCAGTTCATCGTGTCTAGTAGACTTAGGTATTTTGTAGCACCTTTATTCTTTCTTGCAGGTGGTGACAGAGTATAGAAATGGCCTGAGCCCAGACAGTTTCAATAGATCCGCTCCTTTTATCAGTTTCATGATACCAAGTTTACTTAATACCACATGAAACAACGTAAATGCTTGTTAGAAAAGTCTGGGTTACTGCTAAGCCATCAGATGTGCTGCCTGATCTGCTGTATCCCCTCTGTGCCTGTGAGTATTTACCTGCACCTCTGCATCAACTAGCATTTTAGTTTCCCTTCTTGGCTCCAGTTGCTTTGTCCAAGGGACACCTTCACAGATCAAATGTTGCATGTGCAATCTTCCCTGGTGATAGAGGCAACAAGTTTCACAGCAGGAAAAAGAACATGAAAAAAATGTGTTTGGGCACAGATCTGGAAAGAGGACTTGAATTCTGGGCTGAACCTGATGTCCACTGCAGTCAGTGCAAGGTTGTGTTTTTAATCTTGATGAGATTTCCCCAGGCCCTAGGGTTACTGTTCATCCAGGCTATCATAATAAGCTTTTAGCTCTCAGTCTGTATTTGCCCACACATATTCAGATATAAATATTTGAAGATCTTTCCTCCTTTAAATTAATTTTCAGTTTTGTAGTAGATCAATGGTAAGGGAACAAAATGATCACAGTAGAGATTATGAAGAGATGGGCAGTGATATCTTTGATGATGTCTCTAGTGTTTTTGACTGTTGAAAACATCACATTTCCATTTAATCTAATGCAACTGGGTCTGATCTCATCCCCCATTTGTTCCCATCACAAGGCTGTCACACATTTTGATACAATAAGAATATTCTTATGATCACTAAAGTTGCCAAATCAAATTATGGCAATAGTAGGTTAACCCAGCATCCTCCCGTCTGTTATAGTTGCTGCCACATATAAGCAGAGAAATCTGGCTATGGAGCAAGAGGACAATTTCTTCTTTATATATTTTGTGTATTGTGAAGATAGTTAAAATACATAATCTTTTTTATTATTATTAATTTTAAAGCACTTAGACTCAGTATTGGTTTTGGTACAAAAATTGGTAAGTTCATTTTTTAGGTAGGAGAGGACCATGAACATGGTTAAAGAGGCAGAACTGAAGCAGTTTGGCAGAGCTATTTCAGAAGCTCCAGTTACAGTTCACCCGCATTTTGCATGGCAAGGCATGAGTATCCTTTGAAAAAGAAAACCTCACCAATAACTTATGAAGTAAGTTGGTGAAAAAAAAGTCCCTTGGCTTCTGCCAAACCCAACAAACTGGAATATTAATAGAAATGGAATTTTACCCTTTCTGCCGAATAAGCTCAACATCCGGGTCTGGACACAGGACTGACTAGCACTCCCCTAAGACAGCAGGGTTCCTTGTATTATGAAAATGGAATCACATTTCAGTCTTGAGTATGTTACACAGCAACAGTTCCTGTTGAGAGCATCTCCCGGCATCCTGCTTAGTGATTTAAAAAAAAAAAAGTCTATGTAGTGCTGATTAATGGAAAGGCCTGGATATACTGGTGGATCTGGAAAGCATCTCATAATGTTTGACAGACAAGATGTTTCTTATTCTGATGGGATTTGATCATTGTTTATGAAATTATGTGAGTGACAGCATCACTTCAAATGTACTGTTATTTTTATACTATCATTACAGCTGGTCTAATAATTTGGAGAATAGAGTTAGTTATTTTGGCAATAGCTCATCAAATTTATCCAGAGTTCTTATCAACATTTTCATTTATTAATACTCATTGTCAGAATTCTTATCAATATTTTTCCACATTTGTTTTTCTTTTAAAAATCGTCTGAATTAAACTTGCATTAAGCTTGTATTAATGCAAGACGAAGTAGTTGATTTATTTGAAATGGTGACATCATTTCACTCCAATCTGTAAAGGTTTACACTGCTCAAACTTCAGTGTCCCCACTGACTTCAACAAGAATATTTCTCACTTATCATGTGCTTGTTTGAAATACAAATAGCCCACTAAATTTTAATCTCAGTTTCCGAATGTATATATATACATATGTCTGTCCTTGGCATGTGTGAGTATGCGTGTGTATTCCTTATTTTCCCATGTCCATTTCTGCCTCTTTGTCTTTTCCATTTCTACATTATGTACTAGTTAGCTAATGTAATTAAAGCTTTCTCAGCACATTTGAGGAAAATATTTACAATAGCTTTCTTACTAATGAAAAATGTGAGTCAGGGAAAACATTAAAAGAGCAATACGTGGAAATGAAAATTATTAGGAATTGTAATAACCTATCTTGAAATTTCTGCAAATAGAACAAGTTCTTTAATACTTGGATGTGTGAGTAATGTACTTTTGCTGTGAAAGGAGAATGAAAACCTGTCCTGAAAGAGAATAAGTGGTGAGTTTCAAACATCAGCATTTGCACTACTGTAGATCAACACCAGTCACCTAGTAGCAGTAGGAATTTAGACCACAAGGGAAGCTCAGGGCCCACCTGGAGAAAGCAGGCAAAGACCTTTCCTTGCTACAATAATTATCAGCGCAGGCAAATGAAGATACTGTGTGAGTGAACAGAACATTGCAGGCTGAACATAATCAATTGTATGTGGAGAGTTAATAATTTATCATTAAGGAATAAACTAAAAAGGAATTTGTCAGTTCATGCAGTGGATATAAAAGGAGAAGATAATTGTTTCATCCTGTTTTTACAACAGTAAAATTCAGGTTAATTTACAACAGCAGTTCACTGGAGATACCTGATCCATAAAGGGAGGCAAGGCGAAGAGGGAGCCATGGAGCAAATATAATTGTCTTGAAAGCTTCTGGTTTAATAGGAACAAGGCTGAAAGACCTTCCTTGTCTGCCTTCCTTGAGCCACTGCATTAAGCCCAGCTTAATATATATATCACTGTATAAAAGTCTCACCAGAGCTCACTCAGAAAGAACTAGATGTAAAAGAACTAGATGTAAATATATATCTTCAGCTGAAATACAGCAGAAGTTATACAAACCCCAGCAAGCTAACATCTGTCACAGCTACTTTACATTAAGATTTTCAGAAACTTGAGTTACAGCTAAGCCATCAGATTTGATTTTCCTATCACCTTGAACACCTAAAGATTTTGGAAGCATATATATATTTTACTTAAAAAAAAAGAGAAAATCATGTATTTAAATTTAAAGTGATATAAATCCTGTTGGTGGAGCCTTGATCTAGCTCATACTTAAGCATGTGCTAAACTTCACTCATATAAACAACCCCAGGACTGGCAGCAGAGCTTCTGAATGCCATTTTTTGCCTCTGAATATCAAAAAAATGTGGCTGGTTTAGAAATATCCATCAGTATAACCAGCACAGCACAATGCAAAGTACGTCAGTCCACTGACAGCGAAATGCAGGAAAAATGTATGTAGGGCATCACTTAACATTGCTCACATGAAAAATATGTGAACATATTTTCATAACGTTGCTCATATATAAAAATATTTTTATTAACTTTTGCTCATGTCACTGCTCTCAATGACGACAGCTGTGACACACCAAGCTCTTCCTTGGTGATGTGATAGATACAGTAGCAGGGGATGAAGCTGAAATATAGGAAGCAACTATAAGTGATACTCATAGGTAAAAATTATGAAAACATATTCAGCAGTTACAGTTCCTTCAGTCTGTCGGCTGCATAAGAGGCATTTAAAAAAGAACCCTAAATACATATTTAACCAATTGACCAGAATGGCACTGAAGGAGTTTTAACATATTTTGAAAAATTGCCTCAATACATATTTACCCAATAGACTGGAACAGCTGCTTCAGAGTCTCTGGTCTCTTGGATACGTAATACGTGTTCTTAAAAACTGCCTGACTATATATTTACCCAATAGACCAGAGCAGCTATTAAGTAAATAATACACATTATATAACTGTATTTTCTTTTTGTTTTTAACTCCTGTAAAAAATAATATAAAAAAAATGCAAAGAAGATAAAAAAAATATATAAGGTTATTTATTAAGATTGTGAAAGGTCTGGTGTCTGAAGTTGGTGCATGTATATCACGTAGAAAGTATCTTAGGTCACTAGTGTGCTTTTGTGTGCATGTATGTGTGCACACTTTAAGTACAGGGCACTGTCAAGTACATCAGAGCCTGGGGTGCTTAAGATAGAAGATAGAACAGCATTTGGGAATTGGAAAGGTCTGGCAGAAGAGAGGGGGGAAGAAAAAGGGAAGATATGAATCATAAATTCCCAGGAAGGATGGGTAAATCAAGCAGTTAATTTTGAGAAAGCCTAAAGATAGTACACAAAACACAGCTGAAAAAGAAAGACTAAAGAGGGTTGGCATGATGGCATCTGAGCCCCGTGTATCAATACTTCAGTGTATTATACAGATTGCCCAGTTGAGTACAAATAGTGCTCTTCCTCCCAAACTTGCTTTAAAAGAAAATCAGAAGTCCTGTTTGTTGAAGTTTTAAACACCAACCCTTTCTATAATGCTTTTATAAAATGACAAATTCTAAGACTCTCGAGAGTCTTGGAATTATATAGCAACCAGGATGATTTTTTATTAAATCTTCACATATATTTTAAACCATTAAATTAATTACAATTAATGATGTATTCTGATTGGGATTCTTTTCCTCTGTAAAATATTTCATTTCTGAAATCAAATTCATGAATACTTACTCTTTTGATTTGCACATATTTCAGACCTTTGAAATCACAGGGGAGTTAATCTGTCTTGCTCTCTATTGTGCAACGTAGTGCAGGAAAAGCAACAGAAAGTCTGAGAGAGAAGTAGCATTCGTCTTTGAAAGCAATGCTGCCACTTCTGTATTTGCTATTTTTTTTTTTTTAAGTTTGAAAGCTCTCAGTGCTTGAGAAAGCAAGAAAGGTTTCTCATACTCTGCACAGAGCTCCAGGTTGGCAAAAGATGAAAAATGGCCAGGAAGTGATGGAAAGTGGTGAATGGAAATTTTACTACAGGCAGATTTTTTCCATAGACAAAGTTCCTATTTCCTGGCCAGGCCTCAGTTTTCAGTGAAATTTCTCTGCTGTTCATACAGATTGAAAATACTGCGTTATCTGGTTCGTCAGCAGACACAGATGTTTTGGCACAAGGCAGGACTCAGTCCATATCATATAGCAGAGGTCCTGCAAATGTGTTGGATTAGCACTCTCCCTGGGCTAATCTGTCCAGGTGAGAAGCTGAGCAAACTCACCCGGATGAATCACCCTCCTGTACTGCTTTTACATCTTCAGTACATTACTACAGAAGCTGGTGCATACAGTAGTGGTAGCAGTGGTGAGGAAGATAAAACAGTGAAAGCGGAGCTTCAGGACATTTCACCTTTCCTTTGTTTTTACTTCAGCTTTGATAGTTGAGCCCATAAACATAGTGCATGACAACTGCTGCTCATCAGTTCAGTATCGCTGATGATGCAGCCAGTAAGAAGCTTTTGGCTATTTCAGTATTTTACCTCATTAAACCCTTAACTATATCAGCCAAAGCTCACCTCTTCATTTATTTAATGAGCTACTAAATATCATTAACAACATAACCATGGACGGCATGTGGCTGCTCTCACTGTCCGTACTGACTCCATGACTGGACCCTAAGCCAAGGCATGATTTTCCTGGAGGACCAAGGGTTTTCACACAGCATGTACCACCGCTGCAAGTTGCCTGGCCATGATCCCTTCAAGGACATCCTCCCATGTCCTGGCTCAGGTTGGGGCTATGTTTCCTCACCACACATGACCTTTGGAAGGGTCAAACCAAGGATACTGCAGTATAAGACCTCTGGAAAATGATCCAAACCCCACCTTCTGCTGACCAGAGTGTCCCTTATTTCATATATGCTCCTAAAAAACCATCAACTGGTTTTTGTCAATACCAAGTTCATCTAGATTTGAATCAACAGCTGATAGGTGAAAGCATCTATATCCCATTACTAACCCTGTTCTCTGCAGTTCCCATTCCCTGAGCTTTTTAAGTGGGAGTCCACTATGCTAGAAACAGTAAATTGAAGATAGGATTAATCAGTGCATCCAACTTTTCCATAAAGTTTAGAATAAATATATATTTATATCTAGCTATTTGTCTATTTGTCTAACTATGTCTATTTGTTAAAATAGGGCATTACTTTTGTTGTATCATTTCCAAACACGTTATTCACTATTTAACAGCTTTCTTGCAAGACACAAAATCCATTGTGTAATAATTTCTAGCAGACTGCAGGAGTGTAAAAGTAGACAGTGTTTCCTTCAAAAGTGGAATCATCTTTCACAGATGTAGATGCGTACTTGTTATGCCAAGATGAGACAGATGTGGCTCTATTCACTCAGGGACAGGTGCGGAGGAAGAAGAGATAAAACATTTGTAGAAAGTGTAAGCTGTTGTTAAATAAATAAACATTCTGCCAAAAAAAAAGTTTATTTGCTTATTTTTCCAGAATGTTTATTTTAAGCTGCAGCTTAGCTGTGATTTATTCCGATTTATGTTCCTGTATCAATTTAAATTTCTAATATGCATTCTATATATAAACATCTGTTTGTATATAATCAGGGGAAAGTACATTGGCACACATGAAGAACACATACATATGTACATACATACATACTCATAGACAGTACATACAAAATACACTCAAAATTACATGCACACAGACTAACCAGGTGAAGAATGGGAAGGTATTTTATTAATACAGTGAGGCTTTCTGTTGGAATGCAGAGAGGGTGGGAGAAAAAAGAGAAGCAGATGCTTGTGTTGCCTATCGAGGATTAAGCCAATTCAAACTTCAAATTGCAGAACCAAAGCTGGTGACCATAGAAAAGTCTAATTACCTTTTGACCGGGTGGACACTAACAGGAAACCTCCATACAGAGACTTCCACAAATACCCCTGAGGAAAAGGGCAAAATTGCTAGGACCGTATGAAAGAGCTTTAAAATGTATAAAAGTTGGCTCCTGAAATCAGAGCCTGGGAATGGCTGAGGAAGAGCGTCTGCAGCAAAGCAGGCTGATGCTGGGGGTCTACCACGGTGAGGAAGCACACTGTAGAACAGGACAGTAGTTTATTCAGGCATTGATAGGTTTATTATATTTATTACTGCTTTATATCTGTTTGTTTTGTTTTGTTTCAGTCCAGATTCCCTGGTGCACTGTGCCTTGCTCAGCCAGACAAGGTGGGAATGCATGGCAAAAGCCACCTCAGCAAAGGGATTATGGGCAGATCACAGCAGCAGCTTGTCCTCTAATTCGCAGAAAAACACCATGCATGGATGGTAGACACCGAAAACTACCATGTTGCCCTTGGAGACCACTGTATTTTCCTCATCCTTAGACTAGGGAGCCATCAACAGGAATTTAGTGATGAAAGGAGGAACCTTTTGTCAGCTGGTGAATATATAGTTCTCCTGATAGCTACTATAGACTTGGGAGGCTAGGGCTAGGGCCAAGTTTCTTAGTCCATGAAGAGAACTCCTAGTAGCCGTAAACTGTGAAAAAATGTGCAAGGGAGCCTTTATGCCTTAAGGGAGAGCAGCTAACCCTGTCCTGACCTCCTCTTCCCTGGAGCACAGGCCCACTGCTCACTGGCCAACTCCTCCTTGCCAGGAAGGTCCCCCTGGACCACTGATTTTTTTGCATTAACCAGATTTCAGGCACTGTGTATGAGGTTACTGAGCAGGCGGAGACCAGGCAGAGGGAGCCTGGAGATATTATCCTGGACTTTTGCTGCGTCATTTTGAAATGCCTATGCGTTCCCTACAAAACTACTCTTCAACAGAGAGTCCTCGGATTCCTTTGCTAGGGTTCACTGAGGTCCATATTACTGATTTGGTGCCTAACTTGATACTCATTTGCAAGTGGTTTCATTAAAGAGGCAAATTCCAGGGTGCCAAGGGCCTCTTTCCTCCCAAAGGCAACAAGTGAGGATTAGTGCAGACAGGAGGAGAGGCAGTGCCATAAAGCCTGGATAAAGCTGGATTACTTTTCTCTGAAATATTTAAGTGAGCCAGGGGAGTGAGGAGAGCAGGGATGACAGCAATGGCGACTGGAAGGAGGAGAGAGGATCCACAGCTGTGAGGAGGACTGGGAAGAGGAGGTCCGGGAGGAGAGGCAGAGAGAGAGAAGGATGATGTAATTTTTTTAATATTTTTTTTTTTAAAGTATTTGTCACAGCTCCAGAGCAGGAATTAGGGTGGGAATCAGCACCTGAGAGAGGAAAAGAAAATAGAAATGGTTATTTTTCATTTAAAATGCATTTTTTCAATCAGAAGTGGAATGCATGTAAGTGGGAGTTTGCAGCTGGGCAGAGAAGAGTGATCAGTTTTTAGAGGAGGAATGTGTTAACCAGAACAAGCTCTGCCGTCGGCTGGGGCTCCACACAGAGGTCAGGGCAGGTGGAAGACTGTGGCCAAAACAAGGTGTCGTTGCCAAGGGCTGTCACTGTAAAATGAGCCTGTGTCCCCCTTCTCTGCAGCACAATTACAGAAGTTCTTTATTTCGGTGCCTGCACATCGAGCAAGAGGCACATTTGAAATGGAAGTCAAGTGACTTTTATATATATCTACAAGCTTGTCAGCTTAAAGGTTTATTTTTTTCTTCCACTAACTCTTAAGCGGCAGGTAGAGGGGGGAGAGTAAAAAGCAGCAAGTTTGTTCTCCATGTGAGAGTTAGTTTGGGGGTGGGGGAGTTCTGTTGTGGCAGTTGGGGTGGGTCTTTTTGTGGGTTTGGGGTTTTTTGGGGGGGTTGTTGCTGAATTTTGGGGGGGGTTGGGTTTTGGTGGGTTTTTTTTGGTTTTGGGTTTTTTTTATGCTAGATTTGATAGCTTGTCCAGTGAATTCAGTGTAACAAAAACATTCCCTTTGTAGGCTGAGCATTTAAAGACTTCACTAGTTTAAGTCCAAATGTGAGATGCTACTTTGTTTGAATGCCAGAAGTCATAAAAAAAAAAATCCAGTTGCCAGAGGCATAATTCTCATGTAGTCTTGAGGAGCAATGGGCATAACTCTTTTGTGAGACTTGGTGAAATTTCTCATTTTATGTATGTCAAGCACTGTGTATATGGGACTTGCCATATCTGTCAATAGAGTAGGTGAAAGTATACCCTGGGTTTGCTCCCCACTGAAGCTGAGAGTACAAAGTATGTCACAACAATATCGTTACTTCCTTTACATTTATATTTTCTACACCCAAGCACTGATTTGCTCCTCATTTAAGCAACATTTTCTTGATAAATTAAAGAAGCAGCAATAGCCATTACTGCAGGCTATATACAGCCTCTAATATCACTTAAGCATATTACAGAATATAATATCTGGTACTTAACAACTAACTTGCATATGAAAGCTCACATAATGTCTCATAAAACCCTTGAAATGGCTTCAGTTTAAGAGTCTCTTTAAAAAAAAAAGAAAACACCTTCAGGGAATATTGTAAATGAAGTAGCACTTCAGTCTTAGAAAAAAATTCACACACTTGCAGAAATTTTTAATATAAATTGAACACATTAAAAATTAATTTTGCATGACCATTTTGCATTGCAGTGCCAATGCATAGTTAAGATAAGGCCTTAACTCTTCTTTGTTTAAAGTAACATGGAAACATATCTCGCTTTTCCTCTCTCCATTATCTGTACATAATTATAATTTTCATTAAAAAGAAGCTGGAACCCCATCCTCTTATAATGACAGCCCCAGCTTGAGATCAGTGAAACCCTACCTGTGTCTCTACGGAAACTTGCCATAAACTTTTAGGAAACTCATTAAAGAAAGGTGTAACCTGAAATTAGATACGGCTATGCAGAATGGCGTACTAATTTATATCATGAGCTAGCCAGCGAGAAGAGAATTTGGTTTGTTGGGAAAATAGATGTTCTCTTTTGTGATACTTTGCTAGTAGAAATCTTGTAGATTCTGCAGTGACGTCAACTGTCAGCTTTGAAGACTCAGCTGACAGAAATGCTGGCATTGAAGACACTAAACCAAGACACAGTTTGTATTATGGTTTTTCTCTTCAGTGGGAAGTATATATAGAAAAGACCTTTACCAATTTTCCTCTTCTTTTGCAGCTTTTTGATTGGACTCACAACCAGAACTTTAGAGCAGGGAATTGTTCTGGCAGCTGTTGATCACAATCTGACATTGACAAATGCCTTTTGCCGCATGGGAATGGTTCTGATAGACATGGCACCAGTGTCATGCTATGCTGGTGAGAGCACATGGAGATTTGCACTCTGTCGCTCTGGTGACCAGCTCTTAATGGTGGAGAAGTGTCCAAATCTCACTGATTTCACTGTATCACAACAGGCAGCAAAGTGTTCATAATAGGACTTGTGTGTAAGATGCTTAATAGATTTTTCCTTTTTTACTATCCAAAATGTATCCAAATCTCTTTATTGTGTTATTTATCTGCAAAACTTAAATCAGGTTTCTAACCCCATTCTGAAAGCTTGTTTGTGTCCTATAAATACTTTAATAAAGACATTATCTTATGTCAAGAATTAGGGAACCTTGGAGTTCATCATTTGCATTCAAGATGTTGCAAAAGGAAAATTTGCAATGTGGCATTCATCACTCCTATGACTTTTTTGATCACTAGACTCCTGTTTTACATTTTTTTGCAAGTTAGAATGCAGTGTTTAGTTCAAACCAAAAAATGCCATCTTCAACCCAAAATGTCTCATAAATTGTTGTGACTTCTAAAATCTCTAAATGTTCTGAATCACTGGACTTTAAAATAAAATCACCTCCTGGCTTTATAGTCACATGGAGCTGGACAGCACTGAAATCGGCAAAGCTAGAGAGATCACCAGCTAGGGAAAAAAAATACCTTCTCTAACATGTGGAGCTATATGCTATAGCATTTAACAGGGATTTTAGTTGAGAAAGCCTTGAGAAAAATATTACAGCTTTCCACTTATGTGCAAAGAGGCAGCAAAGCTGCACTGGGTCTCATGTACATCCCCTGTAGATGAAGAATAGGAAAATGGCTGACTAAAGCAACAGTAATGTCTTTGCATAGTTTTTCTATCATGTTTGATTTTGTTTCTTCAAATATTTTTCCATTATTTGGGTTTCTGATTCTTTTTCTTTTGGAAAATACCCAGAAATTTCTAAATGTCCTTCTGGAAACTCATGGACCTTTGCTGACGTTCCACTGTCTGTACCTTCAGAAGAACACACAATAAAATTAACAGGAGTGCTTCCTCCTGCGTTTCCCAGTCATATCTTTAATCTCTTCATGTGGTTTCTGCTTTCATGTGGCTTTCTGAGGATGCCTCAGCACCTCCAGCTACAGACCATAAAAGAGAACCTGCAAGGTAAACTGGTAAGGCTGGTAAGCCATCCTCGCCACACGTGTCAGGCTGTTTAAAATAACTTTTGTTATCTCAGTGAAGCCTTATCTTTCAGTCTGAGGATTACATAAGGAAGAAAACCATTGGTTTTGTCCTTAAGGTAGTGTAGAGTGGGGACTTGTAGCTGACCGTGGATGTGTCTGGTGCCTCACCACCAGAGACATGGGGACAAACAACTGCAGGGTCTTTGAAGAGGGACTGGGTTGCTCATCACATGGATGACTGTCACGTAGGACTTCAAATAAGGCTGGGGATATGAGCCCACAATGAAGGAGGAAGAATTATCTCTTATATGATTTTATAATTATTATATGAAGGGAAGACATGGAGGGTGCTCCATGCTCTTCTCCCTCACCTGCACATTGACCTACAGGGCTGAGTCAGGTAAGAAGTGGTATTCAATGCACTCTCAGGGTGATGGCACAGATTATCTTTTTTTTTTTTTTTCTATAGGAAGAAAAAGAAAATGTCAAATATCGAAAACATTTTTCAAAAAAATGTTCGTATTTTCAGGTGTTGTTTTTGACAATGAGGCACTGTCTTCACTCACAAACAAGGTTTAGCTTCTGCTACACTCTCTGCATCACTAGTCAAATTTTCTTCTTGGAACCTAGACTGTTTAGAATTTTTTTCATCTGCCCAAAGGCTTTGCTTTCTCTGCTAAATATACTGCTGATCTCTTCAATATAGTTAACGTGCCCATCTTCTCACAAGGCTGACTTAAGTTTTGATGTGTATGTATCTGTAGAATGGCAGACCCAGTTGTATATGTTAGACAGTTCATCTTGAAAACTGTTGTGTTGTTCTTTATGGGATAGATTCTTTCATCCTTTCTCCATCAAAGCTGTAAGGGAATAAAAAGAAATTACTTTTCATTGCAAGTCAATTTGTGGAATATAATGGCACAAGTTAAAAAGGAATATTGCAGACAGTGAGGCCACATGGATTAGAAGTCTTGAATCTGTTTGTAGGGCTATATATTTCCATAGTATTGTGTTTTGTTTTGTGGGGAATTTAATAAGAGATGTAAATCTGCAAACAGCAATGGTATCACCATAAAATATAAAAGATTCATGTATTATAAATAGGTATGATAAATAAATTATTTATACTAATGTATATCTGGATATGTATGTGTGTATGTACATGAGCTCACTTTTCTTTTTGAAATAATTAGTGGCAAAGTCTTCTATTGTGCATTGCCCTCTGACCTGTGCAAGAGCTTTAATGACATTTTATTCAGAGAGCTGAAGGTCGAGTTTGCTCTGTGCTGAATTGGAGTAGCTCAGACTCATTAAGATGGGGAGCATCACAATCCACATACTGAAAAAAAAATAGGTCCAAGGAGCTCAGGGCTCAGGGTCTTTCTAGAAGTGCCAAGGCACCCCCGAGTGCACTGAGCTAGCAGTATGCAGTGAGCATGACGTAAGGGATTGCATGGGCTCTCTATATCACTGTTCAAAATGTTTCTGCAGATAAACTTGAATTATATCAATCATCTGCTGCATGTGCCAATGCAGCGTTCAGCAGCCACCGTGACAACCTTACTGTGATGACTTCTTTTCCCGGCTCTGACTGACAACATATCTGCTGGTGTGTCAGCTTCTCCAGGAACATGTATATTGTTCATTCATATTAAGTCATATGAACTATCTGATAGGCACTTACAGCTATAGATTTCTCCTCAGTAACTTGTGTCATCTAAAGATAGCTGGCTGCACAACCTCCTATTTTTAGGCTGGGTGGGACACTTCTAAATTAAGGCATGAGTAAAACAGAATTGTAAGAGAGCTCCAGAACATTAGAGAAAAATCCTGTGTGACTTCAGTTATGTTATTAACTTTTCCAGTTTTGCTGCAGAAGTTGTTTCTGTCAATATTTTACTTTAATGGTGCGAATGGGAGGAAGGAGCAGGGTCCAAGCAGATGGCTGTCAGCAAACTGATGACGGCAGTTGAGAATTAGTGTCCAAATACAGTATTTAAAACTTGCTACAGTACATAGTTTCCTGTATGTGCATGCCAAAATAAATCTGGTTTGGAGAACCTTTCAAGGATCTTTATTTTATTTTTATTTGGAGCTTATTCTAATAACTAAACAGGCAACATACCTTAGCTTAACAGTAAGGTGGATCCATCAAACAGTAGTACAAAACTAGATGAACCAGAAAGACCTTTCCAACTTTTATTCACTCCAGCTATAGACTTTCTGAACATTGCTAAGTATCAGGTTGGATGATAACTAAACAATAATATTTGTTTGTATCCACTTTTCACCTACCCATTTCCCATGATCACAGGCTGCCTTTTCACAGCAGCCTCTGTTTTTACCCTCTGGATGGTCTTCCCTAAAGAGCTGGTACCATCACTTGGGGCTAATCGGATGTGAGACTTCCAGGGTACCAAACAGAAAAGTTGAGGCACCTGAACCAAATACATTTTTAGCAGATGAGAACGGCAGCAGGTAGTGGCTATTTCATTACACACACATCTTTTGGTCTAAGTGTTACTAATATGTTGGTTTAGATACCTGGCTGCAGTGGGGTCAAAGCAGGGTCAGGCTGTCTCTTCTGCAGTGAATTAGAGGCTTACATTCATTATCTTCCAGTACCTCATTAAAACAGCTTTAATGTGGTGAACATTTGATGGTAGACAAAAGCTTTAATCTTGTGAATATCAAACACACCTGTGTTACATTTCCTCTTGTGAGCAGTTAGCAGAAACAGGTTAACAAGATATTTTAACTCCTTAATCTGCTGATTTTGTGTGGAAACCAGACTTTCACCAGTCACCTAAGTTTGAACTCAGAAAAAAAAAAAAAATCCTACATACACCCCTAATTTATCAAGCTCTTTTTTCAGACTCTGACTGCTCTAGACACTTTTAATCATCTGTTTAATTTTGCACCTTTTTTTTTATCCTGATATATTATATGCAGGTTATACTTAAGGCCCAGATTTGCCCTATTTTTCTTCTTCATCTGACCTAGATTCAAATTTACACACTGTGAAATAGCTAATAAATCCCCATTAAGGTTGTGAAAGGTGAAGGTTCAACCAGTGTGCAAGTCATCAAGTTCTAATGTAAAACTGAATGAGCCTTGATATTAGCAGCAGTCTCAAAAAGTGAGGCTGAAAGGCTCTACAGGTTTCCAGCTCTTTTATGGCTGGCTATGCTTAAGGCACCTAATCTGAGACTACACTGTTAAGCCTCTACAACAGTGACAACAACAGGCCTTAAGAAGAGTGAGAAAAAAAATACTGCTGTCTCCAAAAATTAAACGTCAGTGGTTTTCCCTTTGTGCCGAGAAGCATGCCACCACGACACATTTTATGCTCCACACATTCTGTATATTTTACTGCAAGTAAATACAATTCAATAAATATTTCCCTATAAAAATTACAGCCTCTAAACACAAACATTCACACAAACCCTTGCAAAATACATTACTTTTGTGCATCCACGTCAGTGTCACACTACTGAAACAGGAGGGGGGAGGGATCGAGGGTGGTGGGTTTGCGTCGCTGTTGAAGTCTAGGAAAAGTGGTTCGTCAGTCCAGTTTGAGAGTGCTGCTTTTTCTTTTTTTTCACTAGCCATAGAAAGTATTACAATGATTTACAGAGACATGCTGAAAGTAAATTATGTTGTAAATGCTGGTCCCTAGGGTCAACAAAGAATCACAGGGAAAAAATGCAAAAAGTTTGAAATTCCCAACAGCAAAGGTTGACAGGAAAATA
The DNA here is from genome assembly GCA_028858755.1 of Ara ararauna. Classification (NCBI taxonomy): domain Eukaryota; kingdom Metazoa; phylum Chordata; class Aves; order Psittaciformes; family Psittacidae; genus Ara; species Ara ararauna. The sequence goes on from CM054381.1 coordinate 52,276,660, forward strand.
TGGTGTTGTTTTTCTATGAGTAAAAGTAACTTTTATGTTGTGTTTTCCCATGAGAAATTATAAACTTTCAAAGGAATTTTAGTCTCTTGTATGCACACATAAGAGCAATTTATCTGGTACTGCCCCAGTGAAAACACTGTTAAGACTTTAAAGCTGTTAGAACTATGGCTGAACTTCATCTAGGCTGCTACTACTTATTTGTTCTTGCTGCCTCTTCTTGTCAAAACATTTACTCAGACTTCGAAGAGTTGCAAGTTGGCAACGTGTTAATAATATTAGAATGCATTTGTGTTGGCCATGTGGCTGCAATATTTAAGTAAATTCATCACTTATTTAATGAATAATGAATTCATGAGAGTAGCTATGGAGACATGGAACCATATGTAGTAAATTAAATGGGAACTTGTCAACGTACAGTAACAGTGAATGTCACCAAAGTAGTTGTGTCTGGTTTATTGCAGTGGTGCTGCACTTACACTGAGGCTGGGGTGTATGTATTTCTTACTAGGTATAGTGCAGCTACATTTTTCACATGTAAGGTGTAGCAGTGATTTCTAACAAGTGTGGTAATAAAGTGAGGATTTACACAAGTTTCTCTTTTGTATATACTGGATAGGTGAAAGAATCTCAAGATATTGAGTCTGTAAATTACTTAACATTTTGAAATGAAAGGCAGAGAACTGCAGGGTTTTTTTTTTTTCTGGTGGGAAAATGTCACCAAAGAAAGGTGGATGGGTGTTACTCAGCTCAGTTCTCACCTGCCCTAGTGCATAATGAAAACTCCAGACATCAGGGATGTCTTCCAAGACTATTAACAGGGAAAGTCAGTCCTAAATTATAGTAGAGGATACACAAGAAGCTTGTAAACAGGAAATTTGGGAAAAGAGGATGGTGTGTAATTAAGTCCATCTTTATGTCTGGCTTCAGAGCCACAGGCAGTCTTTTGGACCTTGCATCAGGATTCCCTAATGTAAGAGTGTCAACCTGCTGGCCTCATTTACGATGTCCAGTGGTTAGAAGGCCATCTAAAAGGTGGTGGCTGAAGTCCATGAGCCTGCGTACTTCTTTGCCACATGCAGGACAGTCGTAATTCCCCCAACCTGTTCCTGGGGGTATCCTCACACATCATCTCCTACTGAAGCCGTATCATATTCACTGGGGAATAACTTCCAGCTAATGTTTTAAAGGATTAAAAAAGGCTCAGCTTGAAGAAAGGTGAAATGAGCAGTAGAGTACATACTCAGGAGTTATCTTAGAATAACACAGAGTTAAATTCAGGTCAGTGGTATCAGTAATATCAGTCAGACAGGTATGGAAGGATTTCAGGATTGGTAGTATGCAGCTTCCATCTCTGATTTTGCAATATCCAGAACTCTCTGATAAACTGTGTTCATCGGCTCAAATGGCAAAATGGTGTAAGAAAGCTAATGATTAATGATTAGCCAAGTGTAGCTATAGAAGTGCGTAACATTAGCAAGGATGCAATATTTGGTTATGCATACGACTAAAGACGTTTCATTTACCTGAAAAACATCTATGGTACAATCCTGATGGCTAAAGATTTTGAGTTCTTCCAGTGAAAGCTTCAGATGATGAGAGGACTTAATTTTTCATGCTTAGGTGCTGTCTCTTAATGGAGATATCCGGTTGCTGATTTAGCTGAAGGTCCTTTTTGTGTGCAAATAGGCATATCATCACTGCTGTCAATAACAATAAATAATATTGTGACATTATATACAAAATGAACACTGTGCTTCTGATAGTAAAAATGCAGAAAAGGAGATAACCATTAGGAAACAAGAGTAGAGCTCATAAAGATTGCGGCCATCTTTATTTTAAATATGTTAGAAGACTACACCCAACTAAATCCTGGCTTCTGGTAATGTTTATGTTTAGGGCATCTCCTGAGGTTTCAGAAATTTTAAATGCTCTAAAACACAGACATACAAGCTTTCAGGCCAGAGAGAGTTCCAGTATTCCAGGCATACGACTCAGCTTTCCAGGAAAGATTTCTTTAAGAACTCACGTTTGTCACCAAGCTTAATGGCAGACTCATATTATTAGAGTATCTACTCATTGCTGTAGAGACTACACCAAGTAACTCAGATCCCATCTTCATGAAGACATAGCTCATTCAACTCACCCATTTTGAAAACTTAGCTGCTGGGATCTTCATAACATTCATTAAAATATAATTTCTGGGATCCATGTCACACCTACAAAACTTTCCCCTTATTTTTTCAGCTGTTGAGTTGCGTTATATCTCGTCATGTCACCTCATGTTGAATAGCATTATTGCCTTCAGAAATGATGGGCTTGAGCATGATTTAATGTGTTTTGAATGATGTGACACAATGTGACATATGTCATAAAATCAGTCATCCATTAAAAGAAGTGACAGATCAAATTCAAACAAAGCTTACCATACTTCTAGTGGCTACCCAATCAACTAAAAACAAGTATTTCAAATTGTGAGCCAAATGTGTAGGAGTGTGACTCATTTTTGGTCAGTCCTTACATGCCTAACTTGGCATTTTACATTTCTTCCACATTTCTTCACACTGTATTATCCATTTGGTGGGAAGAAGACTTGTTCAATTCTTTTATATTATTCATTCTGCACATTTGCCAGTCCATTACTTCTAGATATGTGCTTCCAGTCCCTTTCCTAAATAGTCCCCATTTACCTTCTATTGCTGGATCCATTTGAGCTATTATCATGTTATTGAAGTAACAACATACAGAAAAGTTTGAATTTGTCATCTTGCAATGTTGTACCACAAGCCAAACTATCAAGAACAAGGTAATTATTTTCTATAATTCTACATCTGAAGAACACACTATCTATTCAAAAATATCCTAACATTTTATTTCCACTCTATGTATTTGCTTATTAAATACTTCTAATAAGTAATGTAAGATAGGAGGGAGAAAATATAAAGTACCTTTGCCTTGTAAATGAATTCCTGCATCTCTGACTAAACTGATATCAGTGTGGGAATAAGCCCACACAGCTCTTCAAGATTGGAGTTGGGACAACTGGCAATATTCAGTAGTACCATAGCGTTTCCATTGCACTGTTTGTAGAGTGAAATACTGAAGCTGTTTCCAAAGGAGAAAGGCAGCATCATTCAGTGAAGGGATGTGAAAGATGATGTGGGTGCAATCCATCGTTGTGATCACATAAGGGAATCCTGAAATGTCATAAAATCCCACTCTGATCTGTTGTCACTAGTGTTGGTTGCATGGAAAATTAACACATTTAATTAACTGCCTGACCAAAGCAGCTGTTACCTTATACGAAACCTTGAACATTGATGCCCAGCATATCCCACTAGGTGTTTGAACATGCCAGTGGCATAAAACTGATTATAGTTTTGTACCAAGTGACACAGCATGACTCCTCTTGCAACACGCTCAAGTCAAGGTCTTCCTTAAATTCTTCATGGGGCATAATGATGCTCCAGCTCAAATTGCTTAATAATGTCGTTATTCAGGACAGACAGCAAGATACACCGCACACAGAAAATCATGTCCTAGCCAAACCAACTCTTTTCTCTGCTTTTGTTTCTGACATCTGAAAGGGTTCCAGCTGCCTCAACCATGGATGTATTTGGCATGTGATTTCCTTCAGAATACTACAAGTACTATTTTATTTATATTCCATTTCTATCATTTATGGCAGATGGTTACTTGCCTTAAATTTTTTAAAAATATTTTGGCTGGAGAATTTCACATTAAAAGTACGCTATCCAAGTCAGAGGCAACTTTGAGTTCAGTTACTTTTACCAAAGTTGATTCAAGTTTTCTAAGTGCTTATCCTCTCCATGCAAGTTTGCATTGCATGCAAGCATCTATGTTTATATAGAGTTTTTTGATGGTTGGAAATACTTTTATTGTGTACACATCTATATACATGTGTATACAGATTTCTATATTTACACATTTTAAAGGAAAACCATTTGTAACTATTTCAGGCTCAAAAATCTGAAATAGCTACAAATTATTGCATTATTAAGGATTGTATCTTGTACATAGCTGAACATTTTCTAAATGCAATTCAAGTTCTAAATCAAGATTTGTAATACTCTAGACGTGGAGAATTTTCTCTTTCGATATTTTTACAATTATCTTTCCATTCCTCTTTCTATGCTGTAACACCACAAATGTGTTGCATCTACAGAGTGTACTTACATAGAAGATAACAGTTTCTCAGCCAGTACAAACTGACACAGCCCCATTGATTTCAGCATATTCAGGCTTAATGTGAAGCCATTAAATAATGTCTAACTTGCATACGGCATTTTCTTCCATAGGTTTCAAATCATTGTGAAAGAAATAGACCCCAATCCTGCAAACACTTATGTGTGTGTTACTACACATATGGGAATAATCCCATTAAATCAATGGGATTACTCGTGTGCAGAAAGTTAAGCATGTGTGTAAGTGCTGCTGGAGCTGGGCCTGAGGGAGAAGACAGGATTTTTGAACCGTTTGTACAGTCAGTGTGAATGTTCATATTCCCGTTTTGTGGCTTCAAATGCTTCTTTCAATGTCAAATGCTATTTTCAAAGGAAGAATTTCCCCTCTTTTCCATCAAGCCAGGACATTTTAAGAATCTATAAACAATCTACTGTCATAGCACAAGAACCACTTACAAGAAGTACTCCATAAAGTTGAGCAAACTAGTTACAGCATATGAATTACCTGACAATTCTGGAGCGTTCTCTGCCTGCAAAATCTTCTCACATATCCCTTCATATTTGCAAATTTATGTAAACAAATTTGAATCTACAAGTTGTGAACTGTATGTGCTGTTATTCAGTGTTTTTTTCGTGATAATCTCAGGTGGAAGGATTCCTGGCCTAGATGTATGAAAATGCAAAGAAGCAAATAGAAGTAGCTCTTATGAACTCAGGAAAAAAAATAAAATACATACACAAAGTAAAAAAAAAAAAAAAAAAATAGTTCAGCTAAGGGAAGGGGTACAGAATTTCCCTGTGTAGGAAGGAAATGGTTGGGCAAAAAATATTTGGGAAAAGAGCAAAAATACAAACTATACAGTGCTCCGCCTGGAAAGTCCTATTATCTTTCCAGGGAACAGCTAAAAGCTCCATCAGCTTAATGTCAAATAAGGAAAAGTCTTGTCTAAAGCTCCTCTTTCTTGCCATGCACAACTAGTCTGGTTCCTTGCACACTAGGCTAGGAGCTGTCTAGAAATGGGGAAGAATAATATACACGTATCAAGTGGTTTACAATAGTACGCAGGGGAGAGGAAGGGGAAGAAAGAAAGAAAAAGTTTTGGGAACATGCTTCCTAACCTGAAGAGTGCCAAGGAAATCCCAGATAAGTATTTCCATGGAACTTGCCTGTACTTAATCCTGGATGCATATTCTCAAGGATTCACTTCAGCTCTTAGTCTTTCAGACAAAGATTTTCACAAACAAGGGAAGATCTGCACATCAAGTTCCCAGTTCTGTTAGCTGGGTGATGTTGATAGCATCTCTTGTGTCCCACAAAGACCAAGAACTGGAAACGGAAACTTGAGCTCAACTTAGCTTTGGACCATTTAGATATTGATTCGCTGAATGAACTGAGAATTTATACCAGAGTTTCTCAGATCCCCATGGTCCAGAGTAAACCCTTGGTAATAGGCAGTCTTTAAAAGAAATGCAAAGATATTAATATATGAAATACTACAATGAAATATCAAATATGAATGCATGTGTATGTATGCATGTATTCATATATACCTATTTATATATGGAATTTGAACCCCGATACTTTATATTCCTGTCATCAAAGCTGTTGAGAGTAACAAAAAAGTATGTGACAGTAAAAAGCACAGGGTCTATAACAAGCTTGACTCATATATTACAGACATAAAGCTGGAAAATTGTGTGTGGTCTTCCTCTGATGCCATACTCAAGATTTTTATTGCAAACACCTTTCTTCAAACATCCATTTAACATGCATCCATCTGTCAAGCAATGTTTTCCGCAGCAGTGTTAATGTGCATGTGCCCCCTTCCACTTTGGTAGTTCACACCTTTAACTAGGGCTGGAGCCAGAGTGCAATAAACAACCTTCCACAGTTTTGAGTATAAAAGGCTCAAAATGTGAGAGACGCTTCATCAAAAAAACAAAAGACAGAGTAGTTTGTAGGTTGGAAATGCATGGGGAGTGGTGAGTTTTAAGAGCTTTCTTGCAAATACCTCTCCTAAAAAGTAAGAATGACGAATAATAGTTCAAAAGAGATGACAGAAAGTAATATCTAATGGGAAAGACGCATTCACATGCTAAAAGCAGAAGCACTTGCTCAGCTCCCAACCAGGTGCTGTGTCTTAACTTGTTTAAGAATACTTCTGGTTATGTTTAATTAGTTATGACAAAAGATCTTCAAAAAATGTTCAAGCTTTAAGTTTGCTGACAGTATTTCACCTTTGTTCAGGAAAGAAGTTATCAGTGAGATATAAAAGCTTGAAAAAATATAGTATGAAAGTTACTTCCTTAATGAAATATTAAAAATGCATCATGAATACTGTTCTGGCATTAAAAATAAACAATAACATTTCTTCCTAGTTATGGTTCACTTCAATTCTTTAAAAATTAATTATTGCCTCTTTAAATATTTGATTAAATTAGATTTGGGTGGGTTATCGCTACCCACAAAATACACTTTGTTGTGTATAAATTTGATTTCTTCAGTTTCTGACATGCACAGGCATGTTATACAGTTGTTTGATTATTAGAAAACTAAATCCGGTGACTCTGTTTTGGAGTTTGCAAAATATATGCTACTGAATCCTGTCACTTTGAATGAAAGTGCAGTATTATGTTAGAAATCTCTAATAAAAGAGGAAGAGTAAAGTAGCAAAATTTCATTATGTGATATTTGGGATTTTCACATCATATCTTATCATGTTGCTATGTCTCACATTCTAGAAAGGCCACATTATTTTTAATAATGGTTAATTAGGATTTGGTGATAATAGCTTAGAAATGGTAAGAAATTGCTAGGCATATAGAATCTATTCTGCTTTCAATGCATGAGGATTTATGAGCATAACTACTTAGATATCAAGGGGAGAATAAGCCCTGTAGCATGTCCTAAGAGAGGTAAGACAATTATTTCTCAAGTATTATCATAAAAGTAAATTAGTATGTCCAACTGGATAAATAAGAAACGTTATTGGGTGAGTGCAGGGGCTGATACAGTTATAAAGCATTAGTTTAAAATTGAAACACATTATTAAGGTACTTAATAAATAATATTTCTCATTTAAATTATTATTACATAATAATATTATTTATCTATCTAGATATTATATATGTCTTCCTTTTCTGCCCATGTTTGCACAGAGAATTAGGGCTGCTGGCATGCTTGCCTTTGCAGTCCATTTTCCCATATGACTAAACAGCTGAACCACAGCAAAAGTTTCCTCAGTCATTTTCCTTCTCCCCTGCTGAAGCAGAGGATTTTAGGGTGAAGAGAAAGGTTGTCAGTCCTTGGCCTCTGTACCAGTATTGCCAACAGGAAAACTCAGAGGGGAAGGGTTTGTTTTGGCACCGGGGGTGAGGACACACACCAACTAGGAGTAGAGTTAGAGTTGCAGTTCAATATGCATAGATTAGCGAGGAGTCAGCAGAAGCTTTTGTCATTAGAGACCAGAACCAGGTTTAGATGTGTGATATATGAGGTAAAAAAAAAAAAAAAAGAATCTGTTCTGAATTTTCTAAACCACAGTTACCTGAATTTTAATTAAAAAACTTGATTATTTTATTACTAGCATGTCATTATCAAAAAAAAAAAAAAAAAAAAAAAGACATAGGCTTTGGGGCTGAAACAGCTGAAAAGATGCATGTAGATTGTTTGAAAGATCAGCAGAAGTGGCACTTCACCTGAAATAATATATTTTGAGGTTCACAACGGGCCTTCCATTTCATGTTTCGGCCAGAGAGAAATGATTGAGTTTGAACCAAACAAGAAACAAGAGCGTTTGGATTTTGGGGATATAGCTTCCTTCTTTCAACTACATTGAAAATATTCTACTTAATCCTTAGAAAGCCAACATTAAAAAAAAAATTAAAAAATCAGCCTTCCCTTTAGATTAGTATCACAATATCACAATGTTAACATCTGGATCCTGAGCATGTATGATGGCTGCTTTGAAAGCATAATTGACTTTGTGGTGAGGTACTCTGTTCATTGTTCATACATTGTAGATGACACTTCCTCTCAACTAGCTTCACAACAAGCTTTCGCATTGTACCGTGCTGGGACAGCGCAGGGAGTGCCTTTGCACTGGCTTAGACAGAAGACTTGTGGTGTAAATCGATCATTCATCAAGACTAGATGAAAAATTTTGCAAAGCCATATAAAAAATTGTGTGAAACTGAATTGCAAAAGTTAAGTTTTTTTCCTTACATATTTTAAATGTATTTTTTTTAAGGGAAAATATTGGTTTGTTTTTAATGTTTCTAGAGTTTCTTGGGTTTAATGATAGAGCTTAATGATAGAAGTTGCTAATTATATATGCCTCAAAATACTGCAACAAGCATTAAAAATAAAAAAGAAGTTTACATCGGAATAAAAATAGATGTCTTCATGTAAGTGTTCTTCACATGCATCATCAGGATCGCATACTTTTCCTCACTGATTATGGGAAGAGTTCAGGCCTCACACTTCAAACACTTATTTAACTGCTAAGGTGGGTAGGATTTCCTGACTCATTGTATGTCCTTTTGTTCATTAAAATGCCCAAGTAAACCTCACCACTTCTCCTTTGGATGAAAGTGCTTATCAGGATGTATACTTTTTATCTACTACACCTAACAAAGGACTCATCTTCCTGCACTGCGTCATGCAGCTTTACCTTTTACTTATTTTTCAGCCTGAGATACCTAACTTAACTTTACAGAAAGATTGTTATTGGCATGAATTGCTCCCATCTATTAAAGTAGCACAGGCTTCTCAAACTAAAATAGATCTAGAGTGGACTGAAGAGGCTGAATGAGGCATTCATCCAACCTTCGCTCTGAAGTGGAGACACCCAAATAATAACAGTGAAATCCGGAGGAATATCAACTATCTTGTAGAGAATGAGAAAGAAAGTGCCTGGAAAACCAGCCTGCAGATTGAACTCTTCCTGCTTCAGAGCCATCCTCGGGTGCTTCAGCTCAACAGCTATAGACAGCACTGAAGCACTCAGAGCAGTAGGGCAGGAAGCTGGGCACAGGCAGTAGTGCAGGAAAAATGTTTTCATGATTATAAATGTAATAATCCAAGCTCTATTTGCATATTTTGATTTTGCTGTTCAGTAAAGTTGGATCCCTGAGGGACTTTGTAAGTTCAGCTGTGGGGCACTGGGAAATGGCGTATTAGAGGCAATGGGGAGAGATCACCCTTGGCCAAGAAACCTGCCCAAAAGTGGAAATAAACTGTTCCTGTCTGGGGGAAGAAAAAAAAAAAGAAAAAAAGAAAAGAAAAGGAAAAGAAGGAAAATTAAAGGAATGGAAATAAAAAAAAAAAAAAAGCAGGTTTGGATGGGAAAAGTGTTTCCACAGCCAAGAAGAATTATTTAAGTTGGCTAATACAATGTGGCCAGTTGATCCTTTGCCTTTCATATTTCTACTTGCCTGCCTCCCTCCTCCTCGAGAACATCTCAAGCAAGGGAAGGAGCAGACAGATGTTCCTGGCTCGTGCTGGTGGGAATTCAGGGGCACATCTGAGCTTCTTTTCTTTCTTCAGAAGCACCCAGCTGGGAACCATGACTCACAGCTGGGTCATAAGGGTCTTGCCATCAACCTGGGAAGATGATGAATTCTCAAAACATTTGCAACTGCAAAAGAAAGGGGAAAAAAAGCCCCAATCAAATTTACATGAAGGAAAAGAAAATGTATTCATCTGCTCTGCAACTTCCATTCCAAAAGCAAAGGAAGTATGATTGTAGGTTTGAGGAGCACTACAGTTTTTTATAAAAAGTCTGCATTGTGTAGTTGGACAACCAGTAATAAGAAAAATACGACAATTTGCAGTGTCATATGGTTCATAAAGAAGGAAGGGGAAAGTAGAAAAGGGACTGGGCTACAGAAGAATTATGGGGAAAATGAAGGAGCTGATGAACAAGAATGAAGGCAAGACTGTTATCCCTTTGTGTCCAAAGATACTTTTCATTCGGTTCTTCATAGGGCAGTAAAAAAAAAGGCGCTGTAGGAAAACTTACTACACAGCTGATGTTAAAGACTCAGAATACAGCAGCTCCCTATTTTTTTCCTCCACCTTTCCTCTCTAACCATTGCCGTGTGACGCACCATCCCAGCCTGAACACATCATACCGTTCCTTTTTGTCTCTCTCTGCAGCTCATATTTCCTTCATTCTCACACTGTATTTAAAGTCACCACATGATTTATTTTTTGTAGGAACACTCTTACTCTGCTGTATTCATCCCAGAGAAGAAAAAAAAAATTAATGTAATTTTTTCTGGCAGTGTTCATTCTTGTACATTTTGCCTTTCACAGTGACAGGCAGGCTTCTTCTGATTCATTCAGAAATAAAGAATAAATGCTATCACATCATTCTTACTGGTATATTTCCCCATTACTAATGTATTACTGATATATTTATCACGGTTTTTTACTTGGGACCTCTTTTTCCAGCAACATATTCTGCTATCAACAGGTTTGATTCAGGAATAGAAACATAGTTAGACACTAGACCTTAAAGCCTTTAGTAGAAGTACAGAAAAGCATCTATGTTTCATGACACATGAGGATTAAGGCTTTTTAAAAAAAAAAAAATAAATAAATAAACTAAAATGTTGTTTCATGCAATAATACTCACCATAAGGCTCGAGAGATTTTCTGCATTGCCTGTTCTCAGATGAAGTTAACATACTCAGCACTGCCCTCCTGTTGTCCTTTCCAGACTTCTGATAGACACACTTTTGCAACCAAAGCTCATCTCAGTAACTTCTGTCCTACCTTAGCTAAGCACACAAGCCCAAAACCCACTCGCAACCTCACGTCCCCAAAGCTAACAAGATGAATTGTGACCTTCTTTGTTTGAAGGATTGGGATATTTTGGCTTATCTGTTTATTTATTTTTATACATCTGAAGATGGGAGCATGACTCAGTGCTGTAATTAATTACCTGGTTTGCTTTATGCAGAATTTTTCTTTTAATGGGTAGTAATAAAAAAGAATTGGAAGTAAGCTCACACATCTAACTCTGTCTTCTGGAAGTGATCTTACTGTTGGATCAGCGTGTCCCTGGCACATTTGTAGAACAAATTCATATGTTGGCTTCCACAAAGCACTGGTAGTGTCTGAGCTTGCCAGCCTTTCCGTTCTACTGCAAATGAAACAAAATTCAAACTTTAAATCCAGCCTCTGCAGCCTGTTCCAGTACTGAAATTTAAGTGTACAGATCAGAGGCTACCTCTCCGTTGTTGGATCTGGTTAATCAAAAGGTTAAATGGGCCCCTGTTCAGATGTGGATTGGATACTGCTGAAACTGTGCAAAAAATGTATGCTTTGGGAAAAAAAAAAAAAAAATCTTTTCAATGTGCCAGAGATGTTTTGAGAAGTATCGATCTCTTGTGGTTTCCATAATTTAAAACACCTCCTGGATCAGGTAAGCTCAACAGACTGGCACACCCACCTGGCCCAAAAATTCATGCTTTATATATATATGTATTGCATAAACTGAAACAGCAAAAATGTTCACAACAGATTTGCTTAGCTGGCCCCACATTAATTGCTGCTGTGCCTACAGAAACTTCACCAGAAACAGTCTTAACACTAGTTTTTTTTAATCAAGCTCCTAATTTGTATCCTGTGCAAGGTTTCAGCTTATAAATTATTTGAAAAGGCTACCGTGTCCCTAGAGGGTTGATACATGAGACTTTGCAGGGCATGATAAATAATATTTTTAAAACTCAAATAAATAAAGTCTCTGAGTTTTATTCAGAGAAAAGTTTTACTACATTTATGACAATTTAAATATGCCTCTTGAGAGACAAACCATGAAGATAAAGAATACAACAGGACCAGACAAGAGAGCACTTGCATTCTGAACACAAAGACATTTTAAAAGAAGACAAATTCTAACACTTGCCCCATCTTTGGATGACCAAAAAACCCATGAATACATTACTAAATAGGCTTATTACAGACTTATTCTGCTTCATCATATACTTACAACAAAAATTAGTCATATTTTAATGCATGAAAACCAGGTGACAACATATTTGAATTCTGTATAAAATAATGAGCTGTATTTTCATTTGAGATGTGTCAAAATAAAATACCGCTGGGAGAAAGTGTGTCTTACTGAATCCTTTATAATAAGCAACATAACCAGCAATGTGTGAAACAAGAGAAATTCAAAACTGCATACTACGAATCACCTTTAAAAGGTGGCAAGAGTGGGTTAGCTTTTAATTCTTTTCCAGCTCTTCCTATTAGGGTAGGTCAGTGAGTGGAGAATCCTCAAAAAGACTTTGGGGTCCATTAGGGAAACAGTTGCTTTATGGCAGATACTGGTATTTTGGATAGTGTAATGCTCAGCAGAGTGTTCAAACCCAGAGTGGAGATGCCTGGGGTTTTGGCTGAGCGCAGACAGACAGATCTTGAAATTCAGCCTGATATGACCAAATGGCTTTTGGTTTTTTTTTTTTTTTAACTTTTTACAAACTCTACTGGTCTTGCATGGGGAAGAAAAAGGTTTTCTTGTACCTAAGCTATTAAACCAAGGATGAAACATGACCATACTTTTCTTCCTATAGCAGATACACGGCCACTGAATGCCCCACTGAAATGATTTGTGTGCAACAAAAGCTTCAGCCGATGTTTTGGATTTTGCCATGGGCATTCACACATCTGTAGCAGACACTCTCTTTTAACTCATATCACACCTGTATTGTAGGTATTAACTGTACCTGCAAAGCATCAGAATATCTACAGTTTACTTAATCCCTGCAGTAACTAGCTCTCAGACTAACTCGCAGTCAGTCAATATTCATCCAAACATAAAATAAGTTTTCACAGTGGGAGTGGGATTTATTTTGTGCATTTTGACCCTCCCATATAAGCTGTGTTTTAAACGCCACCTGTGATCTAGCTCTGAGTCCTCCCCTTCCACTTAAACCAGTTTTTTAACTTTGAGCACAACAATAATCAAACTGGCAGCAGCAGAGAGGATGAATGTATCCTTCAGTGCACAGCACTCCTTTCTTTCCCATTTCAGCTCATTTTTCATCCCTTTTCCAGGTAGTGAGGTGTGCCCACGCCTTGCCGCAGGGTCTTGAGCAGACCCCTCCTGACCACTGCTGGGCTGTGGTGCCCCCAGTGCTGCTATATGGGCCTGCAGCATTTTACCCACTGTCTTTTGTCAGTGGCTCAGCACAACAGTGTAACTCATTAGCAGTGTTCTTGCACCCTCCCGAACTTCTCAGTGTAACACAGTCTCTCTCCAAATTCAGATGGGTGACAGATGCTTTTTCTCCCCCACTCCCTTTTGTCAGCAGGATAAAAATAAGTGGTTTTCACCCAACCAGCTAGCCCTGCTTAATATTTGTAGTCAAAATAATCACCATATATGGCAGTAGAATACAAGTTTGTGGGCTTTTTTTTTTTCCTAATAGCAGTTACTCCAGCTCTGAGCTGTGTTAATTCCCAGTGAGGCTTGAGGACAGACAGTTGTTTCTCTTCTTTTGCCTGAGAATATTGACCTCAGAATTCCACCTATACCAGTCAGCATCCGTGACAACACAAGTTGTGCTCATTTTAAGACCCGTGTTCACATTCAGGGGCAGCATTGCACGACATTTAGAAATGTTGACTATTTTGCCGTAGAATAAGAAAGACTTCAAAGCTCCCATCTTCATTTGGAGAATTGGGAAGGAAGAATATTTGCATAGGAGACATTTGACAGGAAAATCAGTATTAGCCTGTAGGGCAGCAGTGCAGCCTGATAAATCCTGTGCTGTCTCTTAAGGCTGAAACCTCACAGAAACAGTTTTGAGGAAACAAACCCTGAAGTGTTTATTTACCCTGTACCACATTACAAGCAGTGGTGAAGAAAATAGTAGGAAAAAAGAGAAGCAAAAGATTAAACCAAATCCTAGTCACTACAAATAACTTGCATTTTTCAACCTGCTTATCCTAAAAAAAAAAAGTGATTCCTCTACCTAGGTTACACATGCTTCCTTATTCCTTGGCCTGAGCACCCCAAAAACTTTATCTATTGCCAAGAAAATTTATAGAGATCTGGTTTTGGCTGGCAGACAGAGGGGGTATATGATATCCAAGCATAGTTTGGTAGAGTAGTCAAGGAATACTATTTCTAGACTAAGGCTAAAAATCATTCCTGCGGTTGAAGGTAAAAGTGGTTGCTTGGCAAGAATTAAATCTCTGTCTCTGCTGTTTTGTTTCCTCAAATAGATTATGTAAGCAAGTCAAATCACACCTAAAATGTGTCTCAGTTTGTGTTTGTTCTGCTTTTTTATTGCCACATCTGAAAATTAATAATTCAATGTTCTAATATTAGCTGTCATCTTAGCTGTGATAAAATTAATAATTCATCAAACTGATATCAAACAAATGACACCTTTTTATGCTGGATGAGAAATATACTTTGCTACATTGGCGAAGCTAAATTTGGTGAGATTCTCCACTTTATTTCAAACGAAATCATATTTTACCAATTAGTATATCATTTTATCATCTTCATTCTCTGTAAAATTATCTGTAAGGAAGGCTTTTGCATAGATGCATAGGTTTTATTTTTACCAATGTATTTTCTCCAGATGAACCGAAGGAAGTTTTCTGAAAAGGCAAGAGGCATTCAATCATTTTTATGCCCTTTCCTTCTGATTATGTGCTCTCAGCTTTTCCAGAGAAAGTATCCACTATACCTGCATTGCTCTGGCCAAATTCCAGTTTGGGTAATTACGTTTGCCTGCCTAAACTCTTCCTGGAGTTTCATTTGGAGAAGGTATTCTCCACTCCCTGCCCTGAGTTGTTGTGCAGTGTTGTGAGTGTTGTTAATCAGGTGCTGTGCTCCTCTCAGCAGGAGCTGGCTGGGCTCCAGCAGTAGGTGAAGCAATTTCTGAGTGTGGAGAGCAGCTTGTGCTAAATTTGCAAAGCATTCAGAGATCCTTTGGGGTGAGAGGCGCTATGTAAATGTAAGGTCACCGCTGTTATCTAGGGTGCAAATGCATCCAGTGCTGTGCTCAGAAGCTTGGGGGATAAGAAAAATAAAAGAAAAAAAAGAAAAAAAAAAAGGAAAAAAGAGAATAAGAAAAAGACATTAAAATCAAAAAAAGAAGAGAGGGAAAAGAAAAAAAATGAAGGGAAAAAAAAAAGTGAGAAAGGTCTTTTGAAAATGTTTTATGTATATCCTGACACATGTTTGAAATTCATTTTGCTAGAGCATGTGTCTTCCCCAAAGGATAGATTCATATCTTGAAAGATGCTTCGGAAAATGTCCTCCAAAGAGGAAGTGTGTCAGAAGGATGGAGTTGGGACAGACTGTGGCTGACTGTGGGCAGGTGAGTAGATCGAAGTGTAGCCCAGAGCCCACTCCTCTACCATGCTGTCTGCCCCAGCATGGGGCAGCTATGGCTGTATGGGAGGACAAAGGAAAAACAGGTGCTCATACCACCACTCTGCAATACGCAGCACTCTATGTGTTCAGCTTCCTGGGTTGACAGAACCACACAGCACTGGTCAGCCCAGCCAGGAGGCCATGAAGCAGCTGCTACAGTGCTTGAGAACCAGTATGTGATAATGTGCACCACTGCTGCATCCCACTTGCTGCAGTTCAAAAACTCCTGAGCCCTCTTTTCAGAAGGGGGTACCACATCTTCCTGCTAGCCTACCTCCACATCCTTCCATTTTTATTTCATATTTGCCTTAAAATATTAGATTACATATATTATATTACATATTTGCTTTAGTCCCCGAACCACCTTCATAATTTAACTGCCTCTTCCCAATACCGTAACCAAATTCCCATGACCACCTTCTTTTCACTTGATTTTCCCTCCCTTTTTCTTTTGCTGCTACTTAGCTACTGCATGAAAACCTGATTGGAGAACTGGGATTGTGATCACTATCATTTAAGCATTCTTAAAGGGACAGACGTTCTAATGTAAATTGAATCCGAAAGGTTGGATTCCATGGGGAAATTTCAAATTGACAGATTTTCTGAATGGATCTCTCCTAACCTTGTTGCATAAAATATATGCATTTATTGAGCTTAATTTTTGGTTAGTATAAAAATGTATTGATCTGCAAGATAAATATTGACTTGACCTCGCTTTCTCTCAGTCTATATTTACTTCTTGAGTCAATAAGTCTAGAAACTGATCTGACAGGAGTCAATAATGGTTTAAAATTCTCAAAATAGCAGCTTTGCTCTAAGGTTGCAATTCTTTATTTTAAAACTCCTGCCTTAAATACATAAAATGCTCAGGAGAACTTAACACTTAACTGCACAAAGCCATTGGGGAAACATGCAAACGTCAGGAGGCCTTGATATGACTTCAGGCCAGCTATGCCATTTCAGCACTGGCCATGCTCTACTGTAAATATTTCAGTAGTGACCTGCTGCAGTCCATCTTTTGCCCTGTGCATCCTAAAAGCGTGAGCTTATCTCTGGAGGCTGTGCCTGCATATCACTGATAGTGTTTGTCAGGGCTAAATTGTCTTTAGCCTTGGGAAAATGCAATGGTTGCCACTAGGTAAAGGTTGTCACCATAAGAATGTTCTCCCTGCCTTAATTTCTCTGCTTAGTGAGGTGGTAATTAACCCAGGAAAATTTTTAGTATCAAATGTGATCATGTTCTTTCACTTTCCTCCTGAGTGGTAGACAGGTCTCCAATGGCTGGTACCATCTTCATCCCTATTTTTCTCATGGTGGCCTAACAGCAAAGGTCTTCACGATTCAGAAACTCAGTTTCTGATTTTTGGGTTCCTCATGGAGTACCTTCATTAAGAAGTAATTTGATAACACTTGTTACTTGAGCACAGGGCTGTTCTAATATCTGAGAAAATGCTTCAATGTGATGTAAGGAAGATAATGTCACTGTCAAGTATTGCACTGTCCCTTAGAGATTGGTCACCCTTCCATAAAATACAGGCAGAACAATAAAAAACAGAACACAAAAAATACACCGAAGATGTCTCCAATGTTGCTTTTTAAAATGAAATTGTCAAATACTCATTTTCTCTCACTGCTGAAAGGAACCACGGGGTGTGTCAGGTATTTTTTAAGTGTTGTTGCAGGGGGTGGGAAATAATCTGTCTATATTTTTTTCCCAGGCAATAGTCCAAAATTTGGTGTCAGTAATTTTCTTTTAGATTTTGGTAGGTTTGAGGCTTGTTTAGGGTGGGTTTGGCTGTGTTTTTATTGGGTGGTTTGTTGTTATTTTTTTTTCTTTTAGAGAAAATAGTGTACAAAACCTTAAGTCTGCATTAAAAGGGTCTTATATGCTGATACTCATTTATCTGCACATTTTAAAAGTGGGTGAAGCATGAAGTGAAGCATGTAATATACTTAAGAACACATAGGTATAATTAAATGGTAATGAAAACAGCTACTTTTCATTCTTGTTGTGTTAATATTACACAGGAAGGACTACCAGTGGCAGGAAAACAATTTTCCAAATTCTATGGGGGAAAAAGGAAGGTGAAAAACTCTCACAATCCCATTTCCATGGGTGCAAAATAACATATGAATTGGGCAAAGCAAAATTCCTAAAGCCAGAGAAAAAAAAGCCACTCCAGAATACTTAACAACCCAGGAGACATTGCACGAATTGCATGAGATATGGTTTCCAGTCCCCAGCTACAGGGAACTTGAACGAAGGTTTTTCTCAATCAGCCATCCTGAACCCATTCCATCCTGCTATTTGCTTTAATTAAACACAGATTCACAACTCCGGTAAATTCCCTCATCCTTGAGCAAAAGCTTCAGTCTTGGGCCATGCAAATAGTTAATAGAGTCAGCCATGGAGTAAATCCAACTGGAAAGACAGAAAGGGAAAAGAAAAAGGTAGGGCAGGACTCGGCCACCACTGAGTGTAGTTAAGGAGAGGGCTGAGCTAGGTCTCCTCTTTTCCATGAGCCCGCCCTCGCTGCTTCTGTGATTGGGCAATCCTCTTGCAGAAAAGGAATGATCTTCTGCAGTTTCTAGCTAAGATGAGAAGTCCTTTCCTAGAACTGGGGGGAAAAAAAAATGTCATTCCTGGTCTGAACAGGCAAATTTCTATGAGAAGAACTCCCGATTTCGGGAATCTGTAGTCTTCCTGTGCAAAAATAACTTTGCTGTAAACTTTTCAGTCTCTGTGATTTTAATTAAATAGCAAAGACCATGTGCAGAAATTCAGTCTCTGTCCCCATTTACTTGTGGGTGTTGAAAAATAACCTAAAAAAAAAAAAAAGTTTACTCTTTACTCAGTAACTTGAACAGATTTCAACTAATTCTGTAGTTAGGAGGAATGCTCACAAAGACAGAGGTTTTTTTGACTGAGATCATCCGAGCCCAGAGATGAAGCAATTGTGCAACTGAAAAATGTATTCAGGCTTATTTCACAAGAATTATTTACTCTTTAAACTATTAATTCACATCTACAGAGAAAAAAAATAAAAAAGGCTCAGAGAAACTCTTTATCTCCCCCAATATCTTAAAGGTGATTACCTCAACTGAGGCCTGGTTTCCTCCAGAAGCCAAAGGCAGAAGAGTGCTTGTCTGAGAGCCTTTAATTCAATAGGCCCTTGAATTGTGCTTTTGCATCCACATAGCCTGATGCTTGCAGAAGGAAGAGACTGATTTTCATTTC
Source organism: Ara ararauna (assembly GCA_028858755.1). NCBI lineage: Eukaryota > Metazoa > Chordata > Aves > Psittaciformes > Psittacidae > Ara > Ara ararauna. Next base: position 52,295,508 of record CM054381.1, read on the forward strand.
CTGTGCTCTAACTTTCGAATAAACAATAAGCAGATCACAGCCTCCCTCTTTTGTGCGAATGAAAATAACCATTTTTTAATTGTTATTTTTTTAGATATTACAAAAAGGGACAATATGCTAAAAGTATGCAGCGAACAAATATCATCTGTACAGACTGGAAGAGAACCTTCATAAATTAACCTTATTAGTGCATTACTGTAAGCGAATGCCAAAAAAGCTCCTAATTTGCATTAAGATAGATTTTTCAGGTTGGCTGCATGATTTAATTAAAGAAAAGATTAAGAATCATTAAACAAGCTGCTCTACCTTGCAATAACAGAATTTATATCTGATTCAGGTTAACGAAAACACAGATGGTGATTCAGTAACTGTTGAGTTGCTGTAACAGAATGAAAATGATCCCATTAGTTCTCTGGAAATGTGAGGGAATTTGAAAATTAGCATGCAGATACACTGTATGGTGCTAGACAGCTTGGTCTGCTTGGATCATCACTGATTACTCTTTGTTTGGGTTGGCAACACTGAACTTAATAAATGAAAAGATGTTCCAGTATACCACAGTTGGAAACTGTTCAAGGTTGAAATAGGTGTGCAGACTTTCAAGAAGAGAGAGTTAAGTAAACAAATGTCAATCAATTTGGGGCTGGCAACATTTTTTTCTTCCAGAATGTCTGTTCTTGAGAAGCAAGTGTCATCAAAATTGAAATCCTTTGCTTGATACATATGTTCATGTGGTATTTATTATTACAAAGGTATTTAACATGCATATCATTCATTTACAAAGGAAGCTTTATGGTGTTTTGGTACTAAAAGTGGAGAAGAGCCCTTAGCAAAATGGATCAGGGTAAGTATGGTATTGACAAAGAAATAAAACTTGCTGCAGAAAAGGTTATAACAGAAGGAGACATAAAATACAGGTAAACCCTTTTCTAAGTATTTCAGTGAATTCAACAAGGCACATAAATGATCACTGTCACCCCATCTGGGAAAGCAGAGCCTGGGCAAGTGCCATAGTAATTTCATTCGGCATATGAAATTTTCAAGGCACTCTCCTAGAGATAACTGCGTTATACAGTTTATAATACCTGAATCACAGCAGCCTTCTGACTCTAAGCGGGAGATTTTTATGGTGGATCTTGCTGAGAACAGTGCACATACTAAGATCAACAACAAATTTTCCAACATATATTGTGACTCATTTTGTTTCATTAACAGTTAGACAGCAGAACAGGCAGATATCTTTGAACAAGAAAAGGTTATTTTTCCTTTTCTTTCTGACTTTTTAATTTTATTGCAAGTGACTTCAAGGCCAAAAGGTTGTGCATAGGGTATTACAAAAAAAAAGAGATTGTAACACTCAAGACTTTTAGGTTAAAATGTTCTTTGCTTATCACGTGTTAAGATCTTTCAGAAATGATGTAATACACCAGGGACTATGGTGCTACATTTGCAAACCACCTTTTTTTTAATCATTAATTGACATCATATAATAATGTCCAGCTCACTACTCCCAAAGTGATGGTAATTAATCTTGTGGAAAAAAAAATGACATTTTTAGCTTTTAGCATAGAAAGGTCATAAACAGGTTGTCTTTGGTTTGACTGGATTTTAATGATCTGATCAAACTTTTAACATTTCTTTAACATTACCTTAGTTTTCTTAACACTTGAATATTTAAAGATTGTATATAAGAGATAGCCTCAGCAACTTGGCAACATTTAAAAGCACAGATGTTATTACAAACAAGTGTGTCTAAGTTACAAATGAAACCTTTGCTGTTCTTCCATGACTAGCACTTTTTTATGGCTTTAGAAACTGTTTGGTACATGATGAGTGATGGTACTGCAAAACATTGATTTTTATTTTTTTTCCCTCTCATTTCTGAGCCATGATATGTTCTCAAACAAGGTAAACCACAGGCAAAAAATATCATTAAATATTTTCCTAGTACTTCAGCTTGTCATATACTGGCTAAGTGTCCTGTCTTTGTACTGATCACACTGCTTGCGGTTTTCATATAATTGCAAATCCATCTCCTTCCTTGGCTCCTCGAGCAAAAATGTAAAGGACTGTGAACTGTACGCAGAGTCTTCCCTGTGAAATTGTACAACCGAGGAAGATGTTAAGGGGTTATGCTGTGCATGCCAACGTGGAGTGTTAGTTGGAAAGGATTGGATTACTGACTAAAGAGAATAGATCAGGATATTAACTGCCAGCTATCAAATGATCACAGGATATTTTGGTAGTTGCTGCTGCAAAATTGAGCAGATCTTTTTAATATTCTGTGTTGTTTACACGAAAGCTACAAGGAGCAAAAGAGGATATTTGATTTATATTTGTGCGTTTTTGTTTGGACAAGAACTGTGAGAACCCAGTGGTTTTTGGTTCATGGGAGATCTGGCACATTGCTTTTTTGGTTTCAGTTCAAGCGGGTTCACATCCCCTGAGTTTCACTTTGACTTTTGAGTTTTAACAAATCCAAAAAATTCAAAACAAACCCCCAATGAACCAGCTAACTTTCACATGGTTTCTACCCAAAACTATAAACTTTGCCCTTTCACAAATGGAAGACTGCATTCAAAGAGATTCACGTTCCAAATGCCATTAACTGGAGCTATTTATAAGTCAAAAGAGGAAGATGACCCAAATACTTTTGATTTCTCCAGGATGCAGGGCCCAAACATCCAACCGACCTTCTCAGAAATCCTATTTACCAGAGAGGTAGTTCTGTGCGTAGGAAAAAATCAGAGCAAGGGCTTGAATCCTCTCCTGGCGTCTTTCTTGAGAAAACATGAATACGTCATCCCTGCCTCCACCCTTAAATTCATTTGCACTGGGCATTTCAGTGACAGGTTAAGCACAGCAGACTTTTTGGACATAACTCTGTCCAGAAGAAGCCATTCCCCTTAAAGAAAGTTTTCTCACGTTCTGTGGGATCATCTAAAATGGAAGCTTCAGCAAAGACATTGGATACTTGACAGGACCTTCTTGTAAACGATGTGTCCTTGGCCAGTTCAAGAATACCTCCCATGTGAATATATCACAGAAAATCATGCATGCAGTTGGACCCTTTTTAAAAAAAAACCAAACAAACAAAAAGCAAAAAAACCAACCCCAAACCATAAAATAACGCTATAATGAATAGCAGAGAAACCTCTGAACATTCAGGAATAACTTTCACAAATATCCTCAAAGGAGAAGATTACATATTGCAAATCAAATACCTGTGAGACCTACTTACTCCAGTAGGCCCCTTTGAAAAAGGGTATTGTTTGTATTACTCACCATTTTCAATTTATGCTTCTGCTAAATCATCATGCTTTACTCAGCTGATTGGACTCAGATAAGAGTTACGTCTGTATTCTTTTTTTTTCTGGATTTATATATTGACTAAAAAAAAATAATAGTTTTTTACAACAAAAGTTTGTTACTGACATCAACTAACTTACTTACCATTCTTTGGTGTAAATTAACAGTGTTACATTTACTTTTCCTATAAGGAAATAGAGGTAAAGGCCACATTGTTTAAGCATCAAACTGGAATGCTTGAACACTTTCTCTGTCTTGCTCACTCTCTATTTTTTTTTTTTTCTTTCCTTCTTTTGGAAGAGCTGTCTTGGTATCTTCAGGGTGTTTAGTAGTCTCAAGCAAGAAATTACAGCATCTGGCAGCTCTACCCAGGTTATCACTACCCATCTAACACTAGATATATAGCTGACATTTCACAGGATACTGGAATGTGCTCCATTATCTCTGTAGAAGCACTTTGTGATCTTGGATAGGATCCAGTTAAGGAGCCAAAAACAATACTGTGAAAATTACCTGACCAGTTAAGTCTATAAAAAGTGAGTTACAAACAGCATGAGCTAAAGACAGTAATTCCTACAAATATTCCTGAAGTATCCCATAAGTTAAAAACAATGTAATTTAGAGTAATGAGGACATTTTAATGTTTTAACGTGAACAAATAACATAAGTATTGGCTATGTTTGTCTGAAAATCTGTCAGATTTTAATACTTGAGCGAGCCTTATTGTCCATGTGTTTGGGATCTTGGATGCTGGCAAAGAGCATGTAACTTTACGCCCTGCACTGAAACAACCTTGTGGGTGGATTATGGGACCCCCGAGAAGCACCAGGCAGCACCGAGCAGTGCTACTGGATCAGACCTCAGTTTGTGTTCCCATGACACTTGAAGGAGGCAAGAGAGCACGTTCCACAAGTCTGTAAACATAACACAGCTTCAAACAAAAGTGGTGAGAAAATTTCAGAGGGCTTTTTTTTCAGGCATCTACTCGGTGTCACTGGCGAGAGCTGGGAAAGTAACATTGTTGCAGTAAAATGGAGCATAGGCTTTTTATGAAACAAGATGAAATGTTTATATTTGGCTATTATGGTGATGGTTGTTGAAAAAAAAAAAGCAAGCTAAGATAAACATATTAATTATGTGTCAAACCACAGAATATCTCTTAGGACAGTGTGATGGGAAGACTCAAATACGAGAGCTAACTTTCATTTATTTCAATATATTTGTTGATGAGCTCTGTTAACCTTTAGGGGCAAATGAACCACAGAAATAGTATTTGGTACTGTGATATTCTGCATTTCCTCCTCATGCTTAAAGAGAGGATGATGTCCATGCAGCAAAGAATCTAGGTGGTGGCAATACATGCAATCCTTGTGACTTAGATGCATCCCTGTGCTCAGGTAGGTACCAGAAACTAGTGTCTCTATGTCTGAACTGCACTGGAAGATATTTAGTTATGGAAGGACAATAATATCCATAATTTCCTACTCTTAATAAGAAAATTTTGCATTCACTGAGCTCATTCTCCACAATTCCTCTCAGTAACCCAATAAAAAGGATAATTTTGTTTTTCACAATCAAAATTCAGAGGGAAAATGCAGCCACATTAGAAGGGCAGAAATAACTTTGAGATTCTTTGCTCGAGTGTATAGAATAAGTCCTTTAATTAAAACAACTCTCTGGTCAAGCCAGCGCTTCTTTTTTAATTGCAGCTTTCTGACACCCTGTAATTTATTTTATTTTAATTCATCAGGGTGTGTGAATGTTTCAGAATGCCCCAAAGGAAACTGGGGCTGTCAAAAGATGCGATGCTGCGTCACCACAGAGCTGATGGCCAGGAGCCAGCTCTGTCAACACTTGGCTTTGTACTGTCCGGGGGAGAGAAGCTGATTCTTCAGCAGTGTCTAATCAGTTTAAAACAAATCTGGAAGATGTTACTAGAAGACAAGATGAGATCCAGGCCACAGCAGCCTCTGCATAGAAAGAAGTAAAGGATTTCGTTTGAGAACAAAATTACAGAGGTGGAAACAACACTTGACAGTTTCAACATGATTATAACTGTGAATAAGAAGGAATGCCCTACTGGTTAGGAAATGGTATCTAAATTGGTTCCTAGAGAAAATACCTTCTTATGTCCCCTCTACTGTAACAGCAGAGATACCAGGGAATTAGATCTCCCAGTGGACAATGGAAAGTTTCTTTTAAGTTCAGCAGATCCTGTCTAATTCTTGAAAAGAAACCAAAGACAACTAAGTTGGGAGAGTAAAGATGACAAGGAATAGTTACCTAATAATCACAGGAGGTTTATGTATATAAAAAAATAAAAGGCAAATACATACTTTCAATTTGTGGAACAGCTGCCACCTGAGTCCCTTGAAGTGTTTCAGAAACTAAATCTGGAAACCTCCTAAAAGACCTGGATCATACTGGTGAAATTCTGAAAATTGTCTTTGGGCTTTTTTTTTTGGAAAACTATTTTTTTCTGACACCATATAGCAAAGGTTTGCCACAAAGGAATGAGGGTAGAAAGAGAAACCTCTCCTTCTGCAGGCACCTGACCTGGTCCACAGATCATTACCCCACATAGTATAAGTAAGGAATACACTTTCTAATTGCAGGATTTAGCTGCAAGAACAAGTGTGTCATCTTAGTACTCAGAACTGGAATGGAAATAGAGAAGTGATAGAGGAGATCCTGACACCTTCTCTCACTGCTACTGAGAAGGCTCTACCGAGGTAAGAGAAGATGTGTCTCTGGGAGAGTCATGTGCTTGACCTAAAGTACAAACCAGAAAGCAATCCCTAACATTAATTTAAACCAGTCAGATAAGGAGTTTTATAAAACAGCTGTTATTCGGAAAAGGCAGGGGAGGAGGGGGGAAGGGAGGGGAAAGAGAAAAAAGGAGGTTTAGAGCCATAGAAAATTCTTCTACTAACCTGAAAGAAGCTTTCAGTTGCTGTTATGGGTTATGAACTAGAGAGAAGAAGTCAGGAAGGAGCAGAAAGATGCTGCTTTTGTTGCCTTTCTCCCAGTTGCTCAGTGGAAACAGTGATTTTCCAACATCTGCACCAGGACAGATAACCCCTCAGGAAGCCAGGCAGCAGCATCTCCAAGAAATGCTACATCATCCTTTTTATTTTTTTCTCTCTTATCCAGCATGCTATAATTACAAAATTTCATTTATTTTCTTCTTATGACAGGAAAGAACAACAATTCCCAGTGAAAACAAAATGCTTTCCTTATCGCAGGGACTTAGAGTACCAGGATGTATTCTTCTTCTTAACCATCTCAGAAAAAAAAACAACCACCTTTTTTCCACACTTCAGATATTCTACAATATTTTGTCCTTGCTGTCTGTCTTCCCCCAGAGATCTCTTCCCGTATTTTCTTCACTTTGATTACTACCCATGTTACTGATGGCATGGACATTGGCTCAAATGCATTAAAGGGAGCAGAGTTTACCCCTTGGCCTGTAGGGTTTCATCCATTAAATTTTCCCAACTTTATTTTAGTAAAGCCCAATGAAATATTCTTTCATGTGTCATGGAAATTAACCCAAGATCTGAGTTAAGAGAAATACCCCTACCTCTCTGTAAAATACTGTAGTTCATTCTTTCACTTTACTTGAAGATTTTTCTCATGGTCTGTGAAGCAAGTCAGGTTTCCTTAGACACTTTGTCAGTAGCTAAATGGGTAGGATATCATAAACTCTAATTCACAGTTTCCTGTAACTTACTGTATAAAAAGAATGCTGAAAGGTTACTATCCACTTCAGTAAAACCTTTAAATTGCTGCATGCTTAGCAAGCTTTGGTTACAGAGTCTTCACTTTAAAGTCCTGCAGAAGTCCTGACCTGACATCTCCCAAACAGTGTGGGCACAGAGTTTGAGTGAGGTCCTGGGTAACATCTGGATGTTTTGGATTCTTGAATTTTCCTTCTTCTATTGCCTGACATCACACATTGAAGTTATTTAACCAAACTCTACAGTCACTGGATCCAAACCTGTTCAGATTTTATATATCAGCAGCTCTAAATACTGGTGTTCCATAGCCCTGGTACATTTTTTTAAATTAGTACACGGCACTGCAACATACTTTAATAATTGCTTTCAGCCTCTTTCTGTTGTTCATTCCTCCTTTCAAATGAGTAATTTCATTCCTTTTCTTCTCTTTTACTCTTTTCCCACTTCGTTGTCTCATCAACAGGAGTGGTCAGGACATGACCGTTTGGGAGATCTGAAAGCTTCTGTTCTCACTTTCTCTACTCTGTTTCCCTCTCCAAGGTTTCACATTGCTCGTCAAAATATTTTGGCAGGGCTGGCATCCCCTTCATTTGTTTTTGAACCTTGCCCATCCTGGGAGATGCAAAATTTTGCCAGGTACAAAATACCTTCTAGCAGCACTCTGAGCACTTTGTTTAAAGGCAGACATCAAATCGACTGTGGACTCCAAAAGCTGCTGGAAAAGCTGCAATGGAAGCTAGGAAACTGGCAAACATGACAGACCTTCCCTGGGAAATGCATAGGAGATCTCAGTGCTGCTCCCAGCAGAAGATTCCCATAACAAAAACTAACACTACAACTGACACTAGAAACCTTATTACTGAACTAAATTATAGCTCTAGCTGAGGAAGCAAGGAGAGAACAGACATAAGCTATGGTAAGAAAAACTTAGGCTGAAGGTTTGTCTCACCCCATCTCAAAACTCTCCTGTCAGAAACCATGAGGTGGTATAGCTGTGTTGCTTACCTTGGAAGAAGCAGAGGGAATGCTACAAGCTCAGCTGCTTCTCTCAGTTTGGACTACCACAACTTTCTCATCTTTGGGAGATGATCCCAAGAAGCCACTGAATTCTCCATGGTGAGGAGCATGGACTGTTTTATACTACAGTTCTCAAGGTGGAAAACTGCTCTGCAGATAAGGACTTGAGTCTGCAGCCATCTTCCACCAGTGCAAAGCATACAACTGTGCAAGAAATCTTTTCATAACCATGAGGAAAAAGAGAGAAAAAAACAACCCAAATTCTTAAACGTATTCAGACTCAGCTGGAATTCGGACCAAGAGATAGACTGGCTCTTACTTAATCCCTGAGGCACATTCACCCCTCTATATAATTAAGCTCTTGGGCTGTTTTGTTACTGTTGAGAAGCAGGCTTTGCCAAAAGTCATCTGGCTTTCTCCCTTAAAACAGTGACAGGTTTTTTTCCCCCTCCTTGCTAAAGAAACCTTTCAATTTCATTGCTTATGTGCTTTAGGTATAATTATTTTTTTTTTACCTTTCACAGTGTTATTTCCTACCCATAAAATTATACAAAAATGGTCATCAGTGAGCTTGCTGAAAAGACCAGCCACCATACACTGCAGAGAATAACCTTAATATTTATAAAAAAAATAAAGACCATACTTCTTTTAAAGATCTTGCTCTAAACAAACTGAATTATTCATGCATAGAATTGTAGAGCATTAGAACACCTGTTTTCAATCATGCATAATGTAAAATCACTCATTACCTCACAAGAGCCTCTACATCTCCAGCAATCAAATGGCATTGAAACAGCAAAACAGGTGCTTGGCAGGTGGATCCAAACAGATGTTGTGGGCTTGGTTGTCTTTTCTTGTACAGGTGTGGTGATCTTGTTTTCAACGGCATAATTGCTATTTGAATAGGTGATATTTAATTCTTATGTGCTTTAATATTTATTTTTTCCTTCTTCAATTCCTTTTTCCACTTTGCAAATGGCACAAGCTCGAAGCAGCTTATGAGATGTGCAAAAGCTCCCAGCTGAAATGTGAGGCAGAGTAACGCAACGGAAAGTACAGTTCTCACTCAGGCATTCATCCTGACATGAATCCTTGCCTGTGAAACTTTGTCTCCTTTAGATAACCTGTGTAAAACCACTGCAGAGACTGCCAGACTCTCAACCAGGGGCAGGGGTTCCCTTCCTGATGGATATTTGCACATTAGGTGTACGGAGATAGGGTAAACCTTCATGGAAATAATTCAAACCTGGGAATGGAGAATATTTTTGCATGTTTTTCCAGGATTCAATGATGCATGATCCAAAGGTGTCTGAAAATGCCAGCAGCCCTAGCACCCTGGTGTTGTAAAGGAGCAATACTTTACAAACCTTGTCTCTGCTTCTGCCCAGACTCCTGCTTTTCATGTGGGCTCAATGGGAGAGTGACGCAGAGCAGTGGCCTTTACTAAACCAGCCTGTGGATGTGGCACTTTGCAAAAGCTGCAGAAAGTACTGAATCTGCAAGGAAAAGGATTAAAAAAAAAAAAAAAAAAAAAAAAGAGAGAGACAGAAAAAAGAATAACAACCCCCCTGTTAAAAATTTACAGAAAATGAATCAACGCTGGCCAAAAAGTACTTTGGTGCTTATAGCCTTCAAGCACTGATTACCGGTTGGCCAAAGCAGACATGTTCCCACTCCTACTTCATTTTTCAGCAGCAAAGTGGAAAATCATTACAAACAGCTTTAAACTTGGCACCTTGTCTAGCTTCTCAACAGACTGGCCAAGGACTGACAAAGTGGGGTGGCAGCTTATTGCTCTGACAAGTTTCTTGTACCCAGGTTGTGTATGCTTCTCATGGCCTGCCATCTCGGGGACAGAGACATAGACAAGGGATGCAGTAACTCACATCAGCATTTCACTCAGGGTGGTTAAGAGTAATACAATTTTTCATGGTTAGTATATAGTGCTTCTAGATGTAAACAGCTTGGTTTTGCACCAAGCTGTTGTCTATTATGGACCAGAGCAGTAGTTTTTGGACAACAATGTGTCACCATGGGATTCTCCCTGATGTCACAGTGGTTTGCTCGGCATTGATGTGCCCTAAAAGATATGCTGCAGTGCAGTGCAGAGGAAAATTGGTCTCTGAACTGAATCCAGAACATGGGCAGAGGGAAAGTGCTTTCCCCAGATTGGTGAAGACTACCCAGTAATACCCTGAATAGTTGATTCAGGGTGTCAGTGGACTTCTCTCGAGGCAAGGAAATTTAAAATCCATTTTTGGCCTAATTTTTGGGTGTCATAGCTCATTTAAAAACAGCCAAATGGTAGAGTAAGAAAAACTAAGCTGTATACACTGCGTAATATTAAGATGCAGACAAACTATATACAATATAGTCTGTTTGCTTAGGTAAAAAAATGACATCTCCCTTACACCCATCACTAAGGCTGTCAAGCATCTCACGATTTTCGACTACTCAGTAACATATAGGGAAACATTATTATAGATTTTTATTTTCCTTTTGTTAATTTGGATGCATAAATAAGTAGATAACGTGATTGTTAGTCAGAGTATCCATAATTCATTCCTCTCCTCCCACTCTACCTGGCTGTGAAGGAGAGCAAAATGCAGCATGATACTGCTACTAGCAAGGTCCTCCCACAGGTAGACTGATATGCTGGTAGGATATATGCATATAAAATATGTGTGTGTATATGTATATATATGTAACATACTAGAGATTATAATAGCAATATTCATGGAATATGGTCATCATCAGTTCTTATTCCAAGATACAGAAAATACTTGATATAACCATACTAATTCAATTATTTTGCCTCTGTATACCATAAAAATTAACTGTATTTTTCAGTGTCAGATGTCTCATTTTTTTTGAGTATAAGCATCTTTCATTATTTCTAAGCAATAACGGTGAAAGAACCTGGGAAATTAGGGGATTTATTTTGGATTTACCTCAATGAAATAGGTGTTCAGATGCCAGGGTAATAGGAACAGTTAATGAATCTGTCCTGAACCAAGTATGACAGAATTTAGATGACACAATTACCTTAACAAGTAGGATACTAAGACTGATAACTACACATAAATATGTACATGCATATATCTATATAGCTCATACTTACACAGACAAGAAGTACATCTAGCATTAATTTATGTAGCAATTAAAACAAGTAAAGAAAGACTGAGAAAAAAAAAAAATCTACTAGTACACAATGGCTTACCTATCCAAACTGAGCACATGCCTCAAAACAGAAACTCTTCCAGAAATAGCAGGTACCTGTCACAAGCTCTGTGTGCACTCCTTCACACCAGTCCTTCATCCCTCGCCCAGGCTCCTTCTGTAGGGAGCACATGGAAAGGAGAACCCATTCACAGCTGAAAAGCTGAGTGAAGGCTTAGGCTCCTGAAAGCCTCTCTTCAGAACATTTCCTTAGAGACTGAAATTCTGGGTCGGATATGTGTGATTTCTGATTTAACAGAAGTTACTTTAAATGGAAGAACAGCATAGAGAAACAAAGGAAAAATCAGTGGATCCAGGATAAGATTAAAGCTCAGCAAACACTTCCCAAATTCCATTTGAGAATAATATCTGAACTACTTTTTTTATCAGAAAATATAAACTCTTACATTGGACAGAACAGGTCCATCTCATCTGCTCCAGCACAACCTCGGCCTCAGCATCTACAGTTGTCCCCCAGAGCTCCTCCTTTGACCTCTCATCCAGCCCCATGTGCTGGAGATTGTTCTCATCCCAGGATGAGGTTTTGGAGATTTTTTTTAACATTTCCACAGAGGACTGTTTGATCTGGAGTGCTGCCTTCAGGAAAAGAAGCTGCTCTCATTGTCCTTGTAAGAATGTTTGACCACTTTTTGCTGCAGGATCTTTTCCTACATCATTGTCTCTGACTGGACTTCAAAGGACACAGCACTGCTCTTCCCTTTGACAACCCTTGACAGCCACACCCCTTGGCTTGTGATGGGTCTGTTTTTTTCAGCAATATCTTTCAGTTCATGCCTCATATTTAATTTTTGTCTCAGCTGATCACAGAAACTGCATGGATTGGTCTCTCCAGAATGCTTCTGATCAATTTTCTTTTCACATGAAACATGTATTATTAACAACCAGCAGCCACTCAAAACCAACTCAATTCCAAAGTTTTCCACGGTTTACAAAAAATCTAAATAAATTAATAACTCCAACATTTTCCTCAATATTGCTAAGTGTGCGTTGTGTAAAATCAAGGTGAGAGGGGAATTCCTAAGATAAAGTTCTTCTAAAACATGCTTCATTCACAGGCCAGCCACAGCTATTATGTGCCTAAGGATAAGGAATTCATTTAATATCACTGTCTGCTCTTGTGAGACCTCACTTGGAGTATTGTGTGCAGTTCTGGTGTCCTCAACATAAAAAGGACATGGAACTATTGGAACAAGTCCAAAGGAGGGCCACGAGGATGATCAGGGGACTGGAGCACCTCCCGTATGAAGATAGGCTGAGAAAGTTGGGGCTGTTCAGCCTGGAGAAGAGAAGGCTGCCTGGAGACCTCATAGCAGCCTTCCAGTATCTGAAGGGGGCCTATAGGGATGCAGTGAGAGGACAAGGGGTAACAGGTTCAAACTTAAACAGGGGAAATTTAGATTGGATATGAGGAAGAAATTTTTTACTGTAAGGGTGGTGAGGCAGTGGAATGGGTTGTCCAGGGAAGTTGTGAATGCTCCATCGCTGGCGGTAATCAAGGCTGGGTTGGACATAGCCTTGGGTGGCATGGTTTAGTGGGAGGTGTCCTTGCCCATGGCAGGGGGGGTGGAATTAGATGATCTTAAGGTCCTTTCCAACCCTAACTATTCTATGATTCTATGTGAAGAAATAAAGTTTTTTCCCATGGGATGTGAATGCACCATTCGCATCCCGCTCATCTGAGATGTGCATCCGGAAGTTAGAGATTCATACTAGAATCATAGAACTGTTTGGATTGTAAGGGATCTTAAAGACCAACCAGTTCTAACTCCCCTGCCAAAGGCAAGGAAAACCTTCCACTGATCAGGTTGCTCAAAGCCCCATCCAACCTAGCCTTGAACACTGCCAGGGATGGGGCAGCCACAGCTTCTCTGGGGAACCTGTGCCAATGCCTAACCACCTTCATAATGAAGAACTTCTTACTAATATCTAAATCTACCCTCTTTCAGTTTAAAGGCATTCCCCCAGTCCTATCACCCTTTTAAAAAGTCCCTCTCCAGATTTCTTGTAGGTCCCCTTTAGGTATTGAAGGTTGCTATTCGTTCACTTAATGGTGCCTTCGGAGCACGGTCAGCTGCACACTCATCCCTATGGTGTGAACAAAACTAGTAGCTTACAGATATTTTGTTGTTTGATTGTTTTGTTGTTGTTTTGTTTGGTTTTTTTTTCATGAAATCAGATTGTCACGGCTCAGCAAGAAAAGATGAAACCACTGTTAGATAATCCTCAAGCTGGACTTAAATGGGAGTATTTCTCCTGATTTTAGGTACTGGGTGCTGTGTGCTGTGGGGAGATCAGATGGCATCTGACAGAGGCTTAACACACCTCCTGTGCATGCACAATTAGAGGGCTGGGAAATATAGATGGGTGGGGCCTATTCTCCAAAAGCCTGTTGCACAAGGTGTTGAGAAGTTGGTAACTTTAGTGCTTCTCTACCTTGTGCTCCCAGACTCCCCACACAATGTGGCAGGTTTGCGGTGGGAAAGATCAAACCCTGTGGCTGGATTTCACACTTTGCAGCAAAATTACTACCACCCAAACCTTGCTTACACACCTAAAATGAAATCTTCAAGCAGTTTAAACATGCTTTAGTCCTACACGTACTGCTGAAATACAGTATACTTCTACCATAGAGCAAAATTGCAAATCACCCAGTGTTGAAAAATTTAAGCAGGCCTGTGATATCCTGGAGTTGATTATCCACATTTACATGGGCTTTGCACCCTCTGACTGCAGTGGGGTGACTCCTGCTTTTCCCTTATGTCAGCATGGGGAGACCCAAGTCCCTCTGTGGACACTGAAACTAGGCATTGGAAATAGTTGTTCCAGCTCCTTTAGGTACACTGATAGGTTTGTCCAGACATGTGTGCGTACATATATATATATGTATACATGCACGCACACACACTCTCGTTCATATTTATATTAAACATATATTAATTATACATGTATTTACATAAATGGGAATAAAGCATTAAGTACCCCACTGGGTACAAATCCCACAGACCAAGCTCCATGCGAGTGCAGACTCCCTTGATTTTCACCCTATGGCAGCAGGGCTGGGGTGCTGGCGGCTCATGGCGCTGGGCTGCCAGAGCAGCTCTTCTTTCAGCCCGACAGCTGCAGATCCCAGGTGGTCTGACATTTGAGATAGGGGCCGCGGGTAAGATTGAAGGTGTTTTAGGAGAGAAGGAGGCTGCGAATAACACCAAGCCCTCATCCAGATGGAATTGTTCACAGAACAACCTGAGATACTCTTTTACTGTCCATATGTCTCCCAGGTCTCCAAAGGCCATGCTCCATTGATTTATTAGAAATCTGCTTTTTTCAGCATTAGCTCTTTCCAAACCAGTGTATAATATGAGATGTACTATCATCTGAAACACTCCTTCTTAAAAATCATTTTTTTGAATAAGATAGTCTTCAGAAATGCTTCAATAAACATCAGATCAGAAAGTATTTTGGTGTGGGAGCCCCCTCTTCATGTAGCCTTTAAACAAGTCTCTTTCTGACACATTGAGTGACAAATTTTATAGGGCATTTCTAAGATGAGTAAACGATTGAAGCCATGGTACCAGTAGAATAAAAGCCACCAGATACAACTATGCTAACAGTCTGCCTTACACTTATTTCTTCCTTTTTATATTAGCCTGAAAGAATTATTTTATTGTTTTAGCACTGCAAACAGTTGTTATTAGTGTATCTTATTTATAGTCAGTTCTTTGAGGCACTATAGTAATATAGAAAAATATCAGTTATTTCATCACACTGGTGAATTTAATGAACCTGAAGGTGTGTGTTATTTTAGCACTTGCTGTAGCTCCTGTGAAAACCCAATGGTGCTAAAATCTGTAAACCTGTCACTGCTTAAGTAATAACCTTGTTAAAAGCATCTTCATTTAACTTATTTCAGCTTTTGCAGAATGCAGGTTTTATTTTATCAGTGTAGGGAATAGGTGTTTCCAACCAAACCACTTATTGTAAATATAGATAATTGTAGTTCATTAATTTATTCTCAGTGTTATTGCTTTTATTTTAACACTTAATTTAAATTAAACATTGTCTAGAATTGAGTTCCCATTTTCGATTTTTTTAAACAAACTCCTAATTTATATAAAATATCTTCGCTTAGAACAGTAAATTTTATCCTGCAATATGGAAAATGCTCTTTGCATTCATTAATATCCCTATATGCTGCAAGAAATGAGCTTTCTTCCTTAACAGTAGACAGGAAAACAAAATTAGTTGTTTTTTTTAATCTTACCACTGTGAAATAAGGCTTCTTTAGTTCATTTAAAAATGCAGAGAAAATGAGATATTGGTGGCATGTACTCCAAATTATCAATTGATCCCTGCACATGTACATCTACAATTATTGAAATTCTGGCAATAAAAAAAATGGGAACTCCCTGCTACTTAGCACCATTCAGCAAAAGAGAAGTGCAATGCGCACCATCACTTTTTTTACTGCAGCAGTGATACCTCCTACATTATTTCACTGTGGAGTTGTTTGTGACAAATGCTAAAAGTACCTGGTTCCTAGTAAATTCATACAAGGTGGGCACTTATCCATCTATTAAATACTTTCTTCTTTGAGACCTGCTATGCCCCCCAGTGCTGTATGGCAGACACAACGCATCTCAGGGATAAAGTCCACAGAAACTGATGCTGACTGTCGATACAGGTCCCTGTTCCTGAAGGCAGAGAGACTACAGCAGAAACCCAAATGTGTTGGATGTTTTGAAATAATTATCAGAATTAGCTATCCAGGATGCTTCTACTAGATTAGCATTTTATTGGGGGTTTATTCATCCCTCACAAGCCCATAATTTAACCCTTTTTTTCAATGTGGCTCTGTTTCAGTGTTTTTTGATCCATGCTCTAGTGTAGGACCACAACTAATATAAATCAGAGCACCATCATCAAAGGGAGTGCAGAATCCCTGATGTTCACTAGGCACAAAGCTGACCTTTGCTATTTAATCACTCCTATCATCAGAAGTTTCTGTCCTAATCATTCTTTATTTTAGTTTACAAACAAGTAAAAAATGCTTGTAAATTTCATCTTTTTTCCTGGTTTTGGTTCCAAAACCCTAAGTGGGGAGGGTGGCAGTGCATTGCTTCTTGAGTGGTGCTAGTACCTCTGGTTGGGTCCCTCACAGCAAACAAGAGTGATGCTGTGTGAGTTAGCCCATACTTGGATGTTAGGAAGCAAAGATGGGTGAGAATGGTCAGTGTGCAACCTCTGAGACAGGAATGAAGAACAGAAGTGGGACTGAAGGCAGCAGCGTCTCTCAGTGCCTTTATGAGCGTCTTGAAGCCAAGATGTGAGCATCTAGATCTGCTCTTGAACTGGGGAAAACCAGCAAAGCAGATCAAAGAGGTGAGGGGTAGGAGGAGGAAAGACACACTGCCTACGTGCTGTGTGTACTGTACAGCAGCTTCACTTCATAAAAAAATAGGTCTTTGACAGACCAAAAGAGTGTGAACATTTCTTAAGAGCTATGTCCAGAGGAGGAGGAGGGGAGCCAAGCTACCAGCTCCTGTACCTGACTATAGGATCAGGATTTAGGGCAGAAGTTAGAATGCTTCAAATCCCAACAGCTGCAGTATGTCTTCAGGATCTGAGAAACCAGACTAAGTAACTGAAAAGGAATCCAGTTGTTTAAGCTAAGGCTGGGATTGTGTTTATGTTTGTTTTGCTTGTAACCTTTTTGATAATTACCAACTATGATCAAGATATAAAAGTAAATCCTCTATAAATGCATGCATTATTTTGGAGCAGTTTGTGAGCTTGGACCTGGGAGCTCCACTGCTGCAGAGCCATGGGTTCATGAGCCCAGTGTGGTCGGGGTCAACATCAGTGTGCCTCTGGAGCTCCTTCATCCCTCCACAAATGTGTCTGTGAAACTGGATTATGAGCTCTTACTTGTACTGGACTTAGCTGTATGTGCTGTTAAAAGAAACCTTGAGCTTTTTCTGCCCCAAGATCAGAAAACCTTCCTGAACGAAATATCTGGCCTCTTTTCAGAAGCCCTGCTATTTCTCCTGACATGGTATGATACTGCAATCCATGTAGAAAAAAGAAAAGACAAACTTAACACGTGCAATATATACCCAGCACTGAGGAAACAGACCTGAATACAGCTGTTCGAGTGAGGATGGAGAAAGGCAAAGCTGGCATCACCATTCTTTTGAACCCTGCAAAACAGGGCAGCCCAGCAGCAAAGCTGGGGAGGGGTGTTCACCTTTCTGTGAAAACCAGCATAAAACAGCCCAGCAATGGGTTTCATACACATTTATACTGTATTGACTTTAGCTGGTTTATAACTAAAGCTATAGCCATTTATCCGCAGTATTGAGAGACAGACTAATTCCAGGTAAGGTTTTACATTAGTGATCTTTTCTTCTTATAATATAGAAGCCAGCACAACGTAGTTCTGTATCTATTGCTAGTACAAAACTGGAGTTAAGTCAATATTATGTTTATGGCTGTAGTGATAAAAAATGTAAGATAAAATTTAAAATTATTGAGCAGAAAATTTGAATTTAATAAGATTTTTTGTTAAGCCAGTGTACATTTATCCCTCACACTGACACAACTGTAATAGCAATTTGACCCACATAACTTTTTTTGTTTAAGTTATATTATTACAGACCAATCACACATTCTTTAAAGAAACATTATTAATTATTGAAGCATTAAAAAGCTGAAGTCATTGTTTTTATGCACTTAGCATAGCTTTTAAGACAGATTATAGAGAGAGAATCTTTCAGTAGTCTTAAAATATTCACCAGTGCTAGAACAATTTAATGAAATTCACATTTATTTCAAGGATTTTTTTAATTAAATCTATTGGTTGTTGGTATCCGTAAACCCTTAAGAATAAACACCTGCAGTGTTTTATTATGTAAAAAGGTAGTTTAATTGCATCATATTTATCACAGACAAATCAAGCCCTATTCAGAAGATAATAATGACACAGTAATTGGACCAGTAATTGGTTCAGGATGATTCAATATTGTACTAATAATCATAAATACTACTGTCTCCTGCTTTGGTACGAGGCTGACACTATATTATAGATTGAGTATGGTGCAATAAATATTTGTGAACTGGGTCTAGTAGCGCCTAGGTCTTTAGTTCAACTGTGTCAGTAAATAAGAGGTATCAAATAACGTGTCCTACATGAGCAATCGTTCCTAGCAGGTGATGTAGGGAATGTTGTGCTTTTTCCACTTCTAGAAATGGCTGGAAGAAGCAACTTTTGGCTCCTTGCATAAAGTATTGCTATTTGCCTCAGAGATGCTTCTACTCCAAATAAACTTGGTCACACTCAGTCAGTTGTAAAGTAGATCCATTTGGTGTAAATCTTGCTTTCTTTGACTTTCTGCCTTTTTGCTGATTTTTTTTTTTTTTTTTTTTTTTTTGCATTCCTCACAATGGGAGAAACTGAGTAATTCAAAGAGGACAAATGTGCAAAAAATGCCAAGCATCTAACCTCAATGGAGAAATAGAAGGGTGGCTAAAGAAACCCAAAACTGTTCACCCCAAACTCCACAGCAAGTCAGGGAATACACATAGTGTGGTTTGTCTCTGGTGGGTCATGTACCTCTGGCGATGGCTACCGATTAGCCCCCATGGGTCACCAGACCCCAGCAAACCCCTGGCATCTCCCAGGCTTATGCTCCCCACAGAAATGAATACTGCTATTTCTTTCTTTAACTGTATCTTTTTCATGCCTTTCCAATATTTTCTCTGTTTGGCAGGTCCAGAGAACTACTATCTGAAATCAGGTGTTCACATCGCTCCCTGCCTCCTCCACTGTGGGGGTCTCTGCAGCATCTCAGGATGCCACACTTTCTATTTTGAATCTGAGTGGTTTTCTCTCATAGAAATCATGATCTTTTTTGCTAAGGAAAATACTTTGTGAAAATAATCATGATAAAAAGACCCATATTGGTTCCTTTTTCTTACTAAATGTGACATGTCGGCAATTAGGTCTGAACTTCCTAAACACAGATAGCCCTAAACGGTAGTGTTCAGGTTCAATCTTAGGCACGTAAAAAGAGATGTCAAATTTCCAAAGACACTGCAACTTCATTGGATTTCATCTGAAGCTTTGATCAGAGCTTTCCAGACTGTCCTGATGTGATTTGAACACCTGCTTAGTTTTATGCTATCATGACTTTACTACCATGTTAATAAAAGCCTTATATATCCCAATTGTCCAAAATAAATAGCATACAGGTACTCAACTGTAATCTACTTTTTTGCTCTGTTTTTACTTGCATGTATAATATACCATTTATTATCTTAACTTTGGGGGGCAGGAGGAGGAATCTAATCAAGCAAACACAATAGCATTATGGCAAAGCGTGGATGGTAGGAGGTTGCAGTCCTGCAGCCAGTGGCTTGTTTATCGTGGGTTGATACAGTATAACATGGCGCATAAAACCACTCACATGCCATTTAATGATAACTGTGAAAATCGTGCCTGTCACCACTGCATTCAGCAGACACTTGGCGGACCTGCGGCACTGTTACTTCGCCAGTGCTGTGGTCTTTCAGAGAGAGCCAAAAGGGAGTGGAGCCTCATTATCCTAGAAACAATGATCGTTATTCACTAGGCAGAGAAACTTGCCTTTCATGGTGCATTATACAGCGTAGAGTTGGAATAGAGATAACATATCCCCTTTATCACCAGAACAAAAGCTCATGGTCTGCGCTCCTGCCTTGGAATAATGCCCTCAGCAGCCTAAACTAATGCATTTGTAAGCAGTTACCTCTTTTCCTTTAATTGCCTTGTACTGGAGGGATGGCGTAGTGAGGACCAGGTACCAAGAGAAGATGGACAGTATGATGCTGAGCTTCTGTCGCTCTAGCAGAGACATAAGAACGCTGCCTGGCTTCAGTTCTCCTTGATGCACAAACCCACTTTCTGACACTTCCACTCCAAAACACCGTACCTGAAGGATGGAGGAAGGGAGAGAGATGAAGAATGCAGACAGCTGAAGAGACAACTCACACTGCAGAAGGTACTTAGGGAACCTTTTAAGACTATGTAGTGGAGCAGCCATAGTGTAGGCACTAAGGCTGAAAGCAATCTGTACAAATGAAATGCCATGGCAGAATGGCACCAGGGGAACAGTTCACTCATAATGGAGTCAAAGTAATGAAGCCCAAACACACGAGTTACGCACTTGTCCTGCAACAGTGACTGCTATGGAAAGGCATGAAACTCTGAACTATCCTTTTCTAATTTTTTTTTTTCCCTTGATGCCTCATCCCCAAGCCATTTTTTTTTCTTTTTCACTTTGCCTGAGTCTTACCTTAGCATCGTGCAGGAAGGAGGGAAAGGTGAGAAGACAGGAGAGCTATTGCTGTGCACAGCCAGGCAGGCAGGCAGCAGAGGTAGATGAACAGAATGTGTTGAAAGCATCATGATCCAGCGCCAGGAAATAACAGTTAGCATATCCCTGAATGACATTTACAGGAAACCTATGTTTCCTTTTCAGGGCCATAAGCTTCAACAAACTGGTGTGTTCAGTCAGCCCTTCCCCATGTACAGTATGGATGCCACAATTTTCTCAGCATATGCTCAGCTGCGTCCTTCTGATGGCATCCATGTTGGCGCTTTTCCATCTATAGGCATGGAGGGATGTCTTCATCTTCTGCAGGAGTCTGGGGCTACTGCCAAAGGCAGGGATCCAAGCACCGCAGGCAAGGAAAGTGGATCATTTTGGTTCCTGAATAAGGATTAGGCTTTGCAACACCTGAGCAGTGAAAATCCTTCAGAGCCTTCATGTCCAGAGCCAGGAAATGCCGCAGTTCTGCTGAATATTGCTGAGTGGAGTCCTGTTTACCAAGGTGAATGTTTGCTGCAGAGCAAATTTCAGGAAATTTAGGAAACAAATGACAAAAAGGCAGCCACATGTAATGTCTGTATAAAGCCTTCAATGTTTTTGGCTCCAATGCTTTCTCAACACGTAATAGATTAAACTTTCATTATCTTAACTCACTTTCAGCTCTCACCTAAGGAAAAACCCACACTGGCTGTGCCTTTACTCCAAGAACTGGTTTACCTATGTGAAGAAGACATCCCTTTGATCTTTTGTTATAGGCTACTGAAGAGCCCAATTATACACCAGCCTAAGCAACAATACCAGTCAAATCCCTTTTTTATTTCCTCCTTTATTTTTAATCACAAATAATAAAGAGAAAAAAGAAATAAAAATTGCTCTATTTTTCTCCCAGAGCTTATCTGCCTCTTGTCTTTTCACAGCATGGGCCAAAATGTACTCTTTCTTGAGAAAGGAGGATTTCACTGAAGTAAACAGGATATCCAGAATTAAGGACAGGATTTTGTCTACAACTATTTTATCCAGTGTACTTTATCATATCTAATACACTTAGGAGAGGAGAAGGGGATTTACTTAGATATTAAATGGCCTTAGAAATCATTCTTAACAAGAAATAAAAAATTCCTTTTACATAAAATCACATTATAGAGTAACTGTTCAAGTTAATTTAAGGAGAACATTTAAAAACAAAAGCCAAGTCACAGCCATACACAAACTTGCATCTCTCCTGCTCAAGAAAGAAAAGCTGAAATATTTCCTCTCCTCCTTTCTGGTCAGCTTGTTTTACTGAAGCAAGAAGGTAATCTTATCAATTAGCAGTGCATAAAAGCCAGGCATACACAAAGCAGCAAGAGGTGATATAGATGTGAGTTAAAAGCATTTTTATGGCTCTGCACCTGATCAGGAAAAATCTTTTTAGCTCGGCCACAGGAAAGAAGTTGTCTCCTACTTTTGAGCCATTCTTTTTCTCCTTCTTCAAACATGTGCCTTTTCCAAAGAAATGATGACAACACGTGGCTAATTAACAGCAAAGAATAATTGAACTATGGCAATAACTATCTACCTTTAAATCAAAGGAAGAAGGCAACCAATACTAAAATTTAATCTGTCCTCTGGGGCTGAAGACAGCTTACAGGTTCAAGTCAGATAGCAAATGTAGCTAAATGGCAGTCAGAAAAGATCATGTGACTGGGGGCTAAAAACTAATTAATCTCCATAAAGCTGTAAGTGAGGTAGGTAAGATGACTTGAAATCTGATTACATTATTGCATTTAAGGAGGGAAAATGCAGCATGTATTTTTCATGCTGATTTTAACCACCTGAGCCCTTAATGACATTTTGTACCTTGAAAGAAAACTCATATTTCATTTATATTTAAAAAGATCTACAAAGATGCTATTGTCGTCTGCACAGAAATTACAAATTTAGCCTAAATAATGCTGCTATGAATCACAGATTGCATTTCTAAACTTTTTTTCCAGTGTAAGTCAGAAGAAGATTCCATATAACTGTAGGAAACATTAAGCCAAACATATAACAAAAGCTGAAATAAATTTTAAATAAAAAATAATTTTACTATATACTGCAATTCAGGAAGAAAAGACCCTGCATTCTAACTGACTGCTAAAGATGCATGTGCTTTACTCCTCTGATTTGTAAACAACCTCCAACGCTAAATTTTGAATTAGTAGGAACAGAGCATTGTTTATGATTTCTATTATTTATAAATGGCTACAAAGCAAAGAACAAACAAACAAGCAAAAACTCCAGGCAGACAGGAGATCTCAATTCAATGAATCTCACCAGAATATGCACAGAATAGACCCACTTAAACTTAATACTTTTTATTGAAGAGGACAGATGTTAGAATAGAAAGGAAAAGAGAGAAAACAGAAAACTGCAACCACATACCCAGCTGAAACAAACCCTGAAGTTGATTTTTTAAGCTTCAGTCGTGGCTATAGGATGTTATGCCTATTATCTGCTTCTTGTGTAGCAGCATCCATGGAAATATTAGAGAGTGGAAAACACTACAGACACAAAAAAACCCAAAACCACAAAAAAAAAACCAGAGGTGTTATCAGAGTCAATTATGTGTTTCTGAGATTTGTTATCAGCAGCACCTGCTAACCACCAATGCACTGCAACTGCCTGCTTGTGCAGGGGACTGAGACAGGGACAGCTTTATGTGATAAAAAAAGTGTACTTTTAAAATGTTCATAATATACTTGATATATACTGCTATACAAGTATATAGCAGCAATAAATAAACAGCATTTAAGTTAACAAGCGTACATTTATAGTCATAATAATGGTATTTTGCACTTCTGCAACACCTTTGATCCCAGAATTTCCAACTCCTTTGCAAGGATTAATTAATTAAGCTTCAACACACCCTTGCACCAGATGTTATTAAAATACTTTTTATGGCTTACAAATTCTATGAAATACATGCTTGCATTTCATGTCTGATTGTGCCTCCTATCCAGAGCAATTACTTGGCTATGTGGTGGGTGGGAAAGGATGGCGGAGTCCTCCTGCATGCTTGGGCTGAAAGATTCCCTTGCAGCTTTTAGCCTCTCACTGCTGATCAGGAAATTTGCGGATTCATGTCTGCCCCTTCTCTTGAGCAGCCTTTCCCTTGAGCAGCTCCCCTGCTTTGCCTGTCTTGCTCCTAAAGGCTCAGCATCAGCCTTTCCTTCTTTGTCTCCTGTGTTGCTTTTTGATGAGTGATCTTCCTGAAATGCCCAGGGATTTCTCAATTTTGCTAGTTAGACTTAGGAAGACATTTTTCCCACATGGTGAAACTGCCATGTGGCTGTAAAGTGCCCTCCCCCCCCCCCCCCCCCCCAACCTCTCCTTTTCCCTGCTTTTTCTCTCAGGAATCAAATCATTACACTTCTTATATCTTTGTTCCTGGTTTTGCCAGAATCCAACATAAATTATGCTTCAAACCTGGCTTGTAAGTGATTTAAGGTAGAGCAACTTGGCAGTAAAACTTGCAGGATGAGAGCGTGTTTGTAAAGTCTGGCACAGATGGATGCACCTCCTTGCATGAACCCTTAGCCTCTATGGGAAAAGATAGTTACATGGGAATTTGCTCTGAACCCTAATCCTCGTCTTATCACACATATCTGTAGCTGGCTATGAATCCTTCTGTAGACTGTGACTAGAAGAAAAGTCCCACATGGAGCAGAGTTTGGACCTATAACTTATTAGACTTGGGAGAAGCCACACAGATACTTGAATTAAGGATTTATTACTGTTGGTCAACTTCTAAACCGTTCTCTTTCCTCCTGATTCCAGAAGCAGACTCTCAGGAACATAAGTTCACAATGCTGGTGCGTGAGTATGTTAATTTAAATCTCTTTTTCTACCTTTTTTTTTTTTACTGAATTTTACTGAATTACCTGATAATTTACTGAAACTGGTTGTGTTTGCTGGCCATTGGTCAAATTTGAACAAAATTGGGCCGATGAATTCAATTACTGGACCATAAACTGCACAAATCCATGGACAGCCTCACTTCATGCACATCACCTTCTAGGAAACTAATAAATGCCACTAATATATGCCAACCAACACCTTAGGTTGATCTCCTCTTGGCCTATATATATAATGTACCCTGAAAACTAAAATACTTTGCCAAAGCTGTCCAGATCACTAAGTTTTCAGCAGTAACAAGGCTTTTAAGGACAGGGACTCAGAAAGGTAGTATGGATGCGCTTAAAACTTTCAGTAAGTTTACCCTTAAGCATCAGTGACAACACTACTCAGCTGTGCACTATGGGTATCCAAATTTCTAAAAGCAGCAGGAGATGGACCTTTTTTGAGACCCACCAACCACAAGTGTTCTGGTGAACAAAATAACCCACTATGATAATAATAAGAGAGATAGGATTAATGGCTGTGGCCATGGGTGGTTTGGTGACACACATACCCAGCTATCCCCAACTATTATTATGATACTGACAAAGCTGTAGACTTTCACCAAGCAGATAGCTTTTGACATCCCCTTACCAATATAATTTTTTCTCACGGTGGTCAGCACAGAGTTTACTTTATCTGAACTACCTTCTTGCTGCTATAATAATGGCACACCAGAAACCAATTTTAGGTTTCCTGTATTATCCTCCAGACACTGAGCATGAACCGCATCACAACTCGTACTTTTAACAGATGTGCTGTTGCTCAGTAGCTGCAGCGCTCCTTTAGACTCAGTGTTTCCTTTGTAGCTGTGCTCTCTTATTCAGGCCATAAAGAGAAACTGTCTGACCAGTGGTCATACATAACTCAGCTTCAAAGCATGGTTTTGCTTCTCTATAGTGCTGTGCCATAATGTTTTGTCACATGAGGTCTCATGCCAGCTACTCTTGGGAAATTTGCTGCTGACAAGCATTGAGCAGAGCCTGTTCCTTTAAAAAGTACTTTGTGGATTTCTTTTTTGAGGAAATAAGTTTGTTCCTTTTTCAGTGGAAGGAGAGGGAATCCCCAGGCCAAGCTTCAGATTCCTGACATAATTTTCCACCTACTCAACTGTAGTTTTTCCCCAGTACATGCACATTCCCACACAGTTTGTGGACTTTGCAGCTTCCATGTGCCTACAGAGAGCGGCAAACCCTGGAGAATGGGAAAGACAGAACCTACCACAGAAGTGTGTTTTACCTAGATGAAGGGAATACTTTAAAAATAAAGTATGATCTTACCTGTTTCAGGTCACTTAGATAATGTAGCTGAGGCCAGCTGGGCTGAAAAGTGTTTGTACCGTATGGATGTTGATGTCACAGCTCTGTGTATTTAAATATTTAGTTACACTAAGGTGTTGTACAACCAAAATACCTTGACTTAATTTGGCTTGCATCTGAAGTGATGTCATTTAAGATGCCAAGAAGTAGCTGTCTTATTTTTACCGTATCTCTTCTCCTAAATCCACAATTTCTATTCAAAAGTTTTAAAGCATCTATAAATTAATTTTTTTTTCTGTAGAAAGATAATATTGTAATCAAAGGACTTGCTCTTGGGCTGCATAGTCCTTGTTTTCATATACTTGAGGCAAAATATGAGATACAAATCTATCTGAACAGTCTTTAATAAGAAGGTAAGTAAATTCTGGTTTAATATAAAAACCAATTCAACTATTAATCATGATTACAGATAATTCTTGATGTGGCATGATATCATTTAATTTAAAAAGCAAAACAAAACAAAAACAAAACAAAAAACAGGGGAAGTGACAGCATACATTTTTTTAAACTGTGCCATGTAATAATATCATGCAAAGAAAGCCTTTATAACCTATTCTGTGTATAGGTCATAAATTACCAATCAGACATGTATATACCATTTAATATTTTAAAGTCTTGTTTCACATATTCTTTTTCCTTGTTCATGCTTTGTCTTAACAAATACACTTGGCCATAATGAAAATAAACCTGCTGAAGTCTCAGTGGCCTGAGACAAGCTATAACACATTTCTGCACCACGGGGTGGGCTCATGGGATACCTACTGAGAAAATGCATCCCCTCTGCGCATGCCCAGACTATTAAAATGAATTGACATGTTAATGCTGGCAGGAAAAGAGCACAAGAGAGCTTGCTAAATTACTGCTCAGTCAGGCACTAGGAATTCCTGAGTGGCTAACTCCTGAGCAAAACCTGCAGCAAGGAGATGGGGAAGAAAGGGGGGGGGGGGGAAGGGGGAAGAAAAGTGGGTGAAAAAAGAAACTTTATTGTCAAATGCACCAAAACAAACAAACACTAAGGGGTTGTCACGTTAGTAATGCACCTACTCATAAATCATATGGATTTTAATCATACCTGCCACCTCAGCCTGCTTCTCCCCTGAGAAATTGTTTTCTTTTTGCTCCCTCCTTCACTCGCTTTCAATTATCTGGAAGCTGTTTCTCCTGTTTATTTATTTATCTAAAGTTCACGTACAGTATGCATGCACAAATTTCCTCTGGGGGACTGAGACTAGGCAGATCATACAAGGATGCGGTGGAGCGTAGCAACTAACATCTCAGATGAATGTACTCAGTCTCAGAAAACCTGCTTTGGACCACGGTGACAAGAGAAGGGGAGGACAGAAAGTAATTAGTGTGTATACAATGATGGATTATGGCTTAATATTCAGGCATTTCACCTTTTGACTGTTATAGGTAGGCCCATAAGATGACAAACAAAGTCCACATTCTTGCCAATGACAATGAAAAAAAAAAAAAGAAAAGAAGGGGGAGAGGTAGGCGAGTGAGGGGGGACCAGCAAGGTTTTCAAATTTTCACTCTTTTAGCCGTGTTCTCTGTTCGGTGTGTAACTTGTCATTAGTTTAGTTGCATTTCAGACCCTTTATAGTTTGGAATGCCACCTATATGCATAAACACAACTATGAGAAACCTGAGGCACAGCTGCTTAGCAAATTTCTGACAAGCTGGCATAATATTATTTTTATGTCTCACAGCTTCTATATGTAACTTTAGCACTAAAGAGCCACTCACTCTCTCAAATTTTAAGGAGAGAGTGAACTGCCAGTGACCTTTTCTCAGCTCTGGGAGGTGAATGTGTAGCACAGATCCATCATGACATAAAGATCTTATAGACAACTCTTTTTTTTAAAAAAGCCATCATTTTCACAAGCTAGATTGGAGGAAAAATAGACTAGGAGAGTTCAATAAGGAGTTACAACTACAAGTTAAATAGAGTTTTAACTCCAAACATGAATCTAGAGCAGGTTTTGAACTGAAGCTCTGCATGTGTATATTAGGTCTAAGGCAGCTTTTTTTAGGGATGTTTGAATCTATAGTTGCTATGCAGGGTATTGCTCAATTAAAGGAACATCTAGACAGCTCTCCCATTTGGAACACTTGTAGAAATTAAATGGATCACATGCAGTTTGACATTTTACAAAATAAAAGTATAATTGGGAACCATATTGGTTTTGCCTTTTAAAGTGAAGATTCAAGCTAACCCTGTGAAGCTTAGCTGGAATCAGAATTTGGAATTTGGGTCCAGATTTCATCCCCCCACAGCTTTCTCAGAAAACTAGAGCTTTTCTTTCTTTGATGCTAGAGTTAACTCTTTCACCACCACACACTTCTCATTAGACATTTGATGCACCTCTAGCCCAATGTTTTGAAGTACTGAGAACTTATTTAGTCAAATTCATACTAGGGGAAATAGTTACCTAATATGGCAGACTCTTTAGTTCAAAATTTTCCTCTAAAGACCACAACCTCATTAGCAGACAAGTTCACTGCTTCATGTTCTTTGAATAAAGACTTTCTGGAGGAGCTCAGCTACCTGCCAAGGTGAGACAGAGGGTGAGGGTGGGTTTCTCAGACCCCCCAGCCTCCCCTTCAAAAAGCAGTGAGCCCACAGACTTTCACATGGTCTCTATTCTTGTGCAAACACTGTCGAAACCAAATGGACCGAAGCCTTGAGATCAAGGGGTTTCTGATGCCCTGCAGGTCTCTAGTCCTTTCATGTACAGCAAGTGCATGCTGTGGGCCGAGCAGATCATTCACCAGAGAAGCCGCAAGTTCTGATGTATGCGCAATCTCTTAAACATTTCAACAACCCCATTAAATGTCGTCTCATAAGATAAAAATTAACTTCTTCTCACATTCACTAGAGCTAAACCTGAGACAAAATCACAGATGTTCCCAACCTAAGTTCAAAAGTCAGCTTGAACCATTATTTTCCAGAAATGTGTTTCAAAAGAAATTCAAGGAGATGGCCTTTGTCCTGATTTAATGGACACTGCCAGAGGATGCAGTGGCATTCAGGGACCCTCAATCCAACTCACCATTATCCTTTGGTCCAACTCATATATCTATACATATGTGAAGGATTCATATGCTCCACAGAATCCACTGAAGACTCTAAAACTCATATAAACCATCCCAAAGACACAATGTTCCGTAACTAATACTCCCATGGTAGCATTATTACCTGACCTGGATTATGCTCATGGCCTGGCAAGGAGCATCTTTCCCTCTCTCTCCAAGTTACCTGAGCCAGAACATACCACAGGTTGTTTCCTATGATCACAATTTCTTTTTGAAAAACCATGTGCATTTTCTGCCTGCAGCTTCTTCCACCTGAAGATCAAAGCCCTAAATTGCATACAGTTCACTTCTCTGAAATGCCAGCTTCCTTGATATAAATGACATATTGCACATTTGGTGTAACTTTAATTCCATTTTGTGTTTTAATTTGCAATCTCAGATACCAAAGAAAGCCAAGCTGACAAAAGCCAGCTTGTAAACCCATTGAAGTGGAGTTTGCAATGGTTTACATAAATCAACTCTTAATAGACTTTATTTAAATCTCTAAGTGTATGAAAGGCTGCAGTTTGTCAAAGCAAGATAGACTCATAGAATCATGGAATCATTTAGGTTGGAAAAGACCTTTAAGATCTTCAAGTCCAAATGTTAACCCAGCACTGCCAAGTCCACCACTAAACCATTTCTCACATCTACACATCTTTTAAATTCTTCTCAGAATGTGGACACCACCACTTCTCCAGGCAGCCTGCTTCAATGCTTGACAGCCCTTCCTAATATCCCATCTAAACCTCCTCTGGCACAGCTTGAGGCCATTTCCCCTTGTCCTATCACTTGTTACTTGGAAAAAGAGACCTACACCCACCTCACTACAACCTCCTTTCAGGTAGTTGTAGAGAGTGATAAGGTCTCCTCTGAGCCTCCTTTTATCTAGGCTAAACAATCCCAGTTCCCTCAGTCTCTTCTCACAGGACTTGTGCACTATCTAGACCCTTCACCAGCTTCTTTGCCCTTCTCTGGATGTGCTCCAGCATGTTAATGTCTTTCTGATAATGAGGGGCCCAAAACAACACAGTGTTAAAGGTGCAGCCTCACCAGTGCTGAGTACAGGGAGACAACCACTGTCCTCATCCCACTGACCATAGTATTTGTGATACCAGTCAGGATGCTATTGGCTGCCTTGGTTGTAATTTTCATTTATTAATGAGAATATAGGAAAGTAAAATGAAGCAACATTAAACAGTACACAGGAGCAGGATATAAACAAAGTTGTTTCTTTACTAGTTGCCATCAGTCATGGTGAACTATCTTGGACTAGCTGACCACTGTAGGGATAGATAGTGGGTCTGCATCTTATTTTAGCAAGGCGATCACTTGCAAAAACACTCGCAAACAAAATGATTAATTGGGATTTACCTCCACAGGACTAGCGTTACTCTAATCTGGTCATTACTTTGCTACATGCTTTTCTACCAGCTAGTGTTCCAAACTGGGAACATCACAAGTTTTTGACTGTTTTATTCTCAGAGATTTATAAGGGTTTGTGAGTTATCAGTCATCCAGATTTTTGCAAAAAGAGCATCTCTAGAAAACAGTCTAGGTAAATAACTTGGCATTGCTAGCAATAAAATTATACTGTATGGGACTTCTATGAGTTAAATAGATTTAGATATAATAAAAATACCTTACCCTCAGATTCATGTTACTCAGATGGCAGGAATTAGTGCCAAAGTTTTGACAGACCTTAAATTAAAACAAACAAGCAGACAAACAAAACAAACAGAAAAAATCAAACAAAATCCCTAAGCTCTTTAGTTAGCTTCAGTTTCTCCCAACCTTGCAGTAACGTATGTTTTCCTTATGAAGTTGGGGGGAAAAATGAATAGTTACCATGGAAATTGCCACAAATCTTTTTATTTCAGCCTTCTTCAAGCTATAGAGCATGTTTATAAAGACACACATAGAATCCACTCATCATTAAAGCTAGCAATGAGAACTTAAGCAGCAATATAACTACAATGTTTTCCCAAGTTTTACAGTGTCTTTCACAATAATTTGCTCTGCTCTCGTTCTCATTACAAAGGCAATATTAGAATTATAATGACTTACATGCTCTGTCATACTGTACTACTCTGACCTTTTCAGTATGCTGCCTTTTGAAAGCTTGACAAGGCCACCGGTTCTGCGCGTGTTAACATGGCAGAAAACTGGGACCAGGGAAGGAAGGAAGAAGTGGCTGACAGCAACAGACATTCTGCCAAATTCTTTTAAGCCTTAAATAACCTTACTCTAACTCATCATTTTTTGTGTGTATTTAAACAGATTTCCTGTCTTTCCTCCAGCACTTTGTATCCCTGGAATTGCACCAGTCAGCCAGTGCAATGACTTATCTGCAGTAGGTGCATTGCAAAGCAAGAGGTCTACGCCAATACTCTGCTGCCTGGATATCATTTTGGCCCTCTGGATTGTTCATCAGCTCAAGAAAAAACATCAGAATTTGGTCCCAGATGACAGAGGTCTCTTTTCTCAGCATGTATTTTTTTTTCATGTGTATTGTAGACACTAGGCCTGTCCCCTTAGACACATGCAGCATTTCCTTTTGAAGGATAGGAAATTTTCTTCAGCTGCAACCCTTGCCACAAATTCCCCCATGAATGAT
Organism: Ara ararauna; assembly: GCA_028858755.1. Classification (NCBI taxonomy): domain Eukaryota; kingdom Metazoa; phylum Chordata; class Aves; order Psittaciformes; family Psittacidae; genus Ara; species Ara ararauna. The sequence goes on from CM054381.1 coordinate 52,327,114, forward strand.
CAGGAGAGAGAAGGAAGCTCCATGTTGCAGGGCCGCTGCACAAGCTGCTGCACAAGCATGGAGTCACAGGGGGACATGCTCATATCGAGTTAATTTCTCCCACTCCTGGAGCATGAAGAGTCAGAGAAAGGTCCAAAAGAAAGAGACTGCCAACTATCCTTCCCCTTGTATACCTTTTTTTAGTGGTACAAGGCCCTATAATTCCTTGAAATGAGTGCTGAAAGGGCAAGAACCTCTTAAAACTCTTGTAAATCTTATGATGGAAGGAAAGGTTGCAGAGGTGCTAAGATGCACAAAGTGGACAGGGCTCCTTGTCTCTTCAGCTGGCCACTCTCTATCCCAGCTTTTTGATGTGCAGCACTGGAAGCAAACTGAGGAGCGATCAGGCTGGCACTAATCTCTGGTTTTAGTGATTCAAAGGGGCCCCTCAGCCTCCCTCTCATCAGCATTCAGCCTGACCTCCCTCAGACACTCCCCTTATACTGCAATGTTCCCTACCTTCCTACAGCAGAGATGAGGACCAAGAGACTTTCAACCTTTCATATCTCCATCTCACATCTGTCATCTGGAATATTACTTGCTGATGTTCTGAGGTGTTTTGAGACCTATAAACACTTAAGGCTGCCTTTTTTTTAATCTTCCAATTATCTGAAATAAGCTGCCCTGTACATTAGATCTGAAACATTATACTCCTTGATTATGCCACTACAATAAGAACCAGGGTTTCCACCACGTTCCTGTGGGTCCTATCCCACTGCATTTGCTGTACAAAGTACCCAACGTGGTGACTAAAGAGTTAATGATCTCTGAGCCTACTGCTTGAAGATTATTTAGCACACCAGGTGCCTGCTGCACTTTCACTGTTGAGGAGAGCATGGGAACAGAGATGAATCATGGCTGCAGCTGTGCAGAGGGGTCTGGAAGTTGGTGAGGGAGCTGGTGCAGCAATCACTATCTCCCCAGAACCCTTTTCTATTTACACAATACAGAGCATGCACTGAGCAAGCCCAAGTGGACCCTGGCCATCCCAGCATCCACAGACTAGTACTGCTCAGCACCAAGGGTCTCATCTTCCTGGGGAATGCCACAGTCATCAAATTCTAACAGTCCTCAGATACCTGCAGATGCTTATCACTGTCTTTTACACGATGCTCTGTTCAAGTATGAAGGCTTTCTATGGCTTTTGGGAAGTATAACATTATGCTATGGCTTTCAGTTCCTCTAATTTTCATGAAAGTCAATATTTCCAGCCTCCTAAAGGCTCCTATTGCTCATCTTCACAGTCCTTTTCTCCAAGTGCATATTTCTCTTCCTTCAGGGAATGGCTGGTTTGATTTGGGGGGGGAGGAGGTTGGTTGGTTTGGTTTTTTTTCTAAATGAACACCTAATTACATAATTTGCTACCATAAATAATTTTTTTTTAATTTTTGTTTTACAAAAGAGTGCAAATACAGGAGACAACCTGTCATGCAGAAGAATGCAGAGGAGACTCTCACATGGCATCAGGAGAATAACCAGAACAGCAAAAGGCATGGTGACGGGAAGGAGCCAGGTGTCTTTCTTAAGTACCAAGCTCAGGCACAGGGAGCTCAGGAGAGAAATGAACAATCCCAGAACTGTCACTGGGCAGTGGGAGTTCACATTATCTTTTAATCAGGATATGCTTTTTCAGAGCCAGTTAAAAGCCATCCTCAGATCCAGTCCAGTATAGTTTTGTGTAGTTCATAATGGAAATGACAAATAAACCTGTGGGGTTTCAATCGACTTGTCAAAGAAAATAGTTCGGGGTTTTTTTTTTTCAAATAAAGCATTAAAAGGAACCATCATGGAAAACACACTGTACCACTTGCAGGGCAGGAAGTTTTTGACTCATCTGAACATTTTTCCTGTGCTTAACTGCACTGGAGAAATCCATAGTGATAACCCCTCTCTATATATAAAAAGTTTGTTCTGAATGAGATAAATATGTTCTGTCTGATACACCACCTCCCTTCTCTCACAGAGGCTAAATGTGTTACATTCAGTGAAGGCAATGCCTATCTCCCTTGTACCAAGTGGTCTCATAAAAGAGCATGTCTACCTAGAGCCCCATTACATTGGAGGAAATAGAAATTATTTCATGTCAGTGCACCAGGTATGTGGGAGAGAAACTGTAACATTTCTCAGTCTTCTTTTCTGTTTCTTCCCTGACTTATGAAATAAACAAACAAAAATTAATAATAAAAATTAAAACCCAGCCCATCAACCACCAAAAAAAACCCAAACCCAAACCCAAACCACTTACTCGCTTTCAGAGGCTGAAAGGGCAGAAAAAAAGATAGCAGTGTGACAGCACAAGTTCCCTGGGACTACCAGTCCCAGGACTGTTGTTCCTAAGTGTGGCTCTTTGAAATTTGTATATGCCCTTTTCCATATTTGATACCCCCCTAATGGGTGCTGCTGTATCATCAGCTGGTTTCCCCATCCAGCAGAAATTAGGTCCTCCTTAGAGCATGCTGTTCCAGCTGCTGCTGGGAATGAGGTAACCATTCATGGGACATCCTAAAATGATCCCCAAGTGACTCCTACTACCATGTATCCCATATCAAACTCTTTTCCTTTGCTGCTCTCTGCTTCATGAGTTTCTTTTAACTTTCCTCAGTGTTTACTGTACTTTGAATGGTAATGTGGCTACAATCCATAGGAGAACCATGGGAACTGGCAGGCAATGAATGACTGGCATGCAAAAGGTTTTTTTGGTTGTGGGTTTGTTTTGTTGGGTTTTCTTTTTTCAATTTTTCCCTTCTTCTTCTCCTTCTTGAAAGCAACCTTGGCGAGCCATCAGATGAAAAAATCTATTCTTCTGCCAGCTCCTACCCGGTGCCAGTGTCAGACTATTTAAAGCTCTCTGAGAAGTGGTTTAGGGGAAGGTTGCATCAAAACAACATATTGAGCTGCATCTTTTCCCTCCATATAAAAAAAGCCCCCCCCAAAAAAAAAAAAAAAAAAAAAAACAAAAAAAAAAACCACCACCCAAACCGACAAACCACCGCTACAAACAAACAAACAGAAAAAAGAAAAAACAAAAAAAACAAACAAGAAAAACCCAAACCACAGCAGATATCGAGCTCTCTTTTCTACCCAGACTTGACTTAAGTTAAACATCCAAGCCCCTGACATAAATGTACACCGTAGGAATCCATAATAAGGTACCGCAGTTAAAACCATCAACGGCATTTTCAACACGAGAGCATAATCCTCATTGTTACTGGAGAGTCTGGATCTTGCCACAACAGAGGGGTTTTTGTTATATTACATGCCTACCAACCAAGTCCTTTTCTTTATAGCTCCCTATGGTAGGGAAAGGAGAAAGAGTGGATTTAAGTTTCCAGGGAGCTGTCGGCCTTTGTAATAAGGTACATGGCTCACTGCTAGTTCACAAAGGGGGTTAGCACTAGAACTGTAGTGAACTATTCATCCTGCCAGTGAGCTCAGGTGAACACAGCACTCAGAGCCAAACAGGAATGCTTAGTCCCATTCACCCAGTAGCTATATAATGTACCACAAGCTGAAAACTGTTCATTGAGCCAGCAGGAAATTCAGACATTTAGCAAGTGCTGGAACCAGAGTGCTGTGATGGATGGTAATATCCAGACCTCGGGAACTGTGTAGCAATGCTGGGCTGAGTGTTGGACAGGCGGGCTGCCATGGCAAGGGAGCACATTGGTTTCGAGATCAGTGAGCAAGGCTGGGAGTCACAGGAAAACGGGCTGAGGTGTTTCTCCTCTCCTCCACTCTGGGAAACTGCAAGCAAGAAGAGATGAATTTGATTTATTTCTCTTTGTCAACTACAGGGAAAGGAGCAAACCTAAGAGCAGAATACACAAACAAAACAAAAGACTTAATGTTAGGAGGAAAAATGCTTATTCCCAGGAGAGAAATGTGATACTCCCAGCTTGCCCACTATCCGCACTTTGAGACCCACTCCCAGCTGCTCCACATTCTTCGGTTTCATCACTCAAATCTGAATTACACGAGAGCATTAACACCAGCCATGCTGCTCCTGCTGCTCTTCTGGTGCTGCCCATCAAAGCGATGCTCAGCCATCACCAGAGTGATGAAACCTTGAGAGGTTGGCACCTACCATGGCAGCAGCAAACACAGAGGCACAGACACCCAGCAGGCTACTGACTGAAGTCCAAAACCTGGGTGTCCTAGAACATACAATCCAAAATTGAATTTCTTGCAAGATGAAACTGTGTCCAGAAATGGCCAAATAAGAATTTTTAGCATTTTTACCCCCTAGAGCCATTGGGTGCAGGTGGAGAGCAGAATCATAATCTGCTGCTAATGCTCTGATTCCCTGAAGAAATGGGGAGGAGAATTTGGCCCATTCACTGCAGCCTCTTGAAACCTTTCAAGTTGAGATCCCCCTGGTCACTCTTGACGCCTCTGCTTCATTTGATAGTTGTTAATGGATCATTAAAAATATAAAAGCTTATGCATATTCATAGTTTAAAGGAAATATATTTAGTATTTCTATAACATTTGTCATTTGGTGAAATCAAATAACTTGTTAGTTGGGGAAACTGAGGCATGGTTACATCAAGAGGCTGGCTATCCATAGGGAAAATTTTGTAGGAGGTGGTGATATTCCCAGTTTCCACTCAAATGCACTCGACCCCAGCGACACACTGCCCAAAGCCAGCACATTGGTCAGTACTAATAACGCAGACATGAGCTCAAAGTACAGGAGCAGTACTGTTCCTACAAGCACCACCAGCCGCCAAAGCTCCTCCTGAACTTTTTCCCCACCTGCTGATGTTAAGCCTTTCCCCCAGGACTGTAAAATGCATCCCTGTAGTTTCATCATCACCTTCAGTGGCTTGGCATGGCCACCTCTATTTTCCCAGGATCCTGTGCCTGCTGAGAGGGGCAGCGATTACCCTGGCTGCCGCTGCCTCTCAACACCACTTGACCTTCCTGCCTCTTTGTTATCGCTGTTGTCCATCCACTGCCAGCTCATACACAGCACTTAATGAAAAGGACAGAGAGCAAGTAAATCGGACAGTGACCCAGAGCTGGCAGGGAGAGGGGGAGATGCGGTTCCGATTCCAGCTCAGAGCCTTGGCTGCAAGAGTGGGATTTACATAATAATTAACTCCAGTATTCTTGGACAACTCTCTTTCTGTGCAACAACTGCAGATGATTCCCCTGTACACCCTTAAAAATCTGTCTAGCTAACGAATCCAAAAATCAAACACCTGTGTGTCAGCACGAACAGCTGTACACTTGCCACTGCTCCTCTATCTGCAGAGGATGCCACATGCCAGTTGCTTTACTTAGAGCATGTGGGGAGGCCAATCCATTAGAGAGAGAACACAGCATAATTAAGAAGCAACATGCTTTCTTGTTCCTGCTGCCCTAATTATTTTTTTTTTTTGCCTCCCCCTACTTACTTTGTTTAAACAACTCCATCAACTTTATTATGCTGATCTTCAGGCTTGCAGGGCTAGTGAACTTGGGAGGCAGGGTCTGTTTTCGCAAGTTCTCACAGCACTCATCAGCTGGCATGTTGAAGTAGAGAAGCTTACAGTTGAACTACATTTTTGGGTTTTTTCCTTCCCCCTTCGCCCTCCCCTCCCTTTTTTTTTCCTCTCCCTGAGAAACATCCTTGATAAGAAAGATCATCTTGGAATAAATAATGGGAGACAAAAGAAGAGTGCAGGATTCTGCACACTTGCCACGCACATTCTGCACACTGTATGACAACAACAAATTACTACATCCACCCCAAAACATCCTCAGATGATCATGTTTGTTTTCATTGCATTCCATATATCAGTTGCAATCACTCTCTGTGTATTTCTTTCTCTCTCTTGCTTGTGTGTATGTGTGTGTGTTCTCTTTACAGACAGAAGAAACATTTTGCTAAACTGAGCTTTATCTTCGAAACCTGTGCTGGGTGTGATGCACACCATATATAAAAAATGCAAGCTAAAGAGGGGATTTTAAAATCAAGCTAAATGTCTCTGGGTCCTTTTCAGCCATAATGTGTATTTATCCTCACATGCATAATTTGCACTAGCATTCCTGATTTGGCAAGCAAAGAACGCAACATAGCTTCACAAGCCATAACACCTTTGTGCTCTTAATCCTCCAGGGGCTACCTATACTTGTCTTTCTGTACATTGGATCACTGCTACTGAAGGTCTGAAAAGCATCTCCAGCAATCTTTAATTCATGTGATTAAAAATTCAAAAGAAGCCTTTGTACCAGCTGTTAAACTATGTTAGTAAGCTGTAATTCAGAGTTCAAATCCCAGCAAATTGAAGGTTAGGTTAACAGGATCATTCAGTGGAACTGCATTATATCGTAGTACTAGAACAGTAGGTGGACTGTTTATACATACTCATTTGCAGAAGATAGACTGAAGATGAGCAAACTCATAGCATTGCAAACCTGGCCTTGGGTTTATTTTCCCCCTCTCTTTCTGTGGCATGATTTTTATATTTTTTTCTTTTTTAGAGCCTGGCAGATGAAACCAACTGTGGGTTTTGTTTGATCTTTGCACAGAGAGAAGCAGAATAAAATCAGCATGAAGTGTTTTCTTTAAGATTATCTGGAATCTGAGAAATGCTTTTCATCTCTGAGACTAATTAGTTTAAATATTACAAAGGTAAAATGAGTTTGATGGTCTTAAGTCTATTGTTCATTCTCCTTCAGTAAATAGAGAGAAAACATATAAGAAAAGAAATCCACCTTATTTATCACAGTTTGATATGATTATTCTTTACTCAGGCTGGTCCCAAGATAAACTTCCAGAAAGTCTGCAAGAATCAAGCTTAAGTGCAAATAAGGCTAAAAGTATTATATTCAATTGCAATTCATATATTTATTATTAGCACTGCAACAGTCATTAGTTGTCAGCTGAGAGTGAAACACTTGTGGAAAGTGCTGCATATAAAAGTGACATTATCTGCTCTACAGTGCTTACAGCCTCTGCAGCTTTACAGGGCTTGCAGGCAGAAGGTGAGAAACAGGATGTAATATCATCTTTAGTTTGCAGACGGGGAATTATGGCACAAAGTGTCTTTCCCAAAACCACACAGGAAGCATGCAGAGCTAGAAGCTGAATCCTGATCTCTTGAAGGTTTTAACCAAAATACCATCCTTCCTGTTTATTGAAAGACTCACACTTCATATAAAATAGGCTGTAAAGCAGACCTTTAATGAGGCCAGATTCCAAAACTAGATGTGATCCTACACCTACGGTACCCACAAAACCAAAACAAACCAAACAAAAAATCGTGATGAAGTGTATGCACTTGTGTTTCTGGTGGCTTTGATAAGGTAGGCTTTATGCAATAGAGGGGAACTCTGACAAAAGAAAACAAGGCAAAGAATGATTGATAGCTTGCTCAAGGTGGCAACAGAGAGAGAGGAAAACGGCCTTGTAGGTGTTACTGGTAAGGTAATATTTGCGGATGACACTTCCCAATAAAAGCAGTCAGGAACACTATGTCTTTCAAATACAGAAAAGATACTAAATAAGAAAAAGTGCTGAGAATGAGTCAGAGATTCTGGTTGAAGGAAACTTGAGCTGAAGGGTCAGGTGAAGAGAAGCTTGTTAGGAGAGGAGGTTTAGGGCAACACCCTTCTTGCCAAAACACTAGAGTTATTGCATAAATAACAAAGGAATACAAATTAAAACAAGACTTTGGAATTTTGCCTCTATTCTATTGATAAGATACCAACTAATGAAAGCCCCAACATACTTTGCATGTTATGATGGCAGTGCTGTACTCACAGGTTTGAAGATGGAAGACATCTATTTATATATCTTATGTCCATGACATCTACAAATTACTTTCTTTGAGTAGGTCTTTCTCATTTCCTATCTGAGACAGCATTTCTACTGAAATAACTATAAGTCCTAGCCATTCTTCCCAATTAAGGTTTCAAACAAAATTAAAAAAAACCTAAAGAACAGCAACAAAAAAAAAACCCCACACAAACAAACAAAAAAAAAACCAAACAAAAACAAACAAACAAACAAAAAAAACAAAACCATTTGTGACAAGTATACATTTCTTTTCCTACATGTGAATGATGTCTGATAGTTTTTCACCATTAAAACTCTTCATTGACAAATCACTCCCACTGTGGGTCAGATGTCATGTCTATACACATGGCACTCCCAAAACACTTCTAATGGTACATGAAATGCAGTGTTTAAAAATTGCTTTGTCTAACCGAGGACTGAGTAAAACTTGTGAAGGACTTGACCTCGTAATTTAGAGTCATCATCATCAACAAGCTTTCATTTGGATAGCACCTTTCATTCAAAGATCTCAGAACACTTAATTTAATTAAGCCTTTCAACAATGCCACAATAGAGCCAAATGATATAATAACCACATGTAGAGGTTTGAATCTGAGACAAAGAGAGGTTAAATGAGTCTCCCAACATCCCAGAACGAATTAATAACATGGCCAAGAAGAGGCTGCAAAGCCAGATCCATAGCCTTCTCCCTCACTGCAAACCACACTCCTTCCCATCTCTCTTACCCCAACTCACAGGCACGGGTGGGTTTGTGTGCCCACTGGGCTGCTGCTGGACCTCTTCCATCTTCCCAGTAAGGCTGAGAGCACTCTGTGTGAAAAACAAGCAGTGATTTCTCAGCAGGCCTAGCTGCACCCTGTAGAGGAAGGTGATAATGGGAAACTCCCCCCAAAAAAACAAGATGAGAAAATGTCTCATGGTGCTTTCCCCCTCATGTCTACTTCCTCTGCGTTACCTTGGGAAGTTAGAGTGTTTGCTCTTTTCCCATGACTAAGATCTGTGAGAACTTTTACAGTACATTAGTGGTCTATTTTATAATCTGTCATCCAAAAGACTAACGCTTGGGGAGCAAGCAGTCACCTTAGCCCTGCATGGGGAATTGCTTCAGCCCAGAGGCAGGAACATCTTTTTCTTGTACTGGCACAATATGCTGTACTTTTTCTAGGAGGTCCTCTGCATTCAAATACTGACTTGTTCCGATTCCCTTAGCCTGGGAGATCTAAGGAGCATACAGGCTGCAGTGGTATGGCTCCAGGGCATACAGCACACACTAAGCATTACCATATGTCACAGAGGCAGCAAGACAAAATCTTCCTTGAAATAAGAAGAGGAGTGCTGGATACATGCAAAACTTCGCTAGTTTAAGACCAAATAGCAAGGGTTTTGTAAGACAAAATTGGCTTACTGCTGAACATCCACAGCTACTTCAAAATTTACAAATACATTTGCATTCTACAGAGCATAAATGAGAAGCAATTTATTCCTAGACAGCTGCCAGGACCTGAGATGGGGATTTCTTTTTTCCTAGGCAAGTTAAAGGGTTTCAAACACCTTGACCCACAGGTGGAGCAACTGCTGGAGCACTGGGGTCTGTGGCTCTCATCCCCCTGCCAAAAGAGAGCTGGATCTTATTGATGTGAATTGCCCTGGGCTCTGTGGGGATGATTTGGTCTCTATTACACTCAGGATTTCCCTAGCATGGAGAAGCTCCAAGATTAAATATTTGGCCCTTCTGTTCTCCGGTCTGGCACAAGCGAGAATTCAGGTCAGGAGATACATCATGCACAGGGCACAGGAGGTCTTGTCAGGAAGGCCACACTGCATATTCTTCCAACTCTTCAATCTCATGAACACAAATATTTAATGTCCATCAAAGCCCCAGATTTATAAAACGCCATATATTAACTGCTTTCACTGGTTCCCAATTAAACTGTCTCCACAATGGGGTTGATGCCACTCATGACTGACGTGGCATCTTCAATTTGTGGATAAAATAGTTGTTTGGACTAATTTCCTTGTAGAAAAGCCCTGTGTAATTAAACAGTGTTGAAAATAAGGTCTGTGTTGCTGATGACACCCATTTCACTAGTACCGTGTAACTAAAGCACAAGCTCCAGGAAGCGTATCAACAGGAGTACTTATCAACATCAGTTTTCAGTTTTAAAAACCAACCCCTGGTCCTTGTTACCGAGAAGTTAAAAATGTGAGTTTTAAGGCTGAAAATAAAAAGACAAAGAACAATTCCAATTGTATTTTTTAAATCTAATTATTTTAAGCATGATTTTGGAATGCTGGGAGTTGAATGCGCAGTGTAAATCACACAAAAGTTCCTACAAAAAAATTTAAATGACATTTTTAACAGCTTGAGGTTATCTATATTAATTAAGCACATAAAAATAAAATGTGACTGTTAATATGTAAAACAATATTAAAATATAATAACTGTTTTCTCTTAAAGGTTAAATGGGCTCAGTCTTTTACATGTGCAAATAAGATCATTGCATTGCATTAATTACCATCATCTTGCTTGCTCATGTTTCTTGAAAATGCAAGTCTAGGTACTTTTAGCATGAGATTCTAGCTTTAAGCTACTTGCCATGAAAGACCTTGGCTATGACATAACCCGTGTAGGTAGAACAGAGCCTGCAGACGAACCTTCATTGCTACACACTGCCTGGCTCAGCATACAGACCCAATGGAAGGTTCTGAGCTCTGCAGATATTTTCTGCCAGCAGTTGTTCATATCTTTACAGCACATAATGAAACTTGCATTTTAAATTTATTTTAATGAGCTGAAATCCATGGTCCTAATTGGTGTACACATAGCTTGCTTTTAGTTATGAGATAAACAATTTACTCTAGTATCAAGGAGACATCAGCTAAGATTTTATTAGACTCCCAAATATGTATGATAAATCTACCCTTCTCTTTGTTGCAACAGCTATGGTAAAATAAACTCACAGTGCATATCGCGGTGATGGAGTTGAGCTCTTTGTTTCAACGCACCCTGCTCCCACCCACAGCACACCAGCCCTGCTGCCTCTGTTGGCGCATTGCGCCCAGCCCCGTGTGGAGCTCAGTGAAAATACTGTCTGTGCTCCTACAGGTGTTACATTTTTTGCTCCCCACAGTGACAAATAACAGTGCTATTGGACTAAAATAATATATCTAAAAACAATGTGCTGGCATCGCTGAGAACATACATAAAAGGCCAATGAGGTCCACACAGCAAGGATTGCACAATAACCCATTAAAATAAACATTTGCAACCACAGATAGCTGGACTGAAATCCCTGCTCTGATACAAATAACATCTGGACAACTTTTGTATGCATCTTCCAGCATAAAACACCCCTGAGAAAAAATAGAAGGCAGGCTAAGAGACAAACGACCACTAAAGATTTTATTATGCTATGGGTGTGGTGCCATAAATTTGAGGGGATTCAGGCAAGAATTGCCAAGCTTGAATTTAAACAGCATGTTGTTTTTAAAAGTTGTAACATTAGTGACGAACAAGTCAGTATTCTTACATAATTAATCCAGTGTGAAACAGAGTGACTGGAAGACATCCAGTGGTTTAAAAATAACTCAATCATCTTTAAGAGCCACAGTACTATAGGATTTAAAATTAAGGCACAGGAAGTGAAGGCATCTTGGTATGGAACATGCTGTTTTAATTCCAGAAAAGCTTTATGGATTCAGATGAACTGAGCTCACACTACAACAGTCCTGCACCATGCAAAATGAGGGAGGTTCATCCTGAGTTGATGAGGTTTAGACACCAGGGTTTTTGACTCCTCACCACGTAGAGTTATCTCTAGCTGGAGATGCTGATAAAGAGACAAAAAATGGGAGCATTTTTTTTTAAGTGGTATTACCTAACTGGGAAGACTGGGAGAAAGATAAAGTAAAGGGAGAAAGATAATGAGAGTCTTCAAAAGACACACAGTCATGGTATGAGTTCGAATGGACTTTACCTTTTGGTGTTATTCATTAGTGGTATTTCCAGCTGACAACAAGCAACTACAAACTGGAGACGCAGAGTGAGTGGGGCTCAACACAATGATAAACAGCCAAACAAAACCCTTATTCACTGTGTTGACCTAAACTTATTACTTGCATTTATAAACTGAGGGCCTGATTCTGTAAGTTATTCAAACACAAATTTCCAACAAAGCTTCCTGTAAAAGTAAGACATGGTTATAGTCACTGTTCCTGCACACTGGAAGCAAGCAGCAGACACAAACATATTTGACCCTTCCCCTTGTGTGTCCAAAACTGGGAGGGAAAATCCAGGCAAAGCAGTCTCTGGCAATAATGATTTTTCATTTCCCAAGTGAAACTGGTGCACCTTACAGCACCAGATTTTGGTGCAAGCTCCTGGGCTGCATCCAGCTGTCCTGTCTGAGCTCAGCTCTTACCCAAACACCCACTAGTACTGCAGGATAAGGTGCTGATGCAAGGTGTTTTAAACCCTGCAGCAGGGTTTGGTGAGCTGGAAAACTTAACAAATCTAATTCATAAGGCAAAGTGACATGCAGATGCTTACGTCCATGCCAAAGACAGGGGATGTCTCTCTTGTGGTATGTATCGACACTTTGCATGGCCCTGCTTGGAGAAGTGCTCAAAACCATGTGCTCACTCCAAAATTGCAAGCACCAAAGAGTTGTTGATTGTCCCAAGTGAATTTCCGTGCCTAAAGCATCACAGTCCAACCCCAACCCCCCACTCTGCATAAGGGTAACATGTTTCTTGCAGAACAAAAAGTGTGTGTGTGTGTGTGTGTGCGTGTGTGTGTGTGTGCGTGTGCGTGTGAGGAAAAGCTAAATCTTTTGTTTGAAATTACTTTCCAGAAAGTTGCTTGTTTGGGTGAAGTAAGATCCAAATTTGAACCACTTTTGACAAGTGGTGGTGCTGAACCAGATTTCAGGCCAACTCTTCCATATTTGTGTCTAGCTACAGAACAGCGAACCTGGACTGCCTACAGCCACCAACCTGGCCCTACCAGTATATCATGTTTCCAGGTCTAGCTGGACATCTCAATGACATTTTTTCATTCACTGCACTATACCATTCTGTGAAAGCCCACCAGAAATAGGTTTGCCCCAAAGAACATGTGGATTTCTGATAAAGGGAAATAAAGAATACATTCAATAAATAAAAGGTGACTCTTCTTTAGCAGTGCATTTCCTCTTTGCCTGGTTTGACATCCAGGATGAGAGTAAATACATCAAAATTGTAATCTTGAATGATCAAAATAAATCACATACAATTGATTTTGACTAATGTAAAACTAACTGAATACGTTTCTGGAAACAGTACTTATGAATTAGTAATAGTGATTAAGATGAATTAAACACACAGACTAATTCTGCCCTACAACATGTTGACTTCCATGGAAACTGTGCGTGCATTTAGGGTCTGAGTCTAGCAAGTTAATTCTGAATTATTTTTATCTGTTGAATCAAAGTAGTATGTTAAAAAGAATTTATGTGACTAAATAACATGCTATACTTGCCAACATTTATTGAACTTTGAATATTATTTTCTCAAATTAACAGTGTATTTGCTTAACAATGAAAAAAGTGTCTTTGTAAAGCCCATTACTGCTGGGCTGCAGCAAGTCTTAACAGAGGTGCAAAAATTGTGACTTGAAACAGTATTTTTATTTCAGTAAATAAGGACAAATCCTAAGAATCACTAACCCTATATCCTGTTTTGCGCTTGTTCCCATTTCCCTGTAATGAAAAGTCTGATCCACAAATTTTCCCTCCACTCTGAAAAAATTTAGAGTGACGGAGATGGAGTAAACTGAAATATACTGTGTGGCATTTTCTGTAAGAATGTACAGAGGTACATTTAAGAAAGAGAAAAGAGTGATTCAAGAAAGTTCAAACCATTGGGTGGACAAATGGTATTTAAGATTCAGTTTAAGAACAGAAAGAAGGAGTAACTACGGATGTGGAAGCAAATAAAAAATGAGCTATGTTGCCATATGGGTTGCTTAAAGGTAGCATGTGTCAGGTTAACCTTCTTTGCCTGATATTGGTTCAGATTAATTCAGATGAGAACATCTGCAAAGAAGGACTTGTAAGTGAGCAGAGAAGAGCCTGTGTTATCAGAGGAGATTAAAATAGCTAGGGACACTCAGGGTAGTAAAACAAAGGCTGAGATGCAATTTCTGTCCATAAATAAACCAATGGGGTTAAAAGAAGAGGGGAAAACTTTTGCTATTAACACAAATATAAACGGATATCATCTGGCAGTTAATAAGCTTTGGGAGAAGCTTGATGAAGGGACCTGACAGTGTGAGCTCTCCAGCAGCCATCCCATGAGGATAAGAGAAAGAGGAAAACAACTGCCCCAGAGGCCACTTAATGTGAAGCTTGATCAATTCACATATGGGATTATGAAATGTGGGCATGAAACGCAGTGCTCGCAGGGTTTCTGCCAGTCCTATGTTGCCAGAACAATTTTTTTTTTTAAGTACATATCTGTGAATTTTTAACACTTAGGAAAATAAAATAAAAACAAAACAAAACAAAAAAAAGCAAGAAAGTTTACCAAGAGTGATGAAATATTTTTTTTTTCTATCAAAGTATTCCCCCCAAACATTTTGATTACTATTGGTATAAAATATTTTTTCTTTAGAAAACTCTTTCCTGCATTTGTTTCTAGAAGCTCAAGGCAGAAGCAAGCAGGATGTCTGGAAGGGACTTACTTAGACATTTGTGCCTCACTGCCACTGGTTGATCTCCTCTAGAGAACCCAGGGCATGCATGGGCTAGTCTTCGTGTTTCTGCTGAGCAAACAGCTCTTCTCCTCACCTTTTGCTAAATCCTAATAGCATACGATGCAGTGTCTCCCTGCTAGATGTTAACAGGAAAATGCACTGTTTCCTCGTCCATAGATGCGTGTCAAGAGGGAGGTCCTCTTTTTTGCTGCAAACTGCATAAGGACAGGGTCTGACTCATGGCAAGGACATTTGGGGCGGGCAGGCAGGCACTGGAATAGTTTTTTGGAGACACCAATGGCTCTTCTATGTATGATCTGAAACAACAGGTTGGGCAAATAATCTGCTGCTACATACTCATAGTTGATCTTACCTTAGGCCAGCTGAATGCACCAGATGCTCTAATTAGTGAACCATATCAGAATTTTTCTGTTGAAATTGCTTTTCTAATAGAAAATATCCTTTCCAGGAAAAGGTTGTTGGAAGAACAGTCACTGATCTGAAGATTTTTCTTTCTGTGTTATTAAAATACAGCTTTCTGGTTAATTAGGTAAAAAAGTTTTAAACAATTTCATTTTTATCAGCAACTTCAAAAATTGTTGTGAATTTCTAAAAATATGATACATTTGGAAATCCTTTCTTCTGAAAAATGCTGTGGCTTTGAATTTTCATCCAAGAGTTAGATTAATTTCTTTTCTAAAACCCAAAAATATGTAATAGGAAAGGATTTCCATTTTTTTGCCAGCCATGGCATTTAGTGGTATTATTGTAATTAGCAATTTTCATTCCTTTTATGTAGAAGCATTCACAAATACCCTAAATTGTAGCAAGGTCTACATACAAGTTAGTTTTGATACAATATGACAATCAAAAACAGAATCCTATTTTTTTAAAGAAAAGAAAAAAAAAGAAACAAACTTTGGTTTGGGATCAGAACTTGTACGAAAATACCATTACTGGACAGGCCAGAACACATTAAAAGAAAATCTTTACAGTGAAATAACCAACCTGAAAATAACTAAGTGCATTTAAATGTTCCCACCTTTTGGAAGCTGTTATCAGGTAGCATAAAGAGAGTGATATACTCAGAACTTGTCCCTTGTACTTCAAGATGCTGTAGGCATACTGTATCTGACACAGGACCTTGCTGCTAATTGGTAGAGGCTAATGACAAATTAGAGAGAAAAATGAAAAGTCCTGATAAAATAATCTTCAGTTTTCGAGACAGATTTGATTACATCTTAGAAACAAATAACAAGAAAAGAATTTACAATAGCCATGACCTTGTCCTTGCAAGTAAACAGCACAGAGGAACTGCTTGAAAATTAAATTCTTAACACTGACTGATAATTAGATGCCATAGTTTGAAATTCCTATGCCAACAAGCAAAAGAAATGTAGAAGAAATTCCTGAATGCAAAAGGCATGACATATTCAGAATGAGAAGCCTCTGAAGAAGCAGTTGCAGAGTTCATGAAAGCTCCCTGCATCTGCGTACATACTTGTTGGGGGTATCTCAGATGTTAATCCAAGTACCCAACATGAAAGTCAGTGATAACCCAGGTGCTAATACTGAATCTATATTCCACTCAGCAGAACATCTGCTCTACAGTGGTTTAATACATAGTATATGAAACTAAACCTACTAGTTATAGAACTGCATAGGCTAATAGATGGTATGAACATATATATGTATTTATAATTTAAGTGTCTGCGATTCTGGGAGTCCATAGGGTAAATGAACTTTGACAAAATACTTCTGTGTTAAACTGAAAGAACAGTATCTGAGGGTTTGCTTAAGCTTGTAAAGGCAGCATTTCTTTCCTATTACATGTGTTCTTCTTATCAGGGGAAACTTCCCCTTCCCCTCTTTTGCCAAAATTTCTAGGCCACAAACATTGTCCACAGCATAATAAAATCCATCTGCTATGATCTGATGCATAGCAAGTCAGTTGGCAACCTATGCCTGCATTAACATAAAGATGAAATATTTCTTTTGCTGATCAAATCAGCATACATCTACAGTATCTCTGAATTAACATGGTTCATGTAACTTACAGGATTGACACTGTGGTGTTGACACTGGTTTTGGTGCATAAATTATTCACTAGACCTAGTATATGCCAGGACCTGGTGCTACCAGGGCTTGTGCCCAGCAGAAGACTTGGAGAAAGCTGTAGGGCTCCAAACATCTTTTGAGACTAGGGCAAATTTCTGGAGTCATGGGTGAAGGGGTAAAATAAAAATGATGATAGTCCTCAGGATACAGAAGAAAGACTTTTGTCAGACACTGAATTGCCTCCAGCATTTGCAGCAGGAAGGCATGCCACATGATTCAAGCTGTAGCATCCCCAAACACATTTGAAATGTTCTGCCCCTAATCTTTGTTAAAACCTGAATGAAGGAAAAAGATTCAGTCCAATTATATACAGATCATTAATGGGATAAGTGATTATTTGCCTTTAGAGAAGATACCCACTGAAAAATGATGACATTATGCTCTCTTTAAAGGGATGCTGTAGCTTTTATAGATATTTTTGGTACAATTCGTTTCTGCAAACTGCATGTGAGAAGGTTTTACCACTGTCATTGTAGATAAGTGCTATGGCTCGGCTGGGAAAACCTGCCTTGAATGCGGCAGCATCTTTTGTATTGCATCCTCTAAATGCATCTGAAGAGCAGCTGAAGTTAAGCTGAAACTTTGGTGGGAAGAAGGAATGATATGATTGCTCCTGCCTGGCTGAAAGTGAAAATCTGAGAGCTCCAGCCACTGCAATGCATCAAAAATTTCAACAGTGTGAGAGATCTGCTTCTTGTGCCTATGCAACCCAACGCACTGTTTCTCTGAAATAATGAAAAACACCCTTGGTTTGTGTACTATCTATCTCCAAGCTATAAAATTACATATTTGGCTCATATTTAAAAATTAACCAGGAAAGCCATGCTACTCTTTCTAAAAATGATATTTTTTAAAAAAATAATTACATTATTATATTTTAACTTACTCATATTTAATAACCAAAATAGTTTTTTTTCACCTTCAACACTGACTTTTTTACACTCTCAGTTTTTACTAATACTTACGTCTAGAATAGCTCAACACAGCTGGAATGAAATACTTCAGCTTTTTGGCAGCCATTGGATTTGTGTACCCATCAAAACTTCATCTTCTGAGAAGAAAAAGAATTAAGAAAAAGTCATTTGTCCAGTTAATTCTGTAACTATTGATTTCAGTGTAAACCCCCTCCCTCTTTATAAGATTAATTTTGCTCTTCCCATGCCCCACAGACAAAGCTTGTGCCCAGAGAAAAGCTGCTATGAAAGGGATACAAATGAATTTACTTAGATAATTGTAATTCCAGTCAGACTCTGGTACCATGTAGTTCATGTTTTATCATAAGGGACCAATTTCTAGGATTTAGCTATCAGTCTATAGTGAGCAACACAGAATTTCTCCCCCAGTACTGCAAAGAAAACAGAGTTGACTCTAGTCAAGGGAAGCATGCCTAGGACTTTACTCAAGACCTTTGAATAAGTGGGAGTTTTTACACTGTGAGAATAACAGCACCTGCATCAGCCTCATGGTGCTAGTGTTCAACATATATTTATCTATAAAATGAGGTACTCTTGCCATTGCAGTCCATCAACAGTGGGTTTGAAGGGGTAACCAAGACAGTGGTCATACAATCCTGAACACTGCATTACATGACTGTCCTATTTTTGAGAAGTAATGTCAAACAAAAACCTTACTAGTTTCATTTATTTTGTAGCAGAATCACAGTAGAAGGATTTTCCTCTCCTCTTTTTTTCTAATCAAAGACTGATTAATTAATTCTCATTATCTCTATCTCTGTCACAAAGATAGCATGGTGACACCGCCACAAAGCTGTTGTAATTTGCCTCAGGCATGGCTGTAATTTGGTGGTGGTTGGAGTGATTACTTGCTATTTTAGTAGGTCTCATCACCCCCATGCCCACAGAAAAATGCTCAAAGACAAAAGTTATGTACAACAGTAGGATGGAAATAGGTGGCAAAAGTAGTACAAGACTCACTCTGTGCAACCTTCAGATGAGCAAAGCTCAGGAGAATAAATCACAGCCTCACATACTTCCACAATAGAACTAAAGGCTGCTTCAGACCATCAGGACAGAAACGAGCTTGAAAAATGAAAAATGCGTTTTTTTTCCACAGCAAAATGTATTCAGGGAAAACATCTATGAGCAGCTGTTATTGGGGCAGAGTGAAGACTGAATAGAAACCCCTCTCCTAGCAGACTTGCAAAGCAGCAGCCTGCTAAAAGTGACCACATCAGGAAACAGCCCTCACCACAGCTTCATCAGGGTGAGCTGAGCAACCATGAATGTGGGAGACCACTAGGGCTGATCATTACTGGCAGTGCACAGTACAAACTGAAAGCATCTATAGACAATTGAAACCACATTGCATGAATCCCCCTCAAATCACAAGGTTAATGCAGATCCAGCTTTCAACTCAGTGAGCTACATAAACCAGATGAGGTACAGCGAACAATGGCTCATGCGGGTGTCCCAATTTTTCACCAACAGTGTTAGCCACATTGGTGGTGACTCAATTTGTTTCCATCATATGCTCTTTAGAGTTGCCTCTGGCAGCTTTTATTTTCATGCTTTTTTTTCAAATGTTTATTATCCAATGGCAGCAAGATGAGTTGGCACCCAGGAAAAAGCATACAAACCTCAGTTTTCAGGTCATACCTAATGATCTCAGGTTTGAGGGTTGCTTCCCTTCCTCTTGACCATTCTGGCTCAGTTTCAGAGTTCAGCTTATAGCATGCCGTCTTCTTGTACCACTTGTCTGTAAAGCAAAATGAGTCAGCAATAGCTCTATATAACATTAAAACCCAAAATTGATTGAAAATGGATATTTATCCTATGCACACGTGTACCTGCTTTTTATATAGAGCATCGTCTTTAGTGTAGTAGAAGCAGCAAAGTACTCAGAAGAAATAACATAAATAAACATGTGACCTCAGTGAAAAAAAAAAAAAAAAAAACAACCTTTCTCAGTGTAACATACCATAACTTGAAGTTTGCTCTCCCAGCATTATTTGTTTAATAGAAATATTTTCTGTACCACCTTGTTCTGGCAGAAAGTCAGAATTTGCATTTATATGAGGTAGTTTATCAAATATAACATACAGAAGTCTGTAAAGTACACATTGCATTTTGTTTGTGAGAAAATCTGTTTGTATTTAATGTAGTTTTTAAATTAACCTTAATGAAAGCTTCTGAAAATTGTTGTTCTAAGCATTTGAAATATGCAACAAGAACTAGTGGAAGACATAAACATGTTTTCCATTATATGTTATCAGATAGTCCAAAATTACTACAAAAATAATGTGGGACTATGTTAAATTAGAAAGATAAGCAAGCATTTAGTTAAAAGGCAAAGGTCTTTAAAAGAGTAAAGCATCTGACAGTTAACCCCCACATCATATGATCTCCTACCAAGAGTAGTATAGCACTCTCAGAATATAGTAGGGTGTTTTAACAGCATTCATGGCAAAGATTTCACAGAAATCCCATGGTGGATATTTGTTTGGTCCAATATTTAGAGAGTGGTGGTGTACCCATGGCCACTTTTTAAGATCTTGCTAAACCAGTATCAAATATGGTTTTCCCACAGTTTTATCCTTTGAAAGGAACCATCCTAAACATATGATCTTTAGAAATGACATTACAAGAGAAAATGCATACATAATCCCTTCAATTATCAAAACAGTACTTTCTGTTGTCCTCTGCTGTTTGCTGATTCAATTTTGTCCTTTAACATAAGGCAGGCTGTTTTCTGTTGATAGTTACACTGGTGCTTCATGAAGAACATAACGTAGGGAGAAAAAATAACTGTTGGCATTATTACTTTCTTTTCATCTTTTTCTCATATGTCCAATTAAGTTTACTATAAAGAATAAAAGGGTAGTGTGGAAAAATTGCCAAACAAGGACAGGCATCAACAGGACATTTAACATATCATGTGAGAAGTGAGACTAGAAGAAAGCGATACCTAAGTAGCTCACTGATGAGTTGTTGTAACAATAATCATTCAAATAACAGCAATAAAAAAAGCATCACTGGTAAGGATTAAGTAAGGGAAGGAAAATCTGACTAATGACTTTGCCTTACTATTCTGGTAACCCTATGCATAAAGAAAATTCAGTAAAATCAGGTTTTAATCAGGGGGACATTTTTCTGGAAACTCTTTCATCCCAACACACTCTGGCACTTAACCAGTGCTTGAATAACATTCCCACAGCAAGTCTCGAGTCAAGCTGCTTTTTCATAAGCAACTGCTCTGGAAAGCAGGAAAATTGAAGAGCTTTTCTCAGAATGCTATTGAGATACAAAAAAGGGGTAATACCGGTTACATGCTTATACAGTCACAGTTTTAAAGATGAAAAATAATAAGCTCTAGATACTGGAATTACATAAGAATCTGTCCGAAATAAGAGCCTACCCACAAATGCCAGGTCTCACCATGGTGCAGCTGTGAAGGAGATTGGGATGTACAACCCTTACAGTCTGATCTTCAGACTGAGCTGAAGAAGCCATCATCTAGTTAGGCAGACCACCTCCACTGAGCATGTTAAGCTTCTCTGACTCCATTCTCTCACTAATACATAGAGAAATTGAGTTATTTTCTGTTTTATTTTGGAGCATAACATAGTCAAGACAATCTATCAGTCATCTAGGTTGTGGAATACTGGAAATCCTGTTTTGAATCACATTCTCAGTATCTTGTTCAAAGAGAATGATTTCCTATAATTGAGTTACAGATTACTGTGCTCACAGGGTGGTCACAGAATACCAGCTCTGCTTCACATTATAAGTGGAATTTTTAATAGCTGTGGAGGAAAAAGAAAAAGAATTTAAAAGTTGCATTATGAAAATTTTGCAGTAGAGGAGAGACCAATCCTAAATACCACATAGGGGTATTGCCTGTGATGGCCAGGACTTCTGTGGTCCTTTGCAGCTAAATCATAGTAAGGTTAGGTTAGAAACTGAAAGTTTGGAACAGCCAGCATCCCAGAGACCTTCACCCTTTGGCTTCCATTAGATTTCTTAGAGATTGTTAACCAGACACCTACAGCCATAAGAAAAGATACCAGCTCTTTGATCTCCTTGTACTACAACTTGCAACTTTAACATAGAGGACAGAAATCCTAAAAGCTCACACATTTTATGCTTTTGGCCTCATAACTGGGAGCCTGGAAGGTTTAAGAGCTTTAACAGTTTTCCAAGTTCACAAGCTCCAGTCCATAGATTGGATGGTGGATGCCGACTTCTTGGGCACTGTGAGGAACAAAGCTGTTGTAGGAATGATGAGAAACCAGCCTGGGAGAGGGGAAGACCTCAGAACAATAGCAAAGAGCTTGAGGACATCTTCCATGAATAAGAAAGTACTTGGATACATAACAGCCATACTTAGGAAAGTTTTCTGAGCCTTTCCTAAATAGCTAAAAGAGAATTCTTTTAGGCTTTTTTATTTTGAGAGCTGGGACTAGCAAAATTTGCATATTCTTCAGACACTACAAGGAGAGAGATGGAACTACATTTTTGTGGGTAGGCCAAAAAATAATTAAGGCAATTATAAACTCCAAAGGAATATGTTATGCTATTCCTAAAGGAATACTTTTGGCCAGATAGAGCTGATGACAAATATTTATTTTCTTCTTCATGTATTAATAGTCCCAGTAGGCAGTATTAGAATCACTTATCACTTTTTGAATATGGTATTTAGGGTGTCATTTTACTTATGTTTAGTGCAGAAGTTCTTCACATGTTAATATAACACACATTTGTTTTAAGAAGATATTAAAGCCTGCATAATGGCACACTGGAAAATAGAATGAGCAGAGGTTTACAGCAACTTTGGAAAGATCTGGGGCTGCATCATTAAGGCCAAACCATGTAAGTTTAATATAATGGGAAAAATACACCTGGAAAATATGCTAGAGCTGCAGAGTTATGGGCCATGACACAGAAGGGACACAAAGATCTTTGAGCAGGCAACTACTTGGCAGCCTATCTGCCTTAGCTGGCTGAGAGCAGTAAGGAGCTAATTTAGTCAGTGGTTAGGAGAGGCAGCTCTCAATAGAGTTGAAAAACTGAAGGCTGTCCCAGTGAACTATCAAGAAATATATTTTCAAAGTCATTATGTAACATTAAGGTCAAAACTGAAGATAAGAAGCTGATGCATCACAGCATTAGCAAACAGTTGGTGTTAATATGTTTGCATAGATAACGAAGATTTGGCGTGGTATACGGGCATAAAAATGAGAAGCCAATGCTAGCTGAAACTGAGCTCAGAACACCATTGCCAAGAGATGTAATTCTTGTCTTCATCTCCTTTGAATGTAAAGGTTTATTTAGTTTACAAACATATGGGTTTTCAAAGCCATTACAACTATGACATTGATTTAGAAGCTACAGACATGCAAGAGGTTAAGATTAGAGCTGGCCAGGAATTTTCTTACAGAACAGAATTTTGCATTTTAGCCAGGATTAGTTAAGACAGCTGAGCCTTACAACATCATCCTGCCAGGTGAAAAAATGACTCACTTGACAAGCACAGTACTGCTGGGGTGAGTACTTCTGAATTGTGTGTTTACATAAATATTTATTGAGTGTTGTTATTATTATTAAGAAAAGATGTGATAGGGAGAATTGAGTTTTTCAATTGCTCAGGCAAGGGGATGGCACTTTGGGAGCCTCTACCTTCCTCAGATTTATTAAAGTGGTGAGGAAGCTCTTGTTTCTCTGCACAACAGAGTAGCTTAAGCCTTCATGGCATGCCCTATGCCCACTAAAACCTGCACTTTTTAAAACGTTCATCAAAACTGAAGCACAAATAAAAATATCTAAATCAAACCAAATCTTGTTTCACCAAAATAATTCTTGCTGGTTATGAAACTAATGTCCTAATATAATAACCATAATCATTACAATCATAATAATAATGAACCATGTTTGCAGACCTTTTGCATACTGAAGTCCCTGCCACAAAAAATGGAAAGTCACACAGATAAGAAGTGCAATTTTGTCCCAAATCACTAATACATGCTCAATCAAAGAATTTTGAGCTTCAGCTGAATTCACTTAGATACGGGATTATATGGGTGGAAACCTAGACTGCAAATCAGAGGCCACTGGATAGCACATGTATAAGTTCCAGTTATGAAAGCTGCTTAATGAT
This sequence comes from Ara ararauna, assembly GCA_028858755.1. Classification (NCBI taxonomy): domain Eukaryota; kingdom Metazoa; phylum Chordata; class Aves; order Psittaciformes; family Psittacidae; genus Ara; species Ara ararauna. The sequence goes on from CM054381.1 coordinate 52,350,903, forward strand.
TAAAGTCAATGCTCCAAAAAAAAAAAAAAAAAGCCAAATTGATGTTGAGATCTGAATGTCTCTGGATTGACAGGTCATAGGTTAAATCCAGATAAGGGTCACTCAAGCCTAGTGTTAGTCTAAATGAGTACAGCATTAATGCTGAAAAATCCTCACAATGAGCCCACCACCTGTCTGTTGCAGAAATCCAACCAGCATAGGTTCACTTTAAACATGATGTTTACTTGCATTTGCAATACTTACATACTGCTAACCAGGGGAATGAAGTAGGTAATCTGGCTTTTGATTTCAATCAGTGTTACTATCCTTAAATTACTTTCATCTGCTGCCTTTTAAAAAGCACCATTTTTCATTGCAAGTGCAACAATATGCTCATACTTTAGAAATATGATAGAGAGCAGTTTTGATAAAATATGACTTTAAACTGTGAATCTTGTCAGGAAAACAGATCACAAGCTTTCTTCTTTCTTTTTTTAATTTTTCCTTTCTTATTTACAAGCTCTTCATATTGCATTTTTACAATAGAGATCTGAAAATGGTAGATGAGAATTTGTAGAAACTGTAAATTGACAATCATAGCAGTGTTGACAATACTAGTATTTAGATTCTGATCTCAAATAGAAAAATATCTTGATACAGAACTAAGCTTTGTATAACATCAAAGGGTTAAAATAACCAACACTCAAAGAAAAGAGGAATAGATCACTTTCTATACATAGTTTATTATTTGCTTAAAACTCATAGGGTTGATGCAAGGTTGTTATCATTCACTAAAGGATAAAATTTGCTGCACAAGGTACACACTTTGCAAGTGTATCGCAGCTAATCTCAGACCACTAATAGATTTAACCGTGTATATTCGTTGATATTTAAAAGTGTTATGGTTTGAAGGTCAGCTCCACTGTCTTACAGTAAAAGGAAAAGAAAGAAAGGAATAAAAATTAGAAAGAATTAATTCTTCAAAAAGTTTTTACAAATCAAAACCCCACAGTTTCACACAGGGAACAAAAGAAGCATATTAAACACCAAAGTTTATCAAGACAAATTAGGTCCCAGTTTCAAATTTTCTTTAATCTTTTGCATCTGAACGTTTTTTTGCCTCATGCTGTTTTCCCTAGTTAAATGTTAAAATGAATTCTAGCCAATACCATTGACTTCCTCCCTTAAAAATATTGAGACACATAATAAAAAATTAATTACTTCCCCTAATTTCCGTGTGATTCTTTAAAAAGATGTAAAATTCATTTAAAGTAAGTGGTGACTTTGTCTTTGAAGATCACGACAATTAACATGGATCAAAGCTTAGGTTCTGTAACGCTGATAGCTTATTAGCATAATGAAATTAACTTAGAGACAAGAATCTTTAATAGGTACAACAAAAACGCTTTAATAATACTTGAAGAAAATTATGTATTTGCTAGAAGTACAACAGTTTCAGACTTTCTATCCAATTAATAAGTTGTTAATTAACTCCTTTTCCAAACAATGTGCACTTTAAGTTAACATCTGCCCATTGGATAACACTTTCTTATGGTATTATTTTTTAATATGCTATATAACTGCAACACATTTTTACTGGGAATTCCTCGTAGGACTATTCTTATACTAGGGAAACAGGACCCAAATATAGTAATAGGCTTTCTATATCCAACCAATTAAAAAAAGGGAAGGCTCATTTCAAAGATGGGGAGGAGGATTGGGTAATTCCTTAATTATGGCTGCATTGTTTGTGGCAGTACGTAGTTTCAGATTTCTTTGCATTTTCAATAGAAATTATTTTCTGCAGTTTATATGCCTCTGCAAAATGGCTCTCTGCTGACTAGTGCCATATATAGACTTGATTTGGGAACAATCTTCATACTGTTTTAAAACATCTATTCATAGTTCCATGCTACAAAATTTTACAGTCTTATTTATAAGATTGTAAATCAATAACTATTTTTTTTAAAGATATGGAGAGGGAAGGTTGTTCACAAAAAAATAAAATAGAACCTTTTACGTAAAAATAGTCTTTTAATAGTCTTTGTTTTGTAGTGTAGAAGGGGTTTCAACACTTTAATTTTTAATTAAAATGACACATTTTTGTTTTAGGGGCTTCTGCCTGTATAGTGGTTTGGGGATCAAAAATTTCACAGAGCATTTTGCAAGCGGATTTGGAGAATACATGTGACTGTGCACTGCACAGACTGCTTAGGCCAGCGATAGAACAAATTAAATAGGTTTTATTTGAAACAAATGAGTTATTATATTCTATTGGGTCAGGATTCATGTTTTAATACATCTTTAATTATGGTAACTTTTCATTTAATCTGGTGAATTCTAAGCAAGTTAAGGATTTTTGAGAGTTGGAATCAGAAATAAAGAATATGCTTGTCTGCCATTCTGCTCAAGGCCACACAGGTTGAACTCATTCTGAGTAGTGTAGAAGCCAGGAACATATCTCCTGAACAGAGCACTGAGAAAAGATTATTTTTATGTATGTATAAAATAATGTTTTATATTGAATTATATATAAAATTCTGCATAAATATACATTATAATTATTATTAACGATAATCTAGAAGTTCTTATTTCCCCTTTTTCAGAAATAATAAAAGAACCCTGACAATATCCTTCCTCCCTCCGCAGCATAATAATGAGAGCATTTTTGAGGTTTTTTGGTTGTTTGTTTTTTTTTTTTTTTTTGCCTTGGCAAACTTTTCTACCACAAACCTATGAGTTCACAAACCGTTTTGTGCAATATCCAGCCAAAACTCTTCCAGTCACAAGTGGCTAAGGTCAAGATTTCTATTTCTGGTTATGTACGGCTCTGGCCAGTTTCCTCTTGAGTCACAGTATGTTGCTGTTAGGTACAGGCACCTTGAGAAGAGATAAAAATGAGTTCTCGTGCATGCCTTCATATGGCATTTTTAGCATTAATATTTTCTGCTTCAACATCACCTTGAGAAACATCTCTGCTAGCCACAGCCAAACCTCATCTCCTCTGGAACAACATCCTTACAAGTATTAACTAATTAATATTCAGTACACACACATAGTACAGGCTTTACTATCCACTGAAATTCCATTCTCTTTAGGATGGAAACAAGGTGCAACTAATAACTTGCATGGAAACTGCATGACAGTAGAATGAAACTGAGGAAACTGCTGTTTTCTGTGCACAAATAGGCAACGCCTCCACTTTGCTGGAGGTTGCTGTCTCTTTACTGACCATGAATATGTAAAGTCCTTTCAATTGCACCTGTAGCTGGTCAAATTTGGCTTGCTTGTTTTGGTTTAGTTTAATTTGTCATTTGGAAAGTTGTTGCTTTGTTGGGTTTATTGTTGCAAGTCGTAATTGACAATTTTTCAAAATTTCTCCTAAAATGTCAAAAGCAGAAAATCGTTATTTGCAAACAACAAAGAGAAAGAACCATGTGCTGCAAGCCTCTCTCTGGGGTCCAGCAGCAGTTGCCCACAATCTCACCACAGCCCATGCATTAGTCATGATAAACGAGTGATGGGAACACCAAAAAGGGTGACAGATATGGTCCCCATTTTGCTCAACAGTTTGCACATCTACATTTTTCCCCGGGTCTGTGTCAGTTCTCACACCAAAACTGCTTTAGCGAATAGCAGCATTAGGAGCTCTGTAGCCAGGAAGTCCTTCTCAGAGGAGGTTAATCCAAATCCTGTCTGGATGTGGGGCTATGCCCCAGGGAAGTCCCCATTAGTGATTAGTGCAGGAAGCTGAGCTCTCCAGAAACTGAGTCCACCCACTTCCAGCAGAATCTTTCTGAAAAAGAGAACATTTCCTTTTAACTACTTGCTTTTGGCACATCAGGATTTTTGAGGTAAAACATTTCCAAACTGTAAATCCGTCAGATAATTCCTCAGTTCCAAGTTCCTCAATATCCAAGAAATATGATATGACTGTGGCTGGGTAGTGCAGTCAAAAGAACATCACCACCTATTGCCTTTCCTGCATACTTCCATGGCATACCTATTTTTCCCTGGATGACTCTCAAATTCAGAAAATTCTCTCTCCTTGTTTAGTAAAATCCAGCGTCTAAGCTATATAAGACACTAAGAGTGCAGGGAGAAACATTACAGGTTCTTCTAAGTAAGATATTATTATTCTTTACAAGAGAAAAAAAAAATTAGGCTCATCTCTGAAACTAAGAAATGTATTTATTGTTCCAACTTTTGAGGCAATATAATGTTCCTCAATATATTTTGAGGTTACATATAAGGTTGTTCTGGAGTTTTACTGGAGATTGATACAATGCCAGAATACACTAAATTCTCATTTTTAAGTGAATGACCGCTGCATAGAGCTGCCAACCAAGAATTTCCCTTATGATAGCAAAGAACTTGCCAGGATAACTCTCAGTAAAAAATGATGCTGATAAATACATCAGTTTAAAGATAACCAATACAGCACTTCCATTGTTCACACATGATTTTATTTTTTGGTTGGCAGAATATGTTTTACTTTCTCACCTTCTTCCAATGAGGTACTTAAGTCTTTTTCCTGCTTTGGAAATAGAATACTCAATAATTAAATCATGAGTACATACACAATGCTGTTGGTCAGCTTTATACACTGGGCACATAGAATCATAGAATCATAGAATAGTTAGGGCTGGAAAGGACCTTAAGATCATCTAGTTCCAACCCCCCTGCCATGGGTAGGGACACCTCCCACTAAACCATGCCACCCAAGGCTATGTCCAACCTGGTCTTCAGCACCGCCAGTGATGGAGCATTCACAACTTCCCTGGGCAACTCATTCCAGTGCCTCACCACTCTTACAGTTAAGAATTTCTTCCTCATATCCAACCTAAACTTCCCCTGTTTAAGTTTGAACCCATTACCCCTTGTCCTCTCACTGCAGTCCCTAACGAAGAATCCCTCCCCTGCATCCCTATAGGACCCCTTGGATATTGGAGTGCTGCAATGGGATCTCCAAGCAGCCTTCTCTTCTCCAGGCTGAACAGCCTCAACTTTCTCAGCCTGTCTTCATATGGGAGGTGCTCCAGTCCCCTGATCATCCTTGTGGCCCTCCTTTGGACTTCTTCCAACAGTTCCATATCCTTTTTATGTTGAGGACACCAGAACTGGACACAATACTCCAAGTGAGGTCTCATAAGAGCAGAGTAGAGGGGCAGGATCACCTCCTTCAACCTGCTGGTCACGCTCCTTTAGATGCAGCCCAAGATACGGTTGGCTTTCTGGGCTGCAAGCGCACACTGCCAGCTCATGTTCATTTTTTCATTGACCAACACCCCGAAGTCCTTCTCCACAGGGCTGCTCTGAATCTCTTCTCTGCCCAGCCTGTAGCTATGCCTGGGATTGTTCCCACTCAGGTGTAGGACCTTGCACTTGTCATGGTTAAAGTTCATCAGGCTGGCATCAGCCCACCTCACAAGCATGTCAAGGTTGCTCTGGATGGCATACAAGGGCAGTTTTTGCCTCTAGAGAAATGGTGATGTAGCATTTTTTTGAAATTATGTAATAGCTTCCTTCATACATCCTATTCCAAATTATCTCCATAGAATAAAAAAAATAAATTGTATGTCTATTTTTCATTGATTTATTCTCTTAGAAATATCATCCCGTTCCTGTTAACATGGTGTTAGTCTCAGCTTTCTGTGATTTCTCTCAATTGTGCCTGGATTTGAATTTCCCTTGATTGCCCTGTTCTTTCAATAGTGGTGTTCTTGTAAAATTTAAGAATAATTTGTTTCATATATGATTTGCATATTTTTGTCACTGCATGGGAAAAAACCCAAGTAAAAGTTTCCTTGTCTTCAGTTTCATAACAGAGTAAAAAATATTTTTCTTTTTTCCCGATTCCCCCACTCTACTGCGGAATTGGAAACATTGCCACGGACATTTGTGTGCAGCATTGTGGAAATCTATGAGCAGAAAGCCCAGCTGTGAATTGGGAAAATACGAGCAGGTAGAAAAGCAACACATAATTATCTCCTTGATATCCCTGCTCTGCAAATGCTGTTGGTCCTTTTTTTTCTTCTTTTTGAGTAGCATATGCCACAGAGGTAGAAAATATAGCAGTTGAATCACTGTAAAGGATAACCTGAGGACCGCATACTACTAGAAGGACACAAGCCTTCAGTTAAAGGACTACTAGAAGGAAACAGACTTCAGGTAAAGGCATAGTTTCACCTTTTTCAGTTCATGTTGGTTTAAAACTTTTGAGATTTACTTGTAGATTTGGATAAGTACCTACTGAACTCCACCTTTTTAAACAGATAGTTTTCACCACTATTTTTGCCTGCATGGGGAAGTCATGAAGATCTTATATTTCAAGTGTAGACAGGCACAACAGACAAATTGACTCAAAGGATGAGCTCCATGGTGGGGTTACCACCAGCTGGTTTTACTCTGCAATTGCAACTTCATAGAATCATAGAACTATAAAATAGGGTTGGAAAGGACCTTAAGATCATCTAGTTCCAACCCCCCTGCCATGGGCAGGGATAACTTCCACTAAACCATGCCACCTAAGACTCCATCCAACCTGCCCTTGAGCACTGCCAGGGATGGAGCATAAACAACTTGCTTGGACAACCTGTTCCAGTGCCTCACCACCTTCACAGTAAAGAACTTCTTTACTATCTCTAACCTAAACTTCCCCTCTTTAAGTTTTAACCTGTTACCCCTTGTCCTATCAGTACAGTCCCTAATGAAGAGTCCCTCCCCTGCATCCCTGTGGCCCCCCTTCAGGTACTGGAAGGCTGCTATGAGGTGCCCATGCAGCCTTCTCTTCTCCAGGCTGAACAGTCCCAACTTTCTCAGCCTGTCTTCATACGGGAGGTGCTCCAACCCCCTTATCATCCTCGTGGCCCTCCTCTGGACTTGTTCCAACAGTTCCATGTACTTTTTATGTTGAGGACCCCAGAACTGTACACAATATTCCAAGTGAGGTCTCACGAGAGCAGAGCAGAGGGGCAGGATCACCTCCTTCAACCTGCTGGTTCACCCTCTCTCTCCATGCAAATGCTACAGCACACACTGAAAACTTCACCGAGTCAATGATCACACATGGCTTTAGAAAAATTACATCACAGGTTGAACAAAAAAAACCACAGCAAACGTAGAGAATCATAGAATAGTTAGGGTTGGAAAGGACCTTAAGGTCATCTAGTTCCAACCCCCCTGCCATGGGTAGGGACACCTCCCACTAAACCATGCCACCCAAGGCTATGTCCAAACTGGCCTTGAACACCGCCAGCAATGGAGCATTCACAACTTCCCTGGGCAGCCCATTCCACTGCCTCACCACCCTTACATGAGAGAATTTCTTCCTCATATCCAATCTAAACTTCCCCTGTTTAAGTTTGAACCTGTTACCCCTTGTCCTCTCACTGCAGTCCCTAATGAAGAGTCCCTCCCCTGCATCCCTATAGGCCCCCTTGAGATATTGGAGTGCTGCAATGAGATCTCCATGCAGCCTTCTCTTCTCCAGGTTGAACAGCCCCAACTTTCTCATAAGGTCCTTTCCAACCCTAACTATTCTATGATTCTATGATTCTTTTAGCACCATAGTTTCGGAAAACCACTATGCCAGGAAAGAGTTACCAACATAGCGTCAGAGATTTCACTACAGCTACTAAAAAGCCATCCTTGTTGTATTCAGGCATTCTTTCACTGGATTATATCAATTAACATTTCGATCTAGTCTCTTTTTTTTTCTGCCTCAGATACTGCAATTTCAATGTCTGTTTTGTTTTATTGTAATTTCAAATTTTTATGTTACTGCTGTTTTGTTTTCACTGAAAGATATATGTTTATTCTCAATTAATTTATTTTCAGAGTTAGTAGCCCTAACTATCAAGACCTAACAGTCAAATGTACCAAAATCATCCATTGAGATGAGGGATGTTTATGCAGTACTTCTGCTAACACAGTTTGAATTTAGCACAAGATGAATTTATGCAGGACTCTGCCACCACAGCTATGCTTTAGAAGACATTTTCTGATTTTGGCTGAAGCAAATAGTGAAACAGATTTTTATCTGAAGCTCTAAAATCTGGAAATCATAATAAAAAGGTACAACTCCTTTATCAAATTCCATTTCCTGCTTTGGATTTACTGGACTTATCCTAAACCAAATTCTGTAGTCTTTCCTGAAGGCCCTATTATCCTCTTCCATGGCTTTTTTCATTTAAAGAACAAAAAACATGTAAGTTCTCTCCTATGTTTTTACTGGCGTGGGATGACTGGTAAATTTGCTGTTCCTCTACAGCTGACAGAGCTTTTGGCATCTAAAATACAGAAGCCAGAGTCTGAACTTTGCTCTTGCCGGTGACATTTCCCTTGGCCTCCATTTCTAGAGATGCATACAGGAGATACCACCACATTAAGAAAGAACAACAGTTCATTAATCTCAGTTTAGGTGAAGAAATGGGAGAAATGCCACGCCTGCAGGACAGGAGAAATGCCCCCTTCTGAAGGAAAGAGCTTTATGCATTTCCCAGCTTCTGGTGGGACACATGCACAGAAAAGAAGAAAGCAGTTGTCCTCTTTATACATGATTTTTCACCCACATACATATATAGATATAAATCAATATAATAATATTGTAAATAAATGCATTTACATAAATATATATCTCAATAGTGTTGAAACCACTGCTTTACCCTGTCTCCTGGAATGAGGTGGGTGAAGCTGGCATCAGTGTCATGTGGACACAGATTCTAGATAATGTCTTGAAGGAAAAGCTAGCAGAGATCTCTGCTGTTCCCTTTTCAGATTAAAGTCCTTTGACCTGAGTAAATGTTTCATCTGAACTAGGGACTCCAAGATTAGACTCAGGGGAAAGAATTTCTTGCCCCTTATTTCAACTAGAAGTAGAAAATCCAGAGAGATACATGAAAAAGTAGGAAAACTTTTATGAACTGTGACCTATCATAAACTTGTTAAATTTCATTCTACCCAAATTTCATTCCTCTACAAGCAGGTGGCAATGAGGAGAAGATACATCCGAGTTTGTTAGCTGATAATTTTTAGCCATTAATGTAACCTTGCAAAAAAGACACCATGATCTCAGGGTGCATCAGGTGAATTATTTCCAGAATGAAATGGAAATGTCACGGTAGAGAGGGTTGGTAGATCCTGCTCTGAAATACATGGTGAAGTTTAGCTGAAGTATAGCTTCAGTTTTGCTGAAGCGCCAAGAAAACTGGTTCACTGTTAGCGAACGTAAACATCAGGGAGGAGAAAACATTATCCAAGCTAAAGAGCAATCTGGAGAGAAAAGAGTAAGAAAAGGAAAAAGAATGTCAGTATAAACTAGTCATATGTTTGCAGTGCAATGTAGAGAGAAGGTCTTCAAACAGAAAACTGAGGCTGTGATGCATCCTCACTGCAGGAATAGAGGAGTCAGGAAACCTAATTTATCTCAAGTTAGAACTGGCTAAATTTTCAGAAGCGATAACTGAAGTGCAGCAACAAGTAGGAGGACCTGACGATCGGAGGTTCCCTTCCAGCCTTATTTCTATGTCCCTACCCAGCCAGTTTTGCTTATCCCTGCTGCATACACTGCACAGCTATTAGCAGTCAAACAATAACTCGTGCTCATTGGTGCAAAACATATCACAAAACATAGACAGAAGCATAGAAAAAAGAGAAAACGTCAAGAAATCTGAAGCACCAAAAAGTAAGAGTTGCTGGTTAACAAGTAGTACTATGTTTGCTGCAGCTCCTATGCTCCCAGAAGCTTGGTGCACATCTACTGAGGCAGGTAAAGAAACAGAAATTGGAGTGTTGCTCTTATGAGTCACTCTGTTTGGAAACCTTTACATATTCAGAAATAAAACAAATGCAACAACAACAAGGAAAAAGTGTCAAAATTATCTTAGAAAAGCATGTTATGTCTCTTAAATATACAACAAAACACAACTGACCTCAAGATAATTATCCTCTGTTTTATTAATTTAGGTCACTTTTCAGTACTGTAATCATGTCATTAGGATCGCAGTTCCTGGCTCCAAAAGAAGTAACCATCTGACTATAAACTTTTGGTTTCCAAGTGTATGTTGTCTGAGTCCCTTTGATGGAGACAACCAGAGTTCCGTGAGTCTGAGCCTACCACTGAAACCAATGGCAATAGACTTAAGTCTCCTTGTCCATGATGGGTCCAAAGAAGACTCATTTTCTTCTCAGCACTGCAGTTTCTAACAGATGTTCAGGCAGCTGAGATCTACCTAATGAACTGAACTGGAGAGCTGTGTTGTGAAAAAAATGTGGACAGTCTGTGTCACCCACTGAGATACCAGCAGCATTTCAGTTGGTACTTCCAGGGGCTTCTGTGTTTATGGTATTTTCTTTTGTATCCTAAAAAAAAAAAAAACAACATTGTAGGGGAGAGAGAAAAAGTTTCTGTCCTTGGCCCACAGGTTGAAAGGAATTCAAATAATAAATCATGGAATTCATTCTTCTACAGGTCTTCATAAGACCACCACAATATGTCCCATGATCAAACTGCTTCTTAGCTTAGATTTTGTACCTTACTGATCAATATCCTAGAGGATGAGAGCTCAAAACCTTTGGTTTCAGCCTATTATAGCTAGAACAGGGTTAAAGTATGGGAATTCCAGTTGTTTTCTTGTCATAACTTTTTGCAATATGTTATGTTTTATTTTCACTATTGCTGGAGCCAGGAACGTTACATCTGTCATGAGTAACTTCTGTAAAAAATATGATAGTGGAGACCAAAGAATAACAAGAATGCTTTTACACTGAGAGGCCTCTCCCTATAATAACAGCATTCATTAATAATCGTAATAGCAAGTGGCAGCAAGACTTAAGTGTCCTTAAACTACCTTTATGCCTCTCTACAGTTATATTGTCCCATTCTGCAGATAAAGTTGGGATCTCCCTGACCTACAAGGATGTGCAGGCTAGAACTCCCATGGACCCTAAAAAGATGATTATTTTATTTATTATTTTTTAGGAATTAGATTGTAAAAATAACATGATGCTTCAAAACCCTTTATAGGTTATTTTTTAGCTCTCCATTTGCTGTGTTTCATTAGGTTAAATCAGTGGCAGCTTTAATTGCACTTACAAGGAATGTTGCTAAAATGGGCAGAAAGTTCTAAACTCAATGTTTTCTTCGTTATTTTGCAATTCTGGGACCCTGCCAACATCGTAGCAAGATTTGGCATGCATTTACCTGGAAAGAATGAGGGACTTAATATTTCGTTTCAGCTTTGCAAGGTTTTCTCCTCACTACCTAGACCCAAAAAAAGAGCAAGCAGAGGAATTAGAAGCATAGTTACAGGGCAAGGCCAGTCTCTCTGACATTGGTAGGGATCAACACAGTCAACAAGCTTCTGGGAGCTCTCCTTGAGAGCAACTCCATCACCAGTGACTGCATCTTTGTGGGTAGCTGCCCCTCTACTCTCTGTGAATTTGGGTGTACAAGTGATATTTTTATCTGTTCTTCCACCTAAGGTCAATTTGCTACATGAGAAGTTTGTCATGCTTGGACTTGGACATGTGAACAGTAAAGGCCAAGCTAATAACCTTACCTGCAGTACCTTAAAGCCAGGTCTGTGTTTAACTCCTGTTTTAGACCTTTAATACAGAAAACAATCCTCATACAGCTTTTACTTAATGCTTGGAGTTAGTTGCTTGGCAGGCAACTAACAGAATTTTAGTAAATATATACATTAAATATTTTAATGTAAAATAACAACCTCAAAAAGGGATGGAAATAGAGATTGCCACCACCTACACTTCACAAGAGCCACTGCCCCACAGGTACCTTTGCAAGTCACGCTTCTGCTTTTGCTCTGTGAGTGGGGCTGCTCCAACAAGATTTGACTACACCCACATAAAGCAAATGCTTCCCTTCCACTGGGTTAAAACAACGGGTCTGTAGGGTTGGGTCCCGTCCAGAAAATCATGACATTGAAGCTGGGTTTGTCATCAGTGGAGATGGTACTTACACAGTGGAGATGGTGCATGGAATCAGGGTGGCTCCTGCCTGCTGTAAGGCTCGAGACCCTAACATCCTGCCTGGGGGTGAGGAAAGAGATACCCGCTGCAGTGACAACGGGTGGATGCCTCCTCCATAGGGATGTTTTAGCTGATGAATAAAAATGTTTTCATAGTTAGATTCCTGGAGCTGTACTTCCCCTGTTTGCAATGTCTAGCTTTCTCCATACAGCTTGCAAAGACTTGCTAACTCCTATCTCAAGCTACAGTAATCTACCTGGCCTACAGTTATAGTATAGCTATATCAAAGCCCTTTTGTGGATCCAGTCTTCCCTCTGCAGCTGCCCCACTGAGGTGATTAAGCTATTTGGGAAATTAAGTATTATTCGCTGCGTGTAAGGTTGTCAGACACCAGTCTCAAAGAAGCGATGTCTTGGTATATTTTGGTTTAATATTCTTATGTCAGTGACACTGGTAAGAAATGTAAAAAAGCAAAATCTCTGTGAGGTATGTAAAACAAGCATGGACAAGGCAATAGGAGTGTGACAGTAGGAACTGGCAGTGTATCAGCACAGGGGCTAGCACGGCTGGCACCAGGGCTGGCAGAAAACATCCTTACAGAACTGAAGGGAATTCCTGATCTGAAGAGTTAAATTTTGCTCTTTGCCTCAATGATATAAATCTGTAGCATTTTGACTGAATCCCATAAAAGTAAATCAGTGTAAGTGAGGCCAGACTGTGGCCTAGCAATCCTGCAGACCAACACAGAGAAAAAGAGACTGTGATACCAGTTAGCAGCAGTTCCCGCCACACTCATTGCAGAATAGCATAGAGTCAGCCAGGGACCAGCTGGGAGGGAGCCAGATGGGCAATGAAAGGGGCACAGCGAGCTCCTCAAAAAATAGTTTTTTAATTGTAGGAAATTTTGCAAGACATCCCTGACATAAAGTTAAATTATTTTCATTTCTGCTCAAACAGCAAAAATGTAAATGCTGCCGTTTGCACAGAGAGGTTTTTTTAAGTTGTTGCAAGGCTGCACTTAAAAGGGGGCTGGTATTAATCATCTCTAAGTAAGGCAAGTTTAAAGGGGCATATAAACCAATTATTTGTAGCAGCTGATGGGCAGTGGTCTATTTTGCTGGCTGGTGCTTTTTCAGAGTGGGTATCAAATGGGTCCACGTGGCATGAACAGAACATAGCTCCAGATGGGAGAGCAGTTCCCATCTTTTGCAGAGTAAATCTGCTGTTTGAGACTATATTAGATGACTGAAATTTTATACATATGACTTTGTTGGAGCTGGGATCTTTTCCTTTGAAAATGTGCTACAATAATAATTGCATTTACCAGTTGCCAGTCCTCACAAAGCATTTTTTTTTTTGTTCGGATTGTGAAATTAATTGTCTCTAGCTAATATAATTAAAAACAAACACTTCTGATTTCAGCAGAGAGAAAGGGGAAGGGAACCAAAAAAAAGCAAGCTGCAGCCCTGATTTTCTATTGACAACAGGAAAGCTCTGCCATCCCTGAACTGTTTAATTATTGAAATGAACTGTAACAGTACACTGGATTGTTGCCGAGGTCACGGAGTAGTACTGGATGTCAAGAGGAAAGCTGCAGCTCTGAGAGCCCTCCAACGCCCCAGGCTCCATCCAAAAACCCACACACTTTTTCTCAAGCATTCAGCCTCTGATAGGTAGCTTGATAGCATGGGCGATTTGGTAGTATTACAGAGGTCCAACGGTGCTTGCTTGTTTTAAGACAAGCCAAACTATGCTCTAGTGACCACCGTGACGCTGTGATTCCCATGCCCTATCGCATTCCTCTTTCTCAGATCCCAGGCATTTTTTTTTTCCCCTACGTGCAGTCCAGGATGTAGACAAATGAATTCCAAGTGACCTATGTGGGGGTGGACTCTTTGGAAACAAACAAAAATAAGATATCTCCTGTCCTCACTTTTTCATTTACTTGTTCCCTGGATGCGGTTTATTCGTGGCAATGAAATACACATTGTGTCTCTGGAGCTAGATCCAGCAGCAACATCTTTACTACCCCCTAACATTTGCTAGTTTAGGTTGTAGGGGTTTTTTTTCTTTCCTTCTTTATTTTCCTTCCTTTTTTTTTTTTTCTTTTCTTTATTTCCTACTTCAGCCTTTACAAAAAAGGTCTTGTTTAATATTATCTGCTTTTTTGGAAGTCAGTCTGCCCCTTAAAGCCTATCATATCAAGGTTTGTTATTGATTTAAATGATGGGTTTTTTCCTAGAAAAGGTTTAGGAAACTTGAATTAAAAAAAAAATAATAAAAAAAATGCTTGTACATATCTGCACTGGAAGGAGGACCTGTTGTGTAAATATCTCTGTGTTTGCAAGGAAAGGGAAAATCTTCTTTTGAAACTTTCAATGTGAAGAAAATCCTGTAGATACAAAACCTGCTAAAAAGAGACTAAACTGCAGTTGGGGAGCAGACAATAAACACTTCAGATTGCTTTATAGCACACTGTTAGAGGCAACTATCTTGCTTAAGTAGGCATGACGTTTTTCATGGTATATATTTAAGTTCTTTTTATGGTTCGGATCAACAGCAGCAAACCATTGCTCTTGAAGGGAGGAAGGAAATAATTTCTGCCAGACCAATGATAGGTAGCAAAAAAGTAATTTAAAAATGACCTGAGAAACCCACTGCATGGTGAGGCATAATCGGCCTCCAGCCTACCGTGATGCTCATGTTGTGAACTGCATACACAGCCCATGAAAGAGAAAAGCAAGAAAGGACCCTTCGAACCAGTTCTGGCCCTGCAGGCACTGGTGTAGCTGGACTGGTTTCTGGAACTTCTACTGGGGCACCTATGGAAGTGCAGACCTGAGATCTGGCAAGAGCAGCACCTCGTGCAGATGGTGCTGGGAAGATGTTTCTGCTGTCAGACATCTGCAACTTTCCCACTGCCGCGTGCTCGAAGCGTTAACGAGCCAACTGGCAGCAGCTCCTTGTTACTGCTAAGTGTACAAGCCTGCCTTCCTCACTGAAGGCGCTGCCTGATTTTAGGGACATACATCAGACTATTTGGGGCCACTACAGTCTCTTCATAGACTTCAGCCATTCTTTGGAGCAGCTCTCGAGGACAGCAAGCTATGTGGTGACATCTCCTCCAAGGCTGCCAACTCCTGTGAGCTTGGAACAATGGAACAAAGAATAACGGGAAAAGAACAGTCCACAATAATGCATCCAGCATTGTCCTGGATTCTGTTTGGCTTCATTAAAATTAGTGGCGTCCTTCAGTCCTGGGTGCACCAGATCTCTCCTGCTTCTGTACAAAACAGAACCCAGAGCCACAAAACCCTGTCCAGCAAACAGCTCTCAGCGCTTCTGCTCTGCCCCTCACTGACATGATCAACTTCACAGCTCCAGGGCCCAAGCTCTGCACAGGAAAATCATGCTGCAGCTGCCCTGCCCCTTGTCCCCTTCCCATTCCTTTTGTCCCAGGGTATTTGGTCTTTGGTCAAGAGGGGGGACCCATGCCTGCAAGTTTGCTGCTAGCAGGACTTACAGCTTGTAGATATTTAGCCATCCAAAGGAAATTAGATCAACCTGATTTTTATTATTCCCCATAGTGTAGCAACTTGTCCTGTTTCTCAGTTTACTTTTACCTCCTTGGAAACGTTCACCGTTTACACCAGATGCTCCCACCACTGACTGGGCCCTCATGGGCACAGGGGGAAAAAAACCTTCCCTGGAATATGCACAGTTCCTGCAGAGACATGAGGAGCTAATCTCTTTGTAAATTATGTGCATTGAAGTAAGTAATTTAACAGCTTATTCCCCCAGGTAGCCAGTGACCATTGTGTGTCCCTGTTATTTAATTTGGCAGTTAAATTTTCAAAGGCTGTTAGTTATTTTAGATTAACTTTTGTATCTTAAAAATAGTAAACAATTTCATTCTGGTTAATTTTTTTTAATTGTTAGTTTTTCCACCTGTTTCCAGGGGTCATCTCATCCACTAAATTTGTTCATCCTTTTCAGTGCATCGCTTTGTGAGTCAGAGTTGGAGGGAGAGGGGAAGTGGAGGACGAAGGGTTGTTAAGAAATTGGGAAACTTTATCTAACTAGGTAAGATTAAGTATTTGTGACATAGTTTACAATTATAATAAAATAAATCTAGAAAGTATTTAATGTATGAGAGCATGTACATTAGAATAAATATTCCTATAACAGATAGACATATTCTGAACACTAGAATGTTTGTAATTTGTCAGTTTTTCTTTTAATTAAAACTGTGAGTATAGTTCATGCTCTGTTTGATTCAATGTCAACATTTTGGGTGGGAGCTAAAACTGATTTGCTCTTAAATCTGTTGCATTTCGCAGGACAACTGATGAAGTGTGCCTTAAGATTAAGCTCTTGAACCCATGAGGTTTGCTTGTTTCAAGATTAGTAGATCAACAGATATTAGAGTAATAGCCCTAATAAGACCCAGGACTTCTAACACTTCTGTAAATGCCCTTTACCAAAACTGCATCAATTTTTCCTCCTAGACAACCTGTTTTAATTCACTGCATCATTACAGAGTTGGTCCACTGTAAAATGGATTAAAATTATGCTAGTTAGAAGTTTCATTCTCAATATTTTTCTCAATGTAACCCATGAAATATTTAAACGGTTTAAACTACTTTTTTTTTTTTTTTTCTTTTTTTAACAGCACGAATATCTGCCTGGACTTTCTGTAAATATTTCTTCTTTTTAATAGTTTTTATTTGCAACCTTCCTTTGGGAGAATATGTACACTTGCACGAGCTAAGGGTATGTCTCCCAGCATAATACTAGGCATTAACCTGCTCCAGCAACACCTTTGCCAGGGCATGTGCTACTGGTTTTGACCCTCCCGCAATTATATTAGTCACCCAAAATGTAAGAAGAGTGCTAATTCAAGTCAGCATCTACCAAAAAGCATCTGCAGGGTTATGGCTCATACACCACAGGACTCTCAGATGGTCTGTTCTTATCCTTTCTCACCATCTTGCTCTGCAGTGGGCAGGTACATGATACCTATGCATGTTACAGACCTGGTCTCAAAATCTACCCAATCAACACAAAATACAAGTGGATTTCAAGGGTGGGTAGGGGGGGGGTGTGCGGGGCGTTGAGGGGAGCACATAAAAGATCATTTGTTAGGGGAGTGATTATCACTGATTTCTGAGAATCTCTCCAATTCAGTTTTTTGCCTGGTGACATTCAGCAGAAACCACTGTAGAAGTGTGCTGGATGAGTTAGAAGCACCAGCCCTCATGCCTAACTCAAGAATCTCATTCCACCCCAGTAACTTATGAAAAAGGAGGACAGGGAAAAATTAATTTCAGCAGTCCCAAGTGCCAAGTACATTTGCTGCAATGTCTGAGGAGGAGGAGGATGTGCCATGCAGGCAGCTGCAGTTCTAGGACCAGCTTGGACACTCTCAGGTGCTGAAGCAAAGGCCAATGTGTTCCTTGTTTGTAAATGTGAATGAATTGACAATTTTTTTGTTGCAAAGAGAATGTTCACATAATATGATGTCTAACAGATATTACAGAGTGCATGCCCATGCTTTCATGTCAGGCCCATCTCGCACACCCTCACCACTATGAAGCTTCATTAAGCCATACAGGGAGTGAAAATAACCATTACATTTCTTAAAAATGCTAATATCTTACCATATTTAGCTCCAAGCCTTAGTTCCTTCTACCTTGCCTATTTTAATAAATGCTCATGACACTCAATAAAATTAAAACATCAATGAACAAAACAGATCTGTATGAAATTTTCCCCAGGGATTAGAAATGGAGAGGAAGCACATGTGGTACAGAAGAATCATGCTCCTAAGTATGCTCAAATTCCCTGCAGATAGGGGAGGACAGTGATAATCTAATTTACCTGAAATGCTTCTTCGATCAAAGCCTGGGGGATGCAGAGGAAAAGACTGAAAAGTGAGAAAGTCCACTCAGAAAAGATGGTAACTTTCAAATGTATATTGTAATCACCATGGTAGTGAGAAAGAGCTCATACTTGATTCCCTGGGAATTACCTCAAGACAAACATGGTGAGAATTACTTTGGAGAGTACGTGAGGAAAAGCACACCATGAGAAAGAAGAGCAGATGCATGTTTAGAGTTTGGTATTCCTCGTGTCTCTAACTTCACATGCCCTTTACACAGTCTTCTACTACTTTTTATACACTGATAATCTATAGAACCTAATTACAAAAAGTTAAAAAAAAAATCCTTCTGTAAAACTCATAATGCTTGATATCTGAGTCACAAGCACAGCTAATGTAATCTAACACATATTGTGGGAACCTACTGCACACAGATATTACCAATTAGCACATGATTTTAACAATCAACATTCATGCAATTAATAGAACACTTCATATTCCTTCTAATTTTGAGCTCTGCATGAGCATATGTTATCATGACGAAATGTGGGTTCATTTATTTATACTGGAAGCAAGTCTCCACATAGAAAACTAAGATGCTGAAGGTTGGACTGAAAGTGAAAAAGGCTCAGTTTTACATTGAGAGAAGAATATTTTCAGTCTGATTTCTAGAAGTTGAGCTGCTCCTTTACCTTTTTGTTGATCCTTACCGTTAGTGAACTCCTGGAAAGGAAACTGTCTTGATTACAGCTGGTGAACGCAACCATCAATTAATCAACAAGTGAGGAAACACTTCTCTCAAGAATTGAAAACTATAACATAATTAAGACTCCTGAAAAAGAAAAAAATATAGTGTCTTGCTTAGGTGGTTTTTTACATTCAGAGTAACAGTAGCTGAGCAGTGCCTTTCCTTACATGCTCATTATTATACTTTACTGTGGAAAGAATTATTATTATACTTACAGGACAGATTAAAAGCTAAGGTATAGAGAGATTAAGCCTAGATCCCCACAGTATTTATTTAGCCACCCATTTATATTGAATTCCATAGTATTTGGGCATTTAATACCTTTAGGATCCAGTCCTGTCTATTTTTCTTGTGGCAGAGGAAGCAGGGAGCCAAACACCTATTTCCCAGAGGCCGAGTAGCTGCCAGCCTGTCTCACTTGCCTTTCTCCTTGCTTGTCAGTGGCAACTTATTTTAATTATGTAAGTCATATATGTGTTACTAGCTTATTAAGGAGATGAGATGTTTACTAAGAAGATGTTTTTTATAAGTAGACTGTAAGGAATCTTACTGCACTGCTGCAGTAGCTGAAGCTGCTATATTTCTCATCTACTGCCAAGAAGAATAACATCAAAACAAAGGGGTTCTGCAAGACTTTGTTACAGAACACAGACTCACAGAACAGTTTGGGTTGGAAAGAACCATAAGATCATCTAGTTCCAGTCCCCCTGCTGTGGGCAGGAGCATCTCCCACTAGACCAGGTTGCTCAAGACCGCATCCAACCTGGCCTTGAACACTGACAGGGATGAGGCATTCACAACTTCCTTGGGAAGCCTATTCCAGTGCCTTGCCCCTCCCACAGTAAAGAACTTCTTCCTTATACCTAACCTAAACTTCCCCTGTTTAAGTTTAACCTGTTACCCCTTGTCCAGTCACTACAGTCCCTAATGAAGGCTCCTTCTCCATCATCCTTATAGGCCCCCTTCAGATACTGGAAGGCTGCTATGAGGTGTCCATGCAGCCTTCTCTTCTCCAGGCTGAACAGCACTAATTTTCTTCAGCTGCCTTGTTACAGAAATATCCCACATGTATTCCCTACATCTGAAGACATTCTAGCAGGCCTTTATAGCTAAGCACCCTTCAGCAGCTCCTGCTGAGAGTTTGAGTAGAAAGGTACCATGCCAGCACTCAACTATGCTGACCTTACCTTTGGTTTAGGCAGCTACCTAGTCTAATCCTACTCTCAGTATATTTTGCAGAGTGCAACAAGAATCACAGTTGCCACGGAGCCCTCTTCCACTTGCAGAGTGGCAACAGAAGATGGAACATCTGATGGCAGGAGCAATGACTTTCTTTCGAGCTGCACAGTGGTTGCCTTCTCCTTGCCTTTCCAGTGGGTTAGCAGCAGCATCTAGTTCCCTTGGGCTTTTGCTTCAGGTACTGCTCTAAGCCAGTGCACAGAGAGGCTGTTGATGCAGGGAATTCTGTCCAGAAGCAGGGACCAAAGCATCTGCAAAAGTTGCAGATGAAGGCTCTAAATCATATTGTTTTTAACTCTTTCAGGACAAGCTCCTCAGAGAATTTGGCTTACCACACATCTGACATGTATTTATGTGTTGCAGAACAGGAGTAAAGTAGTGATACTCTGGGTATAACTATTTTGAAAAAATGTCAGAGGAGTATTTATGTCCCCCATTGCTGCCTCCCCCTCAAGGGAGTGTTCATAGAAGCATTATGTTTTGGGCTGCTGCTGTTTCAAATAAGAATAGATGATAGTAATCTATAGGTGGCTAAAGAAAAGAGATTTCACCTGTGACTGCATGCTTCCTACTTATCTCAGGAGCTCTTCAACCAAATCCTGATAAACAGAATAGTAACTGTTCTCCAAAAGTCAGAGTCGGACTGTGTGATTTGAACACTTCCGAATAAGTATGCAGTTAAGTCAGTCCAGATTTCCATAATGACCCAGGGAGATGTACATCTATAGACAAATATGAGGAAAAAATAAAGGTCTCAAATTCAGTTTTGCCAGATGAGGTAACTTCATCTGAGGTAACTTCATCCAAGCTAATAGGGCAGCACTAGTATCACTGATGGGGAGGTAAACTAAGTGTAATGACTTTTTACACTGAAGAAATACATTAATAACAGCCTTCCTTAAAAAAAAAAAAAAAAAGAAAAAGAAAAAAAGACACTTTCTTCTGCTGATATCAATAATAAAAATGTCTTTTTCATAACCATTATTTACTGAAGGCTTTACTGCACAAAGAGTCCAGAAGGAACAGAAAATCATATAATTGCGCAGGTTGGGGAATTCTCTAAAAATACATAACCATGGCACCCTTGTCATTACCAATCAAGTAATCTTGATAAAAAGTAATTAGCCTTTGAGAAAAACATAAATCTAATTAAAAATGACAACTTCATCATCTCAACAAAGAACAGCACAGAACCAGTCAGTAGTTCTAACTATAGCACAACACAATGACCTGATCTGCCAAAATGGCCTTGCCTTCAAGCCCATTAAAGAAACCACAGTGAAACTTTGATAGACCTTTCCTTTGTTTTACAACTTAAGTCTACACCACCTACCATCAAATATTTCTGTTCACTTTCTGCATTTCATCATCTTTTGTGAAGACTTTGCCTATCTATCAGTAATTTTTGTAAATGAAATAACAGAAACTTGTAGTCTATAAAATATGAAGTATGAACATATGAATTGTTGAAAATATTTACAAGTTTCAAATAATATGGTTAACCTCATAACAAAGTTGCTTGTTCAGAATTCATAAATAACATACAGAAACAAACCAAACCCACTTGTCTCTATGTATATAGCAATTCAGGGTTCTGTCCTCCCAGACATGTTAATGACAAGGTTTTAAGTAATTTTAATGGAAACAAGAGTAAATATTTCTTCTTTCCTTGCCATCAAAAACTCCTTGAAGAGGACACATTTCCAGAAAATTATCACAATTGCAAACACTTTTGTTACTAAGTATATTTACTCAGGTTTTATGTACTAAAGAAAAAAAAAAACCCTCTATCTTTTCAAATCACAAGATTCTTCTAAATATTTCCTAACATAAATATGCATATGTATTATATATGGAATTACATATATTAGTTACAACCAGTAGTTTATAGTACTATATTCTTTAAAGCTGAGAACACAATTGCTTTAAGAATTAAAGGAAATTTAGCATTTGCTTAAAGAATTACAGGTTTGTGCGCACAACTCACTCTCTGTGAAGCTTTGATGCAACTTCTGAACTCGCATTCGCAGGCTTTGATTTAAAAAGGACAAATCAGCACTGTCATGGCCCAAGCGCAAACATTGGTGTCTTCAACAGATTCAACTGAGTGATGCTGACACGTGATCAAGCTAATATAGCTTCTTCACACACACAGAGGAAATGCAAGTTTGATCCTCAGAATAGGGACTGGCTGGAATAGGAAAAAAGGTAGAAAATATTGATTCAGTTTTGCCTAGACCATGCTAATCTTTGACTATAGTTTTGGTGCCCTTTGCTAGGAAAGAACGGAATAGTGATTTAGAGAAGTCCTTGGACTGCTGGAACAGAATGCTTAGGAAGCAAAGTATGGAATAAAACTATTACAACACAGTGCAAGAAGTGAAAACCTAAGCTCCTTTGACTTACAGTATATATGAATACCTCAGTTGGTAAAATAGTTACAGACCAAACAAAAAAGACCTTGTAACCTTGTACATGGAGAAAATATGTATCTGCTTTTGCTGCACTACTTCCACTCTTAGGAAAGCTTGAAGCAGAAATAAAATATTGGCTAGCATTTTGAACAAATGTTGGATGAAAAGTAATTCTGAGCAACCATGAACTAGATAAAGATCTCAGTCCTGCTCTGTGATACATGGTAAGACACAGTTCACAAAGGCCAGCTCTGGTTTATGAAAATAAGCCTCCCTAAGCTTTCTCTGCAGTCAGTGGAGAGAGGGTTCATCCATCCCTAGCTTTGCATATAGGCATAATTCCATTTGAATCTGTGGAAGCAGACCAACATATATAGGCAGAATATCTTAGGTTATGGTCCCAGATCTACAGACCTGCAGCTCTTAATAACTCTTCATATGTCATATGCCAAATGTAATAACAATGGACAACGTTTCTGAGCTTTGATTTCCAAGCTCTTAATTTTTAGTGTCAAATAGTTCTCCAGCTGAATCCCATATAGTGAGTTTGGTGCAGTTTTGGTGATTCTAGCATGCTTTTCCAATTCTTTAAAGTTTTGCTCAAATGTATTTGTAAAATTTTGTGTTCATTTTAAAAGAAACTTTCTCTTTAGAGGTTTCTAAGAGTCTTCAAGGAAACAGTCTGTTTCCGTAAGCCTATGAGACAAGCAGGTGTTTTGGTCTCAGACTCTTACTTTTGGTGTCACAAGACATTAGGGAAGATAAGAGAAGTGTTGCTTTTCTCTCCTTTTTTTGCCTTCCCCAAGCAGAAGGTAAATTTTTATAGGGATGAAGTAGTAATCGACAATACCTGCAGAGAGAAAGTGTCTATTTGATCTTTTGACATGCTATTTCCTTATGTAGACAAGGTTGAGATGAAAGTTAGATCTTTGTCTAGTAAGGAAAGAAGAGTAAATTCTCCACTTGCTTGTACCTCTCATCAGACCTGCAGACTCTTAAACTTTAACCTGGACAAAGAAATGGGAAAAAATACATTGTAAGGGACAATACTGCATCGGCAGTGGAGTGGATTCAGTGACCTAATAGTTCATTTTCCACCTCTGATTTCTTTGATACAGTTTATAAAAAGGAAACAAAAATGATGGGCCACTCCAAACAAATTGTTACCATAAACTGATAGCGAACAGCAAAATTGGCAAATGCCCTATTAAGACTTGCATGGCTCATGGAGCCAGGGAGAACACTAAAAATGTACCTTTCTGAAGGTCCTGAGCCATATTTATTTCCCATATTTATTTAAAAGAAAATCAAAATACTTTTAAGCAAGTTGGCTGGTTCCAAATTTAGGAACAATCAAACAAAGAGGAATCTGCTAATTCCAGATGGAGTGTATATAGTCCCTTGGCACTTATTACTTACCAAATGTTTCAGAAAGCAAACACATGACCTAAAAGCGTTTGTGAGTGTGGGGTCCTCAAAAAGCTTTTAACAAGTCATGTATTTCTAACTGTATTTATTTTACTCACATACAAAACCCCACTTCATTTTCCTTTCATTTTTTTAAACAGACAATGCTCCCTTTAAAGACTATTTAGGCAGAATTCAGTTATCCCATAAGGCCAGAGACTCTAAAGGTGTCTCCTTTGAAAGGCTTCAGCTGTGGAGCATCTGCTCCCTGTGTAAGGGTCGCCTTCCCCAGCCCTGTGGCTGCTGCAGGTGTTTTGTTAATGTGGGACCCCCCTGCCCAGTGGTGCAGGAAACAGGCACCCAGAGGAGGTTTCTCATCTCAAAGATGCAGCACACCTTTCTAGTTTTGCTGTTTGGTGGTGTTGGTTTTTTTTTTAAATCTGATCCTTTGTACAGACCCAAGTTGTCCATCAGCATCCTGCACACAGATGCCAAGCCACCCTCAAATCACTCCTCCAAGCAGATTAATATAGCATTTCCTGTATGCATTCTGTATTGATTACTGGGACATTTTGTATTCCATAGGAATACAAATTTAATTCCATAGGAAATGGAGTCTGATTAATACACCTAGCAATTTTTTATCGGCTATTATGTAATTGTTTCCTCCCCAAACTATACACTTTAAGAGAAGAGTAAGAAGAAAAATCTTGATTTTGAGGCAGTTTTATCACAGTCACTTACTGCTTAGCAGCTTCCCATCCCCACCAGCATAACATCTTAGAGAACTGGCAGTGTCGTTAGCTCCTGTGCCTTCTCCAAGCTGCTGTATGACCTGTATGGCCACGAGTGCTGCTTTGAGAGATCTTCACTAAACCCTTTCAATCTGAGAAGGTGGAAAGGTTTCACTTCTATTTCACTTCTATTCCACTGTAAAAACAGAAATATCTCAGTGGCAGTTTTCATAACACAGACCACAAGATCTTCAAGATTTCTGCTGTTGGTTCTCTTCTGCTGATATGACAAACCCAGACCTCCAAAAGGGGCAGAATAAAACAAACAAGGCTACAGAAGAAGTTTAAACCATCAGGCTTAATTATCAATTGACATGTTTTTTCTACTATTACTTTCAACATCCTTATAACATGTCTTTTCCTAAAAAAGAAAACCCCTATCACTGTTCTCAACGGAACAAAAAAACCCCAAAAATCCTATGGACAGTGAATTGTGACTAAAAGAGACCAAACCCAGAAAGAATGTTTCATGATAGTACAAACAGGTAAGTATAATTTATTCTTGAGTTTTAGATAAGTGATTTCTCTTCTCTCCAAGCTTTTTAAACAATCTTTTTCCCCCCTCTAACTCTGTTCTGTATTCTAAAAATCTCTTATTTGATTAAGCTGTAATCCTTACCTTTTCCTTTGGACTTCTATGGATGTCAATTTTTCATCATCACAGACTCAGACCAGAAAGAAACTGAGGGAAAATGTTACTTCAGTTTTAAATAAATTTCAGAGAAAAATTTAGCTGCCAACAAAGATGTACACATACTCTCGTTGTTCAGTAACTCTTCTTTAACTGTGTGCAGTGTGATAGTCCCTGAAGTTACTGCCTGCATTTCTCTGCAAATCCTTAAGCTGCACCAGCGAATTCGACTGAAAGCACTATTTTACATTTTTAACTGAAATGCCTTTTGTTTTTATTTTAATGAATCTCCTAACTCTAATTTTAATTAAAGTCATGTTTTTTTAATTAATTACTGACAAATGCAAATAAGGCAAGCTACACAAACATGTATTCACCGTTCATTCATAGATAAGTGCTGTTTTTTTCTTTTATCCTTAAGTGTCAGGATTTTAAAATCTTAAAGTCTTGAGGATTACAACCCAAAATTTATTTTTACTTGGGGCTTTATGAGAATATTTTACTAGTGTATGATAAGAAACTCAGTTGCTTAAAGAAATGAAAAGCAAACTGCAGGTTCTTCAACTTTACCCAAGTTATTCTTGCTAAACAATAAAACTCAGCAGAATTAGGCCTCTGCATATGTTATTAAAAAGAGAAACACAAGGATTTCTCCATCACAGTTATGTTTAACCACCCTAAATACTGACAAATACAGATACAGGCCCATTAAACGCTCTTTGGTTATTTAAGTTTAGCTACAGTAGAAATCTTAAAAGTGAAAAATAAGAGTCAAGCAAGAAACTCCAAAGCTCTGAAACCCAGGAAACCCAAAGTTAAGAGATGTAATGTCTCCTGGTACTTTCAAGTAGGGACCACTGCCAATGCCTAAGTACAACGCACACTTGAATTACCTTTTTTTACTGTATAAGCACTACTATTGTCAGGAGAAAATATTTCAAAATCTCATGAAATATTACTCTGAAGCGTTGCTCAGAAATGTCTTAGCTTTTCTGATGACTTTTTCAACTTAAAGCATTGTAAAAGCAGCCTATCCCTAATACGTGGGATTAATTAAATTGTTAAAGCAGGGAGCCAGGAATATTTCTTTCTGTTCTCTTCCTAGGGCTGACATGGATGAATTTGGCTATGTCCACATATCTAATTCAGTTCACTCTCACAGTCCCAGAATGACTTGAATCCACACACAGAGGTCTCAAGCTTACTTAAAGCCTAAGCCCAGTGCTTGAGCTCTGGCCCTCCTGGATCTCTGCCCAGAGCAGAGACATAAAGCAAAACTTTGGACACGAAGTAAAGCCAGCCCTGGAGTGCTCACCAAGGATGTCCCCTGGATACTGCATTTTCCCTTCAAGTCAGCTGTTTTTCCTACGTTGCAAAGGAGTTTTTTACATGCATCAAAACTACACACCTATAGAAAACATATTCTGCAAGTGTTGTAAGTCTTCAGGTTCCCACTTCTTTTCATAGTTATTTTTAGATTATGTTTTGGGTTTTATGTATATATATACCTACTTCTTCCATCCCAAAAATATCAGAAAGATTCCTCCACTATTTACCATGAGCTGGACAGAGCGGGTCAAAGGGCTGACACTAAAGTATCTCTTCATCCATAAAGGTGTTTCCTGGCCCATAAGACTCAAGATGTGAATGTACAAATCTGTGGTGTTCCTTTGCCCACCAAGAAGAGAAATAAATAATGTTGAAAGGAAATTTATATCTTAGAGATCTGCCTATGCAGATAACTTTTGGGCTAGTGGGAGTTTTTCCAGCTCTGTGTTCCTCTGTTTCCGCAGATGAAAGTTGGGAATAAGTCACCCTTAACAATCTGAACCAAAAATTTAATTACATTTAGCTTATCTAATTGATGTATTTTGAGAAGGTTGGTTAAAAAAGCTATTTGTTGTGTTGAAAGATATTTGTGCTCCCATCCTTGGGAAAATTCTTCACGTTCCCTGTCCTGCTGCACTTAGAAATGATCCTATCTTGATTGCGTTCCAGTTACTCAGTGTCAAAAATAATCAAGAATAGGAAAGATAAAGCACAAGAGTGTTCTGTGGAAGGCTGCAATTCTAATGACTCCTCCTTCCTCTGCTTGTCCAGCCTAAACATATGCAATCCTTCGAAAAAAAATTAAAAAAAACCCCAAAAAATAGCAAACCAACGTCCATTTGTCTCCTGAGCAGTTCCTGCAGTGCAACAGTTTGCAGACAGCTGTGTAGGGTTGATAATCAGAATTTCATAGCCTGAGAAAGCCCTTAATACATCCCACATCCCACAGCCAACTCCTTAAAAAAACGAGGAAACAAAGATATTCCCTTCTTTGCTTTTTTTCAGTTTTCTTTCTGCCCATGCGTTGGTGAGAGGCACAGAGGATACCTGCACGCTGTGCTCTCTTGCACAGGGAGCCTGGGCTCCCACCCAGACAGCCCCCATCAAAACAAGCTTCAGCAAGAAGGGTTTTTCTTTCCTTAAGAAATATTGCAAACAGAAGATTCCCATGTTTGAAAGGTCAGAGGAAAAAATATAATGTACTCATGAAGAGACAACCTCATTAATCCTGTTGGGTTTGGCCCAGTCAATAGAAGAAACATAAATGCTGTCAACACTGCGGAAGATAAAGGATAAAAAGTGGGAATGAAATGTCTTACTGCAAGGACTCTTCTTATGGTTTCAGGACGTGTTTGACCTGAGCTGAGAAAATGTTCCCTAGGAGGAATACATGCTGTGGGAAACTGTGTGGAAGATAAAGTTTGGTCAGTGACCTTCTCACTATCCGCTAATCACGCAGCACATACTGCTCCAAAGAGAAATAAAGAAAAAAGGATACTGTGCAGCAAGAGGCACTTTACCTTACCTACATTACATGAACTGAAGTGGAAAACACAAAGTTATCATATATCTCTATTTCATGCTTTTGGATACTGTAGTGAAATAATAATCTACTGTAACTCACTGGGAAAAAAATGTAACTTTTGGTTTAGGGCACTTTAATAGCACAAAATGCAATGCACCTTCAGTGAGCATAAAAACAAATGACTGGAAGTTGCTAAAAGGGGAACATGCCTTTTCATCTGTGCAACATTAGAAATGGAGAAAGATCATCACATTTCTCATCCAAAAGCAGGAATGACAGAGAGGAGGAAGATGCAATGCTACCTCTCCAGTGCAGACAGTTCCCAGGGATGATATATTGCAGAAAATCTCAGTTTAAATACTTCCACATTAATGCATCAGCAGCATTCAGATACTGTATCTGTACAGACAGAGTGAGTAAATATTAGCATATGTGGTTACTCCTGGGAAGATTAGGGAGTCATCAAATATGGATATCCCTAGAGCTTCACAAGCAGTGAGGGTATTAAAAACTCCCACCTTTAGATATTTCTGGGAAATATTTCTTTATTCCTTCTTTTTTTTAATTTTTAATTTCTCCCATAAAATACAGATTACTGTAATTACTTAAATTGTCTTGAAAAGGTAGTTATTTGAGGAGTGACATTACACGCACAGAAATGCCAAAGCTTTTTCAGTTTCTGTAGCACAAATCTCAGAAATACAGTGTGATCTTTCTGAAATGGCATTACTGGGGTAATGCTACAGCACAGGAAATGGGTAAATATTTTCCTTGTACTCATCAGTTACTGGCTGTTGACAAATAGACTACCTAGAGTGGTAACGCAGGGTAATGATGTCATTACTGCGGGATAAACAACATAGCTGCAGTTATGAAGTTCTTGCAAAACAGAAGGCTGGGGGTTTTTGTACCCCATATCATTCAAATATTCCACCAAACATCATAGAAATAATTGCAAAAATTAAGTGGTGAGCTAATTCAGACACAATACAGGCTAACCTGAACTGCTCAAATTAGAGGTAAACCTTTTTTTGAAGAGTATTTAGAAATAAAGTGAATGGACTGGACGGCATGAGATTTCTTTCTGTATCCTTCACTTGCTGGTTTCAAATCAGACATGAAACAGAATGGGTGTAATAAGCTATTCTCTTACTTTTCTTCCATCCATCTGGAAACAAGAACTACCAGAAGTCTGACAAGAAAGCCTGATCTCCAGCCAGACATCTAGAAATGTTAATAAGAGTTCCTTATTCAAAAAGCACCTTCAGAACTTCTTAACTAACAGGAAGAGAACCTCAGATGTCTCATCATCTACCATTTATTCCTGGAAAAAGACCAAGAAATGCCCTACAGAATTCTCCTGCTACCTATGCAACAAAACCTACATACATAAAAATACAGAGATATACCGTACGTATACACGATAATGCTTATGACTACAGATGATATTAGGAATAAAACCTTTTCAAAAGCCTTCAAGAGATGAAAAGTGGGGAAGAGCAACATAAGAAATTTTCTTTTGTGGGCTTTGCTCAAAATAAATTTATGGGAGGAAAGTATTCCTTTTGCTTAAGTGTCGGCTCAGAGCTTTCCAGGTGCAAAACAGAAATACCGCAGAGACTCCCTGATGATGTGGGAGCATCGCCACTGCTTCAGTGCAAACTGAAACAAAATGAGCTCAGGACCACACAGGATCTGAGAGCGGTTTGCATTTTTATGTCCAACCCTGCTTTGAGAGGTGGCACACTGCAATAGCAAAGTCACCTGCAGAATTTCCCCGCTCCATTTTGTGCAGTACAATTTAATGGCAATATCGACATTTTCTGTGATATACATCCTGTGATCAGTGCAATTACTGCATGTCATCACCACTGTAAATTTATCTAGCCTGAAACCATTTTAAACTTAAACTGCATACTTAAGAACTACTATCCACCTCCTCTTTGTAAATTAGCTATATGATTTATCTGTGGGAACCATTTCAAAAAGTATACATTCAGAAATGCATATACCACATGATGTCTTTTCCATATGGCATCTCATAATTATTTTGCTGTATGTGAACACGATGAAAACAGTTTCATCATTCTCTAAGGGTTAGGGTAAATTATTTCAATTAGACATATTTCAGAGCAAACATTACCTTAGGGTTTATTAATAATAGTACCTGAGAAGGAACAGCTGCCTTTTAAGCAGCGAGAGCTGTCAGCTTCTCACTGCCCCCCTGTAGCACCCCTTTTGTGACTCTAAAAAATGCCAGATTTTCTCATGCTTTACCTAAACAGAGAACTTGGCAGCAGAGACCTGGTTGTAATCCTCAGCAAGGGAGCTGGTGGGTGGATTTTTTTCTCTATAAACTCTTGTATAAACCACACCAGTCTCCTGGTATTTATTTTGTGTAATGTTGGAAATCACACACAGATCCAACAGGCCATGTAAAGGAGTTTTGTAACTTCCTGAAACCCTTTCAGGCAAAATCTTTTCTCCAACAGCAGTCCCAGGACACCAGGATATTATCCCCATTTTTAAGGGCAAGGCTCTTCAACCATTTGCAATAGTATAGCTTTGAAATGATGAATGCAAATCTAAATTAAATCAGCTAATTATTTAGAAACTGCTATTAGAATTATTAAAATTAGCTCCATCATCAAAGTATATGGACAGTTCTGAAAGCACAGAATTTACACACAGCTTCTCTTGCAGTTTTATGTGTTCTTTCCTCACCTAGCTGTTTTTACATATTAACACTGTTGTATGACGTGCACTGATTTTGAAGTACTGATGCTGTGGTGACACCCATCTGCACAAGGTAACCCATCTGCTTTGATGCACCACAGCATTCTACAAGCTCATCTGCATCTTTGCAAGAAATACTTGCATTTTTGCACACTAATGACTAAGAATCACCTAGATTCATACAAAACCCTAAAATGTTGAAGTGAAAGTCTGCTGAGAGCCAGTCTGTGAACAGGCATGGCAAATCTCTGCCTCTCCTCACCCTATGCAACTTTCAGAAGGGTAGGTGAATTGACCCTGAACGCACAGTCAGTAAATCTGGGTTGAAAAAAGGGACAGAGTTATGTCTGTTGGCTAATAAATAATGCAGGTACAATCACAGAGAGGGCTGGTGTGACTGGCTACTTGTTACAACCTGTGGGCTGGAAGAAAATTGTTGTGAAGCTGTAGCTCTTGGTCTGAGAGTGGGAAGTGAGAACATCAAACCCCTCTCTAATTTTGTTATTCTGACCTCATGTGTGGAGGAAGGCTGAATGCACTGAGTATGGAAAAATAAAGGCTTAAACTGAAATACATTTAATAGTATTTTACTATTATATATGTAGTAATAAAACTATCTATTAAAGAGTTTAAAAATGAGTATGCTGAGAAATCAGTTTTCACCTTGACTGCTAGTCTTTGAATCCAGCAAATCCTGTGTGCCTGTGTAGAGTAATCTTCTAATTCATTTAGCATGTCACTGCCATCTCAAACATGTATACACACACACAAACAGCACAAAGAGGATATACTCACATTTATAACTGTAGGTATAACTCACACATACAAACCCATATTTGCTTCAAAGCCAATACCAGGATATCTAAAATGCTTAGTTATCACATGGTTAAACATGACTGTTCCACTATATCATTATCATACTTTAATATTTTTATCTAAGCTACAAGAGGAAAAAAAAAAGAAAAGAAAAGAAGCAAACATTTCCAAATAGAAAAAGATTGATTGGTAAAGGCATTAAAGTTATAGAATATTTCCTTCTGTCTCAGGTCCTAGTATTTTTGCCTGTCTTGAGTTCAGGAAGCTCTATAATTTTGGTGAATAATTTTCAAATGCCTCTTGTATTGCGTCTTTGTGCAAGAACACTCACATTTAGCCTTGAAACTGTCACTAGAAAGACAAGAGGAACAATTTGCTTCTCTGTCTTCTACAGTATAATAGAGTGTGTGGATTTCTACAGAGCTGTTTGCCTGTGAATTCTCCCAAGAGGAACCTAACCTGGTCCCAGCACCACAAAGCCTCTCAGCACTGGGTGTCACATACTCAAAGATCCCAGGGCAGACTTTGTTTCCCACTTGCATGTCCTTCTGCAGTGTGTAGAAAAGCATAGGAAGTGAACGAATGAGAACCCTAAGTCTGACATCTCTTTCTGAAATGAATAAACAAGTTTTGTCTAATGATTAGACTTGAAACTACCATCTCATTTTGAGAAGGCTATAGTCTCAATCATTGAAACGTCTAATCTCTTTCTCCATGCCACCCAAGGAGGGAACTGACCTCTGACCTTTGTTTTCCTCTCTACTTAGAATCATAGAATCCTAGAATACTTAGGGTTAGAAAGGACCTTAAGATCATCTAGTTCCAACCCCCCTGCCATGAGCAGGGACACCTCCAACTAAACCATGCCACCCAAGGCTCTGTCCAGCACAGACTTGAACACCGCCAGCAATGGAGCATTCACAACTTCCCTGGGCAGCACATTCCAGTGCCTCACCATCCTTACAGTTAAGAATTTCTTCCTCATATCCAATCTAAACTTCCCCTTTTTAAGTTTGAACCCATTACCCCTTATCCTCTCACTACAGTCCCTAATGAAGAGTCCCTCCCCAGCATCCCTATAGGCCCCCTTCAGATATTGGAAGGCTGCTATGAGATCTTCACACATCCTTCTCTTCTCCAGGCTGCACATCCCCAACTTTCTCAGCTTACCTTCATATGGGAGGTGCTCCAGTCCCCTGATCATCCTCGTGGCCCTATTCTGGACTTCTTCCAAAAGTTCCATGTCCTTTTTATGTTGAGGACACCAGAACTGGACACAATACTCCAAGTGAGGTCTCATAAGAGCAGAGTAGAGGGGCAGGATCACCTCCCTTGACCTGCTGGTCACTCTCCTTTTGATGCAGCCCAGGATACAGTTGGCTTTCTGGGCTGCAAGCGCACACTGCCGGCTCATGTTCATTTTCTCATCAACCAAAACCCCCAAGTCCTTCTCCGCAGGGCTGCTCTCAATCTCTTCCTTGCCCAACCTGGAGCTGTGCCTGGGATTGCTCCCACCCAGGTGGAGGACCTTGCACTTGTCATGGTTAAAGTTCATCAGGTTGGCATCAGCCCACCTCACAAGCGTGTCAAGGTCCCTCTGGATGGCATTCCTTTCCTCCAGGGTATCAACCGAACCACACAGTTTGGTGTCATCGGCAAACTTGCTGAGGGTGCACTCAATCCCACTGTCCATGTCACTGACAAAGATGTTGAACAAGACCGGTCCAAACACCGATCCCTGAGGGATACCACTCGTTACTGGTCTCCAGCTGGATTTGAGCCATTGACCACAACTCTTTGTGTGTGGCCATCCAGCCAGCTCTTCATCCACTGAGTGGTCCATCTATCAAACTGATGTCTCTCCAATTTAGGGACAAGGATGTCATGCGGGACAGTGTTGCACAAGTACAAGTAGATGACATCAACTGCTCTACCCCTGTCCATCAGTTCCATAGCCCCATCACAGAAGGCCAGCAAATTGGTCAGGCAAGATTTCCCCTTAGTGAAGCTATGCTGACTGTCACCAACCACCTTGTTGTTTTTCATGTGCCTTAGCATGCCTTCCAGGAGAAACTGCTCCAAGATTTTGCCAGAAGTGAGACTGACTGGTCTGTAGTTCCCTGGATACTTAATCCCATTGTTTATTCTCTTTCATTCCATAACCAGGCAACTGTTGTTACAGTACAAATACTTTTATACTTTTATAAACCCCACACTTTACCAGGTCTATTTTTCAGACAACTCTCCTGAAGAAATGAAGCTTACACGTTGGCCCTATCTGCCAGAGATTTTCTCCCTTAACTATTAGCAAATTCATTGAATTATTTCAATCCAATTCAATAGAGAGATACAAACCCTGAAGATAATTAAATTCATGTTACTTCAGCAAATATTGGCAGCTGGAGATAGGTAAGCGACTGAAAAGGGTGCCCCTGCTGTGGAAAAAGCTGGCTTGGCTTTGGCAAACAGGAACACGTATGAGTCTGTAGATCTCCCAGTCTCTTGTGCAAACAGCAACTCAGGGGAAAATGAGGGATGGTCTGTAGGCTATATGGAGGGGACTAGAGGTAGTGCAAGAAAGTGAAGACATTATTATCTGGTGGGATAGAAGGGAGATGAAGGAACCAAATCCCTAGGCAATGAAGTTTCAGTAATGCTGCATCTTACAGTACAATGTTTATTTTGCTGTCTTCATTTCTATAAGTGCTGATTCTCAAATCATTGTTTCACCCAGTTTCTATAGAGGAATATAAGAACAAACTGATGTGACTGCCTGGTATCCAGAGAGGAAAATTTTGTACCAAATTCAACATCTGTGCACAAAATTTTGTCATTCACTTGTAGCTTTTGGACCTGAGACATAATGACAGCAATGCAGCAAATGTTTATATTGGTATTTGTCTTTACAGTAATTTCTGGCATACGACAAGATTCATGCTACTCTTGTACCTGTTAACAGTACTGTTGCATGTGTGACTTGAGTATATACTTGTGCTCAACAATTATAGAATATACTCTTAGCAATGGGACTAGTTTGGGAGTCAGGAGACAGTTTTTCATCAGTTAGTAAAAGGTTGTGGGACTGTAGAAAGTTGTTTTTTCTTCCCCCCCTTCCCCCTTCCGTCCCCCTTTTTTTCTCTCCCACACTTTGCCTTTTTTATTACTTTGAGCTAAAAGTTCTTGGGCAGAAAAGGCTTTTTTTTCACCAGATGTTTGCATGAGCCTAACACATTGGGAGTCTTTTCTTAGTTGAAGTCCAGATGGCCTATTGCAAAGTAGATAATAACAAGACACTAGCAAATACTGATGTTCTTATATCTGTATGACAATATCACCTTTGAAATGGGAATATTTCTCTGTATATGAGAATGCATTTTTACTTGTGTCTTCAGCTGCATTAAAATACTACTATAAGCTCTTAAGAGTATGTCCATCAAAATTAATGGACAGTCTGACAGATATCAAACTTGTTTTCTATAAAGAGATTAATAATCTTACGGCATCTGAGATTTTGCCATGCCTGTCTTGTTTCTGTTCTCTACTGTGTTATGCTGCATTGCACGCTGCACCCAGTCTGTTAAAACATTATCTTTTCCCTTGCTCAAAGAGAAAGGCTGGACTTTTCATGAACATTGTCTACCACCCATGAGTCTGGCTCATGATCCATCTATAAATTTCATTTGCTTTTTGAAAAGAAGAAATTTTCCTTGACAAAGGTGATTATCAGGTATTAAAGGCTAATCTTATAATAAATTTGTGAATTAGTAAGCTTATTTCTTAACTAGTCAAAGGCAAATCCCTCTTGCTCATACCTTGTTATGCTAGCATTGCATGCTATCATATCACCGGTACTTGATCGTTTAGCAGGAAAAAAAATCATTCTCAAGCAGAGATATTCACTCACTGAAATGAGCCAGGGTGGTTAGGTTACACACCATAATGCATTTTTCAGATTTTTTTTTTATTTAATCCCAAAAGGCTTTTATTTTGTGTCAATTTGTACAATAAAGTTCTCTTTTATGAGACTGAGTTTGCTCATATGTTGTTACTGCACTTAATTAAACTCAGAAATGCTTAATTCTTTCTAGGTCCCTAATTCTGTTCTGAAATACAAACAGTGCTATGTGCTCTCAACAAGAGAAAGTCAGTGTAATTTGACCCAAATTTCAAAGACCTCCCCAAGAGTCTTTCTGTGTTTCTTTCCGTGCTGTGCAAAGGAGAAATGAGGAAAATGGTTAAATACTGGCTTTCAAATTGCCCCCATATTGAAGGTGAGGACAATCCAAAATGATTGGACCCAATCCTAATACCCCTGTAGTCAGGATGCATGGCTTCATTCAGGTCCATCTGTATCCAAAAGCAGGAATAAATTATGCATGTGAGGGGTTGCAACAGCCTTCACATTAAATATTGATCTGCTGGTTCTCTGCCACACTGCAAGACCGTGCATGTCCAGATCCACCTGTCTGCACCACGCTGATGACAGCTCCCTGAGGAGGGGCTTTAATGCTGCCCACAAAGCCTATCATCTGAAATAGGTGGATCTAGAGCAAATTTCCTCAGCATAATTTATTCCGCACCCTTGCTAGCATAACAAGTGTTCCTGAGCCTCTGTGGATATGTATTCAAGAGGGAGCTGTCTGTCTACATTTGATTTTACATTTCCTTCAGCTAGTTCAGAGATCCATAAGCAAAATCCAGCACCCAGGGACATCCAAGAGGACTGTGAATTTATAAACAATATATGGTTTACAATCATACATACCTTAACATTTTAAACTCTGGCAGATAAGATTTGGATAGCTGCTTTTGGACTGTAACATAGGTTTACTCAGCTCTACTGCATATTTCATTTCACAGACCATTTCCGAGCAGGATGGTGTGAGGGTGAGGAAAAAGACCTCCTCAAAGGGTGTCCAATATGCTGAATGCAGGGATAGATCTCCACCCACATTCTTCCATCAGGGGTCTGGCAGGCAGAGCTACCTTTTAGCGAGATGGAGCACATGCAACACCCTTTTCAAAGGAGCCACTCAGGCATCAGAGTAATGAAAAACCTTTTTCTAATCCTCTTGCAGCACTTCTCACCCTCAGCCTCCTGCATCAGGGACCACACTTTGCAAGTGCACTGTAGCTTAGGAGACAGGTCACACCAAGGCAAGCCCTCCTTCCCACACTTTCCCCCCAACCCCCCAAAACATAAAATAGTTGTATTTTGATTCAAAGAAAATTCCAGAGCCACACAACACTTCTGATCTCTATGGGATTGTACTTATATTGGAAAGACTGCAGAACTGCTGTCCCAACAGATGGTCATACCCCCTTGAGTTCAAGGCTAGACTGTCCCATTTCCAATCCAATATGACCCAAGTTATGGGCACCAAAAAAATATCCTGAGGTTTTCATCCCATCTTGCAGCAGTTCTACATCTAGATGTAGGTCCTCGATGTATGCCAGAAGATTAGAAGCAGATTTCTTCAGCCTACTTGCTTGTCTAATCCACTTGTCAGTGCGTTTGTTGGTAAAGGTGCTGACGTTTGTTTGAGACATCAAAACTGTAAGTCTGAATCAGACCTGTGAAATATGCAAATAGCTATGAGTGTTAAGTAATGTCTCTTACAAGAAATAACAGTAAGCAATTTTCCCAGTATTTCTTTATGTCCAGATTTCTAAGCTGCAGCGAGTCATTAAAAACATTCCAATTATTTTCTTATTAGACTCTCCAAACATATTCAAACAAGCATCTCAGTAGCATGGCTGTGTAAGAAAGGCTGGAAGGGCGGTATGGTCAGGGCTGAGATCTAATAACCCACTTCAGCTAACCATTTCCAGGCTAAGTCACATTTTGAAGATTTTCCTCACCTGAAAACATAGAATCTTACTGAAAATTGCTTAGTATGGGTTTAGAGTGATATGCCCATTGACTTGGTATTCCAATAAGATTGAAAACTCTTACAAGCTCAGCCTTTATGATTGCATTTTTTCTTTCTTTTTTCTTCTAATTGCAACAATGTCAAGAAAACACAAGGTTGGAGAAAACAATGCAATAAATATTTAAAAGAACCATCCCCTTTTCTTATTTTCACAAAGAAAGATTTAGTTTTAGCTTTTAGGAGGAGATTCAGCTCAGCTGACATTTTCACATAACCGGTACATCCTTTCCTATCTGCTGCACAAGGCTGAGTTCAAAATAGCTGAATAGAAATAACTAGCAGGCCAGTTGTGGATCTGACATTCAGAATTAAGCAGATGGTAAGCACAAAAACACAGCCTGGGTTAAATACTGACCACATTTGCCAGAAGCACAGACATAGAAACCCTAGCCATATCCAGATCATGGGCAGAGCACATAAAAATTACCAAAACAGTAAAAGCAGAATTCAGTGTAAATGATTCTGTGTTAATAGTACATGGGCATCTGACAGTATTTTTTTTTTTTACACACTTTTTTTTTTTCTTCAAAGGATGGAATTTCACTCTGTACTGGACACTTTGGCCAAGAACTTTTTCCCAAATGGTTTCAATCCCCTTTCTGGTCTGACACCAGT
Source organism: Ara ararauna (assembly GCA_028858755.1). NCBI lineage: Eukaryota > Metazoa > Chordata > Aves > Psittaciformes > Psittacidae > Ara > Ara ararauna. Next base: position 52,388,941 of record CM054381.1, read on the forward strand.
CTCCTACCATTTCATCCAGACACGCTACCCCCGCTGCGCTGATGGGTAGGAGGTGATATATAAAGCAATGCCAATTGAACACAAGAGGGATAGGCATAGCAGAAGCAACAGAAGGAGGATTTTGCAAGAGCTCACTAGGTCATGTTAAACTCCTTCTCTGGCCACATCCAGTGTCCAGCCCGTATGTCTGAAGATCTTGCTGTAAGCCCTTGTTATTTATTTGGAAATTTACTGTGGCTGTAGTTTAACTCTCTATTTTGGAGCTATTCTTTAATTGAAATCATGCACTTCATCCTTCATAAACAATAATCAAAGGTGCCAGTGCCTCAGAGGACCGGAAGGCAGATGATCAATACAAGTGGATGACATGGTCTCTATAGGAATACTACTTATGCATCAGAATTTGTGCTGAAGAAGAGAAAGCAAGTACATAAGAGCTGTATTTATTAGGTTAAGAGACTCATACCTTTGGCTAAGCATCAGTAAAAGCTTCATAGAGAAACTTCTTGGTTTCTGGCAGAAATAAACATTTATTGTTGCACTGGTGAAAAAAACCAGCGCTCTCACAAAGCCTAAATATTTTAATAAAAATTTAAAAAAATTAATATGTTTCTTTCTTCCAGATGGGAGATAAAAACCTGTCAGAAAAATAATGGTTTAAATTACAGCGAGATGTTTTCTTTACCTAATATTTCACTTTCTTCTTTTCCAAAACCTATGTGGCATGCTCAGAATTTTTATTTTTAGTAAGAACTGTCAAGGAAACACTTTATGGTAAGTGGCTGCTAACTTTTTATTCTTTTGTTAATAAATGTGGGAACATTAATTACCATTAATCATTTTGGCTCTAGTGTAGATTTCCCACAATAAATTCTTTACACACATGTACAGACCCTATAATTTAATCAAGCAATTTTCTCCTACCTACTTGGAAGATAGAGAAAGAGCAAGACTCTTATTTCTATTTTTTTTAATTCTGAAGAGGTGGAGGTGCAAGAGAAACTGGTAATAGGACCTATGAAAGAACAGAGAAAAACAATAAATATTCTGACTGCCAATGTATGTGCTACTCGAACAACCATACTTTATAAAACATGAAGTAATCCCGTAAGAAAGTGATACATGGAATTCTAAGTCGTCAAGTAAATATATTGCTTTGCACAAGCAGTGATAATAATAAAACTTTGCTTTTCTTCAGGAATAAAAGTAACATCTACAATGATGTAGCAACAATTAGCAGAGTGCTTCTTAATGTAGCTCTGATACAGTCCAAACTTCCAGTGCAGTCAATGAAAGTTTAAATTTAGCAACAGAAACATAACACAAGTTTATCGAGATGAAGAAATGCAAAGTTACAGATGCTGGTAGTTTTGGACAACGTAGTCATGGGAGCTTGTGCTGCGAATTCAGCTGGTTTACACAGGACAAAACTGGGTTGCTGAACTCTCTTGAAACATGTCATCACCAGATTTACTGGTCTTTATATTGGCAGGTACATTCTTTAAACCACTGCAGATAATTTTGCAGAATAAGGTTGTCATTACTCCCCAGATGCCCTAATTTGAATAAACACGATGAATGAATATACTCTATTTTTCAGAACAAAGAATCTGCAAGCTTCATCTTAAGCAAGGAAGCTACACTGTGATTGATTAAGTATGTATGCTGCTTGCCATATCTCTGCAGATCAACACAAGCTTAAATCTCACTTTGACTGTTAGATTTACAATTATCTTCAGAATAAAGTTTCCATAATGAACAGTTAAAATCATTTATTTCAAATATTGATTTACAACTGGAAGCCTTACATTAATACATGTCTTACACACTTTGGGCCTTTACTACTAATCAAGGTCTGTGCAGGCAGAAGAAAAGACCTTTCACTGATACATGGTCCACAGATTGCACTTTGAAGTCCAAAGTTCTTCATCTGAACTACAGCAGCAAAACAATTCAGCCACATTCCAGCAGCTGCTGAAGTCCTTTCCTCTTACTTCATATGGGATTTAATTTCTTTAGTCCATCCTTGCAAAACTTTAGCAAATATGTTTGAATCTCTCCACTCATGGCTTTTTCAGTGCCTTCCCACTCCAGACAACTCTGACCAGTCCTGTCTGTGAGCTTCAGCTCCTCTGCAGCCTCTGAGCTCCTCCATAAATTTCTTTTTGCCCCCTAAGACTCCAGTGTCCTTTCCCTCTACTTTCAAGTCATTTTAGAATCACAACTGTTTAATAGGAAATTCAGTCTCCTAAGAAAAGATAGTCAAACACTACTTATTCTTTTTTTTTTTTTTCCCCTCCAGAAAATCGCTGACACAGCACTTCACAGCTTGATCAGTTCTTATCTTATATCTTATTTCCCTTCCTAAATCTACCTGTTGTCTTTACAGATTGCAAACCACTTCTTTCAGCAAGCAGTTCAAAAGTATTTTTAAATAAATTGTTGCAAATGCAGCTGCTGAGATGCTGCAGAGGTTCTAGAGCATCTGTGTGCAAGGGTGTATGGATGGACTCCATTCACACATTTTCCCTAATGAAATCCTCTAAGGAGCAGAAACAATGAGACAGGAGGTCATTGCAGGTCATATCAATTCCTTGCTGAGGGAAATATTTCTAGAATAGTTATTCTAGCATTTCAATAGTTCCCATAGATGCACAGGAACTCTATGGAGAGCATCAGCTTAGATACAGCATGCAATCATTTTGATCTGCCAAAAGTATTGCTGGAAGAACCTGACTTCCCATCTGCTCAGTAGATAAACAGCATCAAAGTCCCTTCAGTAACATGCTAGAGCAAGGATCTAAATAAGCAGCAGTATGAAAATGTCCCTTTTCATTCCTTTCCATCCACCAGCAGAATTGAGGGTAACCTACTTTCTCTCAAGGAGTCCCTGTGTTTCAAATAACCACAATCATACCAGCAGCTTTCCAGCACAATGACACAGAACACACAGCACTAACTCACCTACATTATTTGATAATATAATTTTTCAGCACTAAACTGCTTTCTTTACTCATCAGGCCATGTTATTTCCTCCTCCCAGAATGTCATGGGGTTATTGACATTGACAGAACCAGGTTAAGAGACTAAAGGAACACTACAGATTCCAGCATGAGTGACTGAATAATTTCTCTCCCACCCTTCCCTCACTCATTCTCTCCCTCCTTATTTTCCTCCTTTTTCCTCCCTCCCTCCTTCTTTTTTTTCATCCCCTGTTGTACAAGTTTGCAAGTTCTGGACACCAACCAGTTGCAATGCAGCTCATTGCAAACCACACTGCAAATATGCTTAAGTTTTTGTACCCTGACTGGTTATCTGAACCCCTTTAAAAAATCACTTCGTAAAGAGGTAAATTTGAACAAGTGATTTTCTTCAGCAGTATAAAAACCAGCGCTGTTAGAAAACATATCCTGAGACTACATGGCATATTTGTGTGAAAGAAAAAAAAAAAAAAAAATCTAAGTTCTTTAAAAAATGCAGAGTTTTCTCAATTTATGCCACAGCTAGTGAGAGCTACTCTTATCTCAATAGTAGTTGAACATATCCTGGAAAAAAAACCAAGAGGCCGTCATAATTTCCTGTACTGGGATTTAGTTGTTTTGAGCTATTCAAATGTGATTCACTAGCTTATGGTTTCAGCTTCTAGTACAGAAGATACAAAATACCTATGACTTACAGAACCTGTCACAAGAGTTACAGGCATAAATACCACAGTTTTATATCCAATACACAGATCAGGTCCTGGTTTTAATTTTATTTTTTTCCCTTAATAATTGACCTATATAAGCAACCAAATCATTGGTGAGTTCTAGTGGAGTAATTTAAATTTCTCTTACGTGTACTGTAGAGTTGTCACTGTCCCCAACCAATTATTGTAAAAGACAGAGGACTGGAGTGATGCTTTAGTTGTTGCAGTATTTAGGGGGAAAAAATAAAAGGGAAAAAATATCAAAAAATGAACAACCTGGTGGAGATTTCAATCCATTAGCAGCATTGAGCTTGCCAGTTCTTTACTGCAGCATTTGACAAGGCTCTGAGCCAGAGATTAAGGCACGTCTCCTGAGGAAGGAAAAGAACAGGAGCTTCCACACTTCATTAAGGGTATGTTTTATTTGCAAACTGCCAACCCACAGAGTGGCACTGACTTTTAGGTCATGGAAAAGGTTGCAATTTTGCACGTGAACCATGCCAAGCCAAATTGGATAATACTCTTAAAAATGCAAATTGAAGAAAAATGATAAGAATAATAAGGGAATCCATGATTGCAAACCACCTAAAATAGGACCTGAAATATAGCTTATGCTTCATTCAGGTTTTTCCTCCTCAAAAATTGTAGTAAAGCCGGACAAGTGCCCAAAACAACAGGGAGCAATTAGCTACAAAATGCACATTCAAGTAGGTTTTGGTTTTTGGTTGTGGTTTTTTGTGTTTGGTTTTTTTTCGTAATTTAAACATACATTCTCAGATTTATTTCAAATTTGATTGCTTTAAAAATGTAAATATCCCTATAGAATTGTGCTTTATCATTATTTGATCCTTTGCCAAAGACTGTACTTGCATTCCACAACTGTATACATTTTTTACTAAGCTATTGTTGCTTTTCCTGGCTTGTTTTTCAAAATCCAAATAGAAATACATAGCTCATATAGTTTAAAGTATAAATCATAAATCACTCACCATAAAGAGCCAGCTCTTGGAATCTTTATTTGGTATCTGCACTGGCAATTTCCCAATCATTTTCAAAGGGAGGTGTCTTTGAGTGAAGAAGTGGATGCCAGTAGAGGTAAATTGTCTCCTTTCCAGGAAAAAGACTTGTAACAACAGTGTTCTGTGTTAGGTCCCAGATCCTCTTTACACTAACATCAACAGGATAGATTGCAAGTAAAGGTGTTCAACAGTGAAAGGTAAGAAAAAAAATGTTCCCATGGGACCATTACTGGGAAATTTGCCTCAGAATAGGTAAGTTATACTGTTGCAATACACATGACCTATTTTCCCTGTTTTGAGTACACGTACATTGGCTAATAGCAATCACCAGCAGGGCTTTGAGTTGCTCAACCTATGCACCTGGCTGGTATGGTCGCAACTACTGTTACAGTTACTACTGTGAGCTGAGTGCCACAAGTGATGCTCACAGACATGAAGGTGCATCTTTGCTGAGATCTAAGCTTAAGGCTACATATCATCTTCAATACCTAAAGAAAAGCAAAGTGATTACAGTTCTTCTTTTAATGTGTAGCTGAACTAAACTTATTTGCAGACAGAAAGTGTTCCTGCTGTGCCCTCTACTTCTCTTCAGGACCTCCAAAAATATGAAACTGATAAATTACCAATGCACAGAGAAGTAAGAATTTTTAAAATACCGCAAGCAGATCTCACAGTATGCAGATCTCATAGTATTCAGTTTTGTTTCACATGTCCATACATGGGTCTATTGACCATGGCAGAGTGCTACTTCTTCCCCAGTGAACTTCTTGATCTTCTCCTTTTCACAACCTTTAATGAGAATTTGAAATCACACTGGTACTTTCCATATAAACCAAAATTACAAGATGTCATGACAACTGTAACTGGCAGCAAAAGTAACACCCCAGTTCAGACTAGGCAGTCTTTTTTAAACATTTTTAATGAGGTCAACTGAAGATTTGCTTTGTTCCATTTCAGACCATTTTGCCTCTCTTCTCTGTTACAGTCACGCAGGGAAGGGAAAGTCAACATCTGTAAACATATTAGTCTTTTTTGTCTTCTCCATTCACATCTCTGACCTTTGGAGCAACAGAAAGTATTTGTAAAGCTGAGATGAAATCTTGGTTATGATTTAAGCTTCATAATAAAAGCTGAATAAAACAATCAGCCAAAATAGAACCGACATCCAGAGAAGAGGTATGGCATCTCCTCTTAGTCTTACGAGTTAAGAGAGAACCAGTGATTGGGAAAAACATCAAAAACTTACAAGAGAGAACTTTTGAACTGCTGGCCAGCTTTGCTTTGCTTCTATAATTTCTTTTCATTTGCCATGTTCCTTTTGCAAGAAAAAAGAAAATAACAAAAAACCCAAACCTATAAACATCAGTTAGCTTTGTGGTGAGGTGTTTGTCTGCCAACCTGAGGTTAGAAGTGGAGCTGGGATCCCAAGAGCTAGGCTTTGTATTACAGTATTGTATTTTTGATGCGGTAGTTAAGAGCCAATTACTGTTTCCATTATAAATCCTGTTTTCCAAGGGTTATACCTCAACCATCTTCATTTCCATCATGCTGAACTTGGCATACAAGCAGTATGGATACACATTTTTAAAATAGACTAAATGAGGTTGGCCCATTTTTAGATACAGAGTAGTCAGAAACTGTTTGTCGGTTGGTTCTGATTCTTATTCTTTGAATTTCACAAGCTATAGCTTCACTTCTAAAACTACATTATTCCAGAGAATTAAGACTCTGTGGTTGGGTCTGATACCTGCTATCAGTTCTAAGGAAAACTTAGTTACATTTTTTAAAAAAATACAAAAGCCTGTTGACAAAATTCTCCCTTTAAGAGCTGATTTTCTATGTGCAATTTCAGATGTTAAGGCTCCCAAGCCATATATCCCAACAGAGACTATTGCATGTCAAGCCACTTACAGCTCAAAAGTGGAGTTTCTTTGAGTAACTTCGGTTTGGAAAACTGGGGGCAATACATTAATTCAAAGGTCAACTTCTCAGTAATAATCTTTGTGTTGACTTCAGAAAACTTTGGACCTGACAGCGGAATTGTCTCACTGTTTCTCCCACCAATGACCCAGGGTTGATTGTGCAGTGTGGGGCAGAGAGAGGGATGTCTCTTAGGCCAGGTGAAACCCAGAACAGAGTATACCCTTGATAAAGACCAAAATCCAGATGGTCACTAACTCTTGGAGCCCTCTATCTGGGGCTGTGTGTCACTCTTTAATTGCACACAGCACACACTAATTGCTTAAAAGCTACTTCAGCTTAGAAAATTCACTTTGCCAAGGCCACAAAGAATATTTTTCTTTGACTTCAATTTCTGTGCATTCCTTCCACCTGAATTTCCTGCATTTTTTCTATTAATTGAAGATAGCTGGAATCACAGAACAATGACACAACTGTTTCACAATTTGGTCTTCCCACTTTTAGACTGACTCACAATTAATTCATCCCTGTGAATGTCTCCTTCAAGAGAAAAGTTTTATTTCCTCTGAAATACAAAGAACTTAAATTTAATTTTGAAAGGTATTCAATATTTTCTCCAACAGAACTACTCTGTAGGCTAAAAGCAAAACAGAGCCAGCTCCCTACTTTTTAAGGTGACCAATAACACCCTGAACTTCTAAAACACCATCCCACTAGCATCTCAAACTTTTTTTTACAAATCATTCTTAGAGTACCCCAGTAAGATACACAAATTGTACTCTTTGTGAAAATTAGTCATAGCAAAGCTGTGACTCACCCAAAAGTGTACAGAGGATCAGGGTCAGAGACAGGAGGAGAACAAACACCCCAATTCCCACTGCCATGTTTTGCGCTTTCAACAGGTTGCTTTCCCATTGTAGAAACAGAATAGAAAACTATTAGGTTATAATCCAGACTTTGTTTATGGTGATTGATTTCAATCAGCTTTAGGTCAAAACATTATTTCTCATTTATTCTGAAGGGGGAAATACACAAATCTAGTCTGATGTATGCAGCATCTCCCAACATTGCCAACTCTCCACACAACCTGCATCGCAGTAAGGTGAAATACCAAACTGGCAGGCATAACACCAAGCTTCGTTGCCACTTCTGTTTGCATCATGTTGTTAGGTCAATGCAATTTCTCTCATGCATAATAGATAGGACATATTATAGGGGTGAAATGCCGAGTATTGGTTTACTATCTCCCCTTCTCTACGTACGGCCACCATAGTCTGTATGTTCTGAGAGAGCATGCTCACATTATGTTTTTGTGAGCACTGACAAGAACAACTTTCTTGAAAAGCTACCAAAGCCATCCTCATTATCCTTTATAGGCTGTGTAGAAAATGTCTCCAATATTAGACATTTAGCTGGAGTGCAGCAGAATGGTTTTGCTGGCCCCCTCCAGTTCTTTGGGTAAAAGCTCTGTTCATAATCAGTTTCTGTTTTTTTTAATGACCCTCAAGAGGTCCCTTCTGGTACACTTCAGTTCCCTTTCTAGTGTCCCATTGATTTTACAGACTTTAGGAACTTGCTCTTAACCTCCTGCTTTTTCCTGGATTGCTGCTGAATGATTAGGCACTATTCAGCCTTTTGTCACCCAGCTCACCGAGGGTGATATCTGGAGAATTAAAACACCAGTTGCTATAACATTTGGTAGGGAAAGAGACTGCTTTTCTCTAAGGGATATTCGCCCTATTTATGTGCATGATTTTCTAGGAGAATAAGAATAACTTCAGACTCACAGGAAAAAATACAGGACTATCTGCTTGAGTATGAGATTGAAATTCACTCAAGAGCCTACATCTGTACCATGGATTTTAGCAGTAGAAATGGAAGCAGTTAGTATTGGGAAGGGTGGATCAGAGCCTGGAATATGATGAGCAGCACATAAGAATAAAATAAAGATGAAAAAAAAAAAAGGATTTTAAGGGATTTTCCAACTAAAGTGTTTCCAGTTATCTGATTTTATTCACATGGATTCACATCAGTCTAAAAAATCCATGCTTGTTAGGATTTGCACTGTGGCTTAGTTTTTATTTTTTGAAGTTTGAGAAGTTTGAGAAATACCTTTTAAGATATGCCAGGTAAAGTCAAATAGAAGGATCCTTGGTGCAAGGACATCCTCGTAACCATAGTATAGCAGCAGCACAGGCTGCAATTAAAAGTGCCGTTCCTCGCAATGAGTCTGAAATTTCTCAGATGCTCTTGTTTCACCAGGATCCTGCTGCAGGAAGGACTCATCTCCCCTATGTGATTTTATGAGTTTTTCCTTTGCTATGCTCTCCCCAAGTACCACATCAAATTTTTTAAAGGTAGATTAGTTCCTTGTAATGACGGAGCTCTGCTATCATCCTGAAATACCCGCATCCCCCCCACACACACCCCCTCCAAATTTTCCCAGGAGGAGGAACTTCAGGTGACTCCACTGCATCTACACAGGTTTGGAACAGTGTGCAGCCCAATTAACACCTGCTCTTGGCTCCTCCTGCCTAGCTGAAAGACACTAGGAGGGAGGGGTAGGGAAAGGCTAGGGGTGGAATGGGGGATAGAAACAAGCTTTAAACTAGAAGAAGTTGCATTGTTGTTGTTGTTGAGACACCAGCTGAAGAGGAATCATTATAAAGAGGTTGATACTTTCAAGGGGGAGACAGAGGACTCCCCTGAATGATCCTAGTTAAGGGCCTTAACAGAGTGATAGCTTAACGTTTCTTTGAAACTGGTGAGTCTCCCTGCTTGGCTGAGTTTGAATCGTGTGTTACTGCAGTAGCATTTCACAAACAGGGATACCCCTCCTTTTAAAAACTGTTTGCTCCCAAAATAGCAACACAATTTAGTGATATTTTGTATCAAGACAATTACTTTGTAGTATTATTGTAGTCTTAGTACCTCATTAAAACAAAAAAATGTTAAATCCTTGTTTTGTTGAGCACAAGAGATGAATAGTAAATATTGATTTAGAATGAATGCAAACATTTCCCTAGGAGTGGATAATTGCAGCCTTTCTATGCAAAACACTTATATTTGAAGAAGCACTTCACTTACTTTGCCATGTGGTATACATTCTTTAGTACATTTTAAATTATATGTTGTCCTGGACAGTGTCTGCTCTATAATTTCTTGTGTCTCTACACCAGAGTCAGTATGTAATTTTAAACTGCAAACTTTCTGCCAGCTAGAAGGAGAAAACAGGCTTAACTCTTTCCCTTAGCTGGGCTCAGAAATCAATTCAGACTGCACACATAGTCATAAGACCAGTGAGCTCAGTGCTTGAGCAGCAAGGAAGGAGTCTGGTCTAGCTGGAATTTAACAAAGACACTGCTAGCAGCCATCCTCGTTTTCACATGGCATTTTCTGATTACATACAAGGCTTGATGTGCTCTAATTTCTAGCCAGATCACAAGGAGTCCGAAAGTTTGAACAAAAACTTTACATCCAGAGAATTTGCAAATGAACTCAACATTTCAAAAAGAGTGTCTAGGTTGAGACCATTAGAGCGCATATTTGAAGCAAATTATTTATTCTACTTATTTTGGCATTCAGATGTGTAGTTCATTTGCAGACTGACATGGGACATACTCTGCCCTTTTCAAGGAGGGTCAGGCGTGCATATGGTGCTTCATGGAAGGAGGAGACAGAATTTATGTTCCAAACCCTACAGCCCTCGTCAGGCATTTTAAATTGGGTAGGTTTATTAGGTTGTGAGACTGGAACATAAATTCATACACAGCTTCATTAGGCTACATGACTGTGAAGAATATATGCCCCTGCAGTAACTTGAGAGGTTTATCCAAATGACTCGTGAATTTTGTTATCTTGTACAATCACAAGTATCCTTACTGCATGTATTTTATCGGCCAAGTTTTCCAAACCTGGGACCTTGCACCTGAATGACTTTATTTTCACAAATTTTCATATCTTCATTTCTCCATCCCCAAAACACAGAAAAGCGTAAATGGATATTTAAACTCATCCCAGTCTAAGCAGCATTTAAAGATTCACTTACAGTCCCTTGACACATCATACAGGGAGAAGCTTATGTGTTTTGCTGGATACAGAAACTAGGCCCCACAGAAGATTACTATGTTTAATTTGTTACAGTAATGAGCACTGCAATGGTACTCAAAGGAAGAGCAAACAGGAGCTGAATGTGATTCCAAACATTGACCACAAATTGCATTGACTAGCTCAGCACCAGCACACTGAGAAAAAGTACAGCATTGGTAGGAAGTTCTTACACACGCCATATACTCTGATTATCTTCAATGTTTGTTTGTAAAACATACAGAGCAGCCTGTAGCCAGAGCTCTTACACACACACAGGCACACTCATGTTTGTTCACAAAGCACATTCCAGTGTTATTCCTGATGTTTCTTGAGCCTGGGAATCCACTGAGTATCTACTCCTGCTCATGAGAGTTAAGCGTAGGTTTGGGAAAAGTTGATGTATTAGGGGAGAGATGAAGGCAGAGGGAAGAAACTAGATAAATTTGACAAAGAAGTGAATTTACTCTTTCTAAATGATTACCTGGCCAGGGAAAAAAGGGAAAATGAAATACGAAGAATGAAAAAGAAAAAAGAAAAAAAAAAAACTGCATCAAAATACAGCAAGTACTAACTAAAACAGCAAAAGATAGCTGGGAGAAGCAATGAAAGGCTGATGCCCCATATTTTCTCCAAGATATTTCTCATGAGCATCCTTAACCCACCACCAAACCCTTTGCACACAGAGGTTTTACTTGGTGACTGATTATATGGGGATACATTTCCTTAACATGTGTTTTCTAAGACACAGCTTTGTGCTTACAAAGTAGCTTAGCAGAGCATTAATGCAAGGGACTTCAGTCCTGTGGTCAAAGTTGCGTGCCTGCAAGGAAAATATTCAACCTCCCCACTTGGCACCTAACCCTGGGTTATTTGGAGGTAGTCACATCTCTACAGCAGCACCCAGGATACTCCTGCTTAGAGCAACCGAAGAAACCTCCCACTGGAATTTATTAGCTTTAAAATTAGCTCTTCCCCTTGCCCCTATATTCCAAGGATTTGCATAACCATAGGGGAAAAGGCACCACGAGATAAAAATAAATTTTGGCTGTTGTAAATCCAAAATCAAGGGGAAAGTGTCAGGGCAATATTTTGCTTTGGGTTTTAGTGGAGACAAAATAGCTGAAGCGACTAAGAAAGATAATGTATGACTAAGAAAATTCCCTGAGCAATCAGAGGTTGTGTTTTCAGCTTTTTTACATTTTAGTTTTATTTTCTCACAGCAATGAACTAGGATGAGATTGGAGTCTGATGACCAAGCTGGAGCAATCCATGCACCCTACCTGGATAATCATGGATTGTAAATCATCATTTTATAAGAATTTAACTTTTCCACTTCCAACATAATCAAACGTAGTGGTGAGGGGGCCACTAATCATGACAAAAAATATAGTTTATACTCTTTTTTGAAGTGCCAACTCCAATAAGTTCTGTGAGTGAAATTAAATGCATGTTCTTATTCCAAACCACAATTTCCCCTTGGGATGGACAATCTCAAGTGGGGGCTGAAAGGCCAGTTGCACCACAGCCCAGGGTTACACCCATTTATACAGTGTTTTTTATTTTTTTTTCAACTACTGAAAGTAGTATAAATTCTATTCCAGCCGACTCAGTGACTGTGCTTTCCAGCATTGGTAATAAAAATATGCCTTCATAGTTTCTACATTCCAGCACTAATGAGTGGGCCAGTCCATATCTTCCCTCAGTTTCTCACAGTTTTGTGTTTGTTTGCTTTAAAGGCTTCTCCTCGAAGAGAAGGGCAGAAAAGAAACAAAGATCTGGTGTGTGGCGTAAGTGACGGTTGGCGTCGAGTCTGAGAACAGTAACAAAGAGTCATTTTAGAGTAGAAATTAAAGTGGAAATGACCTATTAGTCTGCACACTTCATCTCTCTGCCAATGTGAAGTTGCTCCATGGAGTGATGCTTTTTCGCAGGCTCAGTGTGAGCACTCTGCTCCTGCTGCAGCATGCCCTGAAATACTGCCATTTGAGTGCAAAACACAGCCCTCAGCATCCCAGCACTGCAAATCCTTGAGGAGAGTGCTTCATCTCCTGAAGTCTCCCAGAGACCAAGCAACTCCACTCCACATGCCGGCTGCCGGGAGAACCCTGCCCTGACCCGCCTTATGGCGAAGGAGCCTGCTCGATGCTGGCATGCCAGCCGTTACCCTGCCACCACACCAGCCAAAGCAAACATCACACCATGCAAATTTATAACAAAAAATGGAGCAGAGGCCAAACACAATGCCCTCCTGGTGGGAGTAAGTGTAGAGACAAGACTTTTTCCATTTTTTTCCTCCCCTTTCTTCTCGGAAGGAAAGATAAAGGTTTCTTGGCTCCTCACAGTGAAATATAGCACTGGCAAGGGCGAGGGAGCAAATCTGGGCACTGGCTTCAGCAGATATTGATTGCTGTGCATGCTGAAGTGGTTAGTGACCTTTGGCAACCTTGCCTCTTGCCCCCAGCCAGAGTACAGGGTCAGGGAAGACTGAGATGGAAAGAGCCTTGCAGTCCCTCACAGTGTATGAAATCCCGGGGAACATACATGTTCTGGCAACACAAGTGAGCAAGTACAAGGCAAGTGCTACAGCAGGGTGGGAAAACTGGAAGAAAAGGGTGGAGTGGGGTCAAGTTTTCCCACTCCAGTTCCCAGATCATCTCCAGAAAGCTGATGGCATAAAACTGAGCTAGAAAGGGTAAAGTCCTTTGCCTGTGGCATGAGTCAGATGTAGAGGCAGAAGAAAACAGTGGAAGCTCAAAAGAGCTCACACTATTTAAAGGAAAAAAAAAAAAAAGAAAAAGAAAAAAGAGTAATTTCATCTTCAAACAATACTGGCACTCAGGAAGGATGCTTTTTTTGAAAGCTGTCATGTGTTTAGGACTCCAGTATTCTCCCCCAGACACATCCATTCTCCATTCACGGGTCTGATGGCCAGCACATTCACAGCTAACTCGGCGCATTCCTGATCTCTGGGACCTGCTCTGTGTGTGCAGAAGAACTTTTCACAATGCAGGCAGTTGATCTGCACACACTGTGGGCTTTGTCCAGGACTTCTCCATGTCAGGCATCCAAACTGGAGCTGCCGAAGACCGGAAACAGGCCAGACACATAACCAGAACACTATTTTCTCTGTATGCAGAATACTTGTAAGCAAGTGCACTTGGATTATCTCAGATGTGTAGGGTAACAACCTTTAAAGTCCACAATGAAAGTGTAGGGACCCAGCAGACAGGCCAGCTAAGCAGTGAGTCTCCGTATCAAATGATAATCATGGGTAGAAGAAACAAATCCTAATTTTCTAAGCACAGAGAATGCTTGCAGGGCTGGTAGAGACTCTACCATGAGAAAGTGTTAACAAGCAGTGAAGGAACTGAAGCACATCTAATTAAAAATGCATACCAAGGCATAAAGACAGAGTATAAGAGTAAACAAATGGCAGAGACCAGATTTGTTTGCAATAAATGAAGAGGAAAACACTACACAATGCAAACTCATCCAGCATGGAGGAAACGGAAGGAGACAAACAGGCGAAGGCACTGCTCTGCAAAACCTCCCAAAACAAAGTACAAGGCAAGTGAAAAGCACGTGGTGTGCCTAAGCACAGATGAGCAAGACAAAGGAGTGGAAGTGGTGCAGAGGCACGTTCCTTGATAGGAACATTTGCCATTTCAAAGCAGATATGGCGCTGCGATATGGCATTGCAATATGGCTAGATCAAAAGACGCTGCCAAGCAGAACTCCAGCACAGCATATGAAGAGGCCACCATGGTACACAAAACAAAATAAAGCCTTCTGGGAAAAAAGTACATTTTAATACTTCTGTTGTAAAATATCTATAGAGAGGCAGAAAGATGCTGAGTTGGACTGAGAGGTTTGGGTTTTACCCCCTGGGCGCCTTAAACAGCCAGCTCTGGTTTGCCAGCTGGATGTTTGGAGCTCGTTCATGGGTATTACCATGAGCAACATTGCCTTATTTACATCGGCTTTTCAGAAATAAAAAGAACATGTTCCATTAAAAGAGCTCTTGCAGTTAGGAAATACTAACACCCACCATCACTAGCGTGTTAATCATTCCTGATTCTGAACAACGCTGGAAAATGAAGTCCAGCTGCTCTGCTAACACTTGTGTATGACACACCTTTACCACAAGAACACCATGGGTTTTCCAGAGCTGGCACAACTCAAGGCCATTGGCAACAGCTTTGTCCCATCTTCCCTCACCCCAGTCACAAGGCCACCTTTCTTTCTTCAATAATTATCTTTTTTTAGGTCCTGCAATACTGAACAATAGTAATCACACTATTGCTTAGAAGCAGTGCTAGCTTGATTACTGCAGAGTACTGTCATCTGTTTGTTTTTTCAACACATGATAGGCCACTGTGTTCAACCCCTTGGGATTCCCAGCCAAGCACGGTTCCCATCCAAATCGGGATAAAAGTTCAATTTTATTTCATGCTTTCGTCTTCCTTACAACAAATCTTTTCTGACAGTGTTTTCTGACTGCTAAACTGTTCCGTTTTGAGCGATTGATCTAAAACATCTGTCTGTGAGATTAAAAGCAAAGCTGAAGAGATACTGCATCTCTACTCCAAAGGTGTGGAAGATTTTGAACATGAAACTATTAAGCAACAGGAGGAAACTTTTAGGCAAATGCATGCACAACACTGTGTGGATTTTGAGGCGTGCATCTTTCCCCTGAAAGTTTTGCCAACTGCCACATAATACAGGAAGTCATGCTTCAAAATATTTAAGGTTTCATTTCTCGCCATTTCCTTCTTATCTTTCATAAGACTTACATTTTAAAATATCAACTTTCATGTGGGAATGTTTAATCTCAAGGATGCTGATCCATCAGGAAACTTTTAAAATCCACTCCCAATGTTGTATTTTTGTTTTTCCCTCTTCTCTTAATGGATTGCTTCTGTTTAGGTCATACCTGATTTTTCAGCCTAGAGCTGTTCTCCTCTTAAAGCAGAGGGAACAATGAAGTGGCTTATATATACACACCTTTGATAACACAACTGAGGGGGAACGTATACTGAGATTTTAGTTTTCCAAGAAATACAATAAAATGATAAAACAACAAATTTCATCCAGAACAGATTTGAATTGTGAAAGTTTGTGTGCAATGGGTGCACAGAGGTTTAGCTCTGTAATAAGTCTGAACACCATTTTCTATGCTTGATATTGCATTTTTGTTTAAATTCCATTGCTTACAGTTTTGCTATGTTACTGTATTTTTAATATATGTATTCCTTTCTGCCAACGTAAATTCATTTAATGTTAGGCATACAAAGCTTTTTCAATACCTTTCAGTTATTTGGCTGTATAATTGGCTTCCTAAAATATGATTTATTTTAGTTGAGTTTAGTTTTGGCAAGGAAGTGGGGGGCACAAATTTACTACTGCCAACACTGCTATGAATGACATGGAGACCAGCATCAGAAATCCATCTTAATTCACAGAATGCCAAAATCTACTGGGGATTAAGTGTAGCCCCTCTCTGCCCTCCCCTTCCTTGTTACCCTTGGTTACCCTCCAACACTTACCAGCTCAGGGATGGGACTGGGACTTATTCCTTAGTTCAAAAAAGAGGCTATTAAAGAGCAACAGAAGTTCTCAGTCTGCTGGATTGTGTCCCAGCAAAATTTGTTGGTTTCTTAATAATAACATCACATCTTTCTAGGTCATTAATAAATAAAGAGTTTGGAGGGACAATAAAAGGATTTTTCTTATTTCTTCACTAAATGAAACCACTACTACAAAAGTCCTACATAATTTGCAGTAACCTGTTGTATCATTATAAATTGTGTTCTTTGGTCCCCAGCTCACATAGTGCTTAAGAATATGGTTAACTTTGAAAGTGAACATGACTTCCATTTAAACTAAAAAATGTTTCCCTGCCTTTCAGGAGGAACATAGGGGCCAATGTCTGTAGATATTTAGGCACCTGTGCGCCTTAACTCCTGGAAATAGCAACAGTGAGGTCAGTAGCAGTCAAACACATCAGATTCTGAATATTGTGGAAGGTATTTTATGCAAAGCTACTTCTGTTTCTTCAGAAAGTTCTAATCACATTGGGAATAGGCTAGGTACACCTTCCTCTATGATGCAATCAGACCCAAAGCAGCAGAGTAGCCAAGTTAACAAGTGTTTTAGACTTCCTCCTTTGAGCTACAGGACCTGTCTGTATGGGTATGAGCTGGACACCAGAAAAAAAAAGCCAATCTAGCACAAAAAAACTTATCAGCAGTTCCAAAAGATCTTATGAAATACATGCTATTTGCTATAATGAAACTAAAAGATGATATAATGGCAGGTTATATATAGGCTGGGCATAGACAGACACCTATTCCAAATACCGATGCAATATCAAGTGTTGTGTTGGTCAGATCCAAGAGACCCTATTAGAGTATATATTTTTCTGTTAATATTTTTGTATTTTTCTTGTATTTACATCATACTGTGTGATGTAATAAAATTTTTTGCAACCTCATTGGGGCATCAAGCTACAGAAAGAATGCATATCTGAACTCCACTGCCACACCTTTTCTATTCTGCACCTTAATGTCAACATTAAATAAAGAAAATACACAGAATCTTGAAACAGTTGTATCTCTGCAGCCTGAGGACATATTGGGCATGATGAGGATCTTAGGGTGCATGCCTTTCCCTCTGTTTCCTCCCGTGATGAAGCGCTAATGTGGGTAACCCTGTATCCTTTGGATTATTAATCTACATGCTAGAATGCAGTCCTGATTCCCTAGAAATGTAATCACACTCATTGTTTTGAGATAGAACATGACTTTGCAGAAGTCTTTCCTGCATTCAGCTCATCAGACCCTTCAGAAACAAGTAAAATTTCACAGTGCCAGGGTGGCCCTAGACTGGGGTCAGCTACAGACCCCTCCCAGGCTCGCATTTCCCACATGAAAAATGGGGCATCACTCAGTGATGGAAAGGGAAACCCCCCTCTCATGCCTTTTCTCCAGCCAGGATGAGAAATGGGGACACTACACATCCTCTTATAACGCTCAGTTCTGAAACTGGTGTGGGGCTTTGAATAATTAACAGGAGTGACTAGCCTTGCCTGCTTACAGGAGCCATCAAGAAAGATTAGCTAGAAGCGAGTACTCGATGCTCTTAAACTTCTTATGTCTACAGCTGGCCTTATTTCCCTCCCCCCACCCCATTTCATTTAGCACCAAATCCTCCAGGTACTTACAGGGAAGATCTGACATGAGCTGTAATGGGAGCTCATCCACAATGCCACCTCAGAGCCAGGCCCTTCTCAGGAGCTGCCCCACTACAGCACTGCTCCCCAGGTTGGCAGTAATGCCACCTCCATGGTATCAAGTTGAGTTTCCCTCAACTTTGTTTGTGGTGTCATAAAAAGGGCATGAGAGCTGTAGTCCATCATGCTAAGTCATTTTAAGACCTCCATTACCCTACCTGGACTGAGAGCACATTTGTATTTTTCCTCTGCTTCTTTGCATTTATATAAAAAGATGCCCAATTTCTATTTATTTGTGACAGAATATTGCCTGTCTTCTTGTTTTATCTTTTTATCTTAAGAAAAATAACATAGGACGTGGTTGCCACTAACAACATGGCATGTTCTATGTAACTTTTCCTGCTGTGCTGTTTTACTTACCAGCTTCAAATCCCAAACCTTCGACTCTCCAACCTCCTTTTAAATGAAAGGATGCTCTTGTCTCTGTGAAGTTCCTATCATCTGCACTGGTTTGCATGTTAAAGTTTCAGCATCCATTCAGTCAGCGACAGTTATACTGCTTAATGACTCCTATACCTCTCTTAATACTGTTTTATCTGGCCCTAATATTTTAAGATCTTCTCTAATATTAATGCTAAATGCTAATGTTAAAGATTTGCGACTAAGATTTTAAGCTTTAGTTGATAGTGTACTAATGCTTGGGGAGGTGCTTAGTTCATTGTATTGGAAGGACTGACAGATAAATTTTAACATCCTTTATAACTATCTCATAGAAAACTAGACAAAATAACTGGAATGTAGGAGGGATTTTAGCAATTTTTTTAAGAAACATCCTGCCAGCAGTGAGTTCAAAATCAGGTTGGATATGTGTATGTGTGAGGGCATGTAAGAGTGTGTGCCTGCATCTCTGCAATAAAATGGAGAGAAAAATACCTGCAGTGTGAGGCAGAGGTGGGGGACACATGCAGACTCCCCTCCCTTGTGCTATAGCCAGTGCTGCCATGCTGGGCTACAGGGAAAGGAGCTGGCTGCCATCACCCAGGAATCCCAGCGCCAAGTTATGGTTCTTCCATTATCGCCATTTGACCATTTAGAGTATTAACCTACAAACAGACAGATTTATCTCCTGGCAGTATCACATCCAAAAAATTTACAGGGGACTAGAAGAAAAATAATAAAAATATTTATTTTATTTACATAAACCTCTGCCACACTCAAGGGGAGAATACAATCCTCCACTCTCCTGAAGAACAACCTCTTCACTAAAATAAAATACAGTGCAGCATTTATTTCACCAAGGTTTAAGAGTTAATGAAAGATTTGCACCTGTACAGCTGTTGCAGACTGAAACTAGCTTATGGAACGAATGTGTTTTCTGGTTGAGACAGTTGTAAATGCCTTGAGTAAAAACACTGAGGACTGCTAATGGATAGGTTTATTTTAAAGCATGCCATCTGCTATCAATCATAGAGAAGTATAGGAAGCAAGTTTGGCTGTGCTCCCTCCTTGTAAGCCTGATAAAGATAGGGCTGTGGTACTCTGGAACATTTAGTACTCAAGAGAATAAAACATCAAACCTACTCAGCAGCTCCACTAACAATAATAAAAATGCCTCTGCCTAAAGGTGACATTCTAAATTTACGATTATTTGTGTCTATAAAGTGTATTCTTCGGCTCCTGACTCATTCTGACTGTCTTACTACAAGAACAATACATTAAGCCCGCCTGAAGTAAATGGAAATCCTATCTTTTTATTAAACCAGCAGCCAGTACCTGAGATGTTCTAATGCCCTGTAGGACCCAAAGAAGGTTTTCTGTTTAAGTGTTAATTCTTCTGGTAGGATTATAGTCAACTGAAGAAAAAATGCTTATTTTGTGCACTCAAAACTAAGCCCTTCTTCAGGTAAATGTAGTTTTAAAAGAAGAAGGAAAAAAAAGCCAAAAAAACCCAAGGCAGATTCTGAATATGCAAATGATCACAAAGCAAAGGCTACAAAAATTGTAATTCACACCAATAGCTCATATTTTATGCTACTTCACATCTGATATGAGAAAAGCTTACACTGTAAGAACCTGCCTGGAAAAACCATGCATAAAATGCCCAAAAGGTGTGTGCCAACCTTCCTTCCTTGTGGTGAACTTCACATGTGTTGAGATTCTCCAGAATTAATCCAGGGATTCTTTTTCTTACCTTTCTTCTTTTTTTTTTTTCCCCTGTATTTTCTACAGAAAAGGCAGTTGGAAGATGCAGAGCTACTTCCCTGAGATATACAAGCATTTGGTTAACTTCAGAACTACGAATCATTCCCCTGGTTAACACCAGGTCTCTCTTCCCTCATTTGTGCTCTGGTACCCTGCTGATCAGGGGGTCTTGAGCCTGCTTTCTTAACAATAATTAAATATATAATGCTTCCTGGCAATTTCATCAGATATAAAAACCATTTAGCAATGAAGCACTCCAGATCCGTTAACATTAGGCTCCTATCTGCAGCTTAACAAAATTCACTTGCAAGTCTGCTGCTGATGGAAAGCATTGCTGTGGAAGCTTGGGGAAAACCCACTGGTGATAAAGCCCATCAGCTTAATTAAAGTTAATAGAGAAATTAAAAGTGGGCAAAAATTAGTACTGTGGCTGAGGGGAAAAAATAAAAAAAAAAAGGAGGAAAAAATAAAAACCCAAACAAAGAAAACCCAGCAAGAGGAATAGAAGATAAAAAGCAATGGCAAAAGTGAGCTTTTCTTTGAAGTCTACTGTGGAAAGTAAAGGTGATCTCCTTAAATGTCCCCTACACCCTAAATTCTTTACACAATGGGCCATAGGTCCTAGCAGAAAAACAGAAAGTGGAGGATTAGGCTTATGAGGTTCACAGTATTAAATCAAGGCTGTTTCTGTTCTATGTTCACCCTTTCGGTCCTGAAGAGCTTAACTCTCTCTGAAGTCCATGGTCAGATGACCACTGAATTCAAAGTATAAGTTCAATGCCCCTACCTGAGATCAAGTGTCTTGGTAAGGATCAAAACTAGTGGATAATTGAAATGAGTAAGATGAAAAATTACAAAAAAACCCAGGAGACTATAAAGACCAAGAAAAGAACACAAAGATAGAGAAGGTTATTCTATGGGGAAATGGATCTGCTCTGAGCAGGCTGGGAATAGTATGCATGGTCACTGGGATGCAGAAATACAGAAACAATGGAAATAATGGAAACAATGCAGGAATATTGAAAATCAAAGTTCAAGTAAAAACAAAAACCCAAAGATAAGGCAGTTATCGAGACTTCTAGGCTCAGCCACACCTGGGAGATAGCTCCGCAGAGGCACTCCTCACCTCTAGGTGAGGATTTCCAAGTAACATTCTTTTGCTCAGCAGCAATGCCCAACCTCATAAGGAAAGAAACGTCAATGAGAGTCTCTTACTGTTGAGCTCTGCACCAAAACCACTCCATTATATGCTTCAAGAAGAGGAACAATAAGACATGTAAGGGCTAATTATAGCATTGAGGTCTCAGACCAGTCATGGCCATTGCAACCTCCAGAAAAAAAAAGGCTCAGCAAAGCTCCATTTATCAAAAAATTATAATAGCATTGAATCTTTCACGAAGAGATATCTGTTTCTCAGAAAATGTCACGGGCAGATTTTTTGTTTTTTTCTTTAAGCTTGGGATGAGGCTTTTTGATAACAGGAAGGAAGAGAGGAGAAGTCAATCCTGACTCACCTGTAGCCTGATGGTCAATGTGCCTGGGGCTGACAGGAGGTCCAAGTTCAAATCCCAGTGCTGAGCTGCCCACACTGAAGACACCATCCAGCAGGGAAGATGGTTTCTGTAGCCTTTCTCCATAACATTTTGTAGGAAAAAAAAAAAAAGAAGAAAAAAAGAAAGGAAAATCCCGATGTTTTATTTTCTCTCTCCAAGAAATGGAAACAAATTAAAAGGCTTGAAAATTTTTCATGATACAAACTTCTTGTTCATGGACAACCCTAACTACCACACTGCCCAAAGGTTCAAAGGCATGCTGCTCCTACCAGAGTGGATATTGTGAACTCTGTAACTTCTGCATGAACTTAAGAGATTCTTTTTAGACTTGTTCTTTAATGCACACAGTACATTTTCATATGAAAGCTTTCTCACCAGAGTTCAAGTCCCTGGCACACAGTCTATTGCAGCTCTAATGAAAAAGCACAATGCCTGGGCTTGTGTTGCTAAGATTAGACATTAGTGGCTGTATTAAGAGGAGAAATACCTGCAGATTAGAACAGCAATAAGTTGCTCTAAACCTGAACCTTCTAATTTTTATTTTTTTTTATGAGTAAGTAGCAGCCCATGAATATGGGAAAAGAATTAAAACTACATTTACGTAGTGATTTCTAAATACTTTGGCATGTGCTTTAGAAAACTGACAAGTCATTAAAATATAGTTAATAAACATTATTCAGAAAACACTGCCTTAAATTAACACCACTTTCAAGTCACACTCACTGGTTCAGTCAGGGTGCTGCTGCAAAAGTAACTTAACTGGAGTTCATGTCCAGTTTAATACAGCATATGATGGACTCAGAGTTTAAAACTCAGAGTTTACCTTATATTTGTATTTTCTAACTGAAAAAATATTTCAGAAATATTTGCAAAATACTTTAAAACTGTGCATCCTGGCATGTGTGGGCATGCACAGAAGTTGCTGTGCAGTGGTGTAAGAGAGGAGGGAGAGACAGGCTTCTACCAGTGGATTACTTGGAAGCATCTCCTCTCGTATGCCCATATGGGGCAGTTTACTAAACCAAGACACAACACAGCCTGCAGAAGTGACGCTTCAGTTCGGATGTTCTGAGCATGAATTGCAGTTTGGTTTGGCCTAGATATGCTCTCAGCAGCAAAGATGCAGGATCCAGCTCTATGGACAGTTTTGCTTAAAACTTTACTTACCCCCAGTCCAACAAATGTGTATCCTGTGCCACAGGCATCATAAACCTGGGTTAAAATAAAAGTTTGCAATATCAACCTTCTTGGTAGAATGAACTATATTTTTCACATGTTGGCATGTGCCAAGTAAAACTGACTGACATGTTATGAAAGGCTGAAGGTAGAAAATAGTAAGAGTAAAAACTGGAGATTGCGCTCAGGGTGTTTGAATCCATAAGGTTACTGAAGATCCCAGAGCACTGGGGCTCTCACTGAGACAATACACTCCCAATGGGAGACTAGAAACATACATACAAAACATGGAAAAATTCAAGGAAAAACAAGAGGTATCAGCAAAAACAAAATAGAAAAAAAGCAGCACCATTTCTCAGTGATGGATTCCAAAGGACCTGAAATTAAGAGTGATTTTAAACTAAACCAAGGAGAGAACCATCATGGATGACTTTCACTGATAACAACTTTTTAAAATTTATTATGTGACTATCAAGAAATTTCCCCTTTTCGAAGCTCTGCCCTGAACCAACTGGAGCTGACGACTTTTCCTAACCATACTTTATGCAACAACAATCAGCTCAGCTACTGCAGATGAAGAACACTCATGTAAATCTCCTGACTCTGAACAATTGTTGATGAACAGCAGACATCAGGTGAGAGTCTGCCCAGAGGATGTCAAGCTGGTTTTGCTCCTGTTTTAATGTTGGGGAAAGATTTAATGAAAGTATTGCTGTTTTGAGAAGGGGCTGATCAAACTCTCTTTGTATTACATTACTTCATTCTTCTGGTTTTTTTTCTATCCTGATATCTACATTGCAGTTCAGAATATGACAGGAGAGGGCTGAAACTGAGAAGGGACTCAACATATTTTAAAAATGAAAACATTGTTATTCATAGCTGACTTAGAAATGTAGTTAAAGGAAAAAAAAAAACATGACCTAATTGAAATTGCACCCATCTAAATTAAGCTAAGATAAACATCTGCAAACGTTCTCAATGACCATTTTTAACCACTTGCAAGATTCAATGGGCAGATTATTTTCGTTGTTGTTTTCTTTCTGTTTTTGTTAACAGTAAATATTTGATATTAATAAGAAATATTTGATATTCAGAGATGTTTGTGACCTGATGGATAGTTTTGATTTATGACATCTCTCAGACATCAGAATTCTGGATTTGAAAGACAAAGAAGATCCAGATCCTACAACTGGTTTTATTTTTCAGTCTTGTAAAGTGATTTGGAGTTCAAAGTCTTTCACCCGTTCTCCTTTCATACTGCCGCTTATACAGGAGCAAGAATAACACTTTGCACCTAAGATAATCTGAATGATACCAGAAATTTTACGTTTGAAGGCTCTTATGAGACAGGTATGCTTAAACCCATTTTACTTACTCTGAGCCAGGATGCTGTTTTTTGATGTTGCCAGTGCTCCAAGCTCCAAGAAACACCATAAACCTGCCCATCATCTCCTTGAGGGATGGCTGTCACCACCGCTGCAGCTTGGGCATGCTGGCTTCGCAGGGCTGAGCAGAACAAAGCAAAGTGTGCTGCTAGCTCCTGTACAATGCACACTGTTAAAAGTATTTATTGGATGACGCTGACATGAGGTGAAGCTGTAGATGAATACGGGCAATGAGAAAATGCAATGAGCAGATTCCCCATCCTCATGGCAAGCGCTGCCAACATCAGCAGAGCAGCCCCAGGATGGAGAGCAGAGCAGGGAAATGAGATGCAAGCGGTGAGCGGCCTCCACACCTCCCTGGCAGCTGCTCAGGTCAGAGATGCTCCAGCAGAAGAGACTGAGATACATGATATGCACACGTGGATAATGAGGCTGTTGGTTCTCTCTGGGATAAGACAGCCCAGTGAGGAGCAAGTCCTCCAGCAGCGCATCTTGAAGAAGTAGGGACATTTCACAGCTATGAGCGACTGCTCTGAAGACTGAAAGGAAAATAACCTGTTAAAAAAAAAAAAAAAATTATAGGAAATTCAGAAGCGCAGATCAAGGTCTTGTTTTCCTTAGCCCAGTGGTAAAGGAAAACTGTTGTCAGAAATACAAGTATTTAAATAGGCTATGATAGCAAGGAAGCAAGTGACTACTTTCACCAGCGACCAAAGAAAGATCAGCTGCTCATAGCAAGCCAGAGGGATTTGCATCCAGCACAGGGCTGGAAACACTCTCTTGAGCAGAAATCCCTCTCCTCAGGTTCCCAAGTGCCTGTCACGTCAGGCATGGACCAAACCTCGAAGCTCCCAATCACACAAACCTGTTCCCATGTGGATCTCTGACACCTGGTCCCACACAGCCGGTAGTGGGAGAGAGACCCATTCGGCATGGGGCTGAGCCACCACCCTCTGTCGTCTTCTGCACCATCACTTCCAGCACTTAAAAAACAAGCCTTCAGTGCATAAATATGTGAAAATATTTATCGCCCACTCCTAGCCATGTTGAAAAGAAACCTGTTGTGGTTAAATGGCTCGGTCAGTTCTTTAGGGATTTTCCGAAGTTTCCTATAAAAAGAAATCTGTGGGAAATGAACCATTGCATAATCACTAACACATGCCAATTCATATAAGCCTATTATCTTTTTATGACATTTTGTACTCTATTGTCCTTACTCTGGTGAATTGCTGTCTTACAATTCTTTTCCCTATTAAATTATTTGCACATTTTGTTCTCTGCAACCCTTTTGCATCAGTAAGATAGTTAGCACCAGCATTAGGAAAGAAGGCAAAAACAAAGGGTCTCTTCTCCTTTTCTCACATCATGTTTTTCCCACCTTCATAGGAATCTCCTAACAACAGTGTCCTTGAGAATGAGAAGGACCTTTCCAAGTGAGAACAGGCAATCATATCAGCTATGTCTTGATGCACAAAAGGCATTTTTTTTTCTGATGGAATTCTTTTCTGATCAGAATTTGTTTCTCATACTAAGGTCCTTGATAGAAACGGCCAGCATTCATAGTTTCAAAATCAAAGTCCCTTGAATCTGCTGAAAGTTGCCTACAGGTCATTTAAGCAATTCTTAGAAATAAACCCCAAGCGTCTTGGAAGTCTTAATTACACTGTATTTCAATTGGAATTAGGTTGCTAGACCACAGACTTTACTAGGAACTTCATACTTTTAAAAGCCTATTGGTTTTGGCTTTTAGGAGCCTGACATTGCCTGAAAGCCAGCCAGGACTTTGCCTTTAGAGTTAACATTTAATCACGTTTTCAGTAGTTTTTTTCAGTTTTGCACTCTTCCCGAGAAAGCTGGTTAAAAAATGTATGAAGTATGGCTAAGCACTGACGTTTCCAAAAGGTGTGGCTTCTGGGCATCGCTGAATTTTTAACAAAGGGAAAAGTGGAGACCTGTGTGACTGAGGAGCTACAACCTTTTTTTTTTTTTTTTCCCCTAAACCAACCTAGATTCTGAGAGCAGCTATCATTGACAGCTACTAACCACAGAACTTTAGAACCAGGGAAGAACCCAACTTAGCTGCAACAATCTTCAGATTAAAGAAGAGGAAATTCTAATTCCCCTGTAATCTTAATATGCACAGCATAAATGAGTTCTAGGGACACTCAGGGAGAGAATATATGACCTATAGGTTCACTGAGAAAAGTTCCTAGTCCTAGCTATGTGGTAGGATAGCTGTCCTCTGGCTATGCCACTGTTATTTCTGCACTGCATGGGCGTCCAGTTCTTCAGAGCAGGTTTATGTGACTTTTCCCCAGAAATGTTGCAGGAAAGCAGGAGGGTTGGGCCAAGACCTTGTGTCTCCAGACATTTCAATTCTCCATCTCACATGTACAACTCATATGGAGTAGTTCAGACACATCAGCAGTGCAGGGCAATTTCATTTCTTGAAAAGTAGAGGGTAGCCTAGAGGTAAGTCTGAAGATCAATGGAGATCAGACCTGGCGGTGCTGAGGACAAAGATAAGGCGAGCAATGATCAATTACTGAATGACAGTGCAGACAGGAGAAAACTCTGTTGTTACACAACATCCTCCCAAACACGCAGCAGCTCAAATTGCAGCAAAAGTGATCTGCAGCTTTGTCCTCTGTTTTGTCATTCTTGAGGTATTAATGTCTTAGACTCTATTTCCCTCTGAACAGGGAAGAAATGGCCAACAGCCAACACATTTTGACAGGCTTGCCAACCCCAGCAAGTCAGCATGAACTACTCTTCATTTACCTCTGACCCCAGCAAGCAAGAGCAGAAAAGCTCTGTATCAATACCAGAAACATATCAAGCCAACAAATAAGTCCCTGCAAACCATGTCATCTTTTCTAGAAAAAGATTCTTTCCATTGTCTACATAATCTGGCCATTACAGACAAAGACAGCCATTTCAGTTCTCCTGTTCTAGTCTATCTATTTTAGATGTTGTCTTTGCTGTTCACGTTTCTGAACCTAGACTGCATTTTCTTTTAATTGTAAATAATTTGTAAAACTATTTGCCAGCATTCACACTCTTCAAACATTTGCTTGTTGTCAAGGGCTATGGAGGACCTCCAGTACCTGTCATCCTCTGCCAACATCAGCCTTCTCACACAAGCGCATCTCCAGAAAAGATTATAGACAGCTGTAAAACACAATCGTCTTAAAACGTTATTTCTCTAATATGCCTAAGGGGTTCAGAGAAGAGGGTCTATTCACTTGCATTCCTCTACCAGTGTCTGTCTCTTCCTTTCTTGATTCTCCCCTCTAAAATAGATTACTCATATTTCTATTGATCGTCTAAGAGCTACTTTTGTTCTACCTCTACTTTCTAGCTAGGAGACCAAATTATTCCTTGCACTGGTAATATTTTAAAGCATTTTATCAGCCTATATAATTTTATAATAATTTTGTTATTTTAACTAGGAAGAAAAAAAAAAGAAGTAACTGATCAGACACCTAATGCTACTTAAGTGAGACTAGATTTTTTTGTGGTTGAATAATAACATCTGTTTTGATTTTCCAGCCACAGAAGTGCATTTAATCTGGCCTTCCTTTATTTGAACTTTTCACATCTGCTCAGGCCTGCTTCCCATAAACTAAATACCAGATCCTTTCACAATGTAGGAAATTTACCTGCACCAGTTGTTGTCTCAGCTCCAAAGACTTCTTTATAAGAGCCAGATAAAAATGTCAAAAGACTAATAAATACAGTCTTAGTGCACTATATATTTATTAAATGTTAGTAGTTAGTATTTATTCTGTCAGTACCACATGGTTGGGATTCACAGACCTAATCCCGCAAAACTTATTTTCATGAATGAAACTCATTTATTTTTATTGAATAAAGTATAATATGGTGCCCCAAAATCCACACAAAATTCAGAAATAAACTTGTACACAATACACTATATCATCAGCTACAAATTCAATCAATCAGAAATTATAGGGATTGTCAGATGCACTGTGCTTTCAGCAATGAAAGAAATCAACAGGAGGTTTTCATATATCATTTTCAGGATTATCTCCAAAGACATGATAGTGGATTATCAAGTTTGACTAATTCTGATCTCTTCAGAGGTGAGCAAAGTCAGGAAGGAAAAAACCTTAATTAGAAACACTTTTTTTCTTTTCTTAAAATTAGGCGCTTATGTTCTAATTGCAGCTCAGATCTTAAGACATAGTAACATTTAGTTAAAAAAAAAAATAAAATAAAAAAATGTGAGGGGTATGAAACTTCAGTTGAAGTAAAACAAGCTGAAGGGTTTTGCCACTGACATCACCAGAATTGGAAATGCATCCTGGGTACCAGGCAAATGTTAAGGATCATTCTTTAAATTCAGAGCTAAACTACAGAAGAATTTTGGTCTGCTGATGTGACTAGGAAGATATGCAAAAAAACCACTCTCTCATCAGCCTCTTCATAATATCTTCATCTATTCAGCATTTCTTTCCACTGTTAAAAAGATATATCTGGAGAACTCCCACGTCCCTGGGCCTAATGCAGCTGAGGCTGTGTGCAGCAAAACTGCAATATTAGGCCACTTTTCTCAGACAGATAACTCAGCAGAGAGCTTTTCAAAGCAAAGTGGAGAAATCTGTTTGCAAAGCAGCTGAGAACCCAGCCTTTTCTTTTTTTTTCTTGAGGTGCCAGGAGTACCTCTTCTCTTCAAAGTCTCCTACCTCTGTTTTAGTGAGGCAACAAGGTTTCATTCTTTTATGTTGTTTCGAATCTTTAACAAAACTTAGGTGCTGTGATTTGGCAGTCTCATTAAAAAGTAGCTTTATCAAGCCAAAACACTCACCATCACCAGTGTCTTAAATAGGTGTGAGATAAGAAAGTACAAGGAAGACCACAATGCCTCTGGGAACAGTTGGAGAAGAAAGGCAATATCTACCTGCTGCCCTTGATTTACACCTTGATTTTTTCCATCTGCAGAAAGGATTGAAACTGTGTCATGGTGGAGCAGTTGTAAGAATCACAAAATACTTAACAAGTTAGAAATGGATTAAAAGGCACTTTATGGCTTGTTAAATAAATCCCCCTGTTCCTCAGAAGCATTTTTAGCATCTTATTAGTAATATTTGATCTGACTAACATATTGACTAGTCATTTGACTAGGAGATGAATCCTTTTTGATGGACCACAAGGGGAATATATATTCAAATTAGGCATTTCTCCAAAGTTTTATATTAATATAACCTCAAAAAGCCAATAACACACATAAAAGATTTTTCTGTGTCCCACAAAAGACTACCCTGATGGCCTTTAAAATCATGCATCTTTTTTTTCCTTAAAAGTAATTGTTGTGTCTGTATTTAACCCAAATGACAGAGAGTTGAAAGTTCTCTTCTACCTGCCTTCTGATGTGCCTGGCACATATTTGGCTGAAGAAAATACTCTATGCCGATGCCTTCATCAACATTTTTTCTTAAGCTGTCTGGCATGGCACCAGTACTTTACTATCAGTTGAATTCACCATCAAAGTCTCCGCCATATGAAGTAGTTCAGAATCTGACAAATGAAAAATAAGGGAGACATATCAGAAAAATATGCAAAAAGCCTCGGTTCCTTCAATTGATCTCTGATCTGAAATGCTTTTCATCTATTGAATCTATAGCATTTAGGACTAGTTTTAGTATCACCAGTACAGACACTGCTGTTGAGGTAGTGGGCAGACCAATGATTGTATTCCATTTAGTAAAAGCCAGAAAACTAGCAATTTTTGAGCAGTTTTATATTATCTGAGATTTTGCACTTAGGAAAAAGTTGGAGACCTCCAGCTCATTTTGAAAACAGTAATTTATAGCTACACAGACATTATGATTTTACAGTGTTTTGATAGTTACGCCTTCACTATCCACATGGAACATTTAAAAATGGATTAGAAGCCATTAATCTCTGAAACATGAGGGATTCATAGCCTAAAGAAGAACTCAAAGCATTTGCAGACTAAGTCTCTTTCTGTATCTAAGTGTCCAGTTTTATTCAGGTATTATATCTTATGCAAAGAACAGGTCAAGAATTATACTTAGACAGTCGTATTGTGGTAAAACTACTGGATAATAAATCAGGAATCTAAGTACTTTGTCATAGGTACTCTTACTGACCTTGGGTAAATATTCAGGTTGGAAACCGTTTTATGAAGTTCCTGTCTCTTATTACAGCTTCCAACAGCACTAAGTGCATTGGATTGCCATACAAAATTTTATCCTTCAGGCACAATGATAATCGTCTTTAATTTTAAAAGTCTTTAGTTTAAAAATTTAAATACCTCGAAGTCAGAGATCAGGTCAAATCAAATCCTTATATTTTGCACACCTATGACTTGAAATATGGGGGAGATTGACTCAATCCAGACCTCTGCAGTAGGCTGTTAATTCCACTAGATCCTGACCTCAGATGGTATATGCCTACATTCTGATGAATGGGAGCTCCAAATCCAATCTGGATCCCAAACTTGCAGTATGTGCCCATCTGTACTTGAAAGAAACATTTTAAAGAAAAAGGAAAGCTAAGATCATGAAAATCTCTATTTGAATACCACATACAACAGATTTATGAACCTAAGCAACTAGTTTTTTTCCTGTGTAAAATCAAAACTACCACAGGATTTCCCATCCGTATATACCATATGCTTTTTCCAACTTTGTTTAAAATTCTTAGTGTCCTAATATTGTGAAGCTTCTGAGCATCTACTGCTTTTCTGCAAGCTTTATCTACTCTGAAAACTAGGCTACAGTCAAGAATTTTTGTGTTGGAAAAGTGATTTTATCTATTTACGTTTGCATCATGGCTATGACTCGTGAAAGCTTAGTACACAATGAAACCCCTTGGGTAACAACCTGAAATATGATTAATTCTTTTAAATAACAAGCGTATTTATTTCATTGTAACTGACTGTGTACATTGAGTCAAGACACATGCAAGACTAAGCCCTGCAAAGTGCCAGCGTACACAATTGAAGTATCTTCCGATCATGCAATCTTTGTTTAGAGAACAGTCAGAAACATATCAAGTAAAATACCAACAACGCTAAAGGAAACTTATGAATGTTTGTAAATTCATTTTATGGATTAATGACTTTACAAATAAGAATTGACGTTTCCAGAACAAACCACTTCTTTATCTTACAAATATTTCAGCAGTTTTCTCTAACACCAAAGCAGAGGCAAAGTTTTCCTTCTTCAGATCAAGCAAAATCTAAAATCTGGGAAGATTTAATTGTAAAATAAAAACAATGGGGAATGTAAATGTTAAACATCTGAAACTGCCATTACTGCTATTTGTTATTATGTGATAACTCTGTCAATGCCACTTTATTTTTACTTTTGTTATCTCTCACAACTTTCCAATCTATTATGGTTGATCATTGATAAACAAACACTTTGACTGACTTAAAAAGTGGCAATCATCTCATCTAATTTTAACTGCGTGAAAGTCAAACACCTACTCTAAGCTATTCGTGAAGGCTTCTTCTATAGATAGTGGTGACAGATTGGCATTTTCAGAGACTTATCCTACCTGTATTACACACTTGTTTTAAGATGGGATTAATCACCCTCTTCTTCTTCTTTCCTTGGGCTGACTTCAGAAAAAAAAAATACACCTGTTTTGTCAAAAAAAACCCAAAACCCCCAAAACAAACTAACAAACACATTATTGAAGGCCTTGATCTTGAACCCAGAAAGGTGTTTACCCTTAAAAGTACTGTCCCTTTAGGATACAGAAAGTCTCTTAAAGACAGAATGGAAGAAGCAAAGTGGAGAGACAGGAGCACAGCCAGTCTTCATAATTACACTTGTCACCTGCCCCAACTCTTGCCTTTACGGCTTGTGAGAAGCAATGCTAAAGAGAGCCAGGGCACAAGGGGTTATCAGTCTTTTTTTATTCTATGTTGCTTTATCCGCAGAAACTATGGGGATTGCCATAGTTTTACTCTTGGTGAAATTCAAGTGACAGAAACATTTTCCAGGCTTTGGCAGGAGAAGGGTACTGGCCAATAGCTATTCTCCTTCAGCAGAGGCAAAGCAATACCAGCATCTCCCTTTTTCAGATCAGCTCCAGCTTAACAGAGAGAAGGACCACACACCAGCCATTGCTTCAGGACATGAGCCTTAGGAGGCAATTCAACGGAAACTTCTAATACCCTTAAAATCACTCAAATGAAAAGATGCTGATGCTGATGAGGGAAGAAACATTCTTCTTGGCATCTCTCCATTTTAAATTCTGCTATAGTGACAGTATCTGGATTAGACTCCAGGACAGTATTTCTGAAACAGCAGGAACCCTGCTTACTGCATCAGTTTTAAATTATAAGACTTCCAAAGATGTCAACACCACTTTCCTGGAGACTTTCCTGAAATTAGAACACTAAGCTTTTCCCCTGAGCCTTCACAGAGTCATATGGATCCATCACCCAGTGCCACCATTTGTATCATGATTTGCCTATGCTGGGTCACTGCTACTTCTTCATTTCAGCTCTATAGTCGGCCTAGCTCTTTGATGTTACTCAGTCACTATTTCCTTTCTCTTTACTTTTATCTCTGTCCTGGCATTCTTCCTCTAAGCATCCTCTCTACCAGATGGTCTCCATCTCTCCTTCAGAAGTGCCCAAAATATTCCTACTGCCTCCTCTTGATCTTCCCCCAGCAGCAAACCTCTTCATCCTA
The DNA here is from genome assembly GCA_028858755.1 of Ara ararauna. NCBI lineage: Eukaryota > Metazoa > Chordata > Aves > Psittaciformes > Psittacidae > Ara > Ara ararauna. The sequence goes on from CM054381.1 coordinate 52,421,903, forward strand.
CAGAGCTCAAATACCGATGGATTTCTCCTCCTTGCTGCTCTGAGTCTTTCTTGCACTTTGAAAATGAATTCACTGGAAGCAGCTAACCTCCAATCCTCATTATGCACGATGCTCTCATTTATAAGTGTTTACCCAGGAGAAAAATTCAGACAGAATATATGCTGGTACAATTGTGTTTTTTCAAGTGGAAGTGCCTCTGATGTCTGCATGCTGAACTGGAGCTCTAGTTTTTAAACAGGAGCTCCAAGTTTTTCATTTGGAAATCCATATGGATCCTTTAATCTGAAGGTCAAAACAGCTTTCATGAAAGATACTGAAAACAATGATACTTTATATTCACTAGCATAATTATATAAAGATGATTCAACATTGTAGTATCATCAGAGGATCCAACAAAGTCTCTGTATTATGTATTTTCAAGATGGGGTTTAGAGAATGTAAGATGAGGCTTCACAAGTTTACAGAGAGAAAAAAAAGTCTTGTCAGAATTTATACCTTCTTAACAGGTCACTGAAACTGAGGATAACAATTGCTTTTACTTGCAGTTGGTAGGTGCACTGTAATCAAGAATAAAGCTATAGATATTTTTGTGGAAGTACAGAAACTTGCTAAATGCAGCAGCATAACAATGTATTATATATTATACAAATACAGTGAGGTGGAATTTGTGTTTGTCTCTTTGCAAGAGAAGAAAGAACTCTGAAATGACCTTCTGTTCATAAGTTTCTCTGAAAAAGGCTTGGCCTGAAACCACTTCACTAATATTGGTATAGTCTGGTTTTGTACATAAGTCTTAAATGTAAGCATTGCTTCAAAAATAACTAAGCAATCACAAAGCTTTACTTTTCAGATTCGATTTCCTTCAAATCCTTACTAAGGTCCCCTTAGCACTGTCATTTCAAAATCAGGATAATGCTGTATAGTGCTCCTCAGTTTCAGTAAAACAAAAACGTTATTGGATAAATATGCATGAAAATGCTGCAATCAAATACATCTTGGCAGTCATCACCTGACTGACTTGTGATGACCCTCCCTGATGACCCACATGGGCTTGACACTTCTTAGCATATCACAACACTGTTCAGTTTCACCGTCTTTGTCCTTAACACTGTAGCAAAACACATGCTTCCCTTGCAGAAACCTACTCTCAGGCTGTAGACATCAAGAAACAGCAAGGCAACCTAGTACAAATAGTACAGAATTTTTTAATCTGCTTCTCATATCTTGGTTATACAGAAAATCTTGTAGTTCTGACAATCCCTCAAGTCTGGCTTTTGTCAGGTGAGCTGACAATACTACCCCATCACAGGAATGTAGAGGCAGAATAAAAAAAAAAATCTAGTATTTACTATATTATGCCTAATTCTGCTCTGAAAAAGGATGACTCGGGAATGTTTTCCTTTTTTCCACACATCATCTTCCAGGATATCCTACATTTCCTTGTAGTTAAAATGTAAGCACAGCCCCATAGATTCTGTTACTGCAGTAAGACAGCAGCACTTACCAATGTCCTGGCGGTCAGGTTTCACTCATCTGTCACCATTGTCTCAGGTGTCCATGTCGCTGAGACTGGAGTAACTTAGCAATTAGTTGCTGACTTTCAGGCAGTCACTACTGGCAGGAGGCACACAGCTAGTGCTGGTTCACAGATGGCTGCACCAAGCAACTACCAAAAAAGACAAGGTCTACTGAATCAGATTTGATTTTGGTTTCAAAAAGGTTCTCCCTCGTATTAATTTGCTGTAACCTTGCATTGCGAGCAAACAGCCTCAATAGTCTTCAGAATCTCACGAGAATCTCATAAGAAAATTTATTTTTGTTAGGAGGTGATGTAACAGGGGTTTTCAGTTGTGAAAAGTTCATTTCAATGTGTTTGCACTAAAAGGCAAGAATCGTCAATTCTGTTTCTCAGTGTCATTTTTAAAAAAACATTTCAAGCAATTATTAAAAAGCAACTTCATCATCTACAGAATAAGAACAAATGGGCTGTTTATAGCAAATATTAAAAAACAGTGAATGTGTAATTCAATTACGAAGAATGAGAGGGACGTTCAGAACAGACGTTTTTTCTTCTGAAAACTAGAAATATCAAGAAGGGATCACAGTGCAAACCAAAAGATAGGTGGAAGTACTGCAATTTTATCTTACTAAGACACAAGGTGGTCCCAGCTCTGCCTGACACCCTCTCATCCCTGTATCTGTGAAGCCAATGGTGGCTTTTTTCCCCTTGATCATGTATTTCTAAACATTTCATTTCCACAAATCCAGACAGGAATAGCTGGTGCTCAAATTGAGTGCTGTCTGAGCCCAGAGAGGTTGCTCCAACACAGGCAGGGCAAGGAGGGCAGCCTTCACTTCATGGTAGGACAGCTACAAATGCCTGATGCTCCACACTTTACATCATGATGGGCAGCAGATGTCCAACTCCTTGCTGTTAGAAAGGGCAGATAAATAAAGCAGTGAATAAATGCTGCAAATTGAGGTAGGTTCAGCTCTGCAATATAGGAGATCAGACCAGACAGAGGCAGATATAATTTTCTCATAGATTAGAAGCAGATAAATAAGTGAGAGAGAGAGAAGGAAGGAAAACACGCAATACAGAAAGGAAGATAAGAAAGAAGCTATTCATCTTATGTATGGGAACCAACTGCTGTGTATGTATTTCCTATGTAATTTTAGCAACTATCCCTAAATTGTTCATCTGAAACACTATGCAGGAAGTGGACTATCTATTTAATTCAAAATGTTGTTTAGAACACTATAGAATTTTCAAATAATTCATCTAACTCACTGAACACTCAATCTGAACAGCATTAGGGCTGTGGTCAGGATTTTTACACGTAGATGTAGATGTCTCACTTAAGAAAAAGGGCATCTAAGTATTCATGTTCAATAATTTCTATCTTCAGGCTTATTCATTCTTTTAAGATAACTGTTTACTGGCTATATCAAATACAAAATTTCATCCCTGTGGACATCCAGTCATCCACCACAGTTAGTGAGGGTGAACACATATTAAACCCCGAAATAAAGTCTATTTCCAATGTAATTAATATAAAAACAAATAATCTATAAACTAAGGTGACTCCTTATTCATAAATTAACACAAAATGGACTGGTGGGAATGCAACATGTGCAGTTTTCACACATGGGAAAAGTTTGCCTGTGGTTGCGTCCATTGCGAGGTGAAGGCTATGTTACCAACAAGCACGTTTTCATCTGGTCTTAGACTTAAAAATAACAGTAAAAGTCAAACACAAACAGCTATTTTTTTCCTTTTGGGATTTGGCACATGTGCTATAACAGACATAGATGGAAACTTCTAAAATAAATTAAGAACTGTACTTGTCAGTTTATTAATCAAAGTTTACCTGCTTCACATTACAGGGAGACAAATTAAACAAGCTACCATGGTACTCAGAAAACATCTGCTAACAAAGTCAGAAGTAATGATAAACAAACTTGAGTTCCCTTTGTGGTTGATTTCCATCCAGCTGCATTTAATTATAAAAGAGCTATCAAAGAAAGCTCTCCATTAGCAGCTAATTCAGAATGACTTCAGAAGAAAATCCCAGAGCCTCCAGTGATATCTCTCTAACAACTTTCTCATCTCTGCAAGTGGTTGAGAAGAGCTGAATTAGACCAGTTTAGTGATCAGACCTCCTGTTAACCGCCAGAGTAAAATGAAGATGATATATGTTTTTAGTACCTGTTATTGCTTGTTTTCAAAGTACTCTTATTGTAAGACCTATAAGACCTAGCAGACCTTTTCTTGCAAGTCATCTTTGCCAAAAGCATCAGTGCCATTGGGTGGTACAGAGATAACTCTGAAAATTGCTGTACGCATTTTCTAAAGCAGAACATCTGCTGATATTACTGAGAAAGTGAGAAAATTTGTTGGTACAAGTTTTTTAATAAAGTCTCTTTGACCTTGATATTTTTCACAGTGAAATTGAAGATGTAGTCATTTATAAATATCTGTTTCACAACAATCAGGAATATTTGTGTTGGTGTAGCTAGAAATCTGTATAGTCCCAGACTGATGTTCTGAACCAGCATGGCCAAACCTGAATGTTATTAAAATATAGTAGCTGCCCTTAAAAAAAAAATAACAAAAAAAAAAGAAAGAAAAAACAAGTACATCAGGTTTCCATTATTACTCCTTAAATTGAAAAATTTTGGTAATTCTATGGATAGGCAATCTATCCGTCACACCAAAAAAGCAAAAGTTTTTCAGTGCACCCAGAACTACTAGCAATTTTTATTAAATTCCATAAAGCCCAGCAATAATCATGAACCCCAAAAGGGCTCAGTAATTCACAATCAACTTGTAGCATACTCCTATGGGGAAGTTTGGACAATGGCAAGTAGAAGAGCATGATAAATCATTGAATGTTTTTTCTTTTTTTCCTCTTTATTCTTTTTCTTTGAAACAGTAATGGAATGGGTGATTCTTCTCTGAAACCTAGCTGCTATCTGACCAGCAAGAAAATATGAAATCAAAAGCCCCGTGTGCCAGATATGCACAGCTGTATTTGCGCTTCTGCATCTCCCAGAGGAAAGCACACCACATGTGAGTTACTTGACTTAGGGTGGGTTGGTGAGGTGTAAGTTAAAAGGGCAGCTGTACACTCTGGGAAATTTTCCAGATTCATTTTCTACCAGTTGCTTTAACAATGCCACAAGCAGCAGTGAAGAGGGAGGGATGGTGGGTAACACAGGTAGAAAACAGGAAAACTTTTCCCACAGCTTATTTCTTATTTGGTCCCCAGACTCTCTTGAAAAATCTGTAGGCACTTTATAGAGGATTTTTTCCCTGCAAGAATAAAGCGGTTGGCTCAGATTGCTGCTATTCTAGGAGGTTAAGGGAAGAAAAGACATTATTATATATCCACATGGTAATCAGCCAAGGTTTCATGTAACTGTTGCTGTTGATGTGGTTCTTCCTGGCACTTCTAGAAAACAGTTTATTGGTGTACCTGGCCTAGAAGTTTGAGAGATGAAGGGAGAAAATGATAACACAGTTTAACAGACCCTTTGTTTACGTAAACATCTATCCACAATCTGTGTCTGATGGGGTGAACATACGGCTTTAATTTTACCCTTGGCACATGGATCAAACAATGTTGCCAATATCTATTGTTCTCCTCATAACAATATGCCTGGTGGTTTCAACATATCCTCTCCATTAGCTGGCTTCAGATCAAGAATTACTGTGTATGTGCTTATGTCTTCATAAAACTGGAATATGGATTTTTTTTCTTCTTAACAAATGTGTAAGAAGGAATACAGTTGAGAATGGTGGTCAACCATCCCTGTGAGTCATGAGAACAACTCTCTTCAGATCGCATGGCAGAGCTGGCACACGGCTGGGAAGAACGGGTTGGACTGGATTTGCAAAGCCCTGGCCATATAGCTTAGGTTTTTCAAAAAACCAAAGGAAGTGGTGAGTCAGATACTTATCCTTTTTTATTTAGGCTCTAGCAAGCCTTTCTGGACCTGGTCCGTCTCAGATCTACACAAGCCCTCCTCTGGAGCATGGACACGCTAGGTAGCTGAGGAAAGGGAAGTTTGGGTTGCTTTTTCTTGTTGCTTCCCCTCCCTTCCCCCCCCCCCCCCCTAATTTTTGGAGTTTCACTTCTTTTCCATTTGCTGCAGAAAACCATGATAATGCTCTTTTATAAATATACAGCTTCAATAGAGGCAGTATAATGGAGGAGATTTGGGTCTGGGGAACAGCACAAGGAGAAACCACAGATGGGCTCCCCGAGCCAGAGCAGCTTGTCATCTCCATGCTAATCTTCTCAGCTCCAGCCTTGGCCTCTGGATCAGCAGCACTGCTTTCTTATGTTTCCAGCAACAATCAAACTTGACATTTCTCTTCCACATTGGGCTCCATTTCAGCCTGGTCAGCCTGTACCTCCAAATGTTTGATCCAAAATTCATTTAACTCGATGTAAAGAATCTCACTGCCTTCAATACTTTGGTTGTGGCACCTTCTGTCCACCATCATTAATGTCTGATTTATATTTGCTGAATTAGTGAGAAAATACAGCCTTCTGATTTGTCTGGTGACTTTTTCACAATAAAGAAGCTCTCACTGAAAAAAATACCACTACTAAGGACAAGAATTCTATTTGAGCCATTCAGGGAACTTGCTCTATGTTTGGTGTTCTTTTATTTGTGATGTTTTGCTTTTGAAGGCTGAAATACGATGTTAAGTGGGAACTGGCTGGGAAGAGTTGATGACATCTCAGCCATTTGTCCCACCATGGGGGGCAGTGGTTCAAAACCACTGGGTGCTTTGAGCCCCTGCATGTAGCATAAAAACATGAGAGAAAGCTTGTGGGACCATGGAGAAGACAGCGGCTCTGGGAGATCACCAAAAATAAGGACCTACAGGCCTTTTTTTCCCATGCTATCATGACACTCCTCCTCACTGGAAGTAGTAATCTTGAAAAACTTTGGGTTTTATTCAGTATTTCTGTTTTCTTCCTACTTCACTGTTTCACACTTCTCTCTTTCTCTTCAGCTTCTATGTTTTACCTTCTGAATGTGCTGAATCTCAGCTCAGTGCTTTGAATGATTTCACTGACCCTGTAATGCTGCATACCAGCACAGATACATATCTCTTAGGTTTACTTTTGTCTATGCTAATTTTGCTTCCCCCTCACGTTTGCAAGTAGAGAGCAACTGCAAGGCTTCCTGTGAATCTCAGGATTCCTGTGTATCTTTAAATTTTATAATTTAAAGGAGTTTAAGAAAAATTAGTCTAGATCCTGCTTGTGCACATACCCGCAGCACAGCTTTCAGTCTCATTGCTACACATGTGCTTCAGCCTGTTCTGAACTGTCAGAGCACTAACATTTCTATATAAACTGATTCATTAAGACTATCAGAATGTAATTATCTCTGCTGTGCAGGATAAGTGGAGGTTTCCCCCAGTAATGGCATAGCAAGAGAGAGAGAAAAGGGAGTAGAAGAGCTCTTCTCTTATTTTTTGGAATTACTATTTTACTTAGGCAGTTATAGCAGTCTAGCATTGCTGTAAACACACTGGAAAGCCAAATAACAGCCAAACCATGAGCCTTAATGCTTGAACCCAGGCCTGAATGAACCAAGTAGTTTTCTTTTCTTTTTAAGTTTTTTGGGATCAAACTAAAGCTAGGGAATTATTCCCCACAAACACACCTGCAAGAGGTGGGGAGACTAGGAGTCAGCAGGAAAACAGACTTATATGATTTAAGTCTTATGGGAAAAAAAACCATTGCATTAATTTTGAAACTGCCTAGTACTACAGATATTAATTTATTATAAAATTATCTTACTTGAAGTGACACTCATTGACACAAAATATTTTGTCAAATTTTCTATTGTGCATAAAATTTTAATGTATTGTTATATAAACTGTAGCTGTTATTCTTTTAAACACCAATTTAATCAGGAGGTTTTAACACATAAAACTATAGTCTAATTTTTTTTTTTTTGCCAGTATTTTATGTTAGGGGGTTTTCAATTTTACTATCACCTTTTATTCATGCTGAAATAGCAAACTGTCACCATAAAAATCCTTGTGATCCTGAATCCATGCAATTAGTTTCAAAAATACTTAATGCTTCTTGTGCGTTGTCACTTTAAGCATAGAACATAATTTGAGTTTAACTGCAGTGAAAGTCAAGAGCGCAATTGTTACCATAAACACGTGGGTCAAGCAGCCAACCTACTACAAGGTTGTATTTCACTTGCATCTCCTAGCACCAGTAGAAAAAGGCTTCTAACCAAACATCCCTGGTGAACTTCAAAAAAAAGAACTGATAGTGAGAGAATTAAGCAATATTAAGCCAAACTACAGCAAACGCTGGCATATAATTAACATAGCATTGTCAAAGATATCTCATAGTTTAATTTTAGTGGGGAAAATATGGTATCTCAGATACCATGATATGGGTGTTTGCTCACAGCCACTGTACCTGTCAAGTATTATTATACTGAAGCTGCTGTGTTCCCTGAACAGTTTTGATTTCTTAACAAGAAGAGAATTTTCTCTGATGTGCCATCTGCAAGGTACAGTTTACCAAAGGAAAATTTTATCTCGTTTTTTTAATAATTTTCTGTCAATTCCAATAAAATCTGATATATTTTTATAATACTTACAAAATAATAGCAAAAGTGACTCACCACATGTGCCACTATTTCATTTGATATTCCTCTTCTCCCACTGACTTTTCTTTCTAGCACAAAATGTAATTTAAATGTCAACTTGGACTAAAAAAGTTACATTCCTGTGGAGATTGCTGGGATCTCATACAATCTCAAATAATTCAACTGCCTTCCACTCCTTTACCTAATTTCTTCTATTTTAGTATCCCATTCTGCAGGTTCTAAAAATAACAAATGGTAGAAGTGATAAAGTAATGCACAGTTTGTTTACATATTTGACAGGAGAAAATATCCTTTCATGCGTAAAAAGGAATGGTCCCAATCCATCATAGGGTCCAAAGTTCATATACCAGTGAACACTGAAAGATCATGATGTTTTTAGCAAGGCCACTGATGGCTGTATAAAATGAGGAATATAAAGAAAGGGGGAAAATGGTAGGGAAGATATCTAAAAAGATAAAGGAGATTTATCTTATATTTACCACTCACTTGCCAGTCAAGTGCACAGGCAGCACAGAGGATGTCCATGGCACAGGAGATGCAGGTCTGCTTTTTTCTGCCAGGAGACCTTATGCTTTGGAAATTCATTAAAGACTGTGAGGATATTTAGAGTCTTAGATTCTGGATTTAGGCCTCACTGAGACTTTCAGGTACTCCTAGGACAGCTGTCATACATACTCAGAGATGTTTGCACTTTGCATAAACTTGTCTTTCATTGGGGTAGAACCAAGGCACTGGGCACAGGCCCCATCAGCACCATGGTGCTCAGCTCAGGCTCTCCCTCCTGGGTCACAGCACAGGAGATGATTTCAGCTCAATCTCACTGTCATATAGTCAGGAAAAAAATGATGGAAACCAGTCACCCTGCGTTAATGCTAGAGTTCAAAAATCCCTTCTTTTGCTGCTAAATTTGTTCACATCTTTTCACTTCCATAAAAAATTCTTCTTCATAAAGCCAGATTTTTCATGAACTTTCTTGCTTAAAGGTATTTTTTTTCCTCTGCACTTCTAGGAGCATTTCCCTGTAACATTGCACAACAGGCATGGGAAACCTGGGGAAAACAGCTTTGTCTGCTGACATAAGTTAGACATCAGAAAGTCTAGTATTGCGAAAACTGAGTCCTGAAATTTAGCCCTAATCTTTGTGTCTTAATTTCCCAAATACAACACTGCTAGCACTCACCAGCTTGTGAGGTTATACTGCAGACCAAGACAACCAGTTCCTGCGTTATTGGCATCATAAAAATAATTTGGACTCTACACTGAGGATTCACTCCTCCCTGAATTTGAAAGAATGGAATTTTCTTAGACTAAATGCAAATTAGAGGTGCATTATCTCAAAGACACTAAAAGCACCACAAAGTGTAGGAAACAGCTTAGGGTTCAAAAGGAATTCAAAACTCACCTGGCATTGCCATGGGAAACAGCTGCTGGAAAAGCCATCTGGAAAAAAGCCTTCAGCAGAAGAGTTAGAAAGCCCCTGCATGGGCCCTTCACCCATTCTGTATACAAAATTTTGTTGTAGGCACAAAAAATCTCAGCTGTACCACAGAAGATTTCCATGATCTTGATGGTGTCTGCAGCAATGGACAAGACCTGCTATCAAGAGATGTTCAATGTGAGATTTTTTAGAATTATTTTCTAGTGAAAATATAGAAAATATAATCTAGAGTCAAGTTCTGCTGACTCTCACTGCCTTCAGGGGCCATTTGCACAACTGAAAACTCACTTTTCCCTGCTTTCTCTGGAAATCTCTGCATTATCCACTGCTGCCACAACTTCTGCAGCAAACAGGTGAGGACCTTGTCAGCTTCCCAGTTTTGACGAGTTCCTGTAGTCAAATTCATCCTTTGCAACCAATGAGTGATGATCCTGCAGGAAAACAGTTTTTATGCTACATTTCACTACCAAGTATCTCACTCTAGGTTTAACGCCTGTTGGTTTTGCCTTAGCTCAAGAGCCCTAAAAGAGGCTCCATCCTAAAAGAGGCTCTGGATCCTGATCAGTCTTGCACGAGCGTTCAAGATTGTGGATTTTTCTGAAGCTTCGTGAAAGAGTTCTTTCAAAGTGAGCAACATGTATGCTGATAAAGCTCATCTTCCCTTTTTGGACACATCCATGAAGCTTCATGTTCTACCTTAACATACTTTTGTCCTAAGTCACCACTACAAGAAATGATGTAAAGTTTTGTTTCAAGGAAGAAGGGTATAAAATACAAAAGAAGAGATAATTGGTATAACTCCAGGTCCAGTAAGTGGATTTCATTCACCTAAAAAAAAAGTAAATAAATAAAAAAGACAGACAAAACCTCACCATCCACTGCACAGCATTCCCAGGGGGTAGAGTAGGTCCAACTCACCAATGCATTGCTCTCAGGTTATCATCTCTGCTGCTTATATAAACAGCAAAATCAGATAACCGTCAACAAATCAAACCCAATATGTAACTATTAGACACAGATTCCTTGTACCATCACAGGCTGTTCAAAACTAATGGTGGAAGTGGAAAGGTCTCCTGTAGCCCCCTGTATCATCAAGGGGTTCATCAGGTTGCTCTGCTCCACAGAGAGATGAAAAGCGCCTCACACTGCCTATATTTACCTCACAGAGGTGTTGGAGGCCATAATTAATTACCGTTGGTAGAACTCATTGAAATTGTCAGAGAAAGGTGCAAGAAAGTGCTGTTATAAATTATTACTCTTGAAAATATTCAAACTCTTCAGCTTTCCACTGACTGCCTTCTCACAAACTTGAAGCATTTCCTTTTCTCCTCCTGAAATAAAATTTGCCCTCTTGACATGCACAAACCATTAGAGAGGCTGTATTTACAAGCACCTAACAGTATTTTCTCAAGTTTATTTTGACATTGACTTTTAATCAACATGATGATGATTGAAAAAGCTATTCCAATGTTTCACTAAAAAGGAATATTAAAAGTACATTGATTGTGTCTACAAAGATATGCAATTAAAAAGTATGAGTCAAGTGTTGCTATTTAACACTTGACTTTACTTATTTTGAACTCGTGTGGCCCTGTTGTGTACATGGTTAAATGTGCAGTGCGGTGTGTTTCAAGTAAATCGGCTGTAAGCAATTTTATATTTTAATGAAAATAATTACAGTTTGAGTAATATGAAGTGTGTCTGAAGTATAACCCCTGATGTTACTTCCCCAGAATTGGCTGTGATATAAATTATCGTGATTTATTATGGTTACTCTGTGCTTTATGTGTTTATAGGGGATCCTGACTAGCAATGATGATTCTTAACTAACAAAGAATTGCATTTCAAAAGCAATTTTTTCTTGGATCTCATCTGTAATTCTTCCACAAAAGTGATATGATTTAACTGTGTTGCAGTATGTGATATTGCAAAGATGGCATTATTGTGCTGTCATTTTGACAGCTTACTTTAATTTGCACCATTTAATGGATGAATACATTTATTTTTTTTTTAAGTCTGGTGTTATTCTTTTTTAATATACCATATGCCATCGATCCCACATGCACTTCTTTGCATAAGCGCACCAAATTACATGGTGGTACAAAGCGACCTATGTGTCATATACAACTTATCTTTTGAATAATACTTCAGAAGCTGAAGTCCTGTCTGTTCTTCAGGGATACTGTGGATCCTATGAAATTTCTGAGCCCCTAGCTGAAATATGTTACAGAACACGTTATGTACCAATTGGCATCTGTCCACCTCAGAGATGGGCAGTGTATTTTTCAGATACACTGTATGAAAAGACATTTATGAAGGTCATTTGCCTTGCAAGAAGCAGCACTATAGAAAGTGTAAAGATTATTATAATTACATTACTGCAAAAACTAATATCTGCAGCAGCTGGTTCCAATTGCAACCACTATTTTAAACTATTTTGTCAAAGAAAATCTTTCAGTTCCTAACACATTTTGACAGCTAATGATAACTCCTCATCAGTGCACTCAAAGGTTGGACAATCATTCCTTTTGTGTTCTTTCAGGGAGAGCAGCCTGATCATTCATTGTTGGAGGAATTATGAGGTCACCTTCAAATGGAACAGAGAATACACCAGTCTGACCCAGGCCTGTGCCCACACCTATCACAAATGTACACCTCAGCTGAGCAAACCTCAGCTCAACAGAGATTCAACACCCAAACTTCTGAAGACAGATGCTTAGGCTTCTGCTCAGAAGTTGTGCAGCTACATAGGACACCACTAAGCTCCTAATTCTCAGAAGGACCTTTATCCCAGGTTCATATGATATGAAAATGTCTACACAGTTTCTGTGTCACACCTGCTTTGCTTGAACCAGTCCACAAAAACCTCTGTCAACGTGCTCAGCAAAGCTTGCATTCGTAGCACAGGAGTAACATCTGAAGGCTTCAAGGAAATATTCTGTGAGACATTATCTCCATAGGGGAAAATTTCATGGTGTCCTTGGGAAATATTCCAATTTCAGAAAATGATTTCATGGCAAGGTGAAAAGCAAACTGATCCTATCATGAGAACTTAGCTTTATTTTGTAGACTTTTGTCCACTTTACAAGGACAACTAAGAGTTAAATAATTTAAAACTATAACAAAACAAAACAACAGCAACAAAAAAGATATCCTAGTCAGTCTATTTTCTTTTCACAAATATTATTTTTTTGACAGAAATGCTGCAAACAAAAATGCAATAAGAGCTAAAGTTTTTAAGCGGGAGGTATTCAAGTTTAGAAAGGATTTTGTTGATGTAAACTGAAGACATACAGCATACCTTTATACTTACTTAGCTCTTTGACGTTATACATGATACCCAGTATAGCATTATAATCAATTGTACATGTCATAAAAATACAGATTCAATGTAGATTAAGACTGCCGTGAATTAATACTTCTGTCAAAGTGTATCCTGGGATGTATTAAGCCATCCTTACATCAAATTCCAGTTCACACATTCTCTACAACTCACATGACCGAGAATGTGCAAACATTCCAACAAGAACAGGAAAGAGTTTATTTTAAATTCCATCACACTGACTACCAGTACATTTGGAATGAGAAAATACATGAGATATTTAGAAAATTATGTGCTTATTCATAAATGTTAATTATTGTGTAAAAAAAAATATTTTTTTTATTTAACTTAAAGCAGTAGCTAGGATTTAATCTGTGACGCACCTAAAAAACTGTTAGGAGTTTTGTATGACCAGAAATAAGGTGTTTGCAGATAACCACCAAACACATAGTGAGAACTGACACATAATTCCAGCACCTACTGAAAATTATCAGAATTCTAAATTATCTTCAGATGCATATCAAGAAAGCTGCAGAACATTGAACAGCAGATCAGAAAACTGACACAAATGAGATTTTTAATTTTTTTTTTTTTTTAATCACGTTAGTTTGAGTAGTCACTTCAGGTAGAAAAATATCAGGGGTAAACAGTAAAGAAGAAAGCAGCAAATATTTATGTGTTAGGAAAGCTGCTCTCATCTCCAGTGACAGATGATCAAACAATCAGCCTCCTGATCTGCATGGTGCGGGATAACCCTCTGTAGTGTGAATCAATGGATCAACTTATCTGCTACCTGCAAAGCAGACCTTTCTTATTTGTGTGGAGAGGACACTTGCCTATGTCTGAGACAGACCTCCTCCCATCCTACTTAACCTATGGAAAAAAAACCAAAACAAAACCAACCAACCAAACAAAAAACCACCACCACAAAATCAAAAATAACAGAACAAAAGGAAAGTTTACAGAAAACTGAAGGCAAAGCCCAAAATATCCCCCAAACCAGACTTGACACGTAAAATTTTTAGGCATTTCCATCCCTCTTTCAGGGTGAGGATGGATCTCTGCAAAAATGCAGCCAGTTCGGGGTCCCTGATGAAGAGTGTTTCTGGACACTGAGAAAAGCACTGAGGCAGGTTGATATGAGTATTGTATACTCATTTATGATGGATTTGGTTGGTCAGCTCTCTTCCTCCTTCCATTAAATACAAGCACACTGGTCTATAACACACACATATGGACACCAGCATATAGGCAGCAAATGCCAGATCAGATATAGTAAGACTAAATTTAAGAGGTTACAAATGTTATTTCATAATAGTACGTATTCAATATTGTCACTAATAATGAGTTCACAGGCATAACTTGAATGCTTTTCTCCTCTTTTATGTGGTAACATGAAGGACAATAATTTCAATTCAATTTAGTAATGGCTTTGTTGCATTGTTATTAGAAGATGATTAAAAAAGCAAAGCAACTTTCATTTTGAATCTCTAAGGAGAACCACTGTCTTAGTGAAAATTAGTCAAAAAGGTTAATTCTTGCCATTGGGTTATAAAAAGATGAAATATTTTCAGTGAGGAGGAAGATAAGGGAAGGAGCAACCTGCAGGACTATGATCCTGTTGGTACTGCCCATCACATCAAGGGGGAGACCAAAGTCTTGTGAAATCAGTACTGTATCACCTTTACAGCTGTGTCCAGCCCCAGTCTTCATGCTTTTAAAACAAGTCTAGCATTATATACATGCAGCAGGACTGCCACAGAAGCATTTTGTCCAAACAGATTTTGAGATTTTCTGCATCTGATAATACTACAGTCCTGTCTGATGTTATACATGGGGAAAGAGATACGTCTTTAAAAACATTCAAAATTTCTCTTTATTCTACCGACATATGCAGTCATTACTTAGCCATCCTGAAAGCCAAAACTGTGTGCAGCATTTAACAGACTGCAGAACATCCTTGCCCCTCACACCACTGAGGGAAGCCTGCAGAGGAACAGCACCGTCAGCCATTTGTTCAGCCGCTGCAAGGCTGCCAAATGTACACAGCCGGATTTCCCCAGGGCCTCCCTTCCCTTTTCAGGACAGAACTCAGCACACTTACTGTGTTTTGGGTGTTCATCTCAGTAGAAATCCTGGCCACAAGATTTAGAATCAAAGGCACTGAGTTTGAAACTCTGATGAAAATTTGATACTTGTAGAGAAGTCAGAGTACTTATGGTCAGAATATGGCCATAATCGCTAAAATATACAGTTGCTATTCATAACCAGCAGCACTTGCTCACACAAACAGTTTCATTAACTTCAGTCACAGGAAACAGTAATTTGTCTGACACTGGAAAGGATTTCTAAGACCTGGAAGACAACAATAGCTTAAATATTATTAAGACAGAGCTATCTTTGCCCAGCCATTGAGGCTGTATCACTACAATTTCTGTGGAAACAAACCAGAATCAGTGTTAATTCTATCAATATTTCTGCATCACCTCACCAGTGTGTAGGAGCAAGAACTGGACTTCTTTTAGGCCTTGGAAAACATAAAACAAAGGAATAGTAGAGGGAAAGATGGAGATCTGAGTACAGTAACATATTTGCAAAGCATGAAACAGGGACACATTACCTGAAAAATAAATTAAAAAAAATATCCTCTATGATTTTTCATTTTGTTCAATCTCAAAACACAGTCACACAGTTGAGATACCCAACATCTGAGTTTTAAAATTATTTTTCTGGGATAGTTGCTCATTAAGGGATTGGTTCTATAACGTATCAGCAAATGGACTAGTGTCCATCACTGGTTGGATGATAGATATACTTCAAGTCAAATGCATGATCCACTATTTGCTTTTAATGCTTTTTTGAACATAAACTAAGGGTTCTGGGTTAGAACAGACATACAGTCCTGCAATATTTTCTTAAAGTAATGCCCAGTCTTGGAAATAGAGCTTAGCGTCTTGGATTCTTCTCATAAAGTGAAAAAGGCCATGTGTCTTGTAAAGACTAGCCCCAAGGGAATTGAGATAAAGTATTTTTGTAGCCTTAACACAAATTTTCCTTGTGTTTATAGCTTCATTATTTTGGTGGGTATGTTATTTCAATCTGCTTTTCTGCTACTTATTTTCTATCTTTTTTACTGCTTTTTTTTCCCCCCTGTCTTTAAATATGGAAAATGGACACAACAGATGATATAGAAGTAGCTTTATAGCAGAGCTACTGGTTTTCATTTCTGTTTTCTGAACACTGAATAGTCAGCTGCTTAATAGGCTCAAAGAATATTTCTGTAACATTATAATATTAAAGTTACTGTTAGTGTCTGGTTAGTTTCTTTCTTTTAGCTAGAAAGAGCTCCCTATATGAACAGAGGTGAAAATTTCTAGGCATGTATCTTCTGTTAAACATAGTTAAAGAGTTAAGACAAAATGAATTAAAGTAATACACCTGACAACAAAACAATTGTTTCTGATTAACAGGAAAATCCAAGATTAAGATGCTGTTATTCTACAATTGCAAAATCTGATCTTTGGTAATATCTGGCAGGATAGAAGGGAAAAAAAGGCAGTGAAAGCGCTAAAAACTAACACTTAGCTCTTCTAAGGCAAATTTATCCAAAGTACCGGTCTCCATATCTACAAGTTGTTCCCTACACTGGGAGAAACCTACATCTGTAGCAACCTATTGAAATTGGTAGGACAGACACTGTCTAGCATGTCTGTCAAGCCCAAGCAGTGTAATTTCCACATAAGTGCCATTTTTGCTTGATGCCAAAAGTAAGTGAATTGGTACAGCTTCCACCAAAATGCACAAAGACAGCAGTTATTAATCAAGCATAGCTAAACTGGTGTATTTTCTATTCTGATCACCCATCCAAGTTTCCAGCATATTAATTATTACATTTACTTTACCTAATGTTAACTCACCTGCCATATCTGCTTTACTAGTAGCTCATTTGCCTAATTAGCAGCAATGCGCATATTAACTGAGCCTGTAAGTTTTCTGTACAGTCTGTGGTTTGGGACTCCAGTGATCACCAAGCTGTTGGTCAACGTACTGATAAAGAAGTAATGCTTGAGTAAATACTACAAGCCATCACTCTAAAGCAAAATAACTACATAGTAGGGATGACTGGGTAAAATTAAGGAAGCCTGAATGTTTTCTCAAACCTCAAGCAAAGCTTTGAGCCAAATCTTTCACAAGATGTGAAGTTGGTTTGGGGTTTTTTGGGGTTTTTTGTTTTGTTGTGTTTGTTTGTTTTTTAATTTGTCATACCCTCTTGTTCTGTGCCCGAGAAACAGAAATACCAAAATATCAAGACAAAAGGCTATTTTTGACATGAGAAAATCCAGGAAGGAAAGGAGACTTCATGAGAAAGCCTGTTTTCACAACATTTTCACATAGCCTTCAAAGTGTGTGTGTACAGAGGGGCAGAAAGTGGTACGTCAAGCTAACAAAACAAAATGTACCATAACATGATGAGTTGCTTTGCTTACCAAGTCAAAATAACCAATGCCATGCATTAAAACCTGGCAGAGTCCTTATGTTCCTGTCCCATGATGTGTAGACTACATCTTCAGTGGGAGCTTGGTGCATCAAGTTGTCCAGTGCTCAGCAGAAGTCCAGAAGAACCATGGCTTTGCACAGAGCAAAACACCACAGAGCTCTCTTCTTACAGCTGAATGCATCTCGAAAGCTCTCTTGAGTTCATTCAAATATTTTAAAAGTACTTTGGAGAGGTATATATATATGCATAGGAAAAATTTCAAGGCAACAGGCAGAAGTATGCTCAAAGGAGAGCAGATATGTAAGTTGTTGTAGTTAACGTTTTACTGCTTCAAACAAAACAAATAGTACAACAAAACCAAATGAATCAATAGATTTAATACACAGAACAGCTTGGTAAGAAACACAACACATAACTGATTCCATTGAAAGCAGTCTAGCAGAAGGACTACTGCTTTATTAAGTTATTTTAAGGGATAACTGATGTGCCTGCTTCTCTCACAATGACTGCAACGTGATTGTAATTGCCACGGACAAGTTTGAACTCAGTGTGGACCAAAAAAAATGGTACCCAATGCATATCAAATAAATTAATTAAAAATGTAAAGTCTAACACTAATAATTCCTTTATAGTTTTTTTATTTTGTTTCCTTTTAGGTTTGGAATTTCAGAGAACACTTGAGTTTGAAATTCTCCTCTTACACACAGGCTTATACATTGCACTTGACCTATGTCATGTTATTTCTGCTGAAACACCTCAGTCCTCATGAAATAACCTAATTCTATTTGCAGGCCTTTTTGATTATACAGTCCTTGTTGGTTGAGATCTGATTAGTGGAAAACTAGGGAGGATGTATAAAAAGACATTGCTCACTGACAAAATTGAAATAGCAACCAAAGGTTCCTCCCTGCAAATGTTTTATACTACAGTTATAAAACTTCTATCCTACAGAGACCAGCCTTGTGAGTCAGTTCAAAGTTGGAGCAGGAGAGCTCAGTACTGGCTATAAATGAGTTTGTATAGGTGGTCAGGATCAGACATTATCATCCCTTCCATTACCAAGAACTCTTCTGAGACTGTTTTTCATACCTGGTATAGGCAGCAGATTTCAACTGGCCATGTGGGACAGCAGCCTCATAAAAGTGGATATTAGTGTCATTTATATGCACTCATCTAACTACTTTTCCTAGAAAGCACGAACGTGGGAAGCTGCCCCTCATCATGGTCTAACAATCTAACCAAGGGTTAAAAAACTGATCTTTACCTAGAATGCAGCATAGCATTACATGTTTTATCGAGCATGTGGCTCTCACTTCAGTTTCAGAGCTTTTCTCTGAGAATTAAAAACAGGAAAAAAAAACCCAACCCTAAAACAGTTGAGATCACTAACATGTAGACTATATTTAAGAAAAGCAAAATAACAGAGAAAATGTTTTCTATTGTTTGCACAATGGAAAATTAAACACCAAAGTTTAAACAAATTGTGCTATTCTCTTTTGCAGCAAACACTTTATTATTTCACTATTTCATCTCACCTTGTGTTATTAAAATATAGGACACAAGTAGTAAAACACAAAGTAAATATGAACATATCTTTACACCATGTAGTGTAGCTATAAATCTTACTCTTTGATAACAGCTGTACTACAGCAATCATTTGAGTAGTGCAGCTGCCACAACAATATCAAATTTTATAGTTAAAAAGCAGTCAAAACTTTAATGGTACAGTGGAGGTAGAATATATATTGTGCTATAAATAAACATTATCTAATGAAGAAATGAAACATTTCTTTTTCTTGACATATCATTCTATATCATATATCTTTTCTTCTGCAAGCTCCTATAATAGCAGCCATTATACTTCAGCATGTACTACAACAAAGTCTGTAGTTGTACTAATTACACTGGATTTAAATGAGGAATAGGAGAACTTCAGACAATATAGCCTTGCAAGCAAGGCCTTCGTTTTATTAAATCAGTATCTTAAAATGTTATCAGAGTTAACGTGCTGGCAGAGGTTCTGAAGCAATTGGGAATGCAGTGAGAAATGAGTGGGTTTTCCCCTCAGATGATGACTTCTGCTGTGCTTGTCTGACGTGGTGTAACTGATCTGGTGAGCAGGAGACTGAGAATTGATGTACTTGGTTCAGACAAGTAGTCGCAGCCATATTATTCAAAACTACAAAAAACCTCCAAAATGGTATAGTAACACACGTCTAGTGGAGGCATGCTCATGTTCCCCCCAAGGCAATATGTGCCTTAAATGGTCCCCTTAAACTGACTTTGGTTTTTTGGATTACTGGTGTGCTTACTTTGAGCCCAAAGATGCAGTGACAGCATTGGTGGCACTTATGGAGATGGTCACCTGCCTGCTGCATAAAGAGTGAATGAGAGAGTAGAAAACACCTTCAGCAAACATGCTAGAAACATCTAATCTTGAAGACGTCACAGAACATGACTTATTATGTTACATAAGGAAGAGCCATAAATCAGTGTCTAACATTCACGTGCGTGTTTCTACAAGCATTTTTACTTGAATGCAGACTGAACTTCCAAAAGATACATCCCAGTTCCTTCTACCCACCACATCAGGAACCACTACAAAGAGCTATCTGGAAACCGCAGACTGGGTGCCCTTTGAAAGGCACTAGAATTCAGGTACACACCAAGGGCAGACCCAATACAGTCCGACCACTAACAGAGGATCTGTCCATGGGACTACACTAGTCTCAGTCCAAGGCTAACTCTAAAACATAAACATGGTAGATTTTATGTCAACACCTTCTATTCTGCCCTTCAGATCCATTCCTACTGCTCCACTGCTCACTAACATAGATGTAGCCTCAGACCACTAAATAAAAGACCAAAACCACCAACTACAGTATGTCACAAGATGAGAAAGACAGATGGAAGAAATATCAGGAGGGAACAAATATCCTGGGTTCCAGCAACACTAGGGAATTTGGCAAGTAAAACTCAAACTCCATTCTCTTAAAAATCCTCCTTGGAAAGCTGTGCTTCCCCCTTTCACATCAGAAATATTATGCTAGAAGTATCTTTGCCAAAAGGGAGATTACCATCTTGCCTGGAGTTTGCCTCCTGTTCAGTGTGGGTTTCTCTAGAGGTGACACATGGACGCCCTGGTGGGAACAGCAGCAACCGAGGGAAGCTGATCCTCTGAAGATCAAATCCCTGACAAACAGCTTACTGCAGTTAAACTTTTTCTGTGCCCACCATCAGAGATTCTCAGGGTGCTATCGCTTGCCATCAACAGTGCATTTACCTGAAAAACCCCAGGAGATGCTATAAAATAAGACCAACAACTGTTAGCAGAAGATGACAAATCCTAGATACCTTTTTGTCACATTGCAACCTATACAATTTACTCCATATTTACAAATAAATTACTACAGAAAAATATTAAGTCCTGGCATTTAGAAAAGCTCTCAAAGTTACTCTCTCCCCTGGAATTCATGACAAATTAAGACTATGCTTCAACTCCTAATAAATGTAGCTAGAGCAGAGTTTCATAAACATTCTTGAGATTTCTTCTGTAACAGCTTTATTTTGGCTCCCTACTTTTCCTGCTTAAACAAATGGAAAGGTTGGCTGATATTGTCAAAATATAGCACTTCTCATGAACCAGGAATCATCTATTAATGTAATTGATTGAGCCTGCAATGTAAAACATAAAATCATATTTCTATGGTGTTGGGCAGGGAGAGGGAAGGATGGGAGCTCATTACCTTAAAATAAGATTGTTTTCATTAAGAAGGCAAATTATTGAGATTGTGGATTCTGTAGATGTGCTTCCAGAATTTACTTTCAGAAGCCAACAAGGTAAGTTTTAATGAAACGTGCAATGTTTGGTTAGAACAGATGTTTGCATAACCATCAGGTAGACTTTTGTTTATATAAATACACCACAGTAGATAATAACTAATACCTTTCTCATGGCTTAAGATAATCTTCCCCCTAAAAATACAAACAGGCTTATTCCCAGTTGTGACCATGCTTAAAATCTAATTAATACAGGTGATTGCAAACCCACCAAACTGCTCATGCAGGGTAGGACCTGTCACCCAGCATCACCTCCTTCATGACACAGTCTTAATCTCCTCCTTTGTCGTTATATTGCAGTTTTTGCTCTAAAGGTTTCTGCACTAAAAAAGTGAGAAGGTGAAACCATAGTTCAATTCAATTTATTTTTATATTGCCTCTCATACGAAGTCTTTCAAAACGCTTTATAGTGAGAGATAAAATAATCGTATAACACTTGCCAGAATTCAGAATGGTGACTCACACACAGAATAAAAGCTACATACCAGGAAAATAAAATTTAGAAGATTTAGAAACACAAGGAGTATTAATAAACATGCATTGGTTCCACACTGTACAGTAATGAGAAGAAGGAAGAAGATCCCTGTTAGGATGCAGTGATAGCCCTTCCTTTGGACCCTCCCAGCTCTGCAGAGGCACAGAGGGGCATGTGCATGGAGGAGTGTAAGCAGGGCTGCCGGAAGGAGTAAGCAGTGCCCAACTGAGCCCTCTATAACAGTGATGGGCTCAGGAACAGGAGTCAGTTTTTCCCCCCCCCCCCATATGTAAAGCACAATTTCCATTCAGAAAATATGGTAACTTCAGCCTGTCTTGAAAAATTAATGGAAAAATGTACCACATCACTAATGTTCATCATATGAGAAACACAATGAGAAACAGGAATGAGCCACACAACTAGGGAGGGAAATGTTTCTGAAAAAGAAAGGCCTATAATAAGCAGCAAAGAAAAAAATGTTTATGGTGACACCATTATTGTATAAATACAATAAATAAATAAATACAATAAATTTATACATTATTTTTAAACCTTGTTCAAAACATGACTGTGTATTAATTATTAACAGGCCCAGAAAAGTTGCCTCTTGGGCTCCTAAAGTAATTCTATCCATATCTAAACAAAACCTGACTCAGAACACTCACCCAATTTATTCCAGTATAACCTCAAGCAGCACAAGAGAAAGATGCTCCCCAAAACACCCCTATCATAAACCAATGGATGTTATAAACTGTGATTTCTAAAAGTTTACTACATGTCTGAGGCCCATTGCTTCCACAGCACACACACACAGAAGCCTGGTAAAAGAACATTTAAGAAAATATTTGGGCAACAGCTAATATTTCTTCCTACCTATCTTCATGCCCATGCTGCTCAGCCCAAGTCACATCTTCATGATGCACAGTAAGAAAATACAATATATAGTAACTCATTTTCTGACCTTTTAATATTTCTGTCATTGATTGTCAGAAGTGAGGACTGCTCTCTATCCTAAGGTGATGGATTATTTAATTAACTATTGACCTTTTCAGTATCATATGTTGACAATGAATGCACTCCTATGTAAGCTGTCTCCTCTGGATGCTGTTCAGTTCTCCCATTGCAAGTTGATTTGTCTCACATTCTGGGTTTAGACCTAACATTTCTATTATATTCATTTAAAACCAAGTCAAAGTCTTGTATTTAGTGAGGGGTACTTTTATGATTTAATACTTAGAGTTTTCTTTTGAGCACCGACTGTATAGCAGAATTTATATGAATATTAACAGAATTAAGTCTTTCATAGATAAAATAATTTCTGCTGCTTACCTATTACTTAGCTTTCTGGCATGCTTTCAGGAAACTTCTACACCAGGAGGCAAAAAAGCCAACACAGTAAGGAAAATTGTTCATCAACTGTGCACACGGGTCAAGAGACATCCCAAACTGAAAGCTGTAAGAATCATTTGATATTACACTTTGACATTGGGTCCAGTAAAGACTCCAGCCAGGAACATGACATTTATACTGAGCACCTTTATAAGAAAAAAAAAAAATAAAAAAAATTCACTACTTTCTTACATGACAGGCAGCGTGAGACCTTGTGTACATATGAACAAACTGACTGCAGAC
This sequence comes from Ara ararauna, assembly GCA_028858755.1. Taxonomy (NCBI): domain Eukaryota; kingdom Metazoa; phylum Chordata; class Aves; order Psittaciformes; family Psittacidae; genus Ara; species Ara ararauna. The sequence continues at coordinate 52,445,271 of CM054381.1, forward strand.
TTTGTCTCCCAAAAAAGAGTTTAAAAAAATTAAAAATGCAGATCTTCATCCTAGGCTCCCAGGACCCAAGCGTTCCACCCTCAACAATTGCACATTCAGCTAAAATCTTTTATAAACAAACAAGGTATTTTCCTCTACAAGCATGTTGCTGGAACTGAATGTTGGACAAATGATCCATGCCTCCAGGTTGTCGGAGAGGTTTACATGTGACTACGCCACCGTTTGGGTATTCCACTGTGATTTCTTACCAGGGCTCAGAGAGCTGATTAATTTAACATATTCCTGGAAGAAACTGACCAGTGTTTCTCCAGGAAAATAAGTTTGCAGTCTGGTACACCTTCACAATAAACATTCTCTGCTAATTTCATCTGCTCACTTAGAAAACACTTATTGCCAAATCCAGTACCAGATAGAAGTTTTGGGGGTTTTTATGTGCTAAACTGTCATTAGCACTTTTTCAGAGTGTTCCAGTTCCTCAATTATTTTGGTAATTATATAACCACACAGTCATTTCATAGGGATAAAGTCCATAAAGTATCCCTGCACCAGCAGATAATAACACTTAACAAATTTCCAGAAGGGCTGTTTACAAAAAATCACCCTGTTCCCCTCATTTATTTTTTTTTTATTTTTATATTTTTTTAATGTGAAATTATAAGCAGCATACACAGCAGTAAATATTCCTCCCACTGATGGATTTGGTAAGTGGTTTTAATCAGATGCTTTCCTTCTGCATCAATCAGCTTTCCCCATAACCTAAAAGAGACCCCTACATATGTCATTAATATACCCAGATAGTGAAGTTATAAGCCTGATTTTTTTGCGATGTTAATGCAATATTATGATGGATATCTATTAGTGGGGAGAGTAGAGTACAGACAGACTCCAGAAAGCTTGACAGCAGCTGCTCTTTCTGTGTCAGTGTCAATCCGCGCCGGAATAGTGGGGAATGAGCGAATGTGACAGGAGAGGACCGCACCAATTACAGATGAAGGGATACTATCTACTCCCACTGGTTGATGTGTTTTATTCAATGGTCCTTCTGCATTTATAGAACAGCAGATTGTAGCTGCTTATGAAGTGACAAATAGTGCTCAATGACATTGACTGACTTGTCTGATCAATTTAGCTTGTCTAAAAAGTAGCCGTGAATTGCTGTCCTTGTTGAATGACATACGAACAGTCCCTGTTCAATTTTACCAATGTGAAATCTCAAATGCCATTAGAAAACCGATTAAAGATGACTTCCTTTAAACAACTAGCACAACAGACCTGTACAGGGAATGAAAAAGAGTAACTTTTCCTACAGCTTTGCTTTGAAATGCATCTCACTTAAAGAATTTTTTGTCTTTGAGATCCTGTCAGTGGAACATTTTTATACTTTTATAAGTTCTTGAATATTTGATATATTTTGGTGGAGAAGCAATGTATCTGACAGAGGGGAAACAAGTGGAGTTTTCTTGCAAGAAACAGCAAAGCAACTTTTCATATCTTCTAATAAAGTTGCTAGCTGTCCTGATTTTATTGAGCCTTGAGTCAATAGATTAATTTTTAAATGGTGATGATGTAAGTCAGCTTTCATGTTAAAATCAAAAAGAAAAAGAAAAAAGAAAATTCCTGGTCTTGTGGCCAGAGAGCAACTTGAAGATGTGATTTCAGTGAACCCAGTGCCAGCAAAATCAAAAAAAAATTGGAAACCAGCTTACAAATGCTGAGGGGTTTGGGGTTTTTTTGGAGGTCCTAGAGGAGTAATCTTAGTACTATAGGAGCTTGATGGGACTGCTCTCCACACTTAGGGTTGACAGCACAGGAGCTTCTTAGAAGTCTGGCTCATTTTGATAAAGCTGTTGCATTAATAACCTGACTTGAAAACTCAAACTTTCAGTGGCTTGTAGCCCTTCTGGCAGAAGGAATTGTTAAATGTGAAGAAGTGGCAGAGCCAGGCTATTGCATGCTATACAATTCTCGCTGCTTTTAGAACCTCAACACAGCCCATTCTAATAATGCTGGAATTACACAATAAGGTGTTACTTGTCATGAGTAGAGACTGCACAATCTGGCTTTTAAACAAACTTTGAATTAAAAACCACTGAGAAACTGTTAACAAATTGTATTTTATCTAGCATTAGATTAGTATTTTTATAAAGTCATGTCACACCTTATAAATAATACTTCTAATACTTCTATGAAGCAGGCACATGAGTTGCCTGCAAATGGTAATTACATGTATAAATACATACAAACTCATGAGTGAGTCTATACACACATATCAATATATATACGGTCATACCTATGTATAAATCAATGTCTTCATGTGGGGGGTGCATGTGTGCTATTCATTATATATTACAATATTAAACTGTTATCCATGCACAAGTATATTTATGTATATATTTCAATTTATTAGAGCTAGGCAGTCCTTTACAGACTTAATAAAGAGCAGCAGCATTATAAGCCAAGAACCATTTTTCCCTTTCCCTGTATTATTCAAATTTATTAAACAATATTTCACATTTGTTTGACACAATGTCAAACTCAGGACTCCTAAAGAACTGCTGCAGCTTTGGAACTGTTATGCTTTCTTGGACTTTAATCATTTTTGGCAAAGCTCCATTTCCTGTCAGAAAGTGAAACAGCTTAGGAATGTCATTTTCACGAAAGAAAACAGAGAGAATCCGAGAGGAAGTTCTCCTCCACTCCAGAGCCCCTAAGATACTCAAACACACTCGCAGGAGGGCTGGAATACATCAAACATTAGCAGAGGGAAAAGGACACACTTTTCCCACATTAAAATACATGGATAAAGTTGAACTTTTGCTAAAAATAGTTCCCATGACTAATCCTATTAAGTTTTTAAAAAATTGGGCCGTATCTCCCTTGAAGTCAAATTGTTTTTTAACTTCAGAATGACATTAGAAAAAGACTTTAAAGTGCCTTTGTTTAAGTCAAAGTCCGTGGAAGATTATTTTTTCTTTTTTAAAGTGAGATATAGGAAATGAGGACAGGAGCATGGATCACTCTTCTAAAAGAGTAATTTACCTATTGAAGAGGTGGGGAGTATCTGTCTCTCTCTGATCATTGCTTGTGATTTACTTTTAAAGAGAAACTCCCTAAGGAGAGAAGAGGTTAAAGGGAGCAAATTAAAACTAACCCTTAGCTCTGCCAGCCCAGTGTCTACAGGAGCTGAGCACAGCTTCAGGGCAAGAGGAGTACAAAGCTCTGTCATACTTTGGGACAAGAATTACCTGTTTGATTCATTCACAGGTCTACTTACATAAAAACCACCTTGACTACCTGTTGTGATAAGGAGACAAGCAATAGCCAGATGGATTTTGAGAACACAACCCACGCCCCAGCTGGTAAAGGACACTCTGCCAGCAAGCTTACCAGTTCCCACAGCATCCTGGTCACATTAGCAGTAAATATAACTAAGGACTTCTGACAACGACCAGATCCATGTGCAATTTAAGAATCCTATTCGAGGCTCATCTGGCTGGTTTTCTATCAGACCAAACACTTTGAGTTTATTCTGAGGTTGACAGAATCCTTTTTTGTTTGTGTTAACCCACTAGACAGAAATCCCAAGATAAGGTAATATCACAATTGTTTCAGAAGGAGAGCAGAAGGAAGCTGGCTGCAAAGGAGGGGAAGAATCCATTTCTAAAGGAAAGCCATTTACAGCAGGACACAGAGAAAAAGGGTGTTTAGCTCTTCCAAAGGATTTGATATAAATCCAAACAACTTATACACGACCAAGAAATGCAGGTAAATTCATCTGTTGCACCGTTGCTAGGATTACGTTAAAAAAAAAGTGATGGGATTTTAGGAGCCTGACAAATGTCTTAGCCCTGTCTGCTTTGGTTTCAAAGTGTACTTAAATCTGTGTGTTACAAAGCCCAGTGGAGCACATGCTGCTCTATGGACTGGTGTGCAGCAAGCTAGCAGGTCAGTGAGCCCATGCTGGAAGAACATCCCAGCACCATGGTCCACAGAACCCACACACAGGAGCCCCAGAAGAGAGCATTGAGCTGTCAAAACCTAAGCAGAGAATGTGACACATTTTCAAGGAAAAGGCAAAATCCTAAAGGGAAAAAACACGACCCATACTCATGCTGCAAGAAGCACTCATGCTTCTAGCTAAGGCACGAGAAAGGTCAGGATTCAGTATTAATGAAACCCTTCTCCAGCTGAAGCACTGGAGAAGGAGGTTAGAGAAGGGCAAGTAAAATGAAAATAAATCAATGAACTTACTTAGCAATAAACCTGTACTGTCTACAGCTTGGTAGTGGATTTTTCTATGAATAGATGAGCATGGAGCACAAGAGGATGAGGAATGGAGGGGTCACAGGACTTGTCTACTTCCATAAACCTTCACAACTCCAGGTTTAAATGCATCCTCCACCCACCTTCTGCTAAGCACTGAACAGGGAGCAAATGTGAACAGCATAAGCATGCATTCCAATTTGTCCAGGTAAAGGCACACAGGGATGTCCTCAGGGAAGAGAAAGGGCAGAGCAGGTTACAATAGGAAAATACCCCCCCTCACATGTGTTTTTTTTCTCTGTCTCTTCAGCAGTGTGGGTCAGGTATGACCAGGGGGTCCCACCACATTACACACATACCAGGGGACTATACAGACTCTCAACATTGGACTACATATGCTTGCACTAAAGTTGTCCCCTCCCAGCTTCAACGGCAGTTGAGTTAGATCACTATAAAAATGCTTGTGAACACATCACTTGCTGCATCATTTCTTCTTATCCCCCCAAACTCCTCCAGCAGCATAGTTTTCCTTTCTGCCCCCAGCTGAGCATTTGTGGTGCTCTCTGATATTTCTGCAAAAAATAACTCATTCACCTAGTCCAAACCCATGCAATAGGTACCTTTAGTCTTCCCACCACACCACTGCCAGTTGTCCCAACAGTATCTTCTGCCTCAGACCAGCTTCACTGCTGAATCTCAAATTCAAAACTAGTGCGTGGAATTTGGTTGTTGTTATAACTCTGTGTTAATCACAGAATTGCTGAATGGTTGAAGCTGGAAGGGACACTTGTAGCAAGTTAGTCACCAAAAAAACATTTCCAGTCATCTCTTTTCCAGCACAAACTACAGGTTTCTATGGCAATATTCCACATGAAAAAAAGAAAAAAAAAAAAAAAAAAGAAAGAAAAAGAAAAAAAAAATCCAACTTCATGAGTAGATTGGATACTTCAAGGTCTCAAACTCTCGAGCCATCACTAACACATGGAATAATATAAACTGGAATGAATTTTCAGAATGTAATAGGTTAAACTCAGCTTTTGGAGCAACAGGGTTGAATTGCACTGACACCAGCCCTGCCCATTCTCCTCCCCACAGCCAACAACTCTTCCTTACTGCATCATGTTCTTATGCTTGGCCCCATCTGACAGCATCTGGCAAACACCAATTGACACCAGAGCGCAAGATTTTGTCCAAGCCACAGCTCAGTCAGCACTTGCAACCCATGTGCTCCAACCACCACAGTGTCAGTTTATGCTGTAAACCTAACAACCAAATTTTGTTTGTTCCTCCAAGAACCTCTCCATTCCTCAGCACCCAGTCTTCATTCAAACCCATTTTTAAGTTTATGGTGTTATATATGTTTCCCTGCCCATAATAGCAAACACTTGCCCTCATTTATTGCAGTCATCCAAATCCCTCACCTTCAAGGGCTACTCTACAAAGCCACTGCTTGTGCACCATGACAGTAAACTGAGCATCTGTTTCTTCAACAGAGTCCATGAAATCTTTTTTGGTAAATCATTGTTATAAGTTTTGTTTGTATTATGGAAGGAATCACCTTTTGTACTGAGGGGAAGGAATCTGGAAAGTGAAATTTAAATCTGGAGCTATATTCCTATTTTTCTGCACAGTTAAATACAAGCAGGGATCTTATGAATAAAAAAACACCCCAAAACCAAAACCACAACTCACAACAAACCATACTTTTAATAATTAAAGTGGTGATCACCATGACCATTCTTCTTTATATGCTATGTCACTTAAATCCCAGCCTTTTCACATTCCCATTGCTATAGGCGGCTCTAAAACACACGTTATGCTTCTCCCTCCTGCCTTCTGTCCCAGCCTTGCACCTCCTCAAGAGTGTTGCACACAGCCACCCACTTATCTTCCCCTTTCACCCGTTCACTGAGCCCTTCAAAGATGGTCAGAACTTCTTGTGAGCTCCCCCTCCACTCCCCCCAAATTTCCATTCGTATCGAGATCTTTGCAAGCCCAACACAATCTAATAGGCAGGAGAAGGCCTGAGCACAGGTTGTTTAACAATGCCTTGAGGGGCTTATTCACCAAAGTTTGATGCTATGACAAACAGCTTGCTGCAGCTCTAAGGGTAAGGCATATAAAATACATCATACATAAAATTTAATGTTGCTCATTAGTCTTAATTAGATTCCTACATTACACCAGGATTATAGTTTCTTCATGTTTATGTTTGCTCCTAAAATAAAGTCTACACTAGACAACAGTTCAGATTACTTTCTAACCTTTGAATAAATATGTCCTGAATTGACACCTACCAATATTCTTAACCTTGAAGAAACAGAAATTAGCTGGTCTTACAACTGACTTTTGGACAAAGAAGCTATGTAGTGTCAGTCCCAAAGGAATAAATTTCAAGAAAAAAAATAGTATGCAAAACATTAGAAATAACTCCTCCTGTGTTTTAAAGAGATAAGCAGTAAAGTGAAAGAAAAGGACTGTCTGTTCCAAAGAAGTGGATGGTTTTCTATACCTATGGATGCTTTGGTAACTTGCTCTCTCACTAATTAATATTGTCTTCTGGACTAGGTTTTTCAGTTTACTTTCAGCTGTAAAATCTATTTTAAGATGATGCCACTAATTCAGCTTTGAAGGTAGGATGGAAGTTGATGTGAGAGTAGAGCACATCCCATGATTAGATAAAATGACCTACGCCAGGACCACAGCATGCCAGAGACCAGCAGTGAATACAATGATGATGAGGGTTTGAGCAACCTGGTCTGGTTTTCTGCTAAACTAGTGTCCCTGCCTGTGGCAGTGGAGTTGGAGCTAGATGATCTTTAAGGTCCCTTCCAACTCAATCCGTTCTATGATATGATTTCATGACCCAAATAATGCTTTTCCCTGTTGACAAAAAGAAAAAAAAAAACCCACAGGTCCAGAAATGGAGCTGTTGAAGCAAAAGCCTTTCTGTCGTCAAAGGAAAGAAACCACACATTCTGGGATTCCCTGCATCACCCAGCTGGTACCTGCTCTGTCTCCTCATGGTGGTGATCTGTCCCCAAAGCCACCACTTTCCCCCAACAGCTGCACTAGCTCCCAGCATCCAACACCACCTCCAACAACTGCAGTCTGATTGCAATTCAAATAACTGGTCTTGTACAGCTGACCTATCTGAAATGGTATTTGTATTTAAAATAAATTCCTATAGATTGTGGGGTCTATTTTATGATAAAACAGTTCAATCTAGAAGATTCAACCAAATGGATATTTTTTTGCATAAAACTTTTTTTGTTTAATTAAGAAAAGGTCTACTTACATCATGATTGTTTGTGGAATCAGGTTTATTATTTCAATATTTTTTTTTCTCCAAGCTTGTAATAAAATGCTGAAGTACCCCATCTTTTTCTAATGGTTAACTTAACAACAGTTTTATATTTTAAAAAGGTTGAAAAAAATTACAATTCTTGTTCTTTCAAAATAAAGCTTGATTGTTTTAAGCATTGAAAGGATCATAGCTGGTTGACAAAATGTTGTCATTCTTAATATTTTGGCCCAGATCTTGCCATGAAATAGTTCAGCCTCTTGAAAATATTTCTCACCCTAAACATAATGCAATTCATACATGTCTATCTATTCTTTTCCAACTGACTTATCCAAACACACAGTAGTATAGAAGAAAGTGAAGTCAATTAGCATTATTACCTGCTAGTGTTCTGCTGCTATTTTTAAGATCATTTCCTTTCATGTCCCATACTAATAACTTGATGAAATTTAATAAAATTAAATTATATTCAAATTTGCACATGTCCAGTCTTAGTTCTTAATTAGAATTTGAAGAATATTATAAAAAAGTGCAATTCTATAAAGTTAATTTGGTTTAGAGTTTAAAAGAAATTCTGTTGTTCTCCTTCTATTTTGCCTTTTCAGAAACATTTGCAAAAAAACTGAGCGTTGAGGTAGTCTCACATTGAAATGTGCATATTCCAGTGGTCTTAACAGGTACACTAAAGTAACATTATTTCCTCTGAAATAAAACAAGCTGACTTAGGCTTTGAAAAATCATTTTCTTAGCTCAGGAAATGGGGAAATACTTATGAAAATTTTCAAGAACTATCTGGAGTTTTAAGTAGATCAAAGTCTACATATTTGTGTCACAGACAATACTGAGAGAGTAATTCAAATGACTAAGATTTGAGAGCATCCATCCCCTAGCACATTAGAGTACATACATACTGACTTTTTCAAACTTGAATTTAAACTTTACATCTATCTACACTACAGTAGCACATTTTCCTAAGGACTGACATCTTGGGAAAGGCCTATGAAACCCAAAAAGGAAACGGTTTACATTTTCTAAAATCCCCTAATCCTGCGTTTTTGCAGTCTCTCCATAAATTGATACCTTTTCCTGAGGGGATAAAAAGCTTAGTGATTTCTTCAGTTCTTTTAGGGCTTTTTTGTATTATATTTACCAGTGAGGAAAGAAGAAAAGGACCAGGTGACTCCTGACAAACTGCAACTACTGAACAGCTTAAGTCCCAAACAAACAAAATTCCCAGAAATGCACAAAACTCTACCATTATTCACCGTGAATTTGGAGAATATTAAAATTTTTCAGTAAATATGGATTGCTGATGGATTCACAGGAGGAAAGATGACTGGATGCACAAGTACATATATTTAATATATAACATCAAGTATAATTACAATACAGTGAGGAGTACCTGAAACAAATATGGAGAAGGGGGGAAAACAGCAGTAAGTAAATGATGAGTTGACATTTATACAAAATAAGATATGAATGTGCAAAACCAAATCATAAAATCATAGGATGATTTGAGTTGGAAGGGACTTTTAAGATCATCTAGTTCCAGTCCCACTGCCACTGGAAAGGAGGCCTTCCACTAGACCAGGTTGCTCAAAGTCCCATCCAGTCTGGCCTTGAACACTTTCAGCAATGGGGCATTCACAGCTTCTCTGGGCAGCCTGTTCCAGTGCCTCACCATCCTCACAGTGAAGAACTTCTTCCTCATATCTAACGTAAATCTAACAGCACAAAGTATTTTAGAGTTGGTAAAACTTAACAGGATTCATTCTTTTGCTAAAAGATCCAAGAAATGTCATCTTTGTCTCTTGTATGGATTTGCTGCAAAGCAGGATGCATCCAGGCAGGACACATCCGCCTCCCTTGACTCTGGCTAATACAACCTCCAGGAAAAAAATAATAGACATTGTAGAAAGGTTAAGACTTATTATTGTCTTTTTATTCCCTTGCTGTGGTGACCTGCTGGCAGCAACGACAACCAGCCACACTGCACTTCACTGGGAAAGGCTCTCAGCATGGCTGGAACTGGATCCATAGGAGAAGAGGAGCGTGTGAACACTAGGCACCCCGTGCTGCAGACCAGACCTCCAGATGTTGGAAGAAAAGCAGCTCCTGCTCGGCAAGTGAGGGAGGAGGTGGCGACGAGGGTGATTGTGTCGCTAGGAACTGCTCTGCTCTGCAGAGCTGGCAGGAGATGAGAGGTATGTTGTACTCTGCAAAGAGCTGCAGCAACTTCCTCCAGAGCAACGGGGGACTTGGTAAAGAGCGGCTGCACTCTAAATCACAGCTTCAAGGCTTCTTCAGGTGAGGCACAGCTGAGAAATGCTTTGCACACTGGGATAGTGTAAGCCAGAGTCCAGTCTGCCACATCACCATCACATTTCACCTCCAGTTGGATCACAGCTTTTTTTATCTACTGGATGTGGGTGAGGGTGATCTATTGCCTTCCTCTTGGATTTCATTTCAGACATAAAGAAAGCTCTGTGACATTACCCAGAAAAGGATTAATTAATTTATTCTGTCTTTCCAAAGAAGGTTTGAATGTTTCCTGAACCAGTCATCCTCCTTGCATGCACATTAGCTCTTCTGGCAAGAGTGCCTCAGCCCAACTTGGTTTGAGTAACAAAAGTTAATTTTATTGATGCACAGCTTTCTGTGATGCTAGGTAGGAGGTCCAATGATGCAAATCAAATGGCTTCTCCAAAAATACCACAGTGATTGATAACAAGGCAGTGATGCAGATTTTTGACACTTTTGATCCTACCAGAAGCAAATGCTAAATTTAGACATGAGAATTTAAAAAACTAAAGCCATGTTGCTTTAAAAATGATCAGTGAAAAAAATGCATAGTTTAATGAAAGCTAACGTTATTCAATGAAGATTTTTTTTTTTAACCTCCCAAAAAAATATAGAAAGCAGGATTAAAAAAAAAAGGGGGAAGAAGGGGAAGCAAAGAATTAATTTGAAACAAATCTAGGTATAAAAACATGTCAAATATGCTGTTAAAGTTTAATTTCACTTTTAATGAAGAGGTCATATACTGTAATTTGATTTCACTACTGCGTACTACTATATACTTATGGATACATGTCAACCATTATGTTAGGCATATTAACTGACTTACCTGGAAGCACTTGAAAAATGAATATTACTGACACATACAAGAAAAGCATTTCTCATATGTCTATAATCATGTATGTTCATTAACCAGTCATGGTAATTTATTATGCACTTTTTCAAGACATCTTGTGTAACAATGGTGTCATTTTCACTTTGATCATCTAAAGATCTCACAGGGTGATGTTTTCAACCAAACGACAAAGCATCTCTGTACATGTGGCATGAACATGTACTAGAGACTCAGAAGTGTTAAAAAAGAAAACCCATAACCTGTATTTCAACACAGTTTGCAATATACAAAAATTAATTATATAGCTCAAACTAACAACCCTCAAATTAGACAGAAATACTGAGGTAAAGTGGTTTACACATGATTTTAATAATAGGTAAGCACCAAAAGGAGATGCTATTCATTTTGTCATGTAATATTTGATCATTTTGCAAGGTTGGATCATGCTCAATCTATACAACAGTCTGAAAAACATATTCTTTACAAAACAACCTAAAAATGTTCTCAAAAGTCTTGAATTTCAGCACTACCTGCTATTCCATTTATATGGTGAGAAACTAAAAATGTTTATTAAAAAATAGTTAGAAGTACCATTGCCATAATGCAGTATTTCGTTTCCCCTTAGTCTAATGGTCACTGCAAGAAATGTTGTGAACCTAAGCATTAGATAGAGTCTGATTTTACAGAACCAAGGTTTACAAGTTCATCACTTTTTATTTCTGCCTTCTGTTGCACCTTTCATAAACCTACTGATTAATATCAAACAGTGAACAACTCTGACAAGCAGGATTACTAATCCAACATAACTGTTTATAGTGCGAATGAAAAAAGCACTCCATTTCCAGCCACTGCACTTAATAATAAATTCCTGTTGTACTTAAATGTTGAAGGGATTACATAACTGTCAAAGTTCCTTTATATGTTAAGGGTAGTAATCGTATTAAAGACATACTATACAGAAGCAAAAGCAAATGTCAGTTTAGTTATTATTACCATATTTGCATAGTTTTAAAATATAAGCCTAGATTCATAAACACATTGTCTTCGTGCTCATTGCAGCTGAAGAGAGCAAAAAGGAAGAGAAGCTGCAAACCTAGCCAGTCATGCTGAAGCTGTGGGCCATATAAGGGTCAGAAAAAGGAGCATCATGTGCTGTAGCATAGGCATGGGGCTGTTCTTGATTAGACCAGCTGAAACAGTACCACCAGGGCAATTATGCCAGAAAGACGAACGGGAATACCACACATACCTCCTCCCTCTCTCCCTCTTCTGCTGCACATACTTGATGCTAGAAAGCTGTTAGATTGGCTCAATACCATCCTGGGACAGTTCTGAAGCACTCCCTTAAGACATGCTTATGACAACTGTGACCCTCTTTGGTATCCTAAGTCAGTGATAGCTAGGAATCTGGTGCAAACAAAACCAAATACGCATACTCTTATACATGTAGTCTTTTGATACTTCTTCTTTGACCTATCCCATTAGCTTTATCACTCCATATTAAATGCCTAAGAATCAATTAGTGTCTTATTAGTGAACAACATTACAAATTGTCAAACATGTCCAGCAAATATTCTAAAAAATTAACCTATTACAAAAACCAAACAAAAGCAACAAACCCAAGCAACAAATAAACACCCCAAACCAGCGAAGACCTAGATCTTGAGCTGTACTCTATATTTACTTCCTTCACTGCACTAGAGTCATCTGCAGGATTAAAACCTGAACCTGGCCCTTCCCCACACTACAATTATCAGCAAGGAGCAATTCTTCACCTTACTCCAGTACTCTTTTAAAGGACCAGGGTTACTCACACAGAACTACACCCCACATCCAGCAAGACAAGAGGAATGCTTGCCCATGGAAGTTATGTGCATGCAATGAAACTCTTGTTCCCAAGTTAGAAATGGGACCCCATTATTAGCATTCCTGATATTCATAGTGCTGCTCACATTCCATAGACCCCAGCAGCATTCAGCCAGAGCCTCAATTAAAACATGTCTAACAATTACTTTAATATTATTATTAAATCAGTTAGTTTCAAAATTGCTCACTTGCAGAATCCTGCTGTAGTGCTTGCTTTGGGAGGTAGGGCTACGGCCATAGTCTCATCTGAAAAATGAATGCCAGTGATGCTAGCTGGCGCTAACATCCTGAAAGTGCATCAGATCTACAGCTGCACCCAAATCCATTCCTTCAGTGCTTACTGAATGGCACTACTTGGAAGTCACCCTCTTATATGGTGCCACAACTGCCAGTTTTGCCTTACAATATATAGAGTAATGAAAAGGCAAATAGGAGCAATGTTATTAATTCATTACACGTTAAGCTCCAGGGATAGTTACAACATACACGACACCAAAAAGTTAGGTATTGTCTGGTAACACACTTAGTGCTGGGTGGAAAGTAGTCTCCCAAGGGTTGAGAATCCCTGAGATGTTGAACATTTTCCTTTACAAACTCAAAAATTCAAAACATTTGCCAAAAATATACATGTAAGAATAGAGATGTCTCTAGATAGAATCTAGAGGTCAAATTGCATTGAAACATTGTCTCTTTTTTTAGGTTAGTTATCACTATGGTACTGATAAATATTTTGTGAAAAATATAAATAAAGCAGGCTGGATGATGCATACTCAGAATGGGTGTCACTACAGGTTGACCTCCCTTCCGTCCTTTCCCCCACCTTCCCACTTCCTCCCACTCTCCCAGTGAAATTTATGGGAAGGATTTTTGCACAAATGTTTGTGTGGTAAACATCAAGGGAATCACACTGGCTCTAATGCATTTGGTGACCTGCAGCATGCTCCCTGCCACCATGGCTATCACATCTGGCACCTCTTCATGTCAAGCTGTTCCTTTACAGGAATTTTGAAGAGGGGAGAAAATTGGTTGTGCTTTTATTTCTCTGACCAACTATTAACACAAACCACTTTCTTTAAATTAAGTTTTAGTTAGTGACCCTTTTTTAACTCTCTGGTTTGGTGTCTGTCCACAGAGAGAAGACCTTGTGGCTTAGGTGTTCTTGGATGGTTTTTGAGGGTTAGAAAGGTTCAAACAGGGAACCCCACACTCCTTCACTGTATCCTGAGGTCTCCCTGGCCCACTGACATCTACCATCTAAATGCCTGATGACAGGGCAATGGAGACTGCATGTTTCAGCTGCATTTCTAACACTATCAAAGTCCCTTTCCCTTGTAACTGAACTGTTCTAATTATGCACATTTCCTTTTGCTGTATTCCTCAAGGTCTTGTCTCACCAAATGATGTAACTCTTGATTACAGCTCTTGTATTCAGCTTGTACAACGAGGCTGAAATACTCCTGAACACCTTGATGACAAGTACATGGATTTGCCTGGCAAAACAATAACCATGTTAAAGCTCTTTTAACATCCTGGTTTCTTTGCTGAAAGCATCTGCCTATATTGTCAATTCAACCTGTGCCTCTTGGGTGTCTGACTTAAGCATAAGTATGCAAGTCCTATAAATGAATACATGCCACTGGGGGTAGCACTTACAGTAGAAGAGTATCGTCTCATGAGTGATAAGGGTGACAGAAGTGCAAAGCAGAGCTGAGTGGATCTGGCACTCACACTGTGAACAGCACAGCATTTGTACGGGAAGATTTTCCCACAGAATGACATGCAATAATTTATTCTAAACCCTTCCAACTTGTGTGTGGTTGATTATTTAGGGTGGGTTTTTTGTTTTGTTTTTTTCTTCTCTGTAAATTTGCTATCTTCTGCAGCTTTTCTCTAAATAGCTATTTAAGAGATGCCACTTCTAAAATGAAGTACCCCATTTGAAGGAAAACTAACCAGTCTCACCAAGTAAGTAATTACTAGGCAACACTATTCTCACATGACTAAATTCTATAAAAGTGGTACACTGGGGGGGGGGGGGGAAGAAAAATAGTGGGGTTTCTTTAATACTAAAACACGGGGTTTCTTTAATACTAAAACACTGATGGTCTAAGTTAAAAGTTTTAATAAGACCCAATTTTTCATCACTGGTGTAAGTATACAAGCAAATTAAAAAGGTGTCTCCCAAAGTTTCAAGCAGGAAATGCTGCTTACTCAATGAAACCTTGCTCTGAGCATTTCAGCTTCCTAAAGGTTAGAGCATGAAAGACTTCCAGATCCCCCAGTACTATGTAGCATGAAAAAACACAGAAACTCTTATCCTGAGCCAGACTGGTTCTTCAGCATGTCTTCTGTGATGTCTCCAGCACTATCCACCACCAGATGCTTCAGCAGATGCAAGACTGGATGAAATAAAGGTGGCTGTGGGACACCCCTTGTCTTCTGAAAGAGATCAAACATTTCCATTTCCCAGCCACATACAACACGAGATCATATAGATATAAGCACTGTCCCATCACCATTTAGAGCCATAAATTGCAGTGGGACGTTCCCACAACACTTCTGGCTTGCCTGGCACTTCTGCTGAATAAGGAAGAATCCAGTTATCCTGGTGTCTGAAGTCATAGCCGGAAAGTCTGCAGTCTCTGTGAATCCCATTCTCTTCCCTCCACTTTTCCTATCCTGCCCCTGCCAGGTCCTCTTCTGTTGCTGCTTAGCTGCACTGTTCAACAATTTGATAAAAATAGCTACAAATAAGCAAGCAAAAAACCAAACCAACTAAACATTACCATGTTTGTCCAATATATAAACTCAATAGATTAAAATTTGTATATCTTACAAAGATTTGTACTAGCTTTTTTAGGAACTTCAATTCTATGTAATTACAGAAATTCAAGTAAAGGCAACAAAAACCTGTACCTTTCCCTGGAAGGTTTGTTAAGCTTCAAGCTTATGCTCATGTATCCATGAGACATAATCCTCTTGTCTTTCTGCTGCCTGTTCTCCAGCTGTTGGTGGTTAGAGTGAGACAAGGAGACTGATACTGCTTTTCAAAACCTTTATGCTTCTCTGCTGGTAACATTCTGCCTTCAGCAACCTGGTCAGAGAGCAACTCCAAAGCATTCACTTTTAGGCTAGAATTCCCAACAGCAAAAAAGCAGCATTAAAAGAAGATAAACATTCAAAATTACAGTCAGTTCACTTAGTCTTCCTTTTCCAAGCCGGCAACCTCAAAATACAAGCATGGCCTTTAAAATGCAAGCTTAGAATGTCAACTAAAGGTCACAATTTTATTATTTTTAAACTAGCTAAGTAAGAGTCTTAAAACGTCCAAGTGGAAAAAGAAAGAGTAATGATGTTCTAGTTGGAACTAACAAGGCTGAAATAGGAAAATCCTTCAGAAGCAGGAAATCCATGTAGTGAACGACCAGCTCTCATCTTGCTGCGCAGCAGCAGGAAAGGAATGGAAGACCTATGCTAGTCTTTTCCCCTTTAGGAAAAGTACTATAGGGTCTACACTATTTGGTGTGTCTGGATTTGAAAGGCAAACTTATCAGAAAGAGAAGTCCACCATGGAGACCTACTATGAATTTAGTACACAGATTCTCCAGGTGGTAATCCTCACAGTTCACAATTTCACTGCCATAAAAGTCACATAATAATATATGCATAGGAAACAAACATTAAAAACAAAACAAAACAACCAGACAAACAAAGAAACAAACAAACAAAAAACAAACCAAAAAACCACCCCACAAACCATCCCACAAGAGAATTCAAGGAGAGAAAACACAACAAAAGATGCTGAGCAGTTCTGTTCCATCAGATATGCTTCCAGGGCACCACAGCAGGAACAGGAATCACTTCTCTAAGGATATGTAGATTTTGTGAGACTAGTTTTAACAGATTTTTGCAATACATACATGATATAAAAACATATTTTTATTTAAAAGTTCAGTTTTGTAAGCACATTAAAGCTTTATAAATGGAGATTTATGCACTATTAAAAATAGTGCATACTATTGATATAATTATCACTATTCATATTTGAAGATTCCTGAATACAAATTTTTGAAAAATTACTTGAAATTTAGAATGGGGAGTAAAAAGATCCATAATTTAGTGGGTAGAAGTCAGAGTCAAATTTTTTGAAAGTTAATTTTCCCAGTGTTTAAATATTGTAGAGAATCAATGCAAAGCTTTGAAATGAACTTTGGAAAAACTGTTGATTCTCCTTATTGCACTTATCTGATACCTAAATTCAATAGGCAAAAATTCATATACTTTAGAAAGATTTGGTGTGGTTTAATAGAGTGCTTTGAGATCTCATGATGAAAGACTGAGCACAAGTACAAAGTAATATTAGAGATAGCACCATTAATTAGAATTATTAAAATTTATACACTAAACCCTATAATCTAAGCAGTAGGGACCAAGTTATTAATGGGTGTTTAAAATAAGGTTGAATATCAAGAATACTAATTTGGAAAATTGAAACCAGCATACCAAAATTTGTCTTTTGATTTTGTTTAGTCTTTGGTGAACAACAGATAAATTCCCATAAAACAAGAACAAAAATATGCTGTGTCTGTATCCTTTGATTTGCTTTTTAAGATGGTCAGTTAGTACTCAACAACAAGTGCCAGGTGAAACAAGACATTCCTGGAGCAGCCAGTGATGTGGTGGGCAGAAAGATACTTTTTTTTTTTCCTCATTTAAAAGGTGGGAACCAATAAACCCACTGTTACAGGAAGCAGGCTGGGAATTGAGATGGATGCCAGGGAGGGTCACATTGCATACACATGACAACCTCTCATGGTTCATTCCTCAGTTTTCAGGCTTCAACACTTGCTAATTACCTCAAGATTAAAACACAGAAGGAGCCTCTACATGCAATTTTCTAAGCCTTACCTTGGCAGTAAAGATGAACAAATGCTGGGACTGTGCCCCTTTCTCTGTCCCATCCTGCCATTTCTTTCCAGCCAAACCTTGCTATGTCAGGCACAGAGCAAACATACATACGTAAAGCTCTGCTTAAAGGCCACAGGATCATCCAGCAACACAAATGTACAAACGAAGCTACACAATGGCCACATCAGCAATCTGCTGCCAGCCTGGAGACTGTGACTAACTTGCACATACATTTGCATAAGTTATATAAAAATGAATGTATAAAGTTATATTTATCTGTACTTGTATCTTCTTTGATATGAGTGGATGTTGCTTGTCCACCCACAGTACAAACTTACAATATTGTAGGCTTATGAATACAGAAAAGAGGAGAGAAAAATACAACAGATTTCTCCTAGGCTACGCTTCAAATATTGTTTACTTGAAGAAAGTTGTGGACAAGAGCTAGGGCTCATAGCACATCAAGAATCTGGGCACCAATATATCCTTGGGTCACCATGAATAAAGAAATGGCTGTGATGTGGTGTGATAAATAGCTTCACTTCTTCACCTTCATCTTCTGCTATTCAAGGACTTGGGACTGATCCCATTAGTTACAGTTCCCTGCATGCACTGCATCTTGCTGTATCCCACCCCAAACTGGGAACAAGTGCAAGAAATCAGGGTCTGAGCCAACTCCTGCTGGAAGTTAATGGGAGTTTTCCCATTGAATTAAAAGACAGCTGAAGCAGGTCCTCACTGCATAGCAAATGAAGGTGTTCTTTGAGATTCATAACCACAATTTTCTGTTCATCTTCCCACTTCCTAACTGCTTAATCTCAGTCTCTTGGACTAATGCCATGGGTTGCTGTTCTGTAGTTGATTTACAATAAACAGAAGAAAAAAATCTGTAAACTTGTATTTTACTGCCAGTCACTTCACTTCAAATTCTTTCTGTACTCACACTGAAAAAAAAAAGTTACTACAGAGATCTGGAGGAAATAAAGTATCTGGCTTAATCCCTAATTGAAGAAGAGTAGATTGTTATGGAGGCACAAATTATATTGTACATAATGAAATTCATCAGAATACAAATATAACAATATTGCTTTTTTGCCTTTCAACTAGGGAACATCATATTTTAAACTTGGGAATCATTTAGCTTTCAGATTTCTCAAAGTAGTTGCAAGGAGACTTGGAATTTCAGAGTAATTGCAAGGGTATGTGAAACTCAAATCCAGCTTAATGAAAAAGGGGAAGAGAAACTATGGAATCTCAATTAGCATAACCATCAATAACTAGATTCAGTTTCTCAGTGAACAGTATCAGGTTAGTACAAGGAAACAAGAGACTCATTTAGGAAATATCAAAGTTTTGTGGAAAGGTGGAAAAAGGATCGGGACATCTCAAGCTCAAATCACCATTATGCCTCTGAAACATCACAGCTTAAAATGGGCCAAACTGCTTGAGGTGACAAAATGACTGAACTTTCCTCACTGGGATTAGTTTCATTTATCAATAAATTTTTGCTCTTCCCTTGAAAGTTGCTTAGTGGGTAAAGCTAATATACTTAAGTTTCAGAAAGAGAATTAAAAATAAAAATTCCTACTAAAAATACAACTCACCCCTACCTATAGTGTATGTATATACATAACAACACTGACTGTCCAGGGAACATAATCCAGTACATAACTGTACCAGCACAGATATATTTGCAGTTGTTGTTGCTCTGTATCCATGCACTGATCTCTGTAAATACTGGATTAACAAGTTTTCTTGAACCATTTATTGTGTACCCAGTTGAACAACATCTTTTTTTGATAACACAATATAAATTACCTAATTAAGACGCATGATGTGTGCAATGAACCCACATATATAAAACATGTGCAGCAAACAGTTTTTTCAGCCCAAATATGTCATTGCATTTTTTTATTATTTTTGTTTTAGGAATAAAAGTATACTATCTAGATTAATAGTCTCCCAAATTTCCTTTTTCTTTCTTCTTCCAATTACTAGGTCACTGGCAAAGCACAAGTCTGAAACAGAGCTCCTAATGCTGGTAGATTTGCATTTTATTTTCAGATTTTAATCAAAAAAAAGGATGATATGTTCAACTTTAAAAGTTGATACATATCTATCATGTTATAAACATACATATGGCAGCAATATCGACCATTCCATATCACCATTACAATTATTGCTGAATAAATAATTAGCATGCTACAGAGTAAGCATAATACATATAATCCCAATATCATGAAGTCCCAAAGGATGAATGTAATCCTTGAGTACATAAAATGGAGGCTATCAAGTAGCAGCAGAGTTGCTGTGTCATGTGTGTACAGCATTGGGGAAGTCATTACAACAACAACAACAACAAAAATAATAAAAAAAAAAGCAGCATTCAGTTCTGGCATTCACACAATAAGATGTATGGGGAAAAAAAATTTGACTTAAAAAAATGACTTTTGCTGTAAATTTATTCAAGTGAAGAATCAAAATCCAAAGGTTACAAGTTAAGGCTAAAGAACTTTTTATGAAAAATATTTTAAATACTGAAAAAAATTAACATCAGAACAACATATTAAAATTTATTCTCTCCTGAGGAGGAATATTTCTTGAACTGCGGCTTAAGAACTGCCTAAGCTGAAGCATAAATTAGAAATATCATGGTGGTATTACTGAACAAAACACTATGGCCTACAGATCAAGAGGTCAGAGTAGCCCCTTCTGACCTTTAAATATAAGAGCAGTGTTTTATTTAGGGCTTCTATTATTTGTATTCTGCTATTCCTGAGAGTTCCCAGCCACAGTTAAACTCTGCATCATGGATGATCCTAAGCAAAGAGAGAGATTTCATAGGTGTCCCCAAGAGTTTACAGTCTTAAAGCTCTATTTTGCAGCTTGCAGTGAATGAAGTTCCACATAAGTGGGATCATTTTCCCAAATTCACTAATAACACAATGCCAACATTCCTTAAAATGGTATTTTTTTCATTTTTCCGTCTCCGTATTTGAAATTTTGACTGCATTCCTTGCTAAGTAGCCTATTCTGTTTTGCTCATATGAGATTCCAAATGGGCATTTAAAATTCCCAAATTTATTAACTTCAGACTTCTACTGCCAGCTACTTTGTATGGCAACGCAGAAGGCAGGAGGAGGCCTGTGGTTGACGTGACATGTATGTGCACCTGGAGAATACACTGAAGAATTCTCTCTTCGATCTGAATCTCTCTAACACATACACACTCATCAGATTGGCTAGACACACTCTATTTTCACATTTTTAAGGCCTTAAGAGTTCCCAAGTTACCCCGGGAAAGATTTATTAATCCTCATTTTGGCATACCTGAGCTAATGGGGTGTCCCAATT
The DNA here is from genome assembly GCA_028858755.1 of Ara ararauna. NCBI lineage: Eukaryota > Metazoa > Chordata > Aves > Psittaciformes > Psittacidae > Ara > Ara ararauna. The sequence continues at coordinate 52,466,099 of CM054381.1, forward strand.
TTGAAGTCATCTGTAGAAATAGCCACGCTTTTGAGGTCTCCCCTGTTTGAGGTCCAGTGCTCATGTATGTCCTTCTGGCTACTGGTGCCAAGAAAGGATATGTACTGTGTTTAAGCAGTGCAGTTCATGTCCCCAGAATTGTTATATTGCTGATCACCACAATAGTTACTAAAAGCCTCTGCTCCAGACTGGTGGGATTTGGTTTCAATTTTTAGTGCACTATTTTCATTGCATCCTACGCCCAGCCACAGCTTATCTATCATTTGATTCTGACAGATACATATTTTATATTTTGACAAGCAACCCACTTGACTGCTTTTCTGTGACATCATCTTATCTCTGAATGTACCAACCTGTTAATAACTTCATTTTCTGGTTGAATTTTTTCAAATTAAATTAAGCAGGCGAAACATGTTAAGCTCACCAAGTCCTCTCAACACTTCTGCTGAAGGGCATCTTCTGATAGCTTGATTTTGAAAAGGGCAGCATACAACCTGTTCAGAGAGGGATCTGGTCCAAAATATCAGGTTTCTGGAAGGTGAAAGATTTCTTCGTCAGCCAAGAAATATAAAAAGGACAAGGCACAAAAACAGACAATGAAAATTATGTATTTCTCATCTGTTAACTAATGTTCTAAAGATTATATCACTATTCAATGGCACTTTAAGAAAAACCTTATGAGATAAAAAGGAGCAATAAATTTTAATAAACTAATTTTCAATTTTTCTACCATAGATAGATGGAAGTTAAATATAGTCCAATCAGCATGACATTTTTTTCTATCTTGCAACAATAAAAAGTCAGAAGATTTTCTTTAATGTTAATTAAAACAATTTTAAGGGGGGAAAAATATTCTTCCTGGATATACTATGTAACATTAAATATGGGCATTTTCATATTTATCCTCTTCCATAATTAGCATTTCTGTGGAAGCAATATTGCACTGAACATGAAATCACAAGATAGTGACAAAATTTAATTGGACAACATGGACACAGAATCAGAAAATCAGGCTCTTTTCCCAGTTGTGCAGCTCAGAACGTTTCTTCCCATTCTGTGCCTCAGTCTGCTGAAATTTAAATTGAAAATGTTGCACTAGGAGAAAGAAAATCAATAAGAAAACGTAGCAAAACTTATTTTTTCCAGTTGTGTTACAAGCCTAAACATAGCACTCTCAGTTCCTGGAGGCTTCTAGTGCATTCAGGTTGCCTGAAAAAGAAAGTTGGCATACACAGAGCCATGAGCATCAATCCTGAGCTGCTTGGCAACCGGGGTCAGGGAGAGAGGCTTGTAGCAGCAGACCTACACTGTGCCCTGAGGTGTATCAGCATCTCTGGCCATCACCCCATCCTGGAGACCCCACAGCGATGAACCTTTGTGCTTCCAAACACATCCTGCATTGGAGAAAATAGTCTTAGCATGTGCCCACCCAAAGCCAACAGAGCCACAAGAAGGAAAAAGCCCAACAGCACGGTTCAGCGCTAGAAAGGAGGCAAAAGGTTCCAGCCAGTTCCTTTTCTCTTTGCACCTACAGTCTGCTCTGCACTGCGAGGGTGGATACTCTTCGCCTAGAGTTGCACCATTTAAGACTGTTCAGAGACCTGAACTGCATAAAATACCATTGCACAAATTACCACTATGGTGGGAATTCATTAGCATTTGAAGATTACCCTCTTAGGGCCAAATCTTTATTCCATTCAATTCAAGGAGAGTGTAACTTTCAGCTCCAACAGGGTGTCAGACTCCAACAGGGAGTTTTGAAAACAAAGTATCTCGTTGGGCTTCATACCAACAATCTTCAAAGATAGCGAGTGTGAGAACTGCCACCCAGTACTGGAGAAAATTGTGAGAATGTGCCAGGCGCTGCCAAAGCTCTCTGAGCTCATGCCTTTCTCTACCCCACTTCTCTCCGCTGCTAAATTCTAAGCCAACCATATTTATTGGAAAACACATGAAGACCAGTAACTCAAGAACTTGAGTTATGATAAATGCTTTCATTTTCCTCACCAATGCTAAAAATAATTCTGACTCTGTTAACAGTGATCTGATCCCATCCATCGTGTTCCTGTACCAACCCTATGTTAAATCACTGCAGGCTTTGCCTAGGAAAGAAGTCCAGACCTGAGCAGAGGTAACCTGGGATCAGAGACCAGCCACAGAAAAGTCTGAGCCTTTCAAACAAAGATCTGTACTACTCTGTGTAGAGCAGATGAAATACATACCATTGTATTGGGAAGTGAAAAAAAAAAAATCTGTATCTACAACTTGTTTAAAATAGATTTAATTAGAACTAATACAAATGCATCTTTCCTACATGGTTGATCTAATGAACACTGGCAGTTTTAATTACAAGCCTATACAAGGTGAACATATTGCACTACTTTGGAAAAGATGCATTATTTTACATTGTAGGTGTACCTCCTACTTCTCTATCTGTCACACAGGCAGCATCTTTAACAGCTGTTAATGTTATGTATCACTTTCTAAGTTCAATTTTAAAGTTTCTAAGAACAATCCAATGAAATCCATCCCAAATTTAATAATTGCAACTATTTTATTTTTTTCTCACTATTTAGTTTTCACCACAAAGAGAATGACAGGTCTAATATGAGGCTTCTGAAATGTAGTTACATCTAAGCTTCAGTGCTCCAGAGCACATAAAATAAATATATGATCAATGAAACGAAACATGACAAAATGTTTCATATTGATGTTATTTTTCTTTTCAAAACGTCTTTTATGGTTAATGCCCTCAGTCACTTTTTCCATACCATTTTTTGTCCTTTTTTTTTTTTTTTTTTTTTAATATATAGCTTTCCTAGTTCTGATTTCAAGTTCAGGGTGCCTGGGGAGAATTGGAAGATTTCTTCAAACCGAGACTGTTCCTTCAGCCTTTCACATGAGAAAATTGTTAGGCGCATTAAAGTATTCCTGACTATGTTGCATTCCTTTGTTCAGAGTGAGTTTTGGGAACACATCCTTTTCTCATTATATTTCCATAAAATATATTTGATCTATTCTATTCTTAGAATACCTCTGATGTGGTCTGTGAATGAAGCACAGTATAAAAATATTTCTTTTTTTTTTTTTATATGAGACAAAATGTTTCCATTTCTTAGACACATAAAAAGTCGCTATATAACACTCCACGAAAGTAAAACTTCACAGAAAGTTTTGGTATAACTCGGCATAGATCACGAAAGGAATCCATCCTTGCAGTATCCAGTTGTAACTCAAAGCCTCACCAACAGAACTCAGATAGTGACAAAAGGAGAAAGAGGGAGAAGAGAGGAGCAGAAAAAAGGAAAGAAATACAGAAGGAATGAGACCTGAATAATACTACTGGGAAGCAAGTTTATATTTAGAAGCACAGAAAGATGTTAACCATGTGCCTCATATTAAAAAAATAAAGCTGCTGTGATAATAGTTGACAATAAAATCACCTTTTGAAAAAAACGTAATACTTTCAGAGCACAACCCAGGATATTTCCAAATGCAGACAGATGTTTAAAGTGTTCACACATATCATTGCAGCAATTTAGGGTTTTTTTTTCCGACTTCACTTTCTTCCTTTCTGATTGTTATCTTCTTCAGGACCTTGAGAAACACCAGGTAGCAGCCACACTGAGCAGCTCTTTTCTGCAGCTCAGGCTTGGCTGTTTATTGCTACGCCCATAAAATTATGGTTTTGATCAATCTCTTCAGAACCCTTTTTCTCTGAAGTTTTCCATTTGCCCAAGGGGGGCTGCTTCAACCTGATATGTTGGAAACATGAAGACCAAGATAAGTTTGTCTCTGGTCCAGATTCACCCTGATCCAGTAGGGAGGGAAATGTCCCCATGCACATGGACAGGGAAAAAAATCGCCCTTTCCAACAGCTGAGCACGTTCCTGATTTTCACTCCAGCAATGTCATCTGATGTGAACCGGGAGCCTGCAGCAGCCCAGCTGCACTGGTTACTGACCACAAATGACTTAATCCCCAGGATAAACAAGGCCTAACGTTCATACTCATCTGCCGATTCCCTCACAGCTTCCTACTCACAGTTCACAGAAGATGACTTCTTTTTCCCACGACTGGAGAGCTGGGATCAAAGGCTTGAAAAAAATAAAGCTTTTGCTTTTTTAAACTCAGGTTGCAAAAGCCGTTGTTTCACTATGTTGGGGTGTTAAAAAAAAAAAAAAAAAAAAAGCAAAACCACCTAAACTAGTCGTAGAAAATTTTTAAATCTTTAAGCATTAACTGGCTTGTGCAGGTACAAGCAGCAGTGGCTGCATGGGATGTACTTTATGCCTCTCGCTATCCTCATAAATAAGTATATTTATTGTTGATTGTTTAACAGCCAAACGGCCATTCCCACCAGATGTTATTTGAACAGCCATGGTAAGGTTTCAATAGGCTGAGCCGTAAAGCAGGTGAAGGGAAGGGTTTGGTTGGTTTATTTTTTAATTTTCTTTTAATTCTCATCAAAACTAAAAAGTATTAGAGAAAAATCATGCGAACAAAAATGTAAAATCTGTGAGGAAAAATGTTTTGGGTTAGTTTATAATCAGCATTTCACTTTAGAGGAATGAAACAAAGCTTAAGATCTCAAAATCAGGCTGGTGGTGTCTGTCAGAAAGCCTTCAATGTAGCGACAGCACAAAGCAGCAGCCTGGTACTGCACTACGGGCAGAGACTGGAAATGTGGGAATTAGTCATATAGGTGTGTTGGCAGGGTTGTGTCATCTATCCTATAATGCACCTGGTTGCTATCACTTTTACTTTAAAGAGCACTAAAATCCAGCTAATAAAATTTAAAAAGAAAATCATATAAAGTGACATATAACTAGGTTTCACATATGCATAAAAAAGCTTTAACATGTTCTTTGACATGTGAAGTGTATATTCTCTTTTATCAGGCCTTTCCCAATTAAAATAATGAAAACCATAAAATATCTAAAAAAACCCCCCAAAAAAAAAACAAAAAAAAAACAACCAAAAAAAAACCTCAACCAAACAAAAAAAAAAATCCCAAACTCACCCACATTAAGAAGTACTCTGTGTGTTACAGGATTATTCTGGCAGAGGAAATTTCCACCCACCTCTCCCTGAAATTTTCTTGGATAACATACAACAATTCATATTCATCACACTGTCCACAGATTTCCACACATAAATGGACTTTCATGGAGGCAAGTTTTTTCTCCCTAGGAACTCCTCTCCCTTCCCAGCAGTAACTTGAATTACTGTGTGGCACACCTCTCTCCTCCTTTCGGGCCCTTGGCTCTGCTACTGCCACCCCAAGCAAGCTGGTCCTTCAACCCAAATATCTCAGCAATGCCCATCTCAGGTAGTCCCAGCCACGCAGGCAGATCTGTGTCCCTTGCAAGTGATCTGTGTCATGCTTGTGGGGACACTGTATCACTTGTCACTGTCTTAGGGAATGGCTCTGCAAGCACTGGAGATGCTGATGGGAGTCAAGACTACCCCAGCACACACCTTCTAGTTGGACTACTTCAGGAAAAGTGACACAGCGCACCTTGGGTCATTTAAATTAATTAAGTTTTTCGGGCAGATAAAGTAATTCACATGAACTCACTTTGTAAGTGTATGGTTGAATTTCAGACACTTTCTCCACTGAAGAGAATCGTGAACTCCAGCCCTCACTATGAGGAGCTAAAGAGCTGGTGGCCAATAGACACCATTTCTTTGCTGCAGTTAGGCTTTGTAGCTGCAGCCCCTCTTGCCTTTGCTTTACCATGTGTTCATAGTTGTCTAGGTACTCCTGCACAGGCTGGCCACACACAGGCAGCCTGGCTGTGAACATAAGTACAAGATGATGCAAAGGCAGCCCCTTACAGACACCGCACAGGAGAATATCCCAGTGCAGGACCTCACCTTGCAGATGAGGTTTTCTTCACTTCACAGAAAAATGCTCAACCATTTGTCCAGAATGAATAAAAAAAAAAAAAAAATAATTAAACAATAGTATGCTTGGCTTCCTATCCCGTATACAAAATCTGAAATGGCTTGATGAGAAAAGCTCCACCATCACGTGCTGTGTATCTATTTACGTGCAAGGTAAAGGCCAGTGACGGAGCGAGCACGTTGTTTCACTTTGTTTATCGACATTTCTTCATATCAGTTCAGTCATCTACAGGATCAATTTCTTAATTTGCAGCATCTTTTAAGCATGTCAGAGATCAGAAATGAACCATATCTTGTTTTGTAATAAGTTTCTGTATAAATCACTGCCTTATTAAAAACAAAATGCAGTATGCTCTTCTAATGATCAAATTCTCCTGTTTAGCAATGTTAATGACCCTTTACTGTGGCACACTGAAATACTTTTATAATAAAGGTTAGGACTTGCATTGTATTTATTGTAAGCAAGGATTTTATGTTTTTTAAAAATCGATATTTTAATATGTAACACCTAAATATATGACCTTCTTATGGCTACATTTCAAAGGCAATGTGTGTGTTCCACTTAACTTTTTTAAAAAAAAAAAAAGCTCACTCTTCAGAAAGTTGAAAATATTCTAAAAAGCCTGTTAATCATGAATTCTTGTAAACTGAAATTCATTTAGGACAAGGGGAATCTATATGATTTTCAGCAAACAGCATTTGTTTCAGATACATTGGCTCGCATGTCAGCAATCCAATGTGTCATGCCTGGTTACATGTGTCTTGTTGTGTTAAAATTACGTTCCTGACATACCCAGGCTCAATGCCCCATCTCCATTATGTGTCAGACTGCCCATTTTAAGAGTGCTAGCTTTTAATTTCCTTATTTTTTGCCTTGCATGAATTTGCTAACTAGAGAATAAGACTGATGCTCTCTTCAGTCTCTGGTCCCAATAGAGACTGCCCAGCATGACTCTTGCACCCACCAAACACACTTAAATCATATATGGCAATGGTCCAAGCACAAAGGAGAGGCAGTACAATAAACAGCTGAATATGACAGTATTGTTCAATTCCCACTGCTTTCCCAGAGACCTCTCTGAAAGCCTGGCCCCTTGCAGGAGAAATAATGAATGCTTACATTTGTCACCTGTGCAAAATACACTTATATTAAATATCACAATCAGCTTCTTGATGAAAGTCTATGCGGGTATAGGAAGGTAACTTGCCCTCTTTGCAGGGCACATTCAGGTAACTCTTCGTGCCATGGATGTTTTAGCTATATGGCATCAATTCCAGTGGGCACAGAGGTGGCTGACAGGCAGATGGCATGAAAAACTTCATGGTTAACTAGAAATCCTAGATAAATTTTGCAGATGTGGGCTTTAATGCCACTGGAAACGATCTAGGTAGAATTATTTTTCTACAACAGAATTCATATCTAGCTGTTAGAAGCTCAGACACATGCCAGTCTCTAGTATTAACATTTGTTCTGCAAAGTTAGATTCATTAAAGTATTTGGTTTCTGTCTTACTCTGAAGTACTGATCATTGTCAGCCCAGCACCCGGGACTTGCTTTGGAATAGCAAGAAATCATCAGTAAATAGAAGTTTCCTTAAAGGACATTTTGAATTTATTTTCCTGCTTGAGTACCAGTGTTGAAATGTCAAAACTCTCAACACAGGGCTCAAGACTTAAATATGTATTTTGGTAAAATTATAACTTTTTACCTTTATTACAAATGTACAATAGACAAAAAAAAAGGAGTATCAAATTTTTATAGGACTACAGTGGTAACATGACAGGTATCAAACAAACATTTTGTGCATTAGAGTTAGATGATTTTAAGTTCCCTCTTGCACAGAGAGACCCATGGTAAAATGTTTCGCAGTGGCAGGAAGAGTAACTCCCGTAAACACCCAACCTTTGCTTTATCATACTTGTGTCCTCTCCATACACTTGACAGTCAAAAACTGGAAGTAAAACCTGACAGAATCCAATTTTATAGAAAGAACAAAGAAATTAATAATCAAGCTATCAAGCATTATTATGCCACAAGTCAACATTTCTCCAAAAACAGTAGTTGATGTACGCTGTATTGTCTCATGCACTCATAAAAAGCAACAAACATTACTTGTTGGTGTAAAATTTTAACAGCAAATCCTGACTTTGAAAGCTAACACGAATACTGACATGATAGGTGACTATAAGAGATCTTGAGTGTTGAATAAGTCTGAAAATTTCACCCAGTGACACAGATTGGGCTAAAACTTAATATTTTGTAATTCAAAGCGTAGCTTTTGTTATTACAAGACTCCATGTATCTGCAAAGTAGCCCAGTACTTCCATTTTCATCTGTGTCTCTTACAGCTGGACAGTTTATGACCCAGACATGATAAGACCCTAGGTTCTAGTTTGAGACTTTCTGAACTGCACCAGAAGTTTCTGAAGAAAATCTGAAAGGCAAATTTGTTAGCCTGAAGCTAAACATGGTTTGGTGGGGTTTTATTTGGTTTGTAGTTTGGTTTTTGTTTGGTTTTGTTTGGGGTTTTTTGCTGGTTTTGTTTTGTTTGTTTGCTTTTGGGGGTTTTTGGTTTGTTTGGTTTTTTTTTTTTTTTTTCCAATTAAATTGACTGGTTTGCATCTTGCAGCATTCCAAAAAAATTAAAAAAATAAACATCTTAGACTTGCTGCCTCTTTAGCTAGACAGGTTTCCCACAGCTGAATCCTCTGATGATACTCCTTGGACTTCCTATTTTAAGAAGTCATCCCTTTCTGCTTCTCTCTGGAAGCAAACTCTTTTACTCTCCTGCCAATCTTCCTGTTGACCTTTCTGTCCTGTGTACTTAGCCCTTCCATTTCTTTTACAATGTCTTTTCTCTGCCCTTCCATACTGCTAGGCCCTCTTTATTACCAATGCAAATAAATCCCCTTCAGTTGCCAGCAAACCTCCTCTTCTGCCTTGGTTGCCAAACCGTTTAATCTTCTAGCCATTCTCTTTCACTTTTGCCAGATTTCTCCAACTTCAGAGAAAGTGTGTTGCTGAGACCACTCCATGTAATTTCTACCAGTATAACAGCCAGTATTGATACAACTAGATATATAAACTGCAGGAATCACTTGTAGCAGTAAAAAGTTGCGTTATTATGACATTGAATTTAAATGTAAACATTGATCTTAATTGCACATGAAGAGGAAATTACTTTTGAAATACTATAGGTAATAATTTTAACTCTATCTCTAATTTCCAAATCAAAAGATTATGTTAAATAACACATAAAACTATACTGGAGACCACCTTTTTTGCATGGAGAAGAGAGGCCTGCTTACTAAACATCTCTTTACCATGAATACTATAAAAATAGCAATATGATTAGATCAGCTTCTTTTTACAAGCTTCATGCAAACTATTGTTTGTCACAATAGTTGCAAGACAGTATCCAATAACCTCTTCAGAAACTCATTGACATAACTGTTCACAAAAACTGTAACTCTCACTAAAGATTTTTTATTAAATCCCCCCACTCCACATGTCAGATCAGGAAGAACTGTCCATGCCTAGGGACTAAGGGTCAATGTTCTTTTTTGGTTTTGGACAAAGCCCTCATCGACATATGCGTATCACTGCATCCCAGCTACAGCAATATCTCTAGCCACTCCAACCAGATTAATATTTAAATATGATGACTATGCCAGACAAAATCTTCAGGCTTGATTACCATGGTTCTCATAGTCACAGTAGGAAACCACTAACCAAAAAAGAAACACAAATCTTGTGGAGTACAGAAAACCAGAAGCAGAAGTATTCCCCCCCATCACCCTTACACTAGTCCTCTTTCCATTAAATATCAAACTAGATACTTCAAGTTTCAGAGACCTTCAGAGGAACAGACCAGCTTGGTGGGCTCCATCATCCAGCATGAACACACTTGCACATGAGAATTGCCTTCAAATGGGAACATAACCAAGAATCAAACTCATGCAGACAGATAAATGGTTCAGGTAGCAAAAAGACATTCTCTCCTAAAAATATAGCAATGATTAGAATACCAGCATTTCTAAAAGACACTAATAAATCTTGTTATATTGGCCTACAGCAGCCTCACAAAAATAACACCATACAACTCCACAAAGCCCCTCTTCATAGATTAGGAAAAAGAAAAAAAAAACGTGCCTCTGTTGCAAAATTTTGCAACCAAAAAGATGAATGTTGCATAAATACCTACAGAAGTACACAAATTGATAAAAGCAGTTGTAAAGTTAGCCAAAACATTTTAAAATACTCTCTTGCCTGGCGTAAATTCTGCTCCATACAAAGATATTGTCTGCTCAGCTCAGAGCATTTCAGCCATTCTCAGCCTTAGACCTGTGAAGTCTTAATAGCATATTGTGGTTTTGAGGGCCTTCAAGCTCTCCCTGTACCAGTTTTTACCTGACAAAGGTACCTATCCTAATAATCAAGTCCACATTTTATGCAATAAAGTAGAGCAGCTTTCAATTTAGGGAATAAAACACCCTCCAGCTGAAGAAAATTCTCACATTACAGTATGTTAAGAAGAATCTACTTCAATTGTGGTCAGTTGTCATGGAGAGAGGAGGTGGGGGGGAATGCATTCCCATGTGAAAACCTCTCTTACTTAAAAAAAAAAAAAAAAAAAAAAAAAAGAAGAAAAAGAAAAAAAGGCGCCAAACCCTGAAATAGAAAAAAAACCCAAAAAACTTAAAAAATCCAACAAAAAACCCTAACACACAAACAAAACACCAACTTCCCTCCTTCCTGCGCTTGACATTTTATGCAAAGTAGGTGAATCTGGAATGAGAGATCATTTTAAAAAATACTCATTATACTATTTATGTACATAAATGTGGTTGTGTAAAAGTATAACAGGAATGCATTCACAATTGGTTCAAGTAATTTTCTCTTGGCAAACCACCATAAAAAATGGGCGTCATGGCGCCACCAGAATCCTAAATTGTGGTGGAGAATCATCAGTACACATGGCATTAATCTCTGTCTCCTTGCAGGAGACACCCTTGCCTGCATTACTGTCCTGTCTCCTAAATCTAAGACGTTGCAACTTGAGTTTAAAATGACACCATAAATAAAACATACTCTCCCTCCCCAACAAAAAAATTTACCCACTTTATTAAAAAGACACAGATTTTGTAGTTTACTCCCAATAAAGCTCTTCATTGCTAAAGCACACCAAAAATGTAGTACTAATGGGTTAATAATAGATCATGTAATCTTCAGTACTCATACTGGTCATGATTCAAACTACTGAGAGACTTTTTAAATATAATTAGTTAACCCATTGGTATTGCATTCTTGTTACTTTGGATTGATCACAAGACTGTAGGGATCTCATTATACCATATCAGTTTATTTTCCCTAGTGACTGAGAACTCTTAGCTGTCTTTTAATATCTTACTATTAACCACTTTCTAAGTTTTCAAATTTTCTTTTTCTTTCTTCCAAACTTAGGCAGTGTTAACAGAACAATTTAAAATACCACCATTATCTTTGCAAATTTCTCCATGACTTGTAAATATTTTTTAAATATTCCACCAGATTAAATTCATGTCTTTTAAAGGAAAATGTCTCTACTCAGTCTCTATTTTGGTGAAGAAAAAAAAAGGGGGGGAGTAGGGGGAAGGGAAAGGAGACTAATATTTTGGGAACACCCACTCAAGATAAAATAAGGATCCTGAAAGATTTCCCGTGGAGGTTAATGGAGGCCAGGCCAATGGTAAACGACCTTGAAGTCCCCAGATGAAGCTTTGTGTTTTTTCTCGAATTATTTATGTATTTTTATAAAGGATTCTTCAGAATTTAAAGCTAAGTTTGTCAAGCCTGATATGGCGAGAGTCCAAAAAATGTCACAAGTGCTACCTTCAAATACACACAAAAAAAAGGGAACTCAGTATGGAAATATTTTTAGTTAATTTTCTTATATTCTATGTCAGCGCAGTATTACCAAAAACATGCTCACATAATTCAGAGACAGTACAGCAGTATAGCATTAGCATATTGAATAATTAGCAGATATAGGTATTTTAAAGGAAACTTACCCACAATGACACACGTTTAATTCAGACTGCGAGCCATAGTGTGCTTTTCCCAACAAGTTATATGACTGTAACACTGTCTTAAAAGCTATTATTTTAGGTACCTCAGAAAAAAAAGAATAAAAAAAAGAAAAAAAAAAAGTGTTAAGGACCCCATACACAGGGTTTCTGCAAACGAATATGATGTATTCCAGAAACAACATGCATTCACACAGACACTCAATAAGAAAGGGACTGTTTACTCAGTTTATAGCTTGAAAACCACTAGGGACTGTGTTTCAGTATGGGAAATTTTAGTACAGTGCATTGTTAATGCAAAATAAAAAACAAGCCTGGGAAGTTAAGATTATATTTTTTTGAAAATGCTTGTTTGGACCATTAAAAAAAATATTACCTTTTAATGTCAAAGTAGGAACAACTACTTTTTCAGATGAATAAAATCTATAATCAGTTAGATAAGAGCAATATGCTTTTTTCTGGCATTTAATCAAACAATGAAATCACATACACATTTCCTGACACAAAAGACAAATGATGTAATAATCTGAAGGAGTTTCTCTATCTCCTTGGAACTTTGCATACTTGACTTGTTTTCCATATTTTGTGACTTTAAATGGTGGGAAAATTATATTAAAATGCTTGTAGCAGTTCCTCTAAACTAGCAACCTTTTTGTTTTATTGTATTTAATATAAAAGCAGCAATTATTTGATTTCAAAGTTATGAAAATATGTACCTTATGAGAAAACAAGCAATTTAAGCTTTAATTGGTGTCATTTTTCACAGAACTGGCAAGATTCTTGCATCCCTGGCATGTTGTTTTCTATAAAACTGCAGAGCTGCTTTCAATGAATGTTTTACGAATGTATAAGTTGTTACATGAAGGTATGTGAGTGGATGTCTGGAAATATAAGATTTCTGGGGGGATTTATTCACAAAAGATGCATTTCGTTTCCTAGTGTATATACTGCAATTTTTCCTTAATATTCCTAATGTGTTTTGCTTCCCATGAAGCATTTCTTCCCTTCTCGTATGGGAAGAAAGCGGAAGTATGCAATAGGGATATTTTGCGCAGAAGAAATAGAAATAAAGATGGGGGAAACAATGGAAAAATACTACTTTGAAAATATTATTTTATGTACATATTTTCTATAAAATTAGACACACTGGCCAGATGGTTTTTGATTAGTTTTGGTTAAGAGGTTGTTTCTTTCCTCCTTAGTGAAAGGCTCAACCCCTAATTTAACTTTCTTCTAGGAAGCTTATAATACTTATTCCCTTACTTCTTAGGGGCATGATTTTCTGTTTTAATTTATTTTAAATGGTACCTACAATATATGAAGCAGAGTTCTCTGATACTAGCTCCTGTAAAGATGATCCCAGTTAAAGAGGTTGGCCTGTGTGTACAGCTATCCAATTCCACACCTATCATGGAAAGGGGTATATGAGGGCAAATAAGATACCCAAAATGTCAGCATTGGGTCTTAGGAAGAAGCAGGAATCATGGCCACTGTCCTGCTGTGCCACTCATCTTCAATGCCCTCTCAGAAGCTTGTAGGATCAAGCTAGGAGCAGGACTCACTTGTCTCCAGGGTGGTAAATGACTCCAGGAAGAGCATACTTCACCAGTGGATTGTACCAGGACTTGGTGTTGTCCCATTAGCAGCATGGTGTCAAGAAAGGTGTGAAGGAACAATGTTGCTGTGGATGCATCAGTCCAACAGCTACAGGGACAGCCCTATCTCTCCATGGGACCATCTTTCTCACACCACAGACATGGCTTCCACCACTCAATACATGTAACACAAGGAGTTTGGTGCTTTGATTTAGCAAGCAAGACTTAGACATGACATCATCCAAGAGGATTTCAATGAGCAGATCTTTCACCCTGCACGTGAGCCAAACTGGTGAAATAATCATGTACCCAAGAAATTTTTTCTTCTGGAATAACTATATTCTACTAAAAGCCCACCGTTGCCACTGGATTTGAAGTCTACCCTGTGCAATCAGCCATGTGTGAGGTAGTCAGTGTCTCAGAGCCAGAGCACAGGAGACCAGAGCCCTCTTAGAACTCAGGAACACCATGAGCTGAGGCATCACAGGCTCCGCATGGCAAACATCAGCATGTCAGCCTCAACCAAGAGGGCACATTGGTGTTGAGCATTTAATTAAGGGTTTTCAGCCATTTAGTCCATAATTTCTCAGTTCTAGATTTTATGAGGCAGACACCAGCTCCTTTGGCTCACAAATCTTTCTATTCAATCATGCATTTACTGGAACCAGTAGTGGGTACCTGTGAAATACCCAAACAGAATGAGTCTCTGCACTGCTCCTCTGCCCATCTACCTTCTTATACATTCTCTTTTCACATCAAAACACCTACTACCATGGCTATCGGCCTGTGACCATTCCTTCTTTACACTTCAACATTTTAATTAAAAAGCAATAAAACACTTTAATTTGAGGTTTGTACATAAAAATACAAGTAAAAATGGCCTGAGCACTGGGTAAATACTATTGAAATCTGAGCTGAAAAGCAGTTAGAGTAACTTTAACCACCTGAGAAATGTAATAATCACCCTGAAATGCACAGCCTGGAGTGTTTTTTTGCCATTATAAACTGCAATTTATACATTAAAATAAGGAAAACAGTCAGACCCATCCATTTATGAGCTATAATAAATATGGTTATGACATCACTGACAACCAGTCACAAACTTCCAAGCACATCCAGAGCTCTAAAGCAATTTCACTATTACCTTTTAAATCTGTTTTCTATCAACACATGTGTATTTCTTGGGTGTACACACGGCTAAGTGCTTGAATCAGCCAGCCATGCCTTCATGGATGCAAAGGTCATAGAATCATAGAATCATAGAATAGTTAGGGTTGGAAAGGACCTTAAGATCATCTAGTTCCAATCCCCCTGCCATGGACAGGGACACCTCCCACTAAACCATGCCACCCAAGGCTCTGTCCAGCCCGGCCTTGAACACTGACAGCAATGGAGCATTGACAACTTCCCTGGGCAACCCATTCCAGTGCCTCACCATCCTCCTGCACTCTGCAAGCTCTTGACTTGACTTTGTTCTTCATGACTCTTGCACCCATCCTGTCCCCAGCTACACTTATCATCCTCTATCTCCCTGATGACACCCATGCAAAATAAAAATAAAAAAAAAAATCTGATTGTGAATAATACTTTTTTTTGGTTTTCTTAAACTCTCAAAACAATCCCTTAATAGAATTTGGGAGAAATGCTGCTATTGGAGGAACTTTTAAAATTACAATTAGAGCTCTTGTGAAGTCTCTCTCTTTGAAGGAGAAGCATTTCTCAACTATACATGCTAAGTGATTACACCCCAGAAGTGTTAGCCATTGCATGCAGCCTTGAATACAGCTTCTCAATTGCTTTTTCTAGATTTCTCCTCCAAACACAAGTTTAACTTTTGTTCTTTCCATTGCTGCAAGTTTCTTGGGGGAGGAAAGTTTCTAAAAAGGATAAATAGTACCTCAGGGAACAGCTCTTCTCTATGAACAAGCTAACAGGATAAGCCTATAATAGAAATATAAATCAAGCACAGTATTTTTTTGTGTGTGTGTGTTTAGGTTTTGGGGGGGGGTTTGTTGGGGTATTTTTTGTATTTTTTTTTAAGAGAGTGTTATTCTTCTGGAGCTAGCAGTTTCTTTCTCTATTACTCCCTTCTTGATGAAACTTATCCTGGTCCCTCTGCCTTCCAGCTTCTGATGCTTTTGTCACATGCAGCGTAGCTTCATTGGGATCAAAGATCTTTGACTTCATCCTCAGACTCTGATAACCTGGAGCTAAGTTGGAGAAGACAAGCTGTGGTAACAGTTCCATGGGCCTGATCCAGCAGCAACTGCCAAACACAAGGGCCTCCTGCATGGAGGACAACAGCTGAAGACATTCAGATCAGAGAAAACTTGCTGTGCTAAAGCAAAGAGGAGCTGGGAGTCACAGAGCTAGGACCAGCCATGAATTTGGTGCCATGCTGAGCGCAAGACAGGCTGAAGCAACGTACTGGGGTGACCTGTCTGATTCACCACCACAAGCAAAGGCTAAACACCAAGTGAGGGAAGAAAGAAACACATGAAGTGCTGGAGAAGACACAGTATTTGATACACTGAGTTAAACACAAAGTCTTGTGAGATCTGATGGTATTTTACATTATAGCCTTCTCACTCAAAGCATCTCATTCCCCTTCTGTTTTCATAGCCCAGTGATCTCCAGGCTTTTTGTCTCCCCACATTTTCCCTTAAATCAACCCAATTTCCCTGCAGAAAGTATTCCTGATTTTCATTCCGCTTACAAGGAACTCACCTCACCAGGGGACTGGTTTTCAAATCTTCCACCTTCCCTTGCCAAGCATCAATCTCACCACTGGCGTATCACCTCTTCCAATCAGCCAGCTTCACCCAAATATCATAACCAAAGCTGATGTTATGACTTTTGTCTCTATGACTTCACCTGCCACTAAGATAGGTCATGGTCTCTCTTATCAATATTTGCAAGTTTATATTACCTTGAGCATCACTGGCAGATGTGCATTTCATTCCACTAATGCTTTGTTTTCAGCTGGGGAAGACACCAGCCACTTCTTCATCTATGTTGGGAAGATCCTGGTAAAAAACTAACTAACAAACAAACGAACAAACCCCAAACAAACAAACAAACAAAAAACAAAGCAAAACATGACAGGAAGGGGATATGGTTCCTGCAATAACCACTGCAGCACATACAGAGATACACATTTCATCTCCATTATCATCTTACGTTGCACTATGGTTAGTAATATCCTGTCGTGGTTTAAGCCTCTCAGCCACGCAGTTTTGCTCACTCACTCACCCTTCTTTCTGCCCCCTGCTCCTGGAGGGATGGAAAAGAGAATCGAAAGAATGCAATTCCCACAGGTTGAGATAAGAACAGTTTAGTAACTAAAGTATAACACAAAACCACTACTGCTACCACCAATAATAATAATGACAAGGGAAATACAAGGAAAGAATACAATCGCTTACCACCTATACCCAGCCCGACCAAGCAGTGCACCCCCACCCTTCCAGGTCTCTGCTCTCCGTTTTCACATCCTGGGCGTGACATGCTGTGGCATGGAATACCTCTTTGGCTAGTTTGGGTCAGGTGTCCTGTCTCTGCTTCTTCCTGGCTTCCCCTCCTCCCTGGCAGAGCATGAGACTCAGAAAGTCCTTGGTCAGACCAAAACATCACTAAGCAGTAACCGAAACACTGGTGTTATCAGCACTGTTCCCAGGCCCAAAGTCAAAAACACAGCACTGCACCAGCTACCAAGGAGGAGAAAAATGACTGCTACTGCTGAACCCAGGACGTATCCCATAAAAGCCCAAGTCTTCATAGTTCGGCAGCAAGTGTAGTAGCAGGCCTAAAGTTTTGCAAGGAAATTTATTTTCTTGACCACAGAGAAGACCAGAGGCAGGTCCATCAGGAGAGTCACAGTGATACCATGGTCAGCACAAGATGACTGCTAGAAGACACTGACTTCTACAAACTTCTTTGTAGCACTGGCTTTTCACCAGTTGGGTCATGCTCTACTAATTTCATTCTGAATTAAATATGTTAATATTTGAAAAGGTTCATTTTAAACAACTCGCATGGATCTGATTGACATGCTTCTACTGGAGAAAGCAGAGAGAAATAAGTGGTCAAAAATAATCAACATTAGTGGTTAATAAAATGCTACTGGGAAGATGCAGAGAAGAAAGGAAGATGGGGTTGATTTCTCACTTAAAATAAAGCTTTCTCCAGCCTTCATTGTGCATCAAAACAGGAATTGAATGTATTTTTTAAATGTAAGCAAGTTAATATCTCTCCTTACTTTAGAACTGAGCAATCACAGACAGAAGACCAGGCAAGGGATGCGCTGCTCTTAATCTGTCGTAACGCTTGCATACATATATACATGGACAAACACCCACAACAATGCTTCTCAACCTTGTGTTTGTAACCCCAGTACTCCTATTGGAAGAAGTCACCTCTATAACCTAAATTTTAAGAAAATTTGTAATACAAATTCAAAATTTCAAGAGTGATTATAATAATAGGTATGTGCCTGTGTCTTTTGAGTATAGATGTTTGTCAGCGAAAAGAAATTTTATGAACTGGAAATTTACTTCATGGATTTTTCAGCATCAGTTCATATCAATTTTTCACTGATACAGAATTTTTCTCACTTGCATCAGAAAATAATGTCTCCATTGAAAAAAACCTCTTTAATGCTCTTTATTAATGTTTAAATAATTTAAAATATTTATCAGTTTAACGTATCATAGGTATTTAATTATTTGCAGACTTTCATTTACACATTGTTAATGGGACAAATATCACCTTGCCTCATTTGTTTTTATTTAGAAAAACTATTAAGTTACAACAAATACAGTGTGTGATCTAAAATTCAGAATATTTGGCCATTTATAAGCCAACTTATAAACAGGGATTAGTCTCTCTCAAAACGCTGAGACACTGCTCCTCTCAATATTTGTTACGTGTTATTTGCATATCTGAACTGAATGTTCCATCATTGTAATGCTCTTGTTCTTTGATTAGGTGATCTAAACTACATAAACAGGTGGCTAGTCTGATTAATTGGATTTGCTTTTCTCTGAGGGATAGTGGAAATACTTTAGTTGGTGTGAATGACAGGCTATGCAAGGGTGGAAATCAGACTAGCAGAAATAATGAAGGTTTTAAACCTTTTCTTATGCACAGAAGCAAGCACTGTGTATGGCTTAGTATATGGTGCAACAGGTTAATACATCTAGTCTTCTTCTTAGAAACTGAAGCAATAAAATAGTGAAAGCAAAATGTATTTCTAACTCTGAATTCAAGCTTCTTGTTTTGAGATCTCTAGTGAAAATGAATTTCTACAATTGTAAACCAAGCCTTAACCCTGCAAAGACACATTCGTATGCTTATCTGTACACTAGTTGAGCAGCACCATTTTCTTCAATAAGATTCATCATGGGACTATTTAGAGACATTCAAAGTAACTAAACACAAGCATAAAACTCTTTGCAAAATTGAGACCTAAACTACTTAAATTTCTACTACAAATTATTTTCATTTCATAATTAATGCAATTTTTTGCGACTGACATGGTATCTGATCTCCACCAAAATGTATGGAGACAAAACTCTGTTAGTACAAGTGCTTTTCAGAAAGCCAACAAGAACAGTGAAATACCTGCATTTGAATTTTTAGTTAAAATTTGTTTTCTGAGTTTTTCTCATTTTTACTTCTTTACCATTCTTCATTATCACCTGTCATGGGTTCAGCAGCAGCAGTCATTTTTCTGCTTCTTGGTAGCTGGTGCAGTGCTATGTTTTTGATTTTGGGCCTGGGAACAGCGCTGATAACACCAGTGTTTCGGTTATTGCTTAGTGATGTTTTGGTCTGGCCAAGGACTTTCTGAGTTTCATGCTCTGCCAGGGAGGAGGGGAGCCGGGAGGAGGCAGAGACAGGACACCTGACCCAAACTGACCAAAGAGCTATTCCAATAACGTACAATGAAACAAGAACCTTAACCCAAAACCCATATCTGGAAAACGCTAAGATAACAAATACCGGCTGTAAGTAAGGTACAACAGGCTGAAACCATGAACTCAAGAGAATCAAAAGCAACAACTTTGAGAGCCAATAAATCAGCATTGTGACGAGTGGCTATTAATCCTGTCGTTATCTCAACCCTTCGTGCCCCACGTTGGGCGCCAAAAAGTACTGTCGTGGTTTAAGTCCCGTCAGCCACACAGTGTCTCTCTCCCTCACTTCCCCCTCTTTCTTCCCCCGCTCCCGACAACTTGTTGTCGAGGACTCCATGTAGCATCAGTTGCATGATGTTCCACTACTTCACTACTAGCCCTAAATGTAGTCTGTCACTTGTGTTGGCTTTATGTCTTCTGGTCTGTCAGCAGTGTTTCCAAAACTGTAATATCCATTTCTATGTAACTAAGGTACCACTTGCACTTGCTTCCTTGCATAACAGTGTTGGATTTTTTAGTATATTGCATGTTTCCCCAGGTCTTACTTGTTCCCCCAGGACCCTGCCCAAAATGTGATCTCTCATTCTCCATTAAATCCTGATGGATTTGAGCCATACTTACGTGCTTCAGAGAGCCCACTTGACCCTCCTTATCCCTGCAGACAGATGGGCTCACTGCCAACTTTAAAGCATCTAATAAAGACGTGTACATATTAAAGCCTACCAACCACCCCAAAATTGAATGTTCCAGTCATTGTAAATTCTCTTTTCCTAATCAAAAATTGCCTTGTATACCATAAGTTCCTAAAAATTGACATCTCTACAGAGTCAGACAATACAATTGTTTATTGGAGAAAAGTTGGGGTTTGCTCTCCATCACATATGTTATATTTTATCATGGGCAGATGCAGAACCTGTTCTGGAAAACTACCAGTTTAAGGCCATGACCTGCAAATGCAAAAAGCCAAGAAACAGAAAGATAAAAGGAGTCAATATTACAGGCACACTATGGTATTTCTATGGAGCCTCCCTTAAAGAAAAAAATGCCTATGAGGATGTTAATGAGTACAGGCATTGTGCCTTTTCTGAGGTCAAAATCATGTTCCTCCCAAGTCTGGAAAGTGAATATTGGACTCATGATCAGCCTTTTGTGGTTTAAAATCCAAGAATCATTTAGCCAGCTATTTCCCCAGCACTGCCAACCACAGCAGAGAAATACATCTTAGGACCAAGGCAATTATACTACTAACAACATTAACGTGGGTTTGGTTTCTGGTTGGAGTTTTGGGTTTTTTTGAGAGGTTTTTTTGGGGGGGCTGGGGGGAAGGGTGAGGAGGGTGGGTTAGCACTGAGAAGAGAAAGAACTACTAATCCCTTTCTGAAAAAACATACTGCAGGGTTTAATAGTGATAGCTCTTCTGAGGTCATAATGTGTTTCAGATCATAAGTGTAAACAATTATATTTTTAATTTCTTTTTTTTTTTTCCCCAGAATACATTTTCAACTTTTCATGGGCTTTTTCCAACTAATTCTCTAAAATTACATCAGTAGCCCAAGGCCAAAAGCACGATACAATTGCTCAGGCCCAACATAAAAGTATTACTATTTATATTGACAAAACAGTTAGGAAGTCTAACCATAGCTGTGGCTGGCACAGCAAGTTTATGATCTGGAGAAAGACTGGAGAGCTCAGAGGAGCAGCATGGCACTAAGGGTAGACCGAGTGGGCTCCAGCCTTGCTGCTGTCACAGCCCCACCTCTGCTGGGTTCAATAGGGGAACAGTGGTGAGCTGAGCACAGGCTATTCCTGCATCCTGATTTGAATGCTCTTTGTACTACTGGAGTCCTATTTTGATTATTGTGAGTTCTATTTTGAGATTTTTTAATACTCTTTTGGCTCTACTGTACATGTAATCTGGGAATATCAGGAAATAAACATTAACCAAAACATCTCTTCAAAGAAGGTTTTTTTAGCCTCCTTTCTGAAGCTGGATTGAGAACATCACAGGACTTCCCCTGCTATGCTCTTCAACAGAACACCCTGTTACCTCTGTGGCATTGCTAGCTCAGGGCTCTGAAGCCTTGAGGTGGCCCTCAAATTATGAGATTTGCTAAAAAATATCTTTATTTTTTTTCTCTAATCAAAAGTAAATGAGAGAGTGGGAATGCTTGATTATTCTTCATTATGAATGTACTTCATATATTTCTTTAAATCTCTCCATATAGGGAATCCATTTGTATATTTTAAAAAATTAGGAGAGCTTAAAATTTAATTCAATTTTGAAGGAAAAGATAAGCAACATTTTACTTACTGAAGCCAACAACTTCATCTTTTTCCTCAGAATGCCTGAAAAGAACTAATGTCCAGGAGGACCTTCTGACCTAGGAACAGGAGAAGGAACAGAGACTGCCCAACATGTCTGGATTTTAACTAAGGCAAAATCAAAAGTTAAACTTCTTCAGTAATAAAGGGTATAGCACAGCATTCATTTCATTTTCCCTGTGCTTAATATTTCTGACAATGGAGGTCTACTCTTTGGCTTTGCAGCTCTACTACAACATTGAACTGAAGTGCCTGATTTACTTTTCCAAAACATGTATGTGGCAGCAACAGACTCCAAACAGCATTCCTATAGCAACATACAGTAGCACATTTCAAGCCAACCAAACTTCCTGAGCCCTCCTCTATGATTCTAATAATTTCCTAAGACACCAGAGAAAGTAAGCGGCAGGCATAGTTGATTTATTGAAAATTTACCTTTTTAAATTTTAGAGTTAATGGCTATATGTTATGTCATTGACAGTCCATGTGTGATGCATATATTATTAGGCAAAATTATCAATGAGGCATGAGGCATAAAAACAAAATGTATTCACTGACAAAATAAAAACAAATATGGAAGTCCTTCTGCTAATGCTAATTCTAAGCTGCTTCTTTTCTCTAAATGACAAAAAAAAGTGTCCAAGTATCTTTCTTAAAGATGTCAGTAGAATCATTCAAAACTCCTTGTTCTGCTCCTGGCCAGCATAGCACATCTTTGACTTAGTATTTCATAACTCTTTTCTAATGCTCCCAGAATGACAGAATGGTTTGGGTTAGAAAGCCCTGAAAGACCATCCAGTTCCAACCCCCAGCCATGGGGGGGGACACCTTCCATAAGACCAGGTTGCTCAAAGTCCCATCCAATCTGGCCTTAAACACTGCCAGAGACTGGGCAGTAACAGCTTCTCTGGGCAACCTGCTCCAGTGTCTTACCACCCTCACAGGGAAGAACTTCCTTAAGTCTAACCTACATTTACCCTCTTTCATTTTAAGGCCACTATCCCTTGTCCTATCCCTACATTCTCTTATACAAATTCTCTCTCCAGCTCTCTTGTAGGCCCCTTCTGAAAGGTACTGAAAGGTCCTCCCCCTCTTCTGCAGGCTGAACAAGCCCAACTCTCTCAGCCGGCCTTCATAGAAGAGATACTCCAGCCTTCTGAGCATCTTTGTGTCCTCCTCTGGAGTCACTCCAACAGGTCCATGTCCTTCTTACATTGGGGGCCCATTGCTGAACACAATACTTCAGATGGGGCTTCACTAGAGCAGAGTAGAGGGAGAGATTCCCCTCCTTTAACCTGCTAGTCATGTTTCTTTTTGCTGCAGCCCAGGATACAGTTTGGGTTTGTGTGTTGCAAGCACACATTGCTGGGTCATGTCGAGCTTCTTGTCAAACAACCCCTGCAAGTCCTTTTCCTCAGGTTTGCTCTCAATCCATTCTCCACCTAGCCTGTGTTTGTGCTTGAAACTACCTCAACCTATGTGCAGGACCTTGTATTTGGCCTTGTGAACTTCACCGGGTTCACACAGGCCCGCCTCTCGAGCCTGTCAAGGTCACTCTGGATGACATCCCTTCCCTCCAGTGTGTCGACAGCACCACCAGCTTGGTGTTGTCGGCTAACTTGCTGAGGCCAACAGTGCTCAGTCCAACTGTCCATGTCACCAATAAATACACTAAACAGCACCAGTCCCAGTACAAACCCCTGAGGACCACCACTTACCACTGATCTCCACTCGGACATCAAGCTGTTGACCACAGTTATTTGAGTGTGACTAACCAGCCAATTCCTCACCCATCGAGTAGTCCATCTGTCAAATCTTTGCCTCCCCCTTTTAAAGATAAGAATGTTGTAGGGGACAATCTCAAATGTTTTGCACAATTTCAGGTAGATTATGTCAGTTGCTCTTCCCTTATTCACCAATGCTGAAACCTGCTGTAGAAGGTCGCCAAATTTGCATGATTTGCCGTTAGTGAAACCATGGAGGCTGTCACCAATCACCTCCTCATTGTCCATTTGCATTAGCATAATTTCTTGGAGGATCTGCTCCATGATCTTGCTAGGCACTCAGGTAAGACTGACTGGCCTGTAGCTCCCCAGGTGTTCTTCTTTTCCTTTTTTAAAAATGGGGGCTTTGCTTCCCCTTCTCCAGTCAGTGGGAACTTCACAGGGCTTCCATGACTTTTCATATATCATGGACAGTGGCTTGGCCACTTTATCTGCCAGTTCCCTCAGGACCCATGGATGCCCCTTGTCAGGTCACATGGACTTGTAACCTTCTGGTTCTTTAGATGGTATTGAACCTGATCTTCTCCTACAGTGGGCAGTTCTTCATTCTTCATTCTTGTAGTCCCTGCCTTTACCTTCTGTGACTTGGGCAGTGTGGCTGGAGCACTTGCTGGTGAAGGTCACAGTAAAAGGTCATTGTGTTCCTCAGCCTTCTCCATATCCCCAGTAACCAAGTCTCCCATTTCCTTCTGGAAAGAGCCCAAATGTCTTCCTTTTGTCTCCCTCTTGAGCTGTTTGGAAGCCAACAAACAAACAGAAATGTCAACCAGCAAATCCTCGCAAGTGCCTACCTTCAACTTCAGCTGGACACAGTGCAGATCAACACTGTCATACACAGCTCATTTCTGCATCCCCACTGCTCAGGTATCACAATACATGTGCTCTGGTGGCAGCACATTTGGTGGCAACATAAGACACCATAAAGTAGAAACTTCAGTCTCACTTTTGCTAACATCCAGGAGCCCCCTCTCTCTGTTTGAACACAGCAACCTAGATGTTTTCATGTATTGAAGCAAAGCTGTTTTTAAAATCTATTTGTATGCTTACAAAATAAACATACAGTGATGACAAAACAGAAGAATAGTATGTTTCACTAAGTAAAGTTTCCAAGTAATGGCCATAATTTCCCCAAGAACCCAGGTATTGGCTATAGACTCAACAGTAAGACAGAATCTTATGGAAGGTATATTTTGTCAACTCATGTAAGAGTTGGTCACCCCTGATTGCTCAGGGTTGTTTTGTAAAAACCAAGATCAAACAAGAAACAGAAGATATGTGCATACCATACACTGCCAAAGTTTTCCAAAATCTTGGAGGATCTTCCCACCTATGAGTCTCAAAAATTTTTCAGCATATTAGCAATCCATCCAAGTCAGATGAAATATTATAACTACTCTTATTAGTGGATGTGCAACACTTTATCATGTAGTAGCTTTGAAATAAAATATCCTTTTTAAACTAAACTAAAAAAACCCATGTTTTCCATTTTTTTTTCATTAAGGTAAGCATTCCTTAGTCATGACATAAACATGAAGACTGTCAAACAGCAAGATGAGGAAAGCAACAGTAATATGTATGCAAAGGAAGTTATTTTTGGGAAAAAAAAATTACTTAGGGAAGGAAAAAAGTTCAAATGAAGTAAACAATATAGCTCGTAATCATCAACACAGTGACACTTTGTACAAGCATTTAGTTTCATCAGTCACTACATTAATTGGATTAGAACTGGTCAAAAGATTGACTGTAGTAAATGAAAAAGCCCTAAACAACTGGACGTAGTTGCCCATGAATCAAAATAAAGCAAACTGAGGCAAAAATTATATCACATTATGCTGAACCTGCTCCTACCTGTCCTATAATTCAAGACCCAGTTTGCGCATGTACAGCTACCTATAATAAAGCATAAGGCTTATTAAAGTTTTCAGCTGTTGGGAAATGATCTAACTGGTGGAATTTCTACAAGAAAAAAGCTAAAGAAAGATGTTTTTTTCTTTTCTGGGTTTTTTTTTAATCATCTGAATAGCTTTAACACTAGATAATAGAGTGTAATGCATCAATACACTATAGCAAATTTTCTCTGCTTTAAATATCACTCTCATTCATACTGTGATTCAATTTAAGGAATCATTCAAAGATAAATCTAAATAAATAACAAGCTAGCTTTCAGGCAAACAAATGAATTTGCATTGTTTTATATTCATCATAAATATTTCACTTAATTACTGAGGTACTATGTTCAGAAATACAAAACAACATTATAAATTTATTAGCACTGTCCCTGCTGATTTTACAGAAGTTCTGTGGAATGTAAAAGCCAAAAGTAGAAACAGGCTCAAGAGCATAACCAAAAGAACAGAAGCTGCATTCAAATGCTAAACTGGATCGACACACTGGTTAGCTCAGTATATTTACCCCGACTAAAGCTTCCTGCCTTGAATCAGGTGTTATTCTTATTTATTCTCAAAACCCAAGGACAACTAAACCCTTTTCCGTCTGTTGACTTTTGAAACAGAAACATCTGAATCAGGCTCGTTCAAGTATCATCATGAAAACTACCACAGGAGTAATTTTTCCCTTCAATTGTAAAATTATGAAAATGTAAAAGGATGTAATAGCATTTTTAAAAAGCTTAGCAAGGTCAGCTATGTGAAGAAAAAATAGAAAATGCTACTAAAACATAAAAGCTACAGTACATTTATCATCAATATTATTTAAGTTATTTTAATGGATTTAAAGGCTGTGAAAAATGTTTTTTAAATGTAAATATATCAGTCTTTTAGAAAAAGTTATCCTTCTTTGTAAACCAGAGTATCACTGGTGATTTATAATTTTCAGAAAATCTTAATCCCAAAAGAAGCATACGACCTCCTCTTTATTTTTAACATAATGTTGGATCTAATGTGAAATACAGTTTTTATTTGTAGCAAAACCTCTTATTATTTTTATTTACTTATAGTAAATGAAGATAAAATCTGAAACAGTGCAAATATGAAACCATTTTAAAACCAGATTTTTTTTTCCTTTAGCTTTGAGACAACTTCAGAGGTAAACAAAATAGTGGATATCACATTTCCCTAGGGATTAAGTATCCTTACTGTTCAAATGTCATTAATTACCCTTAATGCTGTTATGAACTATTTGGAGATTATCATTATTAAACTGTTAGAATATTTCTTAATTCCTCACCAGAAAGCCACAGAGTAACGAGCTGAGCCTATCCTCCCCCTCTTTTGTTGAAATAACAATAGCCTAGAGGAATTGTGTCTGAAAAAAAAAGTCAAGAAACAACAATAAAAAATATTTTGTTTGACTAAGTGAGCAGTAGAGGGAAGAGTTGGGGTTTTAAACCATATGCTATTTCATAAGCAGAGTGTCTGGGTCTGATGCAGCCCGATTCGAGTGGCTGGTTTCTCTGAGTAACCGAGGAAGCAGCATAAATCCCTCTAATGCAAGCATCTTATCTGTACCATGCCTGTTTTGGTAATACTGGAAAATTTTTAATAAACCCCCCTCCCAGATGAAAACATCCCCTGCTCATAGCCACAAAGGACAAGGCAGAGAGACCCTCCGTGTGTGCACATGTGCGTGCAGCCACATCAGTAGCACAAGCACATGCCTGATGAACAACTTCTTTTTTCCTAAGTGCATGCTGAAGTCTTGGGGCAAGTGTTAGAGGCAGCTATTGTGAATAGAGGCTGAATATTAAAACAAATAACATAGACCCAAAACACACACCACCACAAATAAACTAAGCAAAACAAAAAAATCTAAAGAACCCTTAAAAAACACGACAAAACCCACATAAGATATCCTTCCCACTCCCCACTAAAAAAAAAAAAAAAAAAAAGGGAAAAAAATTAAAGAAGTTAAAAAGTTGTGTGCTCCAAGCCTGCAGAATGAGTGAACTCACTGAGATCCAAGGAGTTTAATTTTAGGGTCCTGAAGATATTTCACTGCTGTAAAGAATATTCATTGGAAAAGAACACAGGTACTGTAAATACTGTATCTGATATCAATATATTGCATAATTTAAAATCAAAAATGCATG
Source organism: Ara ararauna (assembly GCA_028858755.1). Lineage (NCBI taxonomy): Eukaryota > Metazoa > Chordata > Aves > Psittaciformes > Psittacidae > Ara > Ara ararauna. The sequence continues at coordinate 52,493,742 of CM054381.1, forward strand.
CATTTTTGTCATATCCTCAACCTCCTTTTGCAAAATGCTAAACCAAAGAGAATTTTAGCATAGTTGTTATTAAAACTATGTCACTTGGCTCTTTCTCTGAATAACCATTGGGCTGGGAGGACGAGTTTGCTCCACCACAGGGGTCACGTGTTCCTACTACAATTCAGTTACTCATCTCCTCTTCCAAGATAAATCACAGTGCTTGGATTCATATTTTGAAGTCTGTATTTTGCTTTGTTATTATTATTGAACTGTATTTTTTATTCAAATACACACCAGAACTTTTAAGCTTGCATGTTTAAAAAAAAAAACAAACAAGCTAATGTAATCAATTTGGCTACAGGTAAATTTGATTGCAATTCTCAAACAGAAAAAAGGCTGAACTTAAGCTTTTTAATGACTTCCTGGCAAGATGAGAGCAGACAACTTTAAAGTATTTACTCACTTCTGGTACTGAAAAACAAGATACTTTTCAGCTTGAAGGCACACATTAAAATACACACTTCCTTACCTTGTGGTTATGCACTAGATTAGCTGCCTTGTGACTTCCTGATCTGATTTTAAGCAAAGGACTAAGGGGGCTTCCCCAAGGACAGAAGCAGAGGACCTTACATGGTCCTGCTTTCTTGGTTTGCATTTCTAGCTCTCCTTATCCCTGCTCTGGAGAAGCTCCCAATACATGCCTGAAGCACACCAGGCCAAATCTAGTATTTTAATAAGACAGGGGATCTGGAAGGTGAGGCTGGCAGCTTCATGAGTTACCCCCAAAATCAGTCAGAAACTAGATGCTCTGGGAGCATCTGTGCTAATAGAGAGGGAGGGGGACACCAGAAAAGGGATTGCTGAAGTGTTGCTCAGGATTTAAAGGTAGGAAAAGATCCTCAGGAAGGCCTCTACAAAGAGTAACATATTCGAATGGTGTGGTCTGGGAAAGGAGATGAGAACAAGTTTTTCCCTGTCCATTTTCCTGATCATATCAACATGTTGAAGAAGCCATGGCTCCCTTGTAGAGCTCTGCTGAAAGGTAATGCAGTGCTCATGCTGTTACCAGTTATTTCAGTGAGGAATGTCTGGCTATTCATGGTTATTCTAATTGGTGACGGGTGACAGTACTCACGGCTTAACATACTCATCTGGCACCTATGTTCTCCCATGTTCTGCTCCATCCTGAATGCTCATCCTGTCTCATAGCTGCTTTCTCATCCTCATCAGAAGCTGCTGCCCCCTTACTTCATTGCTCTGGAATTATCTGGTCTGCGTAACACCAACCCGGGAGCAAGAAATGGCATACTCCACTGGAGATTATTATTTACACTGCCTGTCCAGAGAGCAGGCAAAGTTGGTAAGTGCTACAAAGCTTTAAAGCAAAATTGAATTAAAAACCATTCAAAACTATTTTGTTCAGACCAGTAGGTAGCAGTTCAGCCTGTCCTTCCACACATAAAATAGATTTTGTACCAGTGAAAAAGCATAGCTGCCAGACATCTAAGTATGAGAAGGGAGACTCAGCTGTACACCTTGACACAACTTTTCTTCTGAGCATCTCAGAGACTTTTACACCAATAGTAATCTTTAATTCACAGTGCTTCTAGAAGGTAATTACCATTACGTTTTTACAAGTAAGACTAAGTGACTTAAGCATCTTGCCAAAGGACAAACAGAATAAGAGCTGTAATAAAGTCAGTGTCTCTTGCCCAGTGACTTAAACACAACTCTGCCAGTCTGCTGGGCAACAAAAGTCTCATTAGGCTTCAGATCCAGGCACAGCTCACCTCATTGTGCAAGTAAAACAAGCCCTATGTGATTCACCTTTTTGTGATTCCATTTTGCTAGAGAGTCAGGAGCTAAGATAACTGCCACTCACCAAAAGACTTATCCTTCCCCTCTCTATACTGTGGACACAAGACTAACTATGGACTAGTCAAGATGAACAAAAAAACTTTTTTTCATTTAAACATAGAAAAGAAGAAGGTCAGCTCAGAAGTTATGTTTTTCCAGCCTCCTTTATCACCCACCCCTCAAAGCAACATACTCTTCCTTGTGCTGTTTTCCCACACTGAATCGACTCCTTTTCCCACAAGCAGCACAGTTATTCAGCCATCCTAGTATACTGCATGGAAAAATGCTTATTTTTTCTTTCGCAGATTAAGAACACAAAAAGACATATCAACTCAAGAGATACTACCTGGGGGAGAAGATAACATGTAGCCAGTCATCCGACCAGTGGTATCGTGGTGCAGCACTTTCTGGAAAAGTACTGGGAGGCTTAAGCTGGGAATCACCATCTCTCTCAGCCTGTGTCCTTCAAGATACCAAGGCTCATAGGTCCCATTCCCTGCTTTATGCTGCTCAAAACCTGCCTATGTTATGCTTTGTCTAAGTTTGGTAGCTACTAACCCCCAGCAAAAGTTATGGAGAAAGGACTATCCTTTCATCTCAGCAGGCAGCCTTTTGAAAAAGGCCAGGGAATAATCACAGGACAGTAGTGACTCATTGTTTCTCTTGGTGGAAAGAATCTCTGCTGCCCAATGCTCCCCTTCTCCCACCTGGCATCACCACCAAAACCACCACACCGATGAACAAGGAGGTTATGCAAGGCCTCAAGGTCAGAATATTAACTGTAAAAAGTCAAGAACAGTGGGAAAGGGCTGCCAGATATACTGCATCAGCTTCCCTGGCCTGCTAGGAAAACTAGGTCAAGGTTTCCCAAGGTGGCAGTCAATGTTGGATGCCCAACTTCATGCATGTTAAAAAGAAAGGAAAATAAATTCTTTTGGAAAAACCACTAAATGTCTATCATTGGGGGGGGGGGGGGGGGGAAGGCAGCCAGACAGCTGTATCTTTCAAGGTCTTTGCATTTGAACACCCCAGAAAAAAAATAAATTACCTTGAGCCAAAAGCCCTGGGGGAGAGGGGGAGGCAACCACTCTGCAAAATACAACGGAGGAAACCCTGTGGGTAAATAACTAGTGGGAGCTCACAAGAGCACAGCTCTCAGGATGCATGTGTGTTTCTACTGTGGGAGAGAGAACAATTGAATTATGAGGAGCTCTTAAGTAAGTAAAGTAAACATCTTTTGGCAATTTAGTGCTGCACTTTGAAGCCTGGCTATGTCATACAAATGGTGAAATAGCACGGACACCCTTCTGCTGGATAGTTTGTTTAATATGGTGAGTCGGGAGTTTTTGAAGGGCAGCACTCTTTTATGAGCTCATGAGCTGGAGGAGGGAAAGTGTGGAAGGAGCAGAAGAGGGATATTTAAGCAAAGCTATAGTTGCCTGGAACCTATGGGAAGTGGCGTGAGCAGGAAGGGTCTGCAGCAGGAGCCCTGCAGCATCTGTGAGGCTGCCACCGGGGGAACCAGCCCCAAAGCATCCCCTTCCAAGGGGAGAGAAGGGGAGAGAGAGGTATGGGGCAAGGGGACAGGGATAATCACACAAGTGGGGTTAATTGCTATAAATATCAAGAATCAAATCAATATGTCAAGATGTGTGTTCCACTTTTCACATATATGCGGCACATAAATGAGAAATGGAGAAAGAGGGAGGAAGAGCTAGAAAGAAAAAGGAGAGACTACTAAAGAAATAAGCCCCCCTGTACAGACAGCCTGACGCCAGATGGCTTCTTCTAATAAATATTCAACCTTAACTCAGTTCCCATGTAACTTTGTTGTAAAGCTGCCAGCACACCCACACAGATCTGGGCCAGCAAAATGATTACAGTAGTACAAACAAAATAGTGCAATAGAGGAAACAGGCAGACAGGGTCCTGTATACGGAAAGACAGAGCTGTAAAGATGTGAGTTGATGAACCTTTAGATTTAATACTGAGAAACTTAAAATAATGGCTTGGGCAGAGGGGAGGAAAACCTTTGGGGGTGGGGAGAACCAACTTCTTTCTTCCTTGCTAATGCTTTTATTGTTGGGAATATAGAGAACATCATTCTGTTAAGACAACAAATGAGGCACTATAAATCAGTTGCTGTTCTGCATATTTTCTTCATTCAGCTGGAATTTGGATACCTTGCCTGAAATCATAGTCCGGCTTGCATTTCCGCTGTCTGTTGTGCTCATACGGAGCACAAATTAAAACGGAAGATTTTTTACATGACATTTGTTATATTAATTGGGAAGAGAAAGAGGAGGTTTGGTATATTTTTCTTAAGAAAACACTGGCTCAGTGTTCAAAAACATGCATTTCAGTTTTGCAAGTGGTTTTGCCCCAAGCTCTTTAATTTCAAAATTGGATTATGAGATCTGAATATCAGAACACACTATGTTGGCAATCCCAAAGCTATTTAAATAGAACCCTGACCAAATCATATTCTAGTGCTAAGATGAGGAAAGTGTAAAAAGCAAAAAAAAAGGACATGCTCTGCAGACAGGCATGTATCGATAATATGGGGAAAAAAAAACCCAACCAACAAAAAACAACACAAAACCAAAACAAAACAAGCAAACAAAAACAACAAAAAAACCAAGCCCACAAAGACTGGGATCAGAAAATAATTTTTTAAAGATGCTATGGATTCATACTATGGAGTTGGGTTTTTTTTTTTGACCATGCGTCGTGCAGAATATCTCAAATTTAGAGGCAGAAAAAATGCAGATAGCCAACTCAAAATTTCAACCTGCAGTTAAGATGGTTATTTAACAACTGTCTATGGGCCAGCAATGGGTCAGAGAGATAAACTATGCATTTACTCTAAGTTGAGAGACTAGCAACATGAGGCTAAGCTATTCTTTCTCAAGAACATAGCCTTTTTTTGCTATAAGCTAACTCATGGTGTGCTTCTGGAAAGACTTCATTTTGCACGATACAGAAGAGTATAAATAGAATAAATAAGACAGAATTAAAAAAAAAGCAGGGGGAGAGTAGGCTGAACATCAGAAAATATTTCCTGGTTGTAAGAGCTTCTCTCTGCAAAGCAGATTGACAAGGAGATGTAGTTGGCTGTAGAGTCAGGCGTTCACCACTTCCCTCAGGAGGTTGTCACTGTGGAGGTTTTTAAAACAAAGCTGAACTCAGCACTAGTAAATATGCTTCAGGGAATAACCCTGTGTTGGACAGATATGGCCAAGATCAATTAGCAGATCTCTTCCATGTGTACTTTCTATTATTTTTGACTGTTGAGAAGAAAACTTTGCTAGAGAAAAGCCTAAACCTCCCTCCACAGTCTGCCTTTTAAGAAGAGAACAGACTATATCACATTGCAGGCTCATGTCTGAAGCTCTGTTCATTACTGCCACTAAGTCTCTCCCACCAGTTTTGCTCAGCTCGCCTTCTATATCTGCTGTTATTGAAAAGCACTAGAGAGAATTTCCTGGAAAGAAAAAACAACAACAACAACAACAACAAAAAACAACCTGAATGTCTCTTATTCCTGATCTTTCCTGGCACCTTTATAATATTCATCTACTCAGAGAAACATTTGACACCTCTTTCCCACCCACCTTCATTAGAAGTCAGCTGCAGACTGCCTCCTTGTGCTCCTTCTCCAGCCTTAAGGTACACATTACAATTCTATTCTTATCTGGAGCAAGATAGCATCAAACAAGGGAAGCAGTCAAATGATGGCAGGCAGGCATCTTGGTAAGCTCCATGCCTGAAGAAACGCACACCTTTTGTTTATGGCTGGCAGGATGAAAGTCATGCCATGGAGCCGGACACAAATCTGTCAGCACTTGGGAAAACACCACCACTGAAGCTGCTAACAACATGCCTCTTCTGCGCTCTGTACCACAAGCACATCAAACAAGTCCTTCATTGACTATGCTGGCTTGAAGTTCAAGATATCTATCCTTACCTTAATAAATCAGGCCTACAATGCTGATAAATCCCTGTATAAAGCATAGAGGTTCAGGGTCACCACTTACACTTCTCCAGCGCTAAGCTCCATTCTGCCGACAAAACCAAATCAAAACTAGGGCTAACTTCAAAATCAATTTAAATCCTCATCACGCTTGTTTTGTTAAAAGAGACGCTGTGTATTTAAGGGAATAAAACCAAAACACATGGATTTCTTCCATGTGGAAGAGGGAGAAGATAAGACTATGACTAAGAGCACTTCCGTGTGGGCTCAGTTGCCACGCAGTGACCATACATTCAAAGAGCAGAGCCCCACCAGATCAACACACAGACTTTGATTTTTAGATCAGCTTGATTTAATACAATGCCAAGTTTCTATTAGTATTGTTTGGTTCAGCAAAGGAAAGAGGCAAAAGGAAATCAGGGGAGAAAGAACACAGAGAAAATTAAATAGCAAAGAGATACTGGCAGAGAGAACAGGGTAGACACACAAGTAGGCTCTACCCATTCTCCCTGTGCCCTCTCCATCGCTGTTCCCACCTGCTTCTCTCTCTGGAGGAAATGTGACAGAGGTGCCACAGCCTGACTGGCAGGCAGAGCTGGAAGTAAGCTTCAGCCCTGCCTGGCTTCTCAGCTAATGACTAGAATCATAGAATAGAATCACGGAATCATAGAATAGTTAGGGTTAGAAAGGACCTTAAGATCATCTAGTTCCAACCCCCCTGCCATGGGCAGGGACGCCCCCCACTAAACCATACCACCCAAGGCTATGTCCAACCTGGACTTGAACACCGCTAGCGATAGAGCATTCACAACTTCCCTGGGCAACCCATTCCAGTGCCTCACCACCCTTACAGTTAAGAATTTCTTCCTCATTTCCAATCTAAACTTCCCCCATTTAAGTTTGAACCCGTTACCCCTTGTCCTCTCACTACAGTCCCTCATGAAGAGTCCCTCCTCAGCATCCCTATAGGATCCCTTCAAATATTGGAAGGCTGCTCCACGCAGCCTTCTCTTCTCCAGGCTGAACAGCCCCAACTTTCCCAGCCTACCTTCATACGGGAGGTGCTCCAGTCCCCTGATCACCCTTGTGGCCCTCCTTTGGACTTGTTCCAACAGTTCCATGTATAAATCAAAGAAAGGAAAAGACAAGGAAGTGAACTGTGGGCTTGGGGGGAAAACTGACTGAGGAGGAAGCTCGGTGTTGCCTGAAGGCACCTAAGATGTAAATAAGAGCAACAGGAGGTTCCAGTGAACCACTTTTCACTGCACCTCCACTGGGGGTGAATTCCCCATGAAGACCTTGCCAACATCCCTTCCACTTCTGCCATGGAGCAGCAGGATCAGTTTTGTCCCCACTTCAGCCACAATGACTTCGGAAGGAGGGAGTCGCTGGTGGGACCGAAGTCCTCCAAGACTTCTAGTTGGAAGGAAAAGTGGCAGCACCACTATTGTGTTCTCAGCTGGTGTAAACAACCTGGATGAAAACTTAGCTATCATGGCAGGTTTGTTCCTGTAGTTTTTGCAGGGCTGTGGGTGGTGGGCTTGGGCTGGGCGGCAGTATGTGAGCAATCATTGCTCTGACACCCTCAGTACCTTGCTGGAAACCAAGAGGGCTCATTAGGAGGGCATGTGACTGGGTGCCTTACATTTACATAGTACAACTTCCATCACACTGGATTTCTTCAGAGCATGATATTCATCAGGCTGGAACAGGAGCAAATCTCATTACTGCAAATGAAGAAAAAGTCAGGGCAACAAAATTGATCTGGTTTAACATATTTTTTTTTTGTAAAATTCTGTGTTGTCCTAAAAATGCAAGCAGATTTTGGACATGTGACCAAGCAGAGAGCAGTGTTGATTCTCTCAGCCATTAGTCTATAAATTGAATAAGATAGATGCGTTTATTCATATGAACTAATGTAGGTTTTTTTATGAAGGTTTCATATTATACAAATCCATTAGCATATTTACAAATTAATCTTTCCTTAGGAAGAAGAAAGATCAAAGATTTACAGACAGAAGTGCTTTATTACTTTTAAACTGCCTTTTTAAAAAAAAAAAAAAAAAAGAGGGAGAAAAAGAAATGAAGGGAAATTATGTTGAACCATAAATGTTCCTTTATGAGTACTGTGCAGCAGCTTTGTGGGAGATTTAAATTTACTGAAGGGCAAGGGAGACTTTAAGCCATCCATATGAGTTCAGTATTAAAAATATATATACATGACAGGTGCCCATATAAGTTCATGCATTACAAAATATTCCATAAATGAGCTCATTTTTCTGAGTAATTTAAAAAGAGATTCTGCACAAGGGGAGATATTTAGTATGAATTATAGTCCGTTTACCTTTCATAAGTTTTTTCATCACTTCCCATACCTCCTTTGGTGCTACTGAATATATCTGTAAATTATCAAGCATTATATTCAACCTGGCTGTTCCCCATTCCCAGGAAAGCCTTATTGGTGAAGTGATTCCGTGCTCTCTTCAAAATACACAATTTGTAAAGCCGTGCATGCACAATTATTTCCTCTTCCAGAAGAAAGAGATACCAGATAAAACAAGATCAGGCTAAGAAATCTTTTATCTAAGCAAATAGCTTGAATAATAAAAAGTTTTGCAGGTAAAGAAAAAAGCCACTAGGTTTGTCTTCATCATTTACATTCCATTCTGTTGTAAAAAATTCCTCTTTATATTTTCAGAGTTACTTTGTACTATGGTTAAAAACAAAGTAGTAGAGCAGCAAGGAAACAAAGTAAGATGCAAACCTTTAATGATTTATTAATAACCACTTTCTGAGACATTTCTTACTACTAAAGAGAAATCAACACTAAATACATGAAGGATTTCAGGGGAAGAGGGTGGGGGGAAGGAGAACTATTGGAAAGTTATAAAAATAACAGAAAATTTCCTAGGGAAAAACACACCTGACAACTGAAGTATATTTTAGGTAGAGCTATTGCTGCCTTTGGACAGGAGTTGGAACTAGGTGACTTCTGAAAACCCTCCCAGACATAAGTTTTGTCTTTTATGCTGAAATGTTCAAAGGTCTTTTGCAACATGTACTTTTTTAAAAACAAACAAGCAAGAAAATAAAATTAAAAAAAAAAAGCAGAAAACAAAAAAAGAACCCAACCAACCAATCCCCATTAGGACAGTTGCCACAGGGAAACTTCAAAGATATTACAATAAATGAGATTAAATCACTAACATCAACAGATGACTTCTTGGAGCATCCTGAAAAATTGATGCTACGTTGAAAAAGACCAGCACCCAAATAGCATCTACCTCTCCTCCTTCCTCTTTACTACACACCTGACAACGAATAAAGCCTTTTCATAGCACAACAGCTGTGGTTTTACTCTACTGGTGTCATGGATGCACAGAGGTCATACACAGAGATGTCACTGCCAGGCAGTAAGTGGTTTCACAGGATCTCTTACCAGCAGAAAAAGAAGACCCCAGTAAGCACACTATTAAGACAGCAGAGATTTTTAAGGCTGTTCAAAAAGCTGTACATTCACTTTTTGCCACTTTCATCAGCTAGTGCCTAGTCTGAAGCCTACAAATGGAATCAAGGTGGACCTGTCCTCCTCCCTAACCCTCCTCTTCTGAAAAATCTCCTCCCCCTCCATCCACACTCCACCTGTCTCTATGAAGGATACATGCCTTGAGCAAGTTTTGAATGAAAAGATATTCTTCCTCTACTCTGAATGTAAGTTTAATTATAAAACACCTCCACGTTCTGCTATCATTCAGGCACGCTCTCCCTGAATAACCAGGCAACTTCATCTCTCCCTATATTTTTTTCCTCTGTTTTACTGAAAGCATCAGAGAGAAACTCTCCAGAGGTTTTTCTGTAATAGTTAGAAGGGAAATTCAGTGTCAATATTTGTTTTCCTGTGGACATTGCATTTGGCTATCAGTCTTCACAGTTAGCAAATGATAACTCTTCAACGTCTCAGTCTACCCATTTGGGAAATCAATAAAAGATAAGACTACCCATGCTTCTGTGATATGTGGTTTGGCAAGTGGCCTGAGAACCTGGAAAGGTGAAATGTTTGTTTTTATAATAGCCTTAATATTTTCTATTTCTACAGAATATTTTTATTCCAAAATCTTAAGCTTTTGCAAGTAACACTTTCTGTGAGGTGTTTGTAAATAAATAACATACAGGGTAATCCCTAGTCTGTCGTAATTTAGTTCAAAATACTGACATCAGATGCTGTAATTTGTCATTCAAATGACCTGCTAGTCCTGCTGAAGCCTATGAAAATTTTTTGTTAAAAGTATTACTGACAAATGTAGTCAGTAGATTAATACTAATTAGAATAGGGTGAGAGAGTTATGCATTACTTGAAACCTGGCTCACAAATGGAAAATGACAAAGTGGAAGGACATCTTCTAGAGCCAACAAGAGAAAAGTCAACAACTGAAGTTCAACTACAGAAAAATTAGTCATATATATGCTCCAACAGAAATACTTTTAGGCCAGTAGTCTCTCAAACCAAGAGTCATTTAAGGTTAACACCTTACACTTTCCAGGCATTCACCTCTTCAGCCATCACCACCCTGTCAGTGGTACCAACTACATCGCAGATGAAGTTTTGCACCACAAGATTTTCAGGTGAAAAAGTATGTCATCAATGAAGAAAAATTACAAGTCATACTAGAGTGCATGCTGTGCATGCCTTTTCAAATCAGTATAGGAAATTAAGAAGTCAAATACATGTGGCATTAAATATGAATGTGAGAAAATAAGTAGAAATCTGTGTGTTCCATTACATGAGATAACTTCGCCACTGGCACCTTTTTCCTACGAAAAACATGGTCTAAGATGAGAAAATGAAAACTCAGCTTATTTTAAGGAAATGAATATAAAAATTTAGTGAGATTAAGAAATAAAGTATTTTCCAATTTGGATTCCAGTTTGGAAATCTAAAAAGATAACAGCATATGATACTTTATGAACCAGGAATTGAGAAGGACAGCACATACATCTTTCTTTATACAGTCTTCTAAAAGGACAGCCAATATTTAAATGGAAGAACACAAACTACAGAAAAAGAATAATGCCAGAAGTGACACATTATCTCATTTTAAGGCATGCATCTGACTCCTTGACTCCTTACAGTATGAAGAATAAACAACATAAGCCACAAAGGCTTCTGTGTGTATCATAAAGCGCACGGCATGGGAAACCACTTCTCTAGCTCTCTGAAGGAAATGGTTTCTTTCATCTCTGATCAAGTTTCAGAGGTATTAGTTATTTATTTACATATGAAGGACTGTGAACCAAATTCACCTCATCATTTTGTACAATAGATTGAAGAATATGTCTACTCAGCAGCTTTACAAAGACATCTAATTTTGTCCTGCAGAGAGTTAGATGCTCTCTGCATCTGGGACATCTCTCTTACGGGCATCTAATATTCAGACAAAGTTTATTAATTCTCTGAATGTGGTAGAACAAGCAACTGTGCCCAAGAAAAATGAGAAAATGAGAATTCAGAACAGCCAGCCAGGTAGCACTAAAGAAAACAAAACATATGGTTGGATTTTTTTTAAGACCCTGAAGTTGGTGGGAGAAGAAAGTCTATGAACCGATCACCGAACTTTACAAGACAGATTGAGGTAAAAAGTGAAGGAGTGCTAACTGTTACTGGAAAGAGAAGAATGCATTAGCGAGAAGGAAGAATACATTTGCTTGCCTGTTTGGAGTTTATGAGGTTCCAAAAAATCATGGTACCCAAAAAGTTGAATATCAATGAATTCTGGTCCAACATCAACTGTTCAAAGACCTACAAAAATGCCTGTTCTAACCGAGCCAATTCTGAAACTTCTACTGAAGCATAACTTTTTGTTGTTGGTAAAACGAAATTCTGTGGCTTTTAAGGATAAAATTGTGAATCACGCATGTATATACCCTCATAATGTGCATGTTGTTTGCTGGCACCCAGCATGGTTTCTGTCCCATATATTGTTATCTAGACCTTGCTCACCTTATTTTCAGACACAAAGCATGAGATGTTTTCTTCATGGGATTTCTTTTTCAGCACATTTTTATGTGATAGATCATAACATGGATGGTGAGGATCACATCCCCTTTATCAGAACCTTTATGGAGTTGGAATCAACAATTTGAACAAGACATAAATCACAGAGCATCTGACAATGGGAATAAATATGGGGGCTCCTTTAAACCACTTTATATGGCCTGGCTTGGTGCAGGCACCCTCCTACGAAGGAAAAAATATTGCAAATAATCCTTCAAACCTCAGGCATTGGACCTTCCTAAGGACACTGTGTCCTTTTACTAATTCCGCATGGGGGTTGGTGACATTTTGCATGCGCTTTGTTATGGGGACTGGGTAACTGGAAGTTTTCATGGACTTTTTTTTCAAAACAACCTTTGTGGAAAAACCACAACTGTATTATCAACACCATTCGCCACATAGAGAATGTGGCTGCTAGAATAATTCAGGTAGCACAGGAATCCTTGAGAATTTCAGTCTGAATTAACCTTTTTTGAAATAAGATTTCTTTCCTTCAGTGACATAAATGAAAATGATGCAAGTGCAAAATCTTTGTAGTAAATTAGTGATAAAAGAATAAAACTGTTAAACGAATATATTTTTCATGCTTGAGGGTTATGTGTTTAACAGTTTTCTAACTGTTCATTCATTTATATAAAAATACTTTGGTTATTATCTACTTGAGTTGAAATTAGATATTTAATTGACTGGAGGGAATGAAATTTACTCAACTTTTAAATAAAGCAATGATTTAAAAATATTCCTGCAAAGTGATTTGTAAGACCACACCAGCACTAGTTCTTGGCACACATCCTTGTCTGTGTATATATTTTAAAAGCATAGTTGTTTTTACAAATGTAGTACTGTGAGAGCTAACTTCTTCAGAAACATGTTTATCTTAATTAGGAAAGTCAACAGACTTCTAATGGGAAGAATTGCGTATTTTTCTCTGTGGTATCTAAAGCATCAAAGGCCTCGTTCTCATGCCAAACCAATCTTCCTTCCTGCCTGCCTTTCAAACCCAGGTGATTGCAGACAGCTGAGCAGACATTTTCCCAAAAGCTTCTATTGACCTGGCTCCAGTCCTTTCCCGTGCTCTGTCTCCTTTTCTATCCACATGTCACTTCTCTTTCTCTTTCTGTGTATTTGTTGTATTTTTGCCTGAGGAAACCTAGGGATATTCATGGCACTGAGGCAAATAATGTGGAATTAAAAACGAAATTCTTCAGGCCTTATCCTAGCAACAGGACCATCACCATCTGTTCAGAGGACAGGACTGCCATTATCCACTGCATTCTCTGTACATACTTCATCACCTGTGAGGGGAAAAACATTGCCCCTTATCCTGGGGTCTTTGTTTAAAAACAAAGTCATCTGCTTCTTTCTGGTACCAATGCATTTCATAAATGTGATATACAGTATGTTTAAAGGGATTAGGCAGCAATAAGAGCCTTAAGAATAAAAAAAATAAAATATCTAAGGGATGGCATCCGCATGATAAACAACAAAAGCAAATATTATACAATTTAAATAAACAGTCGAGATTAACTGGCAAAAGTTCTTACAAATTCCTCCATCTACTGCTAATGTCAGTAATGAAAGCACTACACCTTTGACTTCGGTATAATTTAACAGCAGCTGTAGGATTATTATCAGGATTTATTTTTATTTAAACACAATTTAATATTTGTGCTCCCCCATGTGCTGCAAAGGCCATTTTGGCTCCTCATAAGCACATCCCCAGTTGAAATCCCCAAAATACAAAAATAGAAGGTAAAGGGCTGCACCTCTTTTAGCTCAGGAATATATGAAGTTTCTCAGAGAGCTAAAATTCCCCCGTAAATTAATTTGAAGGCATCATCTTCTACTCTTTAAGGATCGTACTGCTTATTTCTGCTCTGTACATTTGAACAAGGGAAAAAGCGTATGAGAGAGAAAGAGGTAAAAAAATTAATGAATTAAAGACAAACAAAAAAAAATATTCCTGGAAACCAGAGCAGCAGTCTTGACCTTACATTATGTTTTCAGTTAAAAATTATAATTTATAAAAGCTGGTTGACTGTCTCTGTTTTTTTTATGTCACTTATAAACAAAGCCGCAGTCATATTTATTTCTCAAGGCTTACAGACACATTTGTGGTAGGTAGCTTGGCAACATAAATTGGTGAAATCTGCCTGCTCCTACCAAATCCCATCCAATACAGCCACAGTCCACAAGCCAAGGGTGCTACATCCCCTCCTCCCAGGTGCAAGAACAGGGCAGAGTGAAGCCACTTCTCACCCCAGCTCCTGTAAGTCTCACTACCCTCCTCTTCCTCTCCCCACAATGCCAGCAGCAACAGTAGGCCCAGGAGAAGAAAACTCAGTGCAAACTTGGCACCTTCATCCAAAGGGTGCAAGAAGGGTTGGCAAGTCATATCCTTAAAACTGCAAGTGAACTCCCTTATCCCCTTCCACTACCTTTCCCTCACCCACTTTCCACAGCTTTTTTCCCCATTCTAATTGCATTTATGATCTTAATTAGCTTGCTCCTGCCTTGTTGCAGGCTGATGGTCCGATAGGTAGAAGCTACCATCCTACTTGGTGGATCACAGGACAAGAGTTGTCCTAGGCAGGCATTCAACATCACCTGATCAAGGACTGAGAACACAAAAAAAATCCAAGGGAAATGAAGGAGAAATGACTAACCATTAAAGAAGGGGGGCGGGGGGGGAAGGGGGAGCTCTAATATTTGATCTAGACTGTTAATCAGTTGCATTAATGACTTTCAGGCCTTAGTCAGGCAAGGGCTAATGGTTTGGCTCAGCCAAGCAGGTACCTCAGTTTAGGCGTGCAAAGTGGTCAAAAGCAGAAGTATACAAATTCTTCCACCTCAAAGGATCAAAAGCTAGGGACAAGTTGGACTAAAGAATAAATAATGAAGTCCTAAACTGCCATCAGCTCCTCTGTAAGCTTACATGTGAGTGGGAATCTTCCTTGGGAGGCAGAGGGATCCCAGAGGTCCCCTTGGCTTTGTGTAGAGATTGGTACTTCAATTTAGCCCAAGAGGATTCAGCTTGCTCTTCATCTACGTGGCCTCAGATAGAGAAAAATATTAATGTAATTTTGTTTTGGCCAAATGTGAATGTAATTGTGTTTTGAAATCACCTCTCAATGGAAAAATCTGTCTCAAATGGTACTACTTCAGCTGAATTATCCACAGTTTTGTCAACACCAACATAAAGATTTATTTTAAAAGTCTTTGAAGCATTGTTTGGATTTTGGCTGTCTTACCAAATTACTGGATTTCTCATCTTTGCATGCTTCCAATATTTCATAAAAGTAATAAACTGTTGTATATATTTACAGAATAAAAATTATGTTGCCTTCACTGTAGAGAATACAAAATACATGTATTCATATTCACACAGTCTCGTCAATACAGACCAGACTCTAAAGAAAAAATAAAGTTAGAAACATTGTATTTCACATGGAAAATTGGGAGGTGGTAGGGGGCAAGTTAGAATGCAAATATACTGAAAGCAAAACTCATGTTTCTGTAACCAACTAATTTTTGTAGAAGCACTGAAGTGCAAGATAGAGACAGAACTAATGAGGTCCTCCATACTTTTCTAGTTTCAAGGAGGAAATCATTAGTAATCTGAGACAGATAAAGAAATCCACTAATTAAAATATTCTGAGATGAATGGTAGCTTCCAATTATTTTCCTGATTTGACACAATCTAGCAACAATATAACATAAGAGTATTTTATGCAATATCAAGAGATTTGGTAAAAGGAAAATACAAATGGAACTGGAATTTTGGGGACCAGCCCTTTGCTAGATTTATTACACAGAGTTTAAATGAATACACCAATGAATAGGAGGAAGTTGAATGTTTAAGAATAACAAAATTTTAATAAGAATTGAAGGTTGCAAAGGAGAATGTTAAGTATTAATTGTTTTGATGGATGTACCACATCAACTAGATACTGCACATTTTTTTCTGTAGTTCATGCTCTTTGATGGAGGTTCTACTTTTTTTATGCAACCTACATGTGTCTTATTTCCTATTCCTAAATATCTACAAATACAGTAAAGCAAAGAGCTTAAGTTTTCTCACTCCGAAATCTGTCACAAGTCAGCAGATTCGCCATCCAACTTGTACAAAAGGCTGCATAAACTTCTCGTCTTGAATGTAATTTAACATAGCGCCACAATAACTGCTGGGACCACATCCAAAGTCATTGATAAGTCAATTGAAGCATCTGCAGAGTAATTGTAGGAGTTTAGCCACTCTAGTAGCACGAGTAGGTGAGGCAGGGACCTAGTGGAGCTGCCACCCACTTAGGAGAGCGCTCTCTCAGCATAATGCACTTGGGTTCAGCCACTCAAGACAAGCTGCATCTCAGTTTTATCATTAGTAGCATGGATGCTAAATATTCTTCTCTATCCTGATGCATTGGCAAGGATTTGGAGCATTTTGAAAGCTATAGAAATACTGATGATCACTGTGACTATCAAGCAAATGCTTAGCTGCTGTTATACTATGTAAGCATAGCTAATAATGGTGAGCAGTAAAGACATTTTAAAAGCTACTCACTACTTCAGCAAGCTGACAGCTTCAGGTTTTGATTAAGGTCTCCAAGCTGCTCAGCCAATCGCTAAGGGATGAGGTGGGAAAATTAAATAAAAAGCTCATTTCATCATGTACTGTTTCTTCAGACAGACCCAATAGTGCTGTAGATTAATAGTGCTCAAAAACAGTGGCATGAAAAAGGGCCACACAAAGGTAAAAGCTATTAATTAGGGAACTTGTTTCATTGAGAAGACCACAAGGACCAAGTGGCAGAAGGTACAAGAGCAGCTGATGTGGTAGGACTCTCAGACAATATGCAAAGTCTGGGAGCCACAGGCACTTGATGTGGTGGCAGGGCATCACTGCCAGTGGGAAGTTGGAGAACCCAGCAAAGGGGGGGGGTTTGTGGCTGGAGTGGTGTTATCCAGCCATGGCCTGGCAGAAACTGCTGCTGTTGCTACTGCTAATGATGAATACCATATGCTTGGCTCTCAGTATTATAAAATAAGTTACATTACAACTGCCTATGAGTGAATAAACTCTTCTTTCATTAAAATTAGACATTGATGCCATGCATATTTCCTTGAAGCTAGTACAAGGGCAATAATGTTTTAAAATTAAAATATCCTCCAACTATGTCTTTCTTCCAATTTTCATCATCTTATCACCTTGTTCCATCCTAAGATTTATTCAGATACAGCACGTAGTCATTACCTTCTCCCAGAAAATAATCCTTAAACAGAGAAGAAAAGGAATGAATATGATCATTCAGATAGAATTTTATTTTTAACTTCCGTGAAATGAACTGGTTCAAAGTAAGCAGTAGTTAAAAATGTTTCTTAACAAATGTGTTATGACACAAAATGCAGTTTTATCATTTTGGCCACCACGTATTAAATTGTCAGTGAAAAAGAGTTAAATGGATCTATTTACTGCCATTTATAATTTCATATCCAAGAAACTTATTTTGGGGTGCTACTAAAGGGGATCAAATCAATGGACATGTAGTTACTTTAATTAGCATGCATCCTGCAGGCCTATCTGCTCAAATACTTTAGGAATATTTTAAAGTTTCACTATTTAAAACAACTACTTTCACAACTATGTGCTCTTGTGCAGCTGTGAAACAGAAACAGTACTTTTATATTTCAATCAACATCCCACTCCATTTTGTAAGTACATTACATATATGTAAATTTTGTAGCAGTCACTAACTGCCATATGGATGCTTAAACACAAAAGCAGAGGTGATTTAAGATTTTGCCATGTCTTCTCCTACTTCTGACGTTTCACTAAGATCAGCTTTACCAGCTACTATCAAATGAAGCAAAGCTCCTGAGGAGCAGTATGGTGTCAGTGCAGGTAGGAGGAGAGTGATGCAACTGAATGCCGCAAAAGACCCCTTCTTCATTCTTCTTTGGACAAAAGAAACTAGCGTATTGTTTCACAGCCTGCTATAAAAAAAACCCTGGAAATAAAAGAAAAAAAAAAGGAAGAAAAACTCAAACTGGTAATGGGCTCTTAACACAGAGACAACCCACTGCAGCACTTCTATTTATTTTATGCTGAGATTTCTTATCCACCTGTTCATTCAAAAAACTGGGCTAAAAGTATCCAGTTATTGTGAATCAGAATCACAGGGGAAACTAATACCTTGGCACATAGCCTGTAGGAAAAAAACCCACAATATATTACTTCCGTCATACATGTAAGAACTCCAGGGGATCATTTTCATACACTTGAATGGGCCACTGTTAGCGATCAGCAGTTTATTGGCCAAATTAACCCCAGGTCTACCTCCAAAATTATTATGATTGCATATTATAATTAATGATGACACTAAGGATATTAGGCTCAGAAGGGGTTTTGTTTGTTTGAATGAGCGACAGATTCATTCCATTCAAAGGTAGGTGTTTCATGGCCTGCTTTTGGCTTATGCATCTACATGAAACCCTTCAGATAACCTCATGGATCATGGTAATTCTGGAGAAATGGTGAAGGGAGGGGAGTCTCTTATGGGTTTTAATCTTGTTTCTTCCCTTATAGAATGAAATTATCTGAACACTTCTTGGTTAAACTCTAGTCTGTCATTTTAGTTAAATGTATCTGAGCAGTCATCATGAAGCCTAGACCATAGTAATAGGTTGGCAAACTTAATATTGTCATCTAGAGGCAGCAGGGAATGTCAGCAGCAGGTATCTATGGCATGTGTATTTGCCTTAGTAAAACAGAAGCTTTATGCACATATAACAAAAGGGGAGCTGGGGAGAAGAGAGAGGTCAGTCTAAATTACCAGACCAAATCTGAGCCCTGACTCCAAAGTTTAGGAGTCTGAGTGACTACAGATCTAAATCCTGCCTGCCACCAGCCAACGCCTCTAAAGAAACCAGCACCTGAATTTTCAACCCTTGAAGTTAAGGACTTTTGAAATTTGGCTCCAGTTTTAAAACTTTGCTACATCACTTTCTTTTTGTCATCTCACCCCCATCTACCCCTTAAAAGAACCATGCTAAGAGCACTCAGAAAATTCAGGATTTTGGAGCTTAATTTGCAAACAGCCCCAAATACAGTGCTGGCTTCACATCTAACCTCACATCACTCCAGCAAAGAGGCAACACACATTCCTGTAAGGAGTTGCAGCAGCTGGCTCTAGGAACCTGAAATACAACAAGGTTTTGCTCCTCAAACACCTTTCTATTTGTGTTCAAAAGCATCAAAGAAAGAAATAACAACAAGAGGCAGGGTTGTGGCTAACCCCTTTCTGGACAGATTATTCAAAGCAAAAGAGAGGGTTGCAATTTTTCCAAAGAAGTTGTTCCCCCTTCCTCCAAAAGCAGAGGTAAGTGAAAAAAAAAAATGCATGGCCCCTGAAGTAGTTTTTCTAATTCTGAAAGTGATCTTCCTTGAGACCCCTTCCCCTGCCACTAGAGATTTACAGTGTTACAGTCCACTCACGATGAACCAAGCAAACAAGAATCTGCAAGCCTGGCACAAAAATTCTTAAACCAGTACACTTTATTAAAGTACGCAACAGGTCTGTTTGGTGGGTTGATAGGGTGTGTTATTGCGTGCACTAATAGTGCATGCTAGTATTAAAAATAAATTCCAACTCTTTTCAGGTTTGTTTTTTTGGGAGGGTTGGCTTTTTAGGGATTTTTTTGTTGAGATTTTTTTGTTTGTTTGTTTGGGGTTTTTTTTGTTTTGGTTTCTTTTTTTACTCACATAGAAGTAGAAAGCATGGTACAGACTGGAAGAGATAATATTTGCTACTCCAAACCCAGGAACAGCAAATGAGCTGTTTGCATCAAGGCAATTCCGCTTTGCATTACCTGGCCACTTTCTACCCAAAGGATTCAGAAACAAAGGGGGGCTCAGATGACATTGATGTGCCAGTTTTAGCCTGCCTGACCCTGGAGCACAATGTTTTACACATGTGGCAGCAATGGTGGTGATGATTTGGCAGAAGCGAACTCACAATAAGACCAAGTATCTATGGGAAAGAAACCAAATCAGAGGTCACAAGGGAGCTCAGGGACTGGGGGTAATGGGGTAAAAAAAAAACCAAAAACCAAAACAAAAACAAAATAAAAAAACACACAAGAAAACCCGAAACAGGACAGAAAAAATGGTTGACAAGAGGAATGCTGACTCTGAAAGGGAGTCAGAAGGAGAAAATGGGGGCAGGAAGAGAAAACTAAGCTCAATTATATTGATTAGGGAACATGAACAGTACTTGCAAATAATATGAGCTGGGGAGCATTACCTTCCTGTTTACAGAAACAGCGTGTTCCTTGTCTGCAGACTGACAGGGAGCAGGTGAAAGGGAGGTTGTGTTGAAGGACTAGGAGGAGAAAAAGCAGCTGCAGAGATGCATTAGTAAAACTGAATTTCGACAAGGCTTAATTCAGCGTGGAAATGGTCCTGACAATGTCTAGAAAGAAAGAACACCAAAAAAGTCCTCTTTCTCTGCCTACAGCTAGATACTCAGTGCAGCAAGTTGCCAAGCCAAGGCCTTAGAGAAGGGATGTAGAGTCATTTGGTAATGAAAAATGCCTGTGAGGAAGGAAAAGACATACATGCATTGTGAAGAAAAAGACATAGCCCCTGGATTTATTATATACATAATAATTAATAATGACCCATTTTTTTCCCCCATTCCAGATTTCAAAATTCCTTACTCACTTTAATTAAGTTCACTCTAAAAATAGAATACTGTAGAACAAAGAACTTTTTTATTACTTTAAAAATGCAAGCTTACTCACTAGCTAGGATTTTCCCAGCTCTCAGTGCTGTGGTACAAAGAGCTATTATAACACGATATAAATGTGCTATCAATGGAAGACATTTTTAGATAAAACTTGATAATGTAACATTTACTGATTCCATCTGTCAAGACAGCTGAAGAGAAAGAGACTTCATAGCAAAACACACAGGAAATGTAATGGCAACAATAAAAACAAGTGCAGGCAGTGTAGACACCACTTGCTGACCTACAATCTGTATTCGTTAAATTCTTTCCCATAGACACAGGACTTGTTTTCTTCACCAATATGGCTCTAGGATCTCCAGTTTCAGAAATACAATTATATTTACTTGAGAGCATTCAGAACTTATTTACATTATGCATTTTTAAACCTCCTAATTCTGTCTTCTGTACACAACTTTTAATGACAAAGAGCAATATTGGGCTATACAGTTGCCTAAGCACACAGCTAGTCAGATGAGATCTCCTTCTGTGGGGACACCAAGAAGCCCATCAACAGTCCTCAGCTCAGAAGCCTTACATTTCCCTTCTGCATCATGAACCTGATTTAAATTCAGAGCAAAGACTAGTGTCCCCGGTGAAGAAGAATAGTTGTTCTTTAAACAACTTTTGTAAATGATTCCTGTGCTAACAAGGGAGCTTAGAGTTTGCTTAAGTGAAATAAAACAGACAGACAGACATCCCCATATACTGCTTTGATTCCAAGATTCAATAATGAACAAGGGTGTGCAAAGAAATTAGAGCAGTGGAAGTGCCAAAGGCATCCCTTGGAGATGTGTACATCCTGTTGTCATGTAAAAGAGTTAGTGAATGATAAAGAAGCAGAACCGAATTATAACTGGTTTCATGGTAATCTGAACCAGGGACTAACTATAGACTTTGGATGGTATCGTAGTGCACACGGTAATTAATTCACCTCTTCTTTCCCAAAACCTACTAGGAAATTAATTTCCAATACTAGAATTAATTTGGCACTAAAAGATATGAAAGCACTGGAATTACCTGGCAAACACTTTGAAGTTTTGCCTTGGAATCAGTGCTGTAGTATGTGCTACCTCACGGGTACAGAGGCATGGGTTCAGAAACACTTACCATGAAAACCCACACTGTCCCTGCCTGTCACTGGAGAATAGAGCTTATCCCAACACATGGTCTTCCTTTCCTGGCTTTTCCACCTTTAGGAACAGTGGAAACCATCTGGCAAGAAGAGAGCAAAGTGCCAAGCTGAGGTGTTTAAGTGGATAAACTCCCAATCTTGGTGTTCTGGAACACAAAGAAAGAGGTAATAACCAAATTAAAAGTGAATAAATTATTTTCAGAACATTATACCACTCAATGAGCATAAACATCATGGCTTTGGGAATAGGTGGTGATAAGAATAAATTTAGAGGTGTCAAGTAATTATCCATGCTGTAAGTCTAAAGCTAAGTCCACCCTGTAAAGCAAGTAAAAGTCAGATTTTAAGTGATTTTAGATTAATTTTCATATGTTTGAGCAGTGAAGTATTCCTAAAATCATTTTCACCGAAGCTTGAATTCCAGTTAATGAGAAGAATTTTACATGCAAACTATCTTAGACTGCTCAGAAATATTCTCATTAATTATCTTTTTTTACTTATGTGGCCACAATTTGTTAAACTATGTACAGAAACATCATCAAGATTTTAGTACTGTCAGCCTCATGAACTCACCCTCACAGATGATACCAGCAAACCAGTAAATGGTTGAATTTGCTCTAGGATTTCAGCTATGTGGGGAGATTTGAAGTTGTCAAGTAGAAGTCTTCCTTATTTTAAAATGCTTCGGAAAATAAAAAAACACCTACAATTCTGTTGGAAATCAAATTTTTGAGAGTAGGTGCTAAAATAACGTGATGTGTGTGTAAAGATGTCACTATGTACCCAGCAGTAATTTACCAAATATGTTATGAATTAAAATAAATAAATTAATTTTCATCCCTCTACTTTCAACTAGCCTTTTTGTCTTTATTTTCTCAGCCTCTTCAAATCACTGATTATTTGTGAGCCTGTAAGAGACGTTAAGCAGCAAGGTACTGCACTGCATCTCTGGGATCGAGGAAGCTTTTCATCTCAAAATCCACAGCTGGTGACATTGGACCACTGCAGTGGGTCACACTTCAAGATTTTGGATACTGGCAAGAATGTAGACAACATTTGCTTTATCTTTTTTTCACTACTTGTTTCTTAAAGGAGCTTCTTTTCAAATAAAAAAGCTAAACCTTTTATGAGAGGTAGGGACATGGCAGAGACACCCTCCCACATCACATCTGACTTTTGGTTTTTAATTATAAAGAAATCTTATCCTCAAAAAAAAAAAATGTTCACTAATTGAACTTAATTTTCTGAATTACAGCTTTTTTGCCTGGTAGAGAGGGGGAAGAAAAAAAACACACACACAAAAAAAAAATCCTTGAGAAATGGAATTTTGCCCATAGACAGATGACTACAGATCACATTTCTAGTGGGCTTATAACCTGCTCCAGTGAAAACATAATTTTTAATTTGCTTTTAGGGTTATTTATTTTTTTATTATTACACTAAGGGTTTATAATTTAATGTCAAACGCAATTTTGCACGAATTACGAGACTGCACTATGATGCTGAAGATAAGATGTATGTGACTGGTTGGCATGGCCTCAAACCAGGTTTCTGAGGAAATGGATCACGAACTGGCAGGCTGCCATCCCATACACTGCTTAATGCAACTTAAAGTGAAACAAACTATCTTTTGCAAAGAGTTACACACAATATCCTCTCAAACAGCACAAAGAAAAATAGGCATCTTTTAATCATATCATAATTACCACCTTGCACCACCCAGGCTACATTCAATGTTACCAATGCATGATAATATACAGTTTGTGCTGTTCTCAGGGCAGGGAGGGGGGGAGTATGGATGGATATTTCTACATGTTTATGCTTTTAAAGAAAAAAAAAAAAAGAAAAAAAAGGGCATTTCAGGTACCAACTAAAATCCTAAATTATTGGTCACATCATTTCATAAAAATCACACCAATTGTGATTAATTGTAGTTCAGCCATTTAAGAGCTGAAAAAACATGACATTTTACTATGATGTCATTTTCCCATTCATTCCAGTGGTAAAAGTCCTCCACCACAGCTACAGAAAGAATAATATAAAATTAAAGCATGGAAATGATCAGAGGAAATAATTTTGACAATGAAGTAATTTCCTAGATTGGTTTTAAGTATGACTCCATTGTCAGCTTTAAATAAAAAAATAAAAGATGCCATAATTTTATTGAACTTGCATGGTGAATGAGTAATGTGCATATGTAAGAAATGGTGTCACTCAACTTAAAACCAAACCATATGCTTAAGCCCAACTAGAACAGAACACCTCAGGACTAAACCCAAATCAAACATATACACAGGGATCCCAAGCCAGAACCAAGTCTTCAGAACCAAGTATTACTGAACATAAAGCCCACAAGAAGTGGGATGATGAGATCAAAGGCCGTTCCATTGAGAAATAGACAATATGGCCTTTATTCAAATTTTCACACAAAGCTGTTAAGCTGTAAATTTTGAAGATTCTAAGTAATTCCAAAATTTTTTTGTTAATTTTTTTAATATTATTTTTGAGTGCGGTTGAAACTGAAGCCCTTACATATGTTTGTATTTTTATAGGTGCCAAACTGATGCTAGGATCTAATCCAATTTCTTTTGAAATCAATTGGAATTTTTCACTTGACTAGAATTCAAGTATCTGTTATTAGCAATTTCAGACAGAAAGAGAAAAAGTAAAAAACAAACCAAATTGTAGAATCGGGACACCAAAATTTTCTCATTCCTCTAACTCCTGTTCCTCTAGAAATTGAATTATTTTCAAACTGTATGACTTCCCAAATGGATACTAAAGCTGAGCAAAAGCAGCAGTGACAATATCCTTGTGAAAAATTTCTATCCAAGAAATGGCAGTGTTCCCTATCAGTGCCAGGAACACCAATACTTCAAAAGTTCAGATACAAAATTCTCACACAGCCCTGAATTCCCAGTAGGATACAAGAGCAGA
The DNA here is from genome assembly GCA_028858755.1 of Ara ararauna. NCBI lineage: Eukaryota > Metazoa > Chordata > Aves > Psittaciformes > Psittacidae > Ara > Ara ararauna. The sequence continues at coordinate 52,518,461 of CM054381.1, forward strand.
TCTGTGGAATTTCCCTTTATGGCAATTTACATCTTCTCAAAATGCATTTTGACTGGAAACAAAAAGAATCACCTACTCATTAGAAAAGCTAAGAAAATTGTCAGATTTTGTACCTTTTTACTTTTCCAAGATTCAAAGTCCTTAGTTCCTCCATGCAGATAGCATAAGGCCCCTCAAATAATACATACCCAGAACAAGAGCTACCGCTTTAGATGCAGAGTACATTTTTTAATTAGCAATCTACAAGTTAAGGAAAATGTTAGTTTAAATTTGCCTCTCCAACATACCAAGCCAGTAACTAAATGTCATACTTTTAGCACGTTATGAAAAGAGGGAGTCCCCACTGAAAACAATACAGCTCAGAATTGTTTCAACTGTCAGGAAATGAAATTTCATGAGGGAAAAAAAAAAAAAGAAATCAGAAGGGAATCACTCTGCCTGGGCAGAGCTGTGTGGAATGAATCATCAGCACCAAACTGGTTTTGCTGTAAAAGCATGCAACAGTTTGTGTATCTAGGACAACATTCACTTAGCAAACAGACATCAACAAAATTTGCTCAAGAAAAGCGCACATATGTTTGGGGTAGGGATCTTACCTCTCAGGAAGAGGAGAGGCCAGGCACATTGTAATGCTGTGAGTAGGGCTTTCCTTTGGTCCTGACTGAGAGTCTGAAGGCAGCTCCTCTCATGGGGCTGACCCAAGCAAAGAAGGATTTGCAGCCTTGCACACCCCATTGACTAACTAGAAAACACAGTTGTAGCAGCAACTTAACTTCAATTTATTTTGGTTAAACCATTTTCTATATGTAAAGACAATTTCTTACATATAAGTGACAAATTTGCAGCAGAAAGACATACACAGCTTTTACATGTTTGTTGCACCTCCCTCTACTTGAGCCCTGCTGCTTGCACTGGTCTGAATGCTGTGTAATCTCCTATGGCTCCCTTTAAATAACACAAGAGTAGCAAAGGAAACAAGATGTTTAAGACCTCAGGCATATGCCAAAGCACCAAATCGCTCAAACCCATGAACCTCACTCCTCTAGCAATCCCAGGCAGAAGCAAGATAAGGGCAATGAACGGCATTTTTTTGTGCATATGATAATGTGATGTGTGGATTATATTATATAAATCACTGAAATACAGATAATGAAACATCACAGCCACCACAGGAGACTGAAGCCATTTGTACAGTGTAAACCAAGCACAAGAGGGGACAACACTGCAAACAGAAGACCTGGAAATGCTGGACCAGAAGAGTGGACTCTATCTTTAAAAACTCATGGACGGTTTCTTCGCCAAAAGCCTCATTTCACATTGCAAAACGTAAAAAGCAATCAGAAGCTAGATGGGTTTTCATTTTTCTGCATGTACGTGGGCTATTTCACAAGATGATTTTCGTGTCTAGTCTTGTACTACTGAGAGTCACCTGGATAGGAAGTCTTTATCATCTGTGAGCTGTGGAAATTCCTGGCAAGTGAACTTCAGCTAGCTCTAAAATTAAATACAGTTAGGCCACCACTTCGTGCAAGTGTCCCGATTTTCCCAGTGAGGGTCTAAAAATTGAAAATTATGCCTCCACAAAATGGTTTCATGTAAATATATAAATGCAAGTTCAGGAGTTTCTCTTTTCATAATGACCAAGTAATACAAGCCTTTCAATTTTGCTTGAAACATCCAAGTTTTTATTTCTTTCCTAAATTATGTGCATAAAAAAGGGGTAAAGAGTGGGATGATTTTCTTTTTTTAGTTCCTCTAACGATTGTACAGGAAATATTTGAAAAAGATTTCTGCAGACTTATGCAAGGTCATTCCCATTCCCAAATAATTTGATTAAAATATTTTTCAGTGCTAGTTAAGAGATTATTTTTTAATGTAGTTTTATTTTGCTTCTTATTCATACCTATACTCCACCACAGCAAGTCCCTTGCTGATCCCTCACTAAACAGCCAGAAGCATTTGATACTGTCTCCTTTGCCAGCAAATGAGTAGGCCATGTCAATGACAGATTTTGGTGCTGTAAGAAGTGGCTCCTACATTACTTACAGCTTTCTAATCCAGCAACAGAAAGGTGCTTGTCTAACTTGTCTCTGGGAACTCTTTTAGTTGTCCTGGAGTTTGACTTCATGTCCCTCCCATCTCAGAAGTCAAACTATAAAACTCTGTTTCTGCCCATTCTCAGGCATACAGAAAGAACATTTTTCTTTTGTGACTCATCCAATCAGCCTGAGATCCAGCTCTTCTAAAATCTTTAAAAATGACAACAGAATTATTTTGTAATCTGATATTTTGCCAGAGTTTATGCATGAATACAGCAACCCATAACAGTGGCCTGATATAGCCACAAGCCCACAGACCAGCATCCTCTCACCACATCCACAACTCAGGTATCAAAATGCTATTTCCCACTGAAGCACATCTTAAGTCTCCAAGTTCCAAGCCCAAGTGCTACACACCTCTCATTTTCACTTCTCCTCTTCTTTTTAAAAAAAAAAAAAAAATGTACACACCCCAATGCAGAGACCAATACTGCTAGCACAATAACATGGACCTCTGGACTCTTGGCAGTTTTCAGTCTTTCAGGCTTTATATAGGGATGTTTAATCAGTACCATAACATTAACATATATTAAAAAGAAAATGGAAAAGCTATAAAATGTCATTATCCTCCACCTTTACACATATCAAGAATCTTCAATTTCAAAGTAATTAACTGAAATAATTAGGCTTTTTGCACTGTCTCTTGGAGTGGTATTTTTTTTTCCTTCAAGCTGCTTCTTGTGAAGTGACAGGTATATGGGAGACATTTTTTAATTCTTTAATTCTCGCCTTTTTTCCCCTCCGTTCTGTCTGCCTCAAGATTTTTATGGCTTTCAGGTGAGCAGCAGGAACAAAACGGGTAGTGGTGCTGGGTACCAGGAATGCATGGACACTATCCTGCTCCAATTCTGCTTCCGCTCTGCTGCATGCCTATAGGCAAGCCTGTTTGTTCTTCCATCCTCCTTTCCCCTCTAACTTTCTCCTCTTCCACATCTATTTAGATTGCAGTTCTTCAGGGCAGGGTCTGTCTTTAAAGCCATGTAGTTACCCTGTGCATAGCACAACATAGACTGATCTCACCAGGGCCTCAAGGCATTATTTAGCATAAATGCAGATAGTCTGTGATCACAAGTTGCACAAAACGTGTGCCACACACTGGTACACATTTCAAGTGTTTGCAAAAATCACTAAAACTCTAGATTTTAAAAATGTTACTGTATGCTTTTTTCCCCTCCGAATTAAATACATCCAAAAAAAAAAAAATTGAGGAAATCCTGAGTATTCCAATGAAACACAAACTATTTCAATAGCATGCTTTTACTTTTCTGAAAAAGAACAGAAAATACAAGTCTGTCTACTCACTAACTCCATGCGAATCATTAGTGAACAGGATACTGTTACCCCGAGGCTGCTGTAATTCACATACATGCCCTCCTTACTATTTCAAGATCTTTGAATTGATTTTTTTCAGACATACAAAAGCACGTATGGTTGAAATAAAAAATAAAGCAGACACAGATGATACTTGAAAGTTCAGTAGACTCCTGTACAGCAACGAGTGGAACCATTAGGGCAAAACTATTCTGTTTTAATATGGTCAGTATCTGCACAGCAAAAAAAACAGCAGAGTTTTCAATATCTTGAAAGCAGAGAAAGTTTAGTGGCTCTTGGACAAAGAAATGTTTTTTAAGTATTAAATTCAGGGTCTTCATCCTGTTTTCCCTTTCCAGCCAGCTCCCATTAGTTTAATAAACATTTCCCCTGCCTAAGTGCAAGCAGAGTAAAGCCCCATGTGTCTGTTTGGTTGCGTCCATTAATTGCATTTTGAAGAGGAGCACAGTCCAGTCCGACAATGATGTCTGTTAGGAAATATATCTCTGTGCTAATAAGAAATGTCTTTCAGGAAAAAAAAAAAAAACCCCAACAAAAAACAAACAAACAAACAAAAACCAAAACCCACCAAAAGCCTACTATATGCTTACATCCATCCATGCGCATTCTTGCTTCATTGTTTTACATTATCCTAGATACAGTTTAATACCTTTGATTGTATAGGTCATACTCTCCACACAGCACAACTGTTATTTGCAATGAGTTTAAGTGTTTATGTTGCTAGCTTAAACAAAAAGCTATACCTCTTGAGCTTTCAAAAATATTTCTAAAAGACAAGATCAATTTAAGTGGAACCAACTTCAAAATGAAATACACTTACAACAACCAAAACTGTTACATGTAGACTCAAGGAAAGGTGAACTTATAACTAGTTTAATCTAATCATATTCAAGATAAAGCAGCTCATGTTTTCAGAACCGAAGAATCAAAATTATAATTGTTTTTGTCATTTGCACAGCAATTTTACTCCTGAATGAGTTGTTTTAGGCAGGAATTAATAAAAATTGCATGCGCTTCAGGTGCTGTGTAGCTCACCCTTTTCCACACAGCCCAGCCTGGAGCTGTGAATGCTCCTTTTCTTATTATCAGTTAATAATTCTCTCTCATTGAGGCAAATTAGGAACTTGACTGTGTTAGAGAGTCCAGAACGCTGCTAGAGGCAAAAAGGGGCTAAATGGCAGAAATTCCTCTCTGAGCAAGATGCATGAAGCACAACATTGTGTCCACCACAAAAGCTGCTCTGTATTTTTGATCCTTTCTAATTTAATTAGCCCAAGAGGTAGCGCATTAATTTGCCAAGAATTCTTCTGATGCGAAAGCTGCCCTCATTGCAGCGAAGGGAAAAAATAACCTGCCTGCTACAGTGGCATGCCAGTAATGAAAGGGGGTTATTTTTGTGTTACAAATGGCATTGCAGGGTTACAAGAGACCTTTAAACCTTTTTATCTCTAGTTGGGTCATATGTAACACAAAGCACTAATTAACCAATTCTGTTCCAGAAATCTTTTTAAATACTTAGAGTAGCACTGCTAGAACCCAGGTCAGAGGCACAAGTTGGGTTGGGTTGTTTTGTTGAGGTGTTTTTGTTTGTTTTGTTTTTTTCTTAGAGGGGGGGAGGATGTAAAATCTTACGTGCTATATTAAAAAAATAGCATTAAAAAAAAAAAGAAACAATCAACAGCAGAAGTCCTGTTCTGTGGGACTTCACATCCCAGACATTTATCCTGGCTTTGTTTTCTTTATGTTTAACGATATTCTTTATGTGGGCAATCTGGAGCCTTCAATTCCCTTAGCCTGTCTCTTGGCTCTTAATGCTGTATTTGTTTGGTAAATTGTCTCCATGTTAATCTTTTTCATCAAATACTTGGGGTCAGATTTGAAATTCTTTGATCAAATCTACTACCACCCAAGCTTCTTCACTGCCATGTGCTTCTGATATGTTCTTATGCACATTAACAGGTCATTTACTCATTAAAGAACAATGAAAAACATGCATAGTATGAGAAGTCCTGCAGGAGACTTTGAACTGTTTATTAAGTCTATGAAATAATTTCTCTCACTTGTTCTCTTTTTTTTTTTAAAGGGGATAAGAGTATTTACAGGGGGATTCCTGTATGCTGCACCATCTCCTTTCTGCTCCCTTGCTGCATTTTGAGGTTCAAAAATCACTGTGCAAAACAAAAGCTCTGGCATATGGCAATTCATTCTGTAGTACCAAGAGTAAGTGACAAATTAAAGAGATTTCATGCTTTCCTACACAGAAATCAAAGGGCACAACAGTTCTTGAACAGTAGCCCGTGCCACTACTATCACTAGTAGACATCTCGAAGTCCAGCAATTGCTTAGGAGATCTGCATCCTGGAGGAGGGCAGCATCTGGCCCTAGCTCCTTTGGAAGCATGCCACGTACCTGGTTCAACGCACAACCACCCTCATGATGCAGACTGAACCCTTCACATCAAATACCTTGTACCCATCTGCATGCCCTTAAACTTCTCTGCTAGAATAGTTGTAAAAAATAAACACTAACAAATTAAAAGCAAATATTTCCCAAATGGGTTACAAAGTGTTTTTGTGGACCAGAAACAGCACAGGAGAAAGGGAACAGCACAGACAGCATGTGGGATATACTGGGGAGATGATCTGGAGAGGGACAGGCAGAGGTCAGCAGAGATGCTCAGGGCACGTTCAGGATTGAGCCCCTTACCACAGCTAGCCAATAGTGCTATTTACTTTTTGGTGGTTTTTAATAACATGTTTTTCTGCTGCATTTGAGGTCAGAGGGACCACAGAGTGAGCCACTTAGAAATCAAGTCTGAATATTTTATTTCAAGATTCTTTTAGCTTGCATAATCATTTGGTGTATGTTTTTATTTGCCTTTCTTTTTGTGCCACATGGCACTAAAGTTCAAGTAAATGGCTTAATCAAATGAAAAGCCCCCTTCTTAAAACAAAATGTAAAACAAAAAACCTCCAACCCTAATAAACTATGAAACATTTTAAAAAATTAAAAACCTAATCAAATCCAAATATAGAATTTTTCACTTAATCAATTTGTAAAACCTCCTTTAACTACTTTTCACATCAACCTCTCCAAAAGAGTAAAAAAAGAATTCTTATAACAGTGTGAATGTTGTTATTGCACAGCATCATGTCAGAACTGGCACTGGAGTTTGTTTGCTCCTTCAAAGTGGCATCTTGTACTTCATGGACTAAACCGTTTCCTTGGGTATCATCTTCCCATTTCTATTGCCTATCTAATGTATTCCCATCACTAAATTTTGCTTGTGTGTAATACATGACAGGAGGCATCGCACAAGGATCACCCAATCACTCTCCATAAGCAAAGAGAAACAAGCCCAGGAAAGTTCACACTTCCAGACTGCAGCTCTGAAGGAATTGCTGAGGAACTGAGTCTTGTTTTGGCCTGGTTTACAAAGATATTGTGCTAAAACTGATAAAATGATGTCTGATGATGAACTCTGGAGCAGACTGCCTGTCCACAGGGGAGGAGAGCTGTGAGCTGTTTGAGCATAGCCTTAGAAAACCCATCAGAACAATCCCATAAATAATGGAGTGAGACAGCCATTGGATGGACACGATGACAAGCTGGGCAAGAGCCTTGAAGTCAATGCAAGGTTTGGCATTTATTTTAATTAGGCCAGGATTTCAGCCAGTGATTTTCAGGCTTTTAGAAGCCCACTGGGAAAGAAGCCAATCTTGGGAAGAAAGAAGCTGACCAGCAGGAAGAGGAAGCTCCCGGATTTCCCCACGGCAGCTTCCTTTCTACCAAAGCTCAAAAAGTGACGAACCTCACACCTTGGCTCAGTGCAAATGGCAGTGGGACCTGAACCACAACAAACAAAACCAGGCACCACTTTTTTTTCCTCCCCTGTATGACGTCTGGAGCGAAACGTTACTAGAAGAGCCAACGTAGGAGAGGACCTTTGCCAAAATTATCTGTAAATGCTGAAAAACAGAAAGCAGAGAAGCATGAATTCAAGCAACTTGAGTGATGGAAATCAGCATAAAAATGTTTGAAAGGTATTTGCATTAAAAAAAAATTAAAACAAAAAAATTGCAAAGTATTAAATACCACCTCACAGCCACACCTGGAGAACCAGCACATCAGACAATGCAGTGTTAGCAGCTCTTCCAGGCTTTGATGCCCAATGTTTTTCCTCCTGAAGTTATTGCTGAGTGCTGAATTTTGAATTTCAGGGACACAGTTGGCTTCTAAGATAATGCTTAAGTGGCAAATGCACTTGCCTTTTTAATGCAGCTTCTGACGAAAAGACAACATTTCTAAATACGTGAAAAGAAATCTTGCTGGAAACATACAGAATAAGAGTGCTGACTACATTGTGAGATAGAAGACGTACAAGATTCACTAAGTAAGTTTGCAAAAAAATATTAATAAAAGAAAAAGATAAATCAAATTGGAGAGGATCTTTTGGTGTTGGGATTAGTTCAGTGCCTCCGACAGTCAAGAAATTCCTTATAGCTCTAATCCTTATGTGCATACGTTGTGCACCAGGTGGCTGCAACCCTGCCTCCACTGCCCATGGAGGAAGATAACGGCATCGAAGCATTGTATGAGTTTTGGTATTTCTCCTCAGAGTGAGGACGCTTCCACTAGTTAGGAAAGATTGTTCTGGTTGACTTTTCATTTGATCTTTAAAGATTTGGGGCCTTCATCATCATAACAACCACCACCATCATCACTTCAGATTTTATAGGATACAGACAAAACATTAGCTTAAATTTTCATCATCACTAAAAGCATGCCATCAGACCAGAAGAAGTCTGAAGAAGCCAAGACAGCAAACTGAAATTAGAAAAATAAAGTATTACAAGCAAAGTAAATTTCCATCTACACAGAGCTAACTTTCGACATGGAGCATACGGTACCTCAATAAAGTAAGAATTGTTCAAGAGCTAGTTAAAGCAACAGAGATTTGTTGCCTAAAGATGCCCCAAAACCCTGGGAACAAATCCCACAAAAGTTTTCCAGTTGAAATTCTTGTTGAATTCGTGCCTAAAAATGAAACCTTTTATCTCCATTTCATTTAAGAACAGTTATATCATTTTTTTGTCTGAAAACCTCTAAAAGCTTTGTAGGGATTAAATTAATCTTTAGGAACATTTACTAAGGTAATATTACAAACATCTCATTAGGCAAACTAAAGCCAGCTTATGTATATAATTTTGTAAATATGCACATATCTATATGTATAACTAATATGCATGTGCATGTAAACTTACATAAGTAAACTGAGTTCCCAGCAAGTAGGTACCTGCTGTTATATTTCTTTTCAACTTACCTCTGAAACTATTCAGCACCATTGAAGCTGGAGGTTATAAACAACTTGCAAGCAAAAGGCAACACAAGTCTTTTGAGCTACTCATAAGACCTAAATCCTTTCTTGTATATATGGGATAAAAAAACGCATCAAAGAACACGTTAAAGTGGATGACGTAAGTCATCTCCATTATTGGCATTTTATGAAACAGTGAAAGCAGCCTTAAGTAAACGGGGGGCTGGCAGAAACCAGTTAATTTAATAGAGGTGTCATTTTTGAAGATGAGCACTTGTACACTAGACAGACATATTAGGGTATTTTTGCAAGCATGAGAGGTTCATCAGTAATTATGCAGTGTACTCTGCAGATTTCACTGAATTTAAAAACTCTTCATTTTTTTCAAAAGCCATTTTTTTGCCAGCCGTTTCAATTTCTCTAGCTACACCAAATGTATGGACGTCCAATCTTTTTTTTTTTTTTGGGGGGGGGGAAGGGGAAGGGAGGGAACATAGAGATGGAGGGAGGGAATAGGGAGGGATTTGAAAGAAATACATAGATTTCCAGTGCTCTACTTCAAGTAAATAACACATCACTGACCTTCACAGCCCCAAAATATCAACATGCTACCTGCAAGAACCACCTTCAGCAACAACTCTTGAGGTGGAACATTTTAAAAATTTTCAAGATGGCAGATTCTTGCATAATATGAATATGCACATAGAGTAGAGAATAAACGTACACCAAACCACACTGTCGAATAACTCTATAGTACATTTACAGGAAAGGCATCTCGGATATCTCACCACTTAAACCAAGGTATGAACCAAGTGCTGCCTTTCAGAGTTTGCAAGGATTTTCCTTAACTGCTTTGAACCTTATCTGTCTTGTCTTATGGTGCAATGGTCCCCCATTGCACTATAAACATTGACACTATAAAAGGAAGTTAGAACTAAGTTCTTCCTTCTCCTCACATTTTTGCTTAAAAGATAAGCTGAAAATCAAACTTTTTTTTCTTTTCTTTTTTTTTTTTTTTTGTAGCAAACATAAGCCGATCAAGTATTTTAATTACTCTTGGATTGTTTGCACTCATAATTTCATACTCACATATCTTTAATATTTATAGCAGACACTGAAAAGATTTAACATATGTAGTGATTTTCACCAAGTAACTCCACACTCTTCCGGAATACAAAGCTGTAATTTGTCACCATTTATATAACCTGCTAAAAATCCAGCTAGTAATTCATGTGAACAAGTTTCTCCTATAAGATTTTAATTAAAAAACAAATGTCTTGCACACTTCAAACTGTAATATCCTGTATAATGTATTTAAACTACTGCCTGATCAGAGGAGGGGGTGGTGTGTAAATAAGATGCATTCTCACACCTGAATATGTTCTGTGTAATTAGCTGAACACAATAAAATATATATTTTAAGTTGATTCTAAAATAGCAACCCTAATGAGAAGCATGTAAAACATGTAAGAAGTAATAGCAATCAGTGAGACTAAAAAAAAAGCAAAGTTGGGACTAAAGCAAAATGCTACTTACAGGGCAGCAATTTCTTAAGTTTTAAAGAAAAGTTCATATTCTTTTCAGAATACTGTGAGGAGTGTTTCAGAAAGGAATCCATAAAACAGGAAATTTACTGTTAAATTGACATGGTACCTCACATGGGATCTGGTGGTTGGTTTACATCAACTGCATGTGCTTGCTGCTTCAATGAATAGAAAAAAAAAGTTATGATTATGATGCATAAGAACAGCCTCAAAATGTATTTTTTCCTCAATACCTCCTAACTAACATGTCCCAATTGCTTTAGGAGCCCTTTCATATTAATGAGAGGTTAAAGCAGTCACTTTTGGATACTTGCATTTTTGTGTGTATATATTGACTACGAAAAAACATCTGCCAAAGGTGATATTTTGTCCCCAGATGCCTGCACAGACCTCAAATTAAAGTCAATGGGAGTGGTATGCACATATCTGAAGGGTAGCTACCCCAAAATCTATTTTTTAAGTTGCTGAAAATCTCCCCGGAACAAAACAAAACTGATAATAGAAACAGAATATAATAAAACAACTGTGCTCTCTGGAGACCTCAAGACCACATCCTTCATTTCTCTGAAACATTCCTTGGTAACTTTTCAGCTCTGTCACTTTTTATTGCCCAAGCTCTACAAGTATACTTGTCTCTCAAGTATTCCTGTCTCTCAAGTATTCCTGTCCTCATCATAGTCTCTTTTTTTTTTTTTTTTTAATCGCTGGTCTGTAATTTACCAGTAATCTCTGTACCTTACAAAGCAGACCTAAAGCTTTCTCCAGACCCTTTGTCAGTAAGTGAAGATATATGTGAAGAGGATGCATATTTGACAAACTGACAGTCAGCAACAATTCCTAGGAAATACGGGCAACTTCTTTTTCCTCACTGTTACTGTTTTCTGCTTTATTAAAAACTATGATTCATAATTTCTGAAAATTGGGGCGAAGTGGGGTGAAAGGAGCTATTAATATCCTAAAAATATACATGTGCATCCCATCATCAATGTACGTTAAACATTGCTCATACCACAGAACTTCTTAAGGATACTTTACTTTTTCCCCAGCCAGCCAGGAGGACATTAGCTGAGACCTGCCAGGAATATTTGCTTATTTGAACTTAGATTAACACTGCAATTTATAGCACAAATAAATACACTACTCTGCCTTACACAAATTATTTGCTACACCCTTGTTCTTGCAAAGGCTTGAGGGTACATGCATTACATATTAACATTTCTACATACTAAAATCAGACAGCAATCTCTGAAATATATTTTTTTCCTGGAAAGAAAGCTTTTTTATCTTTATATTAAACACAGTTCAGATGAAATTAATCTTGAAAAAAGGAGTGGTAAGAAATGATTGCATACTTGAATCGGTTTGTGCAATCTGGCTGTGCTTGTGGCTTCTATTTTTCTGGGAAGGAGGTCTCAAATAGTGTCAGTCTATTTCTTGTATTCTCTAGTCTTAAGGGAAAGTTGACCTTATTTTCATTTTCCCACTGCCTGAGCCTTTGGTTTGCTGCAGAATTCCAGGAAGAACTTCCTGCAGGAGAACAATATCTGGCACCCATCAAGCTGACTAAGTGAAGGAGCAGTATACTAAAGGGTAGGTCAACTTTGAGTAAATAAGGTAAATCATTGTTATCGTGGATATGAGACCTCTGAGGCAAAGCTGTAACACCTTTCAGGAAGCTAAGAACAGCAACACAAAAGCTGCTGCTCTCTTAGTAACAGTAAATGTAAAGAGGGTCATTCTGTTACAAAGACTGTCGTGCTTTCAGTGCACATCTTTATTTTATTAAAAAGAAGGCATCAGAAACATTTCCATTGAATTTCAGGCTTGGGAGAGAGGGATTGTTTGGTCTAATTTCACACACACACTCCAGGAGGAGTTTTCATTAATACTTGTAGAACGTACATGTAAATTTGGTACTATATGGAGATGATTAAAATAATGCAAGCAATAAAATTCCAAAGAACTGTTGGCAGGTCTCCTTGTAGTTTAAGTACTAACACAAATGCACTTTGTCAACAAAAAAACTCTAGGTCAATAGAGCAAGTAAAAATCTATACTGTCCAACACTATGCAGTGAATCCACACGCAAATAGTGGTCTTGCCTTGGTTTCTCACAGCAAACATTAACTTGGACAGCAAAAACATGGTGAAGTTCAATCTGGACTAAGGTGAGTTTATTCAGTCTGCAGGTCAAATAAAAGCTGGAGTTGTTCCCCTGCAGCTACCAGCATGCATAAAGCATTCACCTTCCCAGAGCTAGCCACAGAAGAGAAAAACAGAACCAGAAATGTAGAAGAAAGTATAAGAGAAGATCAATAGCCTTCTCTAAATCCTACAAAAGCTGTTATGGAAATCTATAGTAGAATAAACCCAGAGCATGGTGGTGGGCTAGACTCCCACCCCACTAGGTCAGAACAGCAAACCCATACTGACTGAGGCAGAGCCAAGTGCCATAGAAACCAGGCTGGTCTTCACCAACCCTCTCCCTTAATCCTTTCTTCCCAGCTTTGATCCAAATTGCTAACCTAGATCTAAGAAGCATTTCCTGATGAAAAAGTTGCACCAATTCTGTTTTTACCAAACTCAACACATTCACTAAAGGTATATCTTTAGTTCTGGGGATCCATGAACAACAGCCACAGGAAGGTGGGAAAGCATGTCTGAAATATGTCACACTCTGCCTTCTGGACAAGCTCACATAACCCTGCTGATAAACTCCACTGGCTCCATACAAGGATGCAACAACACCCTGTCTATCCAGAGTGGCTATTTCCTATTCACATTTCTGTTCCAGCATCTAAACTGTGACCTCAGGCACTGGACACACATGAGTCCACAGCGTTCCCTGATCCTTTTGGCTCATTCCGTTAACTCAGTCTCTATCCAACTCAGAAGCAGACTTTATACAGTAGAGTATTCCTAATAAGCACCCACATCTCATGCAAAACCACTGTCAGCATTGACACTGTTCTTAAATTCTGTGGTTAATCTGGACTCTAATTTCAGTACTTTTACAGCAGCTGAGAATCCGTCACGTTAAAGTGTAAATCCAGAGAGGATTAAACAAAATTTAAAAAACAGGGCCTCTCCTTTGAGGCAAACAGGCATATGGTTTTAAATATTTCAGAATTCTAGCTGTACCTGTGAAACATAAGCCTAAGCAGATCACAAGCCTGGGTGCTAGTTAACTAGACTAGTGCAAAATCTTCAGTATGCTTAAATTAGAAGACTTTTAGGGAAAAGCGTTCCTTTGAGTTGACATTGGCAATCAGACTAAGACACATTGCGCTGGTGGGGCAATTATCCCCAACTCAGTTTAGGACAGTACAAGTGATCTGTAGAGAGCAGTTGCCCTTGAGATGAAGGCAAAACAGATGGATGTGTAACAACTGCGTATTTCTTGAGGGGAAAGTAGGCTCTGGCAGAGCTCCAGCAAGGGTAGAGCAGGCAGCTGTACTGCACTGAAAATGCAGCAACCACCTTGTATGAGAGGATGGAAAGGGACTGCTTCTCTGCATCTAACTCCTTGCTTCCCACAGTCATGTCTCTGGTACAACTTTACACCAATGTTTTATTATTCTCACTAGGGAGAAGCATGTTTCTGTAAATGCATTAAAAGTGTAAATATATTAATGCAATACTTTCTTCCAATTAAATAATTTATATACTTCCTTTATGACTGAAGCATGAAAGAATATGTGGCTTTATACTAATATTTGAAATGGCAGTGTTTCAAGTACTGACGCTTTAGGAAGTCGACAAGTTGTAGGTCAAACAGAAGTGTATATTCAGCAGCAGTCACGTTGTTAACCAGCATCCCTGTATTATGTTGTACTAATACATATACCTGTGGCATTTGCTATAACACACCAGTGAAGAGTAACATCTATAACACATACTAAATTTTAGTGCTTTCCCCTAAGTGTGAAATAGGAAAAGAGGTATATTCCACAGTGTAATATTAAAAATGTATTTTTCCTCCAACTTTTGTGAGAATCTGCAGATCAAACATCTACAACAGCTCTCCCCAGGCAGGAAAAATCATTTCCTGTCTCTTTTCCCATGAATTTTGCTACAATTTACAGGACTTTGTGAGAAATTTGCCACAATTTGTGGGACACTTCAGTTCTCTATGGGAGTTCACAATTGTGTACTGCTGCAGCCTGAAGACCTCAACGTGACATAGATTTCATATGGTGTGATTTAAATGCAGAACTTCATGTGGGGATAGAGAATGGCATTGTTTTTTCCAGATCACTGGCAAAGACGTATTACTCCACACTCACTGAAGTCTGAAATCAGCTGGACAATCAGGAACCCTGTTCAAGAGTTATAGGTCAAGGATAGTTAGGGAGAAGGAAAAGTGAACTTTCTCCACAAAAAAATTGTGGGTGAATCAAGGAAGAAAGCTTGAGGGAATTAAAAAAAAAAAAAAAGTCACAACAAATACTACACATTTTATTGAGAAAAAGAGGTAATACTGTGACCTCATTTTTTTCCTGCCTTTAAGAAAAGTCAACTATGCCCCATCTCCAGGGTAGCTGATGAGCAAATGCTGCAGCTTGCAGGCTGCATCTCAGTTTCTTAAATGAGTGGTACAACACCATCTCATCCAAATCAACTTTGCTGAATATAAAGAGGATAATAGGCTCCTTAAATGGCCATGTCTTCAGTACAAGGCTGGTTTAAGATTAAGTACCTAAACTGTATTTTGAGCTTTTTTTGGGGGGATGGAGCCACTGCTAGTATTTTTATGCACTAATTAAATACCACCAAGAAATGAATGCATTTCATTACCTATATCATTTTGGCTTCATTTGATTTCTTAACAGTACAAGAGGAAGAAGTGATCTGATCATTTCTACTAGAACTGGCATTTTTAAGGGAAAAAAAAAAAAAACCCAACAGAAAAAAAAAACCAAACCCGAAAAAAAACAACAAAAAAACCAATACACACACACACACACACAAAAAAAAAAAAAAAAAAAAAAAAAAAAAAGCCAAACGAAAAAACACAAACACCCACAACACAAGTGGAGAAGTGGAACAGAAAAAAGGTGATGTTATAGCAGATAAATGCAGGAAAGCAATATTACCAATATGCAGAACATCAGAGTACCAGGCATTTGTGTGCATGAATCAGTGCAAGCTCTTGGTGAATAGAAGATAAGGGAAAGGAAAGTGACAGAACTGAGGAGAGACAGAATGTCTCTTCAGGAACACTTTTTATTTATCTCTTAATTTCACTACTCCAACAGCTCTTTAAGTAAATATTTGTCCAGGTCAAATGTGTTAATTGTGTAAAATAGGGTTTATATACTAAGTTTTTCAAAATCTTGAAATATATTTAGCTTCCTGGAATGATGCTGGTGTTTCATTTTCAGAAAGCAGAAAGTTATCATCCCTTTGGTTCCTCAATTTCAAAGCGTCATGAACAAAATAGAAATACCCAGTGCTTTCTGTACATATAAAGGATTTTGCCAGTCATAAACCACTGGAATTCTTCACCTTTGGTACTGAAGTACAGTAGTTTTGTGCCACAACTACATTCTTTCATATTATTGTCACAATTTGGATATGCCTAAAAAAGGATTCTGGTTAAAAACAGAATTTAGTATTTTTTTGTTTCTTGACTTTGGGGCTGACACCTGTATTTTCAAAGCAAGTGGCAACAAAAAACAGAAAGACTGTTTCATGTTGTAGATTTTTAAACAGAAAATGCTCTTATATAAGTGAAAAAAAAAAAAAAAGATTAATATCTTCATTTTCCAGGCACAGCTACCATCCGATAAAAAAACTGAGCCCATCACCTCTGTCAGAGGGAGATGATGTGATGAGCACTAAGCAAAAGGCACTGTTAACCACTGTCAGTGGACCACACAGGAATTAAGTAATTTTTACAGGCAGGTCAGAAAAGTAGTTCACAGACCTTCATAGCATTTTTTTAACATAAATTATTCAGCTCAATTTTCTCATTGTCCAGATTAGTTTAAAAACAGGCAAAGTTCTGTTTTTTTTGATGAGCATCTTGGCAATGATGTCTCAATCAGTTTGGAGAAATATCACACCATCTCAAAGAAACCGTGCAAAGCCCACTCTACAGATTGAGAGGTTCGACTGTTTTGTGGGTTTGGGAAGTTAGGATTTTTTTTTGTTTGTTTGTTTTTTTGGTTTTTTTTTTTTTTTTTTTTTTTTAATATTACAAATGTTCTGCAGAGTACTTTTATGTTGCATGCATTTTCTTCTTCTCCATCTACAGCAAAACCCACTGATCTGATACTTAACAAGACAGACAGTTAATAATTCATGCGCTCACGTTAAACCAGGTAATGCCATCAAATGGTGGAACCTGCTTCATAGTTAATTTTTAAATAGTGCTTCTGAATGCTGAGGGGACTGCAAGCACCTCAACAGTATGTAATATTAACACATAAAAAGCTACATTTATATAACTTTTATGCAACAAATCAACAAAAGCACAAATATTCAAGAGGCAAATGCTCCATCCATAGCTTACTCATAGGCGTTTTGCAGTGACACACGCATACACAGGGGAGGCCAGACAGAAATGGGAAGCCCACAAGGCACAGCAGAGTATGACTGACTTATCCTCTGCTTCCTCTGCTCTTACCTACTCGGGTCAGGCATTTGTAAGATGACAATTTATTTATTTTAATGATTTTTTTACTAGATTAACCTACAGAACTAGGAAATACAATGGTAAGTGTCCTTTGGAATTGTTGCTTACAAAAAAAAAAAAAAAAAAAATCAAATTAGGGAAGAAAGTAAAAGCCACCACAAACCAAAATAAGTAGAATATGCTCCCTTCAACTGATAATAATTCAGTCCATGAGCAAGCCCTAAGCCAGGTGGAAACGCTTTGCCAGAAACACAACTGCTGCAGGACTCTTTCAGGGATGTCACAGTTACCTGAACTACAGGCATTTCTAGCCAGAGGGTTCCTCCAGGCACCCAAGCAACAGTACTACCATGCTGCACATTACCATTGCACCGTTATTTTGTTATACATTAGGAAGCAGCATCTTACAAAAACCTTACTCATTACTCAGATGGACTTCCAAGGGAAAATTCAGTGATATGCCTCCATACATACCATCAGCATGCACTTAGAATGATGGAGCTACATGGCCCTCTGCTCTGGTGAGAGCCCACCTGAGTACTGTGTCCAGCTCTGGAGTCCTCAGAACAAGAAAGGTATGACCTGTTGGAGAGGGTCCAGAGGAGGGCCACAAAGATGATCAGATGGCTGGAGCACCATTCCTACGAGGAAAGGCTGAGAGAGCTGAGGCTGTTCATCCTGAAGAAGACTCCTGGGAGACCTTATTGCAGCTTTTCAATTCTTAAGAGAGGCCAACAAGAAAGATAGGGAGAAATTTTTTAGCAGAGTCTATTGTAATAGGATGAGGGATAATGGTTTTAAATTACAAGAGGGGAGATTCAGGCTGGGTGTGAGGAAGTAGTTCTTTACAAATGAGGGTGGTAAAATACTGGAACTGGTTGCCCAGAGAGATGGTGGAGGTGCCATCCCTGGAGACGTTCAAGGCCAGACTGTATGTGGTTCTGGGAAACCTGATCTAGTTAAAGGTGCTGGGGAGGGACTCTTCATGGGGGACTGTAGTGAGAGGACAAGGGGTAAAGGGTTCAGACTTAACAGTGGAAGTTTAGATTGGATATGAGGAAGAAATTCTTTCCTGTAAGGGTGGTGACGCACTGGAATGGGTTGCCCAGGGAAGTTGTCAATACTCCATCCCTGGTGGTGTTCAAGGCCGGGTTGGACAGAGCCTTGGGTGTCATGGTTTAGTAGGGGGCGTCCCTGCCCATGGCAGGGGGTGGAACTAGATGATCTTAAGGTTCTTTCCAATCCTAACTATTCTATGATTCCATGATTCTATGCTCTTGCTCATTGCTGGGGTTTGGACCAGATGACCTTTGAAGGTCCCTTCCAACTGAAACTATTCTATGATACTACTCTCCATCTGTATAGGAAAATACACATTCACTGTGCAAAGAGACTGAGACAAAATAGCTTCAGTGACTGAATTACCCCATTTGCCCAATTCCCTTCACTCAGGAAACCTAAAACACTGCATGCAATTTGTGACAGAGATTAACACAAAACAGCTCAACTTGGAAAACAAAACTAGTTTGTCAGAGATTTTTTGAGTCTTCTTAACAGCAACTGACAGTTTTTCTCACAGTAGAAAAATTGCCATTTTTATAGTTACTTTCAATTTTTTAAATTAAAAAATATGCATGTTTTGAAGAAGAAAACCTACTTTAAGGTGCCTACAAAACACTACATAAAAGGCACTAGCCAGCACCACCATAAGGAACTGTCATTCCAGGGACAGCAAATTTACACAGTGTACTAATGTATGGTAATATGTGTAATATAACTCAGCAAAATGCTGAATGAGATGAAGTGATTTCCTTAGCTTGGGACCGCCCAGGTGAGGGTGTTATTATCACACAAATTAGTATTACTTGAATGTCTCCCTATAATGCATTAGAATAACAATAAAGACAGTTCACCCTAATGTGAACTGCTTCTTCCATAATATTTAACACAGCCAAATTAAAAGGGCAAATCTGTTACCACTGCAAATAAAAAATAACGTACCTCATATTATTTTAGGACTCTTTCTGTATTAAAAAAAGAAAAAAAAGTAATGGTGAAGTAATACATCCCATCAACCAGAAAAGGAAAAGAGATCAAGTTCTTGGAACAGGCAAAAATTAATTAGAAACATCTAATTCCATCAAGCTTAAGAAAGCCCCGCCTAATTAAGGATTTGTAGTGTCAATGTACCATAGTTCACTTTATGCTGCAAAAAAATTCTCATTTTTCTGTGTTTCTTAAGAACTGTAGCTTCTCATATACTTTTTATATGGAATAGGACTACAGAAGGAGTTGATTTTTCACTATTTTTTGACAAGGTCCATTAAAGATGATTTGTGCATTAAAAGCCCTCTTGTATCCTTTCTATTCATGATCCAGTTTAAAGTGCACATTATTTACAGTATTATATACTTGAAGAGTTAATGTTCTGTTCCAGTAGCTGTCATCACTGTACTGAAGAGGTGGGCGGGTTAACCTGCCCCTCCAACCAAAAAAACAAACAAACAAAAAAACAAACAAACAAAAAAAGCCACCAAACCCAAAGTATGCAGCCAATAATTTCAAAGTTAACAAAATAATCTTTGTAGCAATTCCTAGAGATCAAAAAAAAGACACTGTGCAGGGTGAGGTTCTTAACTTGCACAAATTTCTATTGCTTCACACACATGTTGAGTTACATTGAGTCAAGGAGTTGTGAGCATGGTCCATGACAGAAACAATATAGGACAAAACTGAGTTTATCATGTATGAGGGGTTTAACTTGTTAGTATCTTTGAGCTACTGCTTGCCAGAAGTGAGGATGAGAGGATCCTATGCTGCTCTGTTGCACCACATTTCAAGTAGGAAATAATCTTTGAACTTTACACCACTAAAAAAGTCCTAACAACTTCTGCCAGAAACAGACTTAATGGACCTGTTACATCAAACGCAGTAATCAGTGGTACAATGATTGTTAAATTTTCTTAATCAGTGAACATTGTAAATATTTTTTCTTAAAAATGTTGGTTTGAAATGCTGAAATAGCAATACAGCAGAAAATACACACCCTTTTCTTAAATCATTTTCTTACCTACTAATGCAATATTAGACTACTGATATTAAAATTCATTTTTATCAGAAATTATACCTGAGAGATGCTGTAGAATACAGCAGATGGACACACTGCATTACCATAGTATGGCTTCCCCTGCTTCCTTTGACACAGTCCCCACAGACACACATGCCAACTTTCTTTCCCCTTGAAAGCAGATTAAGAGGCTCTAGTACCAGAGCAGATGGGCTCCGGGTCTACATGCCTGGGTTCAGCTTTTACTCCCCAAGATTTAGCCAAAACTAGAATGGAAGAACACCCCACCCAAAACACTGGCTTAACTCCAAATCCTATCATTTGTCAAACCCAAATCAGATATTTTGGAGACTTCAAGTACACTGAACTTTTTAATATAAAGCAAATTATTTTGCTGACCATGTATAGGTTTATGTTCCTGACTTCATGCATCTAGCAAGAGATTTTCAAAGTACAAAGGGCACTCAAACACTCAACACCATTGATCTGCAGCAGAAATAGGCCACCTAGTTAAACCTGCTGCATTTAAATATCCCTTTCCTGAGCCCAAAAATGATGGATGACTACTCTTCTCCCTTTCTCATCATAAGCTTCTTATCCCAAATGAGAAACATCAAAAGAGAAAGACCTTCAAACATTAAGCAAACTGTTACTTTTTTAATAAGAAAAAGAAAATTTAAGACAAAGCCAAGTATTTCACCAAGGAAAATAGGATGGTGTTAAGCTTTAGGTCAGGATGTTAATGGTGTTAGAACAAGTCCTAGGGCTAAGGTTAATGATGGTATCTTCCATCATAATCCTAAATGTAAAATACTTGCTATTATTAGAATCTTTTATACCTAATCCTGTTAAATTTCTACTCTAGCAGTGACTTGGAGAGTCAGAGAAGTAGAGCACAGGTCAAATGACTCCTCTGTGCTACAAATTTCTAATTCAAATGGAGATTGTTCTCTGCTGTAAGCTAGTTTTCATTTACTCTACTTTTTTTTTTTTCCCTTTAATCAAAGCTGAAATATTTGCCAAGAATTGAAACTCAGTGGAAAAAAAGACTAGGATATTATTTCTGTGACTGCAGCCTTTAATAAAAATCAGGTAACATTTTGGGTGGAAGAAAAGGAGAACTAGAACCACTCAACAAGCACTCACCACGATAAAGTCAAAGAGCTTATTGGCTGTGTCAGTCCCTGGCTCAGACCCAGCATGCCCTAAGTTTCTAGAAATACCTGTTGCATCTTCAACAAACAAGTCTCCTGCATGGCAACTCACTGGGCAGTACATCTCCTTAAAACCAGAGCCAAGAGCTATGAAAAGATCTGGCCACCCCTGAACCCCTTCAGACAATTATCCCCAGCAACCTTGCAGGGCTCAAGGTCAGCAGGGCTGTTTGCACCAGGACGAACACTGGACCAAGTCCACGCATCCACATTCCAAAACTGCTATGGTCCTGCTGCAATGCAACCAGCTTATGCCAAGGGTGACTACAGGCAGCCAGCACCCAAGATCCTCAGACTGCTATCCTAACTAGCCACACTCATGGCACCTAGCAAGTGATTTGTCCATCGAAGTCTGAACTATATCCTCCATACTGATGGCCCATGTAACAAAAACTTCTTCAGAAATGCTGCCAATAGCTATCCCCAAGGAATAAGGTAGCTGGAATGAAGTCACTTGCACAAGCGTGAAGTTAGCCTGAAATCCAGTTGCCCATACTTTTTTAAGAATGCTTTTGCCTTCTTAATTTACACAAAAGTTTAGCCAGGTCTATGAGAATATCATAGGAGATTGCCTCCTTGTAACATACGGAACATATCCTGTAGGCTTCAGTGGTGAAAAACGGATGTAAACATAAAGCCTATCTTCATCCCAGCACCAAAGGCTCAGATTCAGTGTAAATATGGCTATAAGTTATGTGAAAACATTACACAGAAACTTCAGGACCAAACATGAGAAGATATTTAAGTATATTCTTCCATACATTTAATCAAATCTTACAGCTTCAAACAAAATTTTAAATATATTTTAGGGGGTATTATTACTTTTAAAGAATAAGCTTGTGCTGCTTCTAGATAATAAATGTAGCCCCTACTCCTTGATCTCAATTTAATTTAGCAATAATTCTTAAGAAAAAGTTCCATTTTTTTTATTTCAGATTTTGTTATGCAAGAATATTTTATCAAGTGACCCAAAATATTTAAGAACAAATCACCCAAGACTTGTTCTGGGTTTTCACCAGATTTCTCTGGTTTCACCAAAATTGTTCTAGTGAAACCAGGACCAGCAGATGGGCATTTGCACCCGCAAACCGGGTAATTACATGGCTAAATACCCATTTGCACACACATTGACAGAACCCACATTCCTTATGGGCTGCATGTACAAGTTTTGTGCCAATCTTCAGCATGAGGTTTGCATGGTGTTCACAGCAGATGTGTTGGAAATGTGAAGGCATAAAGCATTGTACATGAATCTTTTATCCTTTAAAAAAAAGTCACAGAAGCAAATGGCAACCAAACTGCAATCATTTCTGCTATAATTACAAAGTGCAAAATATTCTGTTAAAAAGGTGTCACTTGAAACATAATGTATTTCAAAATTATTAAAGATGTTTTACTTTAAGAAAACTAGTTTGGAAAAATGTAAAACCACTTCAGTCATTTTAAAGGTAATATGCTATACATTGCTACAGTCCAGAAACAAAATCAGTTCCAAATTAAAGCACCTATAAAACATCTGTAGTGCTCTGACAATTCTAAATCACTTTTCACTGCTGAAGTCCAGATTCCCTATCACTTTCAAGCTGAAACACTTATGATTATTAGAGCTCTTCAAATTTATTTTAAATCATTGTACACTGCACATGCTCAGAACAAACCTTGATCACTTCCAAATTCAAGAGCATATAAAAATTTGAAGAGCTTCAATTATTTTAAATCACCATGTGCAGTGTATAGAGTGATTTAAAATTGTTGTAGTGCTTCAGATTTTTTTTTAAGCACTTCAGTTTGGAAGCAAGTCAAGAAGCATTCCAGCCCTGCAGCTCAAGTCATACTGGACTGTTTTTAAAATGTAGCACTCCTCAGAATTAGAAATTAACCAAAAAAATAAAAACCTCTTTTTCTTTGAGGAGGGGAGAGGTGGTAAAAGCAGGGCAATTAAAATAATTAACATGTCATCAGAAAAAGAGCCGAGGCATTAAAAAGACATTTTAGAACATTGCTTGAAAGATTGGATTAGGATTTTTCTCAAATTTCAGCAGGATTGTACAGTTAAACATGGAAAACTCCAGTTTTTCCATCCTAAAGTCTGATGATAATGTCCTTTTAACCACTTGAGTTTTAATTCTTAGTCTGAGATCCTCTGGCCTTGACTGTTGCTCTGAGGATTACTAATCTCCAAATTTTAGGACTTTACTGGCTTTTAGTCTTGTCCTGTTTAACATTTAACTCCAGCCAAGATGAACTGGTTTGTGCTTTATTATGACAGTCCTCAGGAATACCAAAATTATCTACCTGGAAGCAGAAACATCTAAACTGGTAGGAACTATCTACTAGTATGTAGAAATATATAAACTACTTATTAATGTAGATCAGCACTTGGGACCCCCAAGCTCATCAGAGGATATCTGATGCCGATGATGCCCATCCCGAGTTCCTTCCCAGCTATTTTTAACTGTCCCACTTCTTTCTGAATGAAACTAGACTTTATGGAGGGAAGGAGAGAGGTTATTTGTTTAACTTTGTGGTCCTCTTTGTTGCCTGTAGGTCTGTGTGTGGAACTGGATAGTCAGCACCCAGGAATCAGGATGTCCTTCATAATTCTGCTTCAGTGAAAACATACTGTCCTGCAGTTAGCAGGAAAAAGGGAAAAAGAGCCTGAAGGCACTGGAATAATTAAGCGAATGCAGTGACAGCTGTGGCAGGTCCTGGGCAGGACTGGCTCCACTGAACTGAATTAATGGCATCAACAGCCCAGCATCTCCATTAACATTTGATCATTAATTATTACCCTCTGACAGTAAGATCTGAAACCTTCTTATGAGTGGTCTGTTATTAATCTATCTTACCTGCCCTGGAAACCAGGCAGCTCTCCCACCTAAACAGAGCAGCTCTGCTTTGTTTTTAAATCCTTTAAAAAGAAAACAGCAATTGGTTTCAGGATTAGTTTAGTGAATACTACCCACAGAACTACTTTTAAATTAATTGAGTGAATTCTTGGGGCATCAGCAACATTCCTAGCATGTTCTTGTGTTGACTTAAACATAATGGTTACCTAGTATCTGTTACTGGCTGCATGTACTTCTCATCCTCAGAGAGATGAAATGTGAGTGCAGCTCTTGAGCTGCCTGTCATAACCAAATGAAGGACTCAAAATGAGGGGTGTGAATTGCTGCGCTTGCTTGATTTTCAGGAGGGGGAGGTTATGCTTTTTTGTTTTTGTCTGTTTGAGGTGAGGTGGGGGGGGGAGGGGGGAGGGCCTGTTTTTTTTTTTAAGCTCTGAACAGCTGAGAACATCAGCTTCCCAAGGAGAACAGTGACTGATTTACCAAAACGAAATTCAAAAATCTGCTCTCAGCAGACCTATTTCAGAAGTTAAGGAAAACCTTGTACCTTTAGATTAAAAAAAAAAAAAAAAAAACCCAAACAAACAAAAAAACACCAAAAAGCAAAACACACCAACCAACAAAAAAAAAAAAAAAAAAAAAAAACAACCTTTTTTAAAAGCAGAAAATAATCATTAAGGCCTAGTTATATCACTAAATTTGCATTTAGCAACGTTTGCACAGCCTTTTGGTTCATTCTCTTGTTATGAGGAGCTATAACATGTAATTTTGTTTGTTTGGAGGTTTTCCCCCGTCTTTTTTTAACTTGCTGGTCCTATGAATACCAGTCAGGAGAAGGGAAGGGGCACAGAAATTAAAGCGAATCTAAGTCACACTGACGTAAACCAGAAGTGAATGTTTCCCAGCCTGAGTGCACCAGGCTTCCTGCAGCATCACAGAAGGTCCACGGATGTTCTACCCCCCACCAGTTCACCTGCCCCCACTCCCCCACTCCTTTTCTTGCTAAAGGACTTGCAAGTACTGAACAGAAACCAAATCAGATTAGTTGCCTCTTTGACCTTTCCTCAAAGCACAGGGCTGCAGAAGATGCCTGGGCCAGATCTCTAGCAGTACATTGGCTTTTCTGATAAGAGAGTCAAATAGACATGGAGCAACAAGGACCTCATGAGTTATGGGGCAGGAGGAGAAGGAAGGAGAGAAAGAGGAAGAGTGTACAGGTGGCTAGAAGCCGCACAGCCTGCTGCCCTCTTCTGCCCAAGCTGCTGGCACAGATGAAAAAGAGAAAGGGTCCAAACTGGAGGACAGGGAGGGATTGGGTTACTCTCCTCCCCAGGTACACCAGAACACAGGCCCCAGAGCATCACAATGATCCACTGCCCTCCCCTGCAAGGCCAGTTGTTCTGCAAGCACAGCACTCTTCAACGGTCTCTTCAGAAACAATTTCTTTCACAAAGATTCAGGACTGGGAGTGTGGAGAAAAAAAAGAAGAGGAAACCCAAAAATCCTCAACATGTTATAAATAAAATCTAAAAAAGTTTTGTACATATTAAGATACCATCTCCTCTTCAGAAGCATAGCTGCTCATACTGTTTCAGAGCTAACATAATAGGATATGTATTTTCAAAGGGGGCTGTGTTTCAGACCAGATGGTTTCTGTCTTCTCATAGAGACACAGAGACTACACAGTCGTAGCAGTGTTCTGCACTGAGGCAATGGCACCCACATTTTTGGGACAAACAAAAGGATGATTCGTGAGAATCTCAGTATAACTTAGAAAGGATTTTTTTTTTTTCAATCCCGTAGTGTCAGTTTGCTGCGAAACTGGGTATCATGTATCATCACAAGTGATCACGCAAGCCTTATTCTGGTTTCACAAATATACCTATTAAAAGAACAGTGTGACAACAAGCCCAGATTAGCCAGATAACGGGCAACAACTCTCCCACAGCCCTGAATTTTCAGGAGTTGCCAGCATTTCATAATTAAGCAGTATCTTCCAATCAAATATTTCGAAAGGTTTGAAATATCCTTCAAAAAAGGAACACAGTTGCTCTTTTTGATAGCCTGAGAAACATGCACCTGAAAATTAAGAGCTAGGGGGTGTTTTTACTCTGTACATCTGACCCTAGATATTTGCAACCTAATTTTCAAAAATTAGTAATTCCTTAAGTTCTTAACTTCTGCTGGAAACACAACAAATATAATATTGCAAAGCCAGAAGTGGATGTGAGTATACCACACTCAGGTGCTCAGAGCTACAAATAACTTTTTAAAAACACCCATTTCAAAGACCTACCCTAATACAAACAGCCTTGTCGTAAAAGCATCCATGAACATTTTCCACCTTAACCACGGAAATCTGTGAGACGTAATTGGATGTATTAGTTCAAGAGCAAGAAAGAGTAACAATGAGGCAAAAGTCTCCGTGTTTTTGCACTGACCTCTCACTTGCAAAGGTGGGTCTGGAATGGGTTTCTGTAATCCTACAGGGAGTTTTACCACTTTCCAAACTTACAGGTATTTGGGAGGTTATTAAAGAAAAAACCCACACAAGACAAGAAATTTCTTGGAAAACTCAGGAAAATTTAAATGCCCAGCAAATTGCGTCTGGTGCTTTTCTCCTTTCTAGTAAAGTACATTTAATGCAGGGAGGACTATTTCACTAAAATAACACTATGCAAAGTTGGTATACGTATTTACATAGAGCTCAAAACTTTTCAATAACTCAACTTTTTCCATTACCATTACCAGTCACAACTATTTTTTTCCTTAATGTCCCCATATAGTAAAAATTGTGGATTAAGCATTTTCTAATTTGATTTAACGAAGAGACGTGGTCTTTGCAAAACAGGTCAATTACCCACCCCTTCTAAAGCTCTCTAACATCATGAAAACGTCACAGAGCATCTTAGTATGAAATACATAAATGCAAACAAATACTGGATTCAGAAACATGCTTAACTAACCTGAAATAACCTGATTAGCTAGAGACCCAGTGTTCATTGTCTGCAGACACGGCTGACATTAATTTTTATACCAACTTCCAAAATAAATTTGTATCATAACATTATCTGTCTTAATGTGGATATAGTGTGTAAGTGTGACACCTTGGTTAAAACAGTTCACATCAAGTTGTAACAAACAAAAAAAAAAAATCTCACCACTCTTCCCCCCTACCCTCTGAACAACCAAAGCAAGCTGAACTAAAACAGAAACAACCCCTACACTAGCTAGCATTTTGGCAGCAAAACAAGTGTTGGAACATAGGCCTTGAGGACATTACTAGCTACCTAGATCAACTTTTTAGAAAGAGTTTCTCCTAGCAATTAGTTTATGCAACTGCACATGAGTCAGACAAGGGTTCAGATGACGTGCAAAAATCCACACACATGGCCAAATATTCACAAATATTCTGTAGATTATCTATCACCCCAGTAAATCCTTCCTTTTCAGCTGCTCTTGATCCATAATGTTGAAGTATAATTAATGCCATATATGAACTTGATATATTCGATTGTTATGAATACCAGAGATTTACCAAAGCAATCAAAATATTATTAGCATTAGGTTTTTTACTGGCTTTACAAAGAATTGTTTTGGATTGGTCTTAAAACAAAAGGAACAGGTTAACCTCTATTTGCAAAGTTATAGATCTGAAATTCATGCAGAGAAAAAGCTCTCTGATGAATAGCTTGAATCCATGTCAAATATTTGTTGCATTCAGAGTGAACTGGGTATTTCCTTAAAGTAAGCAAGCTGAATAATTCGTAAGTTCCTAAGCAAGCCAATAACTTCCTTTTTCTTTCTCCAGAACTCAACACTTTCCAAATAGTTTTAACAGTAACAATATGCAACACACAATTTTTAAATCTGAACTGTAAGCAAAGAAAGGAGAAAAAGAGACAGCTTCTACTTCAGAGAAGTTATCCAGTATGGAGAACCTTCAAACGCATTCGTATTTCTAAAGAGCATCTGACTGCATTAAAAAAAAAAATATTTTTAATCATGTTAAGGATTTGGCAAAAAAACAGACAGATGGGAAGTAGGTCTCCAGTTTCCTCGTGCTACTAGATAAATATAGCAAAGTTTCTTCATAGTCCATACATAACAGACAACATCCCTCTCTGTCTGGTCACCTGTGAAAGAAAGCATGCAGGACCTGAGGGTCAGGTCCTGCTCCAAGTTTCCTCAGAATAATGAGGATCAAATTCTGACATCAACATAATTCGGACCAGTTCTAAGAGTGTGTCAGATCCTAGACATTTCTTTTTTTTTTTTTTTTTTACCTTTTTTTTAAGCCTGCTGCTTAAACTTTTTTGGAGCTATAGCTGTATAGCTGTGTTACAAAATCATCATGATGTTCAATAACAAGCCCATGTTCTTCTTAAGAGGCCCAGCTAATCATTGTTCAGAATTGCCCACATCTCATGTTGTGGGAATGCACCAGCCAGCCAGCAATAAGCCAAGTCTTAGTCATAAAAGAAAAACTTGGTCCTTAATAATAAATCATCAAGAAAACGTTTTTCATAGAACATTGTGCCAACTAATAGCCCTCCAATCACTTTGATGCCAACCAAATGAAACACAGATTAAACAAAGTATATTTCCTATGCCTTTGAATGTAAACAATTACAATGAATTCAAATCACTGTGTTATGTACACCGAATGGTGTCATGGGGAAGAGAGCAGGGCACAGGCACACAGTAAAATAGACTTGGATTTGCACTAATCAGTTGCAGGGTGCTCTGTTAGCTTATGCACTTCCCTCATACAAAGCCCCTGTAAGACCACTCTAGGAAGAGATCTGTGACCTGGAGGACAGAAAGCAGGACAAACCACATTGCCTTCATCTTTTCTGGCCCCTTCTAAACCTAATCATTCTATGATTCTATCATGTGTTATCCACTTCACTTTAAACACCAAATTACTCACAATTGTGCATCAGGATAGTAAAAATGGTACCAGAAGCTGCTACCACCTGACAAACATTATTGCTTCTGCAAAACCAAGATAACGTCGTTCTTTGGCATTAGCTGGAAACTGCATTCTAAGTTCAGTAGAAAATTCATGGACCAAGTATTTCTCAGTCTTTAGACTTCTACACACTGCCCAGATTTATTCATTGATCTGTCTTGGGTTTGAGCTGCTGACCTGTAGTCAAGGGTCCACAGTCCATTATCAATTGAGTCTCCCGAATCAATACGATGGCTGTATAACATCAGAAACCACATTACTAGGGCCTGCATCCCCAAAACCATTAGCTGTTTTCAGATCTTAACCACCTATGCTTAGAAAAACCCCTGTGTTAAGCTTCTAAGTGCTGTAATATTATCTACCTTTTCTTGACACAGAGGCTTTCAGAAATGGGCCAAATTCATCTCAGCACTATTAGTGCAAGTGCAATTA
Organism: Ara ararauna; assembly: GCA_028858755.1. Lineage (NCBI taxonomy): Eukaryota > Metazoa > Chordata > Aves > Psittaciformes > Psittacidae > Ara > Ara ararauna. The sequence goes on from CM054381.1 coordinate 52,547,927, forward strand.
CAGCAAAAAGAACTTCTGTGCTCCTTCAATTTAACAATTTTTAGATTAGTAAAACTAGAGGCTCTCAATACCCTATTTGTAACCATCTAATTTTCTATGGCTTCTCTGATGTTGAAAGTTTGCTAACAGTGGACAGGAACTTCAGAAAACACAATTCAAAGCTTTCTGAAAGCTGTATTTCTCTCAGATTATATACAAACCAATATAACTGCATCCTGAATCTCAAGCTGTCCAAAGTGACTAGTTATCAAATCAATGGGCAGCAATCTTTCACAATTCAGCTTGCAAATCCTATGTCATTGTGCATAAATTCCTGATTTTCTACTTGTTCATCACAGGTTTCCTCATTTATTATTGAATAAACTGTTTGTAGGAGCTCTAATTGTACACATTTTTTAAAGATACCAAACCTAGAAATGTACTAGAATGTTTCCCACCTAAAGCTTTAATGAGTTTACAATACCTTCGGCCCATATGCTTCAAAAACGTTATCCTCAATTACGTAACAGGGGGTACGCTGCTGATATCTGTTAACAGCTAGAACAGCTGTGGTTTTTTGCTTTTTTGTGCTGCTCAGGAGAAGCAGCAAGTTCAGCTTCCTTTTTTTTACTTTGGTTGCAAAACCTCTGAGCTGAACAGGTGTGTGCAATCACGAACCACAGCAATGAGTCCAAACTGCTGCTTTTCTAAAAATTCCACTCGTCTGTGACACACTCTGGTCAAGGTTGCACAACCTTGTTTTCCATAGGCTGTTTCTGATGATTCATTGCCCTCACGGAGGTGAATTTCAATTATCGTTAATATGCTTTTTTTGCTGGTATTGTACTAAAGAACTTCCTCATTTTCATTTCTTCTCTTCCTTCTCCTCCCCTCCCTCCCCCCAGCTCTCCTAAATCAAGCAAGTTTCCTTGTGAATCAAGAAACTGACATGAACATTGTAGGGCAGACTTTTCTTTTTTTTTTTATTACCAGAGCAGAATATGATAGCAGAAAGTTCCCTATAACTTCATCCTTGCTGGTCTCTTTCAAAGCGCTCTTCATTCCTTCATCTCTCACTAACAATTAGTAACACGTAAACACTTACTGATGTTGTTGTGGGATTGCTTTTGCCAGAGACACTTGTGCTGTGGAGCTAATTACACATATAGGTTGGCTTATACGTCTGCTGGAATCAAATGAATCTACCATGAACCTGACTGCCCCACAGTTCCTGCAATGCAGCAGTTCGAATAAAATAATTATAACAAAACAAAATTCCTTGCTTTTCACATAATCTGAGGTTTTCTCACTTCATCTTAAAGGAAGAGTTGTGAAAAAAGCACCAATAAAAGCTGAAAGAGACAAATTTGTTACTACTTGTCAATATAACCTATTTCTTTCCCTATATCTCCATCTCCACCTAAGTGTCAGCATCCTACTATAAATAAGAGGAAATATGTGGAAAAACCTGGGTCTCCAATTCAGATGATATCAAGAACACCAATTGCAAAAGCTGACATCAGACAGATTTCACTTTTATCTTTTCACAAATCCTCTCTGTAAATACATCAGACAGGTAATATCAAAGGTAATAGCAGCTGCTTCTGAGCAACCATGTGGGAAGACCAGAATTAGTGCTTAGAGTGCAGCTGACTTCTCAACACACATGGTTGACCCTATGCTGGTGCCTACAAATATTTAAATAAAACATCACTTGGGGCAGAAACTAAGTTATCCTTCATGGAAGCTGTACTTCCATAAGATTTTCCAGATGTATGTATTTATGGGCACTCCTACATCCATGGAGTAGGCAAACTAGCCAGAGAGAAGAGCTTCCGAAGGAAGGGTTTGGACTTTCATGCCCCATCTACTTTCCTTCACTCCACTTGTGGTTTCCGAAAAGCCTGCCTGTTGTGCCAGCCAGGCAGGACAATGAGTGAGGGAGGCAGAGGAAGCCGTGTTCTGTGTTGCCTGCTGGACTTGAGCAATTCTGGAGTTCTCAGAAGCACTTGAAGTTTATCAGCTTATATTTTGTATCTAAGGAACTTGGGTCTATTCAAAAGTTAAGTGGAAGCAGAACTTAGGGGTCCGAGTTTTAGATTTCTAGGGCTAAAGCCCAGATGGACACTCACCCTCAAGTCTTTTCTTAGGGTCAACCTACAAAACGTCAAATCCCAACTGCCCTGTACCTATATTTTTAGACAACCAATTATCTTCAAAGACCTAAGATTCTTCCGTGCTGGAAGTCCACATGAAGCAGCTGCTGAAGAAATCTGAACATCCCATCCGCAAGACATACTTTAGTAGCGAACATATTTCCTACAACTTTCCCAAAACAGCATGGAGACCTCCACATACTTTCTCTTACAAACCTCTATGGATATTTTGCAAGTCACACAGGTTGCCCCTTTACAAAACCAAAGTCATTACAAAGAAGCCATATCAAAAGACAAGACCATGAGGTTTTTTTCAAGGGAAGTTGGATGGCAAAGTTCAGGACATGTAGAAAGAGGGAACAGAAACTTTTTTTCTGAACTTTTCATTTGGAACCTCATGACTTCTGATTTTGCAAGTACCTAAGGAAAGATACGTGCACACTGCATGAGCACAGGCAGAGAACCTGTGATTCACTGGCCTGTGACCTGTACGTTGAGCTCTGGAATCACAGGTTCTATAATTGCAGAGTCATTCTACCAACTTGCAGTCAAATAGCCAAGGAGAAGATGTATACAGAAAACAACCAGAGAAACAACCACCAAGGTGCGTCAGCCTCATCTGTTTTACAAAGAGGGATATAAAGCTCCTGATTCATCATGCAGATTCAGGAATTCAATCAACACTGACCATTATAGCATGTTATATGCTACTTAACAGAGGGAAAAATAAATCTGCTTACTAAAGATGATGACCCAAGCATTGCTTGCTGCAGCATCTTCTGCTGACCAGATACCTATTCCACATTTAATACCTCCACAATTAATACATTTCATGCACTGCTCTAATAGTCAATTGATATTTTTACAGATAGCAGCCTACTCTCTTGCAGAGGCCAGCATTAACAACTACATATAAAATGATGATCATCACCATCACCTTAACTTCGGAAGTATTACAAGCACCCCTACCTAGATGCACCTTACATTCATAGCATGTATACGATAGGATCATTATTAGTGTATCTTTACCGACACAATTTATAATGAGACCATAAGAGTATGCATCAGTCAGAACCTGCAGCGTTACGCATCCACCATTTTTTTTCCTAACACAATAGCTATACATTTTAAATAAGTGTATTGGAAGACAAAGCACAATTCACAGCACTCTAATAGCCCAGGAATGGTTTCAAGTCTAGGAAAGAGACAAAGTCTTCCTAGGCAGTAAAATATGTCGGAGAAAGATGACATGCATGACACAGACAGATTATCTTAAATATCAGGTGTAAAATCACATCTTATTCTGCACTCCAGCCGTAAAGTCTGTTCACCTAAATCCCACTATAAAGCAGTGAGCATTATATGATATTTACTTGTGAATTTAAAAAAAACTAAAAATAAAATTGCCTGAAGTAGCATTAATTACAACTGTTTTCTCATTCACATCCTCCATCTTCTCCCCACCCAACACCCCTCCCCAAAAAAGGCAGAGGTTTCCTACCACTGGAAGAAAAAAAACCCACCCAAACACAACACACCAAAAAAACAATCGCTACATGGAACACAAACCAGAAAGTCTATCTTCTCCATAGGGTCAGAAAACAAGGACTTCAATTCATTAGAGAAGACAGCTTCCTTCACTTTACAACACCTTATGGCTACTATTCAGGATGTACCTTTACACATTTTGACCAGGGTAAGCCTTATTGCTGCTTCTCCTCAGAAGGATGCAAACACTATTGATTTTAATTATCTTTCTTAGTATACATCAGTACCATCACATGCATTACTATATAATATCATAATTGCCCCAATGTGTTGAAATTTTAAACTGCTGTGGAAAATTTAAGGGGACAATATGGAAGTTTGACAGTCAAATAAATTGTGACCATTTGCAGTAGTGAGCTGCCAAGCCAGCTTTTTGGCAACAGACAGGGGAAAGGAGCCTCGATCAATTCATGGGTGTCCGGAACATGGCAGATGCACCAAGTTAGTGACTAAGTCACATTCCAGCAGGTTGGGCAATTTCTTTATCTCATTTTTTAATCTATGTGTAAGTGGCATGTTGTATAACATAATAAAAAACTGAGATTTATAGAAGGGAAGGGGAAAAGTTACTAGAATTCTTTTTTGAGAATTAGACTAGAAGAGATTTTCCTTCTTCTTCAGCAATTCTACTGGAATAGCCAGTGTCAGTAAAGTATATTTGCACATGATATTTTCCTAGAGAAAAAGAGTACTTTGAATTAATTTGGTTACATCTGTAGTGATGTGTGTTTGTGCTGCTGGTTAAGTTCTTTGATTACTTCTCATTAGGGATCAGGGAGTAGTGATTTGGAATTTCAAACACTTCAAGTTCAGGCCAAAATCAGATTTATGTCAGTCCAATGCAAGGTCTGTAATTTAATTTTAGGCCATGGCTACAAGTCACAAAAGTGGAGGTGCAATCAGATTGCATATTGGACCCTGAATTGTGGAAATGAAGCTCACAGTTTAAATTCAGCTCAGCTCAAGGAAAGAGAGGATGTTACTGTATTTACTAGCTTCATATTTTGGTGAAGAAATTGAGGCTACAGATTCTGCTAGCTATGTATGTTTCTGTAATATTTTTATATACATTTTACTACGTTCCATCTGATTCTAAACTGGATGTGCCATAATAGGGGTCATCATCTCCTGTCTGAACCCTGCTGCATCACACAATCTTAGTTGCAACATTGAATATTAGCTCAATGATAAACCTTCTGTAACAGATACAAGTTCAGATGAGACAGTCATTTGACTTTTAAGTTTTCACCAAGACTTTAGAACTCTATCCTGTCAGAAGAATATCTGGATTTTTTGCTAATACAGAACTCCTAGCAAATAGCACATTTCAAAGGGGGGAGTGGGGGGAGAATGGGAAGCTGACATAAAAAGATATATAGTTTTAATGCTTAGCTTACAAACTATACCAGCAATGCGACAGCATAAGTTCCTAGTGCCATAAACAGCCTTTTCTGCTTGCTTAGCAGTAATCAGCAATAACATACTCAGCTAAGAACTGTTTTGAACTGCAACTCCTCCTCCCATGGAAAAAAATAATTCTTCTCTAAATGGCACTGAAAATGTCCCATTTTATGTCTTGTGTGCACATGTATACACGTGTGTATATTTAAAAGAAGTCATCATTTTAATTTTGGAATATGTCAGAAGTGTTAAAAAATTCTGCTAAAGATTTAAACGTCAGGGAAAAAAAAGTTACCAGAAATATCACTAAATATATAAAATTTGAGAAGTGAAAACAAATTTCAACATTAAAAAAAAAAAAAAAAAAATCTGAAGTCTTCCCTAGCAAGATGGTTATGCAGGCACTAAATACTAGGTGAGCAGACCACCCAGAAGTCCAAGCCAGATGCTAGAGAGCCAATAGTTGCTGAGAAGCCCCCATGAAGCGCAAGGTGACAGCACTTTCCCCAAGCTATTCCATATTTCGCTGTTAAACCCTCTGCTGAGGTCTTGGCTCAAGGCAAATTTTAATTAGACACAAAACCCATCTCTGGCAAAAACACAAGTGTCTCTTAGATTTTAGTGTCACCCAAAACCAATGAAGCAAGTTCTCTTCATAGTTTCATGGAGGTATCCTCTACAATAGGTCCATTACAGCCACCACCAGCTGTGGAAATGTTGCTGGACTTCTCTGCTCAGTATTTAAAGCCTCTCTTGCTCTTGTTTTGTGACACCTCACCTGCTACAACATTCACTGTCCCCATGCTTGTAGCAAAACAAAGTAAATCCACCAGCATTATAAAGCTCACATTATCTTACTTTCAGTTCACAAGTTATATTTAGCTTAAGCTCAACACTCCTGTTTTTGATATAGCCTCTTTACTCCACATTCAAAGGTAATGGGTTCTTCTATTAAAGTTTTATCAGATATCTATAAATGCTGCAGTTGCTTTAGACTACATCGCACAAAGGGAAGAAAGAGGGAGAGATTGATAAATCTTAAAGAGCTTATTATTAATACGGGGAGAATTCCCTTTGTTTGTTCTGACGTGTTTTATTGGTGTACTCACCATGGCTCAATTTAGATTAAAAAGTAGGAAGATTAGTGTTTCCCAAACGACATGTATCATAAATAAACACAAGGAGAGAAATTCTTGTATTTATATCCCAGAGAGATATGCCAAACTATCTACAAATAGGCAGGCTAAAAAGAAAATTAGAGTACCTGTAGGTTCATAGGTAGCCTGCCTATGTTTTACTGCCCTTGACAAGCACAACTGCTAGGTTTTCTTTAGTTTTGATCCACTGCGGTGGTGGCACTGCATTGTGTCAGGTTATGCTGGGTCACATTTCATCTGTGATGTGACACAACGTGACATAACTCAATGTGATGCAATGCAGAGAATAGGCAGGTGCCCACAGGAAGCATATACTCCACGACTACGAGCAAGTTGCTCGGCACAGCAGGTACAGCGCTCTGAGCCACTCTGCACATCCATTGATGTAGATAATTAGTATACAAAACAATGCTCTGCAATATGCTCATTGCAACTCAGTTGTTCTCTATAAACTATACCCCTACAAATATTTTATGGGGATTGTTGGCTGAGATTATTCTATGTTTGGGTGTTATGGTTTTATAGAGTGAAATCACCTACCTCAATAAACCATGTTACACCTTCATTTGGGATGCAGTATTCAAACACTGGTATACAAATGGGTTGAAAGGGCATCACCTAAGTAGATTTTACATTTTACTTTGATAAATCAGGCTTTCTACAATGTTTTCACAGCCTGAACCTAATATTTATACCCAGAATAGTACACACTTTACTCCTGAGAAAGCCACCCAGCCCACCAAGTGAAGTATTAATGGTTACCTCTTTATGGTGAGAGCCAGCTACACTACAATTCATTACAGAAAAGCCTACCATGAAACAGAAAACTTTGCCTACTTCTGCAAACTGACATACTGTGACTTATCATAGGAATAATTTTACCGTTTCCAGTTCTTAATTGACAAAACTTCTATGGCACCTTTCACAATAAGTTGTCATTTGTGTTTGTTAATTACTATAAAGAACCTCATGGATTAACATAGCTCATGGTATTTTGATGAAGGTCTGCTAATCTTATTTTTCCTAATCTATGCATTGGAAAGCATACTATAAATGCAGGCAATCTCAAGTCAAAAAAATACCACAAAACCCTACCCATTTCTCAGTTTAGAGGCAGTTACTATCAAGTTTATTTTTAGTCAATTATTTTTATTGGAAGTGCCAACAAAAAGAATGGTGCAGAACACTATTCTACATTATACATTATTAGCTACCATATAAATAGTCATTTTAAAGATATACAAATCTTCTTTCCAGTCACACAACCATAACACAGTACGAGGTTATTTGCTTATGCAGTTCTCCAAGTAAAATATACAGAAGATATTGAGAATTCCTATGACCCCCCAAAAAAAACCTTTTACCACCTATGTGAACAGAGGACTAAGGGTAATGCACTGGTCTGTAAAGAAACCAGAAGGCATCTCTTGCCTCCATCCATGCTATGCAGATTCCCTTCTGCCTTTGAAGATATTTAATCAGAAGAAAATGCTCCTGAGCTCCAGAAGCAAGCAAGGCTTAACACCATTATGAATCTGAGCAGCTCACATATGCAGCAGCACATTGTCAGCAAGCTACAGGTGTGCGTAAGACAAGGCAGGAGAAGCACATGTGTGACTGCAAGGGGAAAGGGCGATAACAGCCCGAGTCAGTAAGCATTCAGCCCAAGGTGCCCTTGTTTTATATTTAGGTATTACTTGCCTATAGTTTTAAAAGCATGTGTGCAAAATGAGCAGCTTTATTTTGCCCTTACAGGAGAGATGTTCCCAGCCAGCCAAAGGGGGATAATGTACTGTAGACTGACAAGGGCTGCTAGGCTCGATCACCACAAGTGTTTCAAACTGTGGGAGAGCTAAACAGAGTGAGAACGTTTTATTTTTAAAAAGCCTGGCAAGCCATGCTCCCCATATAGCTCACTTCCTCCCCGAAACTTTTCCTAAAATATTTTTGTTTGATATTTTGATCCAAATCCTTATCAGATCCAAATTCAAGGCTCCTGACATCTGCTCCCATCCCTTCTGCTTCCCTGGGCAGGGAAGAAGTTAAAGCCTTCTAAAGAGGTAACTGCTGCCTCTGCAACCTGCTGGCAAACATGCTTGGGGTAGTGACAGTGGTCTGCTCTTGACTGTCAGTTTTATCAGCTACTCCCCACTTCCCTGAGATAAAGCCCTGCCTTATGCTTGGAAAGAGTAACCCTTAACACTATATTTTAACAAGGATGATCCTGTTTAAAGGCAGCTTTTTGTACATAATACTTGTGCTGCAGAAGAACACAAAAACAAGTATCAGCATTATTGGCACTGGCAGCAATGCATATAATCATTTGCCCAAACCCTTCTCTTATTGACACTGATTTCAGTCACTTTTTGTCTAGCCAAATTTAACTGTTTGAGCTGGCATTTCTATGCTAGGTATATGTTTTAGAGACAGATGCTTTGGAGACACTTCAGCTCAAAAAAATTGAGGCATTTCTGTGAGAGGAAATGCATTGCCTTGCCCAAGATAACAGCTACACTTACTCTTGCCAAAGATCCTGCCACCATTCAGGGTGGAAACTTGAGATTGACTGGAAGCAGGGGTAGCTCTTGTTCAATATTACCCATTTGACTTTGGCCAAGTAGAGATGTATATCAGAAAAAGTTTAAACCCCCCCCCCCCCTTCTTTAATCTTCTAAAAAATTTTGTGTGGAGCTTAGGGCTGCAGGACTAAAAGAAGTTGCCATCAGGAGATGCTGCCCCCATCTCCAAGACAGGGCTGGGCATCCAGTGCAAACCCAAATTCAAGCTGCCAATGCTCTTCAGCCAATTAAATAAAAGAGGGGCTGGGGAAAATCTAGCTAGACAGAAACTAAGAGTGGGCTAAAACAGGAAAGAGGTGAGAAAAGAAAACCCAATCAAGAACAGGAAAAATGCTTAGTACTAGAAAGGATGGAAAAGCTTCTGGATAAAGCTTCTCCAGACCCCAGAGCCAGGGCCTCTCCAGAATATATCAAACAGCTCTAGGCAAAAACCATCCCACAAGGGAAACGTGATGTGCTTGGGCTTTAAACTCACAAAGAACACAGTTTTTCCACAGAAAAGCCCACATGAAAGAGTTTAGAGCATTGATGCTTGCTTTCTCAAACCATGGTCTTTCTGTTTCTCCCTCCTTTTCACAGAAACATCTGTCTTGCTGAAACCCCTGCCTCCCTCACATCATCCTTCCAAACATTTACCCTATCGAGTACCGCAAAGTATGTGATCAAACCAAATCATAACGTATACACATGAAAAGGCCACTACATATGTATACAATTAAGGTCACAGGCACTTTCTGATTTTTGAATCCCAGGCACTGAAAGCTTTTTATGCTCAAAGCATTGTACAAACAAAATACACACACCCAAAAGTCTCCCCCAGGATGGGGTGTATTTGGGAGCAGCATCCTACACAGAGGCAAAGCCTCAATGGAGTCTGTGGGAGCTGCAGTGCTCAGCACTTTTGAAAAACAGAACACTTACATTTAGACTCCTAAATGAACTTCACAGCCTAAATTTAGCCTCCCATTTCTGACACCAAATTTAAAAAATAAAAAAAAAAAAATTCCATATGAGACTCCAAATTTAGAGCTGGGTACCTCAACATAGTTATTTCAAAGTGAAATGTAAACCTTGCACTTCGGCCCACATTCCTATGAAGTTGACTTCCAAAAGGGGAACTGATCAAGCGTGGAAGATTTTAAAAGGAAAATAATAATCTAGACTTGCTTGTATGAATTCCTTGCATCTTGCTTTACTGCTAGCTGTCAGCCGGTTTATTTGGACCTCACTTGCAGCCCTCTTACACTGTTTGCAACTCCATCAGCTCAGAGCTGGTTATAACAAACTCAATATTTTGCAAAATTTCTAACTCGACATCAGATGCTAAATCATGTTTCCAAAGTGAAAAGTGGCATTTAAAAGTTTCAGTTCCAGCAGTCATTGGGGCTAACGTTCCTAAACCCATGCTAAAGTTTTACACACCTTTCAATTTCGACCCATATAAAATATTACTGCGCAAATATTTTCCATTTGCAGAAGTCACCTGCTCCTGACAGCTTCTCAGGGAATTTTTCTTCACATGTAATACAACCTAAACATGTGTGTTTCATTAAGCTGGGTTATATCAGGTCATGACACCTGACACAGTATATCCCAACATAATCTAATGTGATGCAAATCACTCATTACAACAAACCTAACACACTAAAATCCCAGCTTTCATCCCACCTCACAGACAGCTGCAGTAGATAGTGTCTATATTGTCATACATGGCCAGGTGAACACCTGTGTTTTGATGCTATTTCAAGGTATTTCAATGCACCTCTATTTCAGTGGTGGCTACAGCTACAGTCCTAGCTTGCTGATACTAGTGGTGGAATAAAGAGAAGTTTTATTACTTAGAGAATATTTCCTAATTTTAGCTAACATAAGCTATAGCAAAACGAAAAGTGTCATAAATACTATAGCATGCTCATAAAATTCAATACAGGTCCAAAGCTCAGTGAAAACCAGCTTGGTGAGGCAGAGGAACAGGTGGGAGACCAGGCAAAAAGATCGGCTGTCCCAGGAGGTGAACTCAAACCATGGTGCAAATCCATTCCCATAGAGGCCAGATTTCAGGTTCTCCCACCTCAGCTAAAGAAACAGAAATTGGTAATTCTGCATTACTTCATCAACTCTACCTAGCTGAGGATGATCAGCCTCTTTTACCAGCTCTTCTGCTGCTCCCTGCATAAAATAGGGCAGGCAGAAGGAGAGATAAACCTAAGCGTATGTTATCTCCTGCAATAGCCATACTCCTATCATTTGGAAGCAGCACAAAGACCTGTATACGCCATTCGCTGTGCACAGCATTTCATCTACATGCAGTCCTCAGAGCTGGCAAAATTATTCTTGGGGTTTTAAAGCAGGCATTGAAAATCAGCAGTTCTTCCATAAATATTAAACTATCACACTCATTATGACAAAGGCATCTGCTGAAGGCGACTATTTGTCTGAACATCCCACACAGCGTAGGTAGAGCATGGGTTATGTTAAGAGCCTGTTGTAGGATGCAGTCTTGTATCATTTTATAAAATATGAATTTTACATCTAAGGGGTAAGCTTAATATCATAAATTATAACCATAGTCTATAATTGCTGAATTTTTTTCCAGTTCTGTAATTTTAAAGTTGTCTACCTATCTAGCGGAACTGTAATGAGTTGAATTTAATTGCTGACAGATTTGTAGTTATAATAATAGGAGTATCTTGTGAACTAACTACAAAAGGACACTTACAACACCAGGAAAATAACATCCCTTTACACTGAAACAAATAATTACGTGTGATGTAAAAATATGGACTCCCACAGACAATTTTTACAACTCTGCTTACAATTTAGATTATTTCAGCTGAACTGGCTTTAAATTCAAATTCGTGATACTGTAGGTACTGTAAATATGGCTTGAATATTAATTCAATAATGAGATCAGCAATTACACTTAAAGATTACTTAGCACTTCAGCACCGTGAGAAAATTCCTTTTGATCACCTATATTGTGCTATTCATTATTTTCTTTGATGATAAAGACTGAAATTCTCGTTAAAAAAGAATAAGATGGAGTACAATATTTAAATCTTATTACAAAATACATTAACAAATCAGAGCAGCTACATTAAAAAGAAAACATTATCAATATTTGAAGTTTGTCTTTTCCATCTAGTCGCATTTTTCACAACTATAAAACTTTTGACCCCACAACCATTGCAGTATCCAAAAATACAATCTTTTGCTCACCAGACCCACATCCAGGCCATTTTGTTGCACATCTTTGTTTCCTTCTTTGTGTGGCCTACAGAAAATAAATTAGCATTTGCAAACCACAGTGTAACTTCAAGAGGCGAGTTCTGGGAGACATTTTAGTAAGCAAGGAGAAAGCAGTTATTTGACTTGGAGATTTCAACACTATTCTAAGTTGGGGGAAAAATGGCATGAAGACATTGTGCTAGGCAACAGCTCATGTAAACATTTCCTATGACAGTCTTTCATCATATATAGGAACATTTACACTGCCAGATCTTGTCTTCTTTAAAAATGTCAGCTCAGTAAGTTTGATGCACATGTGCTCCTTCTGTAAGTGTCTGCTCAGGCAGACAGTTTACTAATTTGTGGCTCAGTAAGCCTTTCACTACACCGAGCACCTTGAGGTTAGCACATCTCTAATCATTATTTGATAACAGAAATCTGTAAGCATCACATCCCTGGTAACAAGAACATTGTATCTTAGCAACCAGCCTTGATATTCAAACAATTTCATTAAAGCGTAGCACCTCTTAGCAGGTGGGTGAGCTCGGGTGTTGATAAACATTTATAACATGATCAACCATTGTGTTTGCCAACACTGTAATCATCATGACAAATTTATGAATCCGTTTACAGGCTCTTACATACCAACCTAAGTAGGTAAACTACCTTATAGCACCCTTCTTTATCTATAGAGGCACATTCAGAGATTTGACGCTTCTTTAAATTGAACATATTGGGTAAAAGGTTAGCAGATGAACATCACATGCCACTGTAAAAATCACTATTTAAATTAAACCACAAAGGATGTGTTAGAGCAAGGGCAAGGATTATATTTCACCCCCAAGAGAGCAAGGAAATTTAAAGTTGAAACTATCTGGAATTTATCCCCAGCAGGGCGTGTATGTGGACACAGTGCCCCAGCCCCATACATAAGAACCTCATCATCACCAGGCAAGCGGCAGGAATTAGAGGGTAACTGCCACCCCACGACAGGGAGCCTTGGCTTCCTGGCCCCATCCAGAGTTTGACAATGCTGCCAAAGGGGGATACACAAGATAACCCATCTGCCTCCCAAGGGAGGCGAGCAGGGCTCAAATTATTTCAGTTCATCAAATACCCTACATCATACCCATACTAAAGGAAGATGGCACACTTTAAAGTAAGCAAATCCATCATCTTATTTTGGAAATGCAGCTTGAACATCCTCAGTCATACTCAGCAAAAAGGGCTCATATCTTTTTAAGTGGAGGCATTATAGACCAGATAAGCCAAATTCTACCTATAGAAATATAGGAAATCTTTCAGTTCTGGGTTACAGAGCCCTGTCCCTTGTTATCCCAAGAAAGCTCATCATATAACACTCTTCATAAACTATTTAGCTTCAGGTTTTAACCCCATAATTTCCACTGGAATCTTTTTTACAGAACTTCACTCCTCGTATAATTTCAAGTCTCCTAATCTAGGGTCTTATTTATGGCTCCTTAATATTTGTTTTTTTACAGTGCCAACACTGTCATTTAACTGATACCACTTCTTGGATTTCTCATCCGTCCCTCCTCCCACCCCCCCAACCCCTTTCTCACTCTCTTCATCCCACCCAAAGCAGTCATGACCTCTCAGTCTTCATTGTTGCTAGGCTAAACAAATTGTTCTCTTTTTTGGTTGTATTACATCAACACAACCCTGTGGAGGGCAATAGGTTTGCTCTTTTGTAATCAAAAGCAGCATTTGATCTCATGAGCTTCAAATGGAAATATCCTCCCATGAGTGTTACTTTCTAAAATCATTTCCAGTGTTCTATAGCTACCCAAACTAGCAAGAGGAAGAAAAAGGGGAAAGAAAGTTATATGGCCAGCCCCGGATCAGAAAGTTTCAATGTTTTGTTTGTAATTTGTGACAACAAAAGTCACTCAGATCCTATTGAGGGCCAAATTTTACACAGTGTTTAGGTTACCAACCTAAATTATGAAATTGTTTATCTTCATAAATCTATCTAGAAATGTGACAGCCTCTTCACTCTTTATTTTCTCTGTAAGTAGAAGCCACCCTTAATATCTCACAGGGTTCTCCAATACAAAAGACACTCCAGACACTATGTGATACTTCCTCAGTAGATATTAGACCCAGGTCCAAGCATACTGTTGAATTTAAGATTTACAGAAGCTTACAACTACATTATGTAGACCAAGCCAACCTGTGGTTGGGGGGCCATATCCAGAAACTTCCAGACATTCCTTTATTTAAGAGCGTAATATCCTTGTAATATTATCTAGCAGTCAGCCACAGATATCTTTTTTCATTGCCATTCATGGCGAAGCACAAGTCAAGAAGCAAACGAACGTAACAGGAACAGCAAAAATGTTTAAGGTCAATTAGTAGATAAACAATGTATATCATACTCCTCCCTTGTATCTGATTAATGGATATTTCACTAAAACAAATCAGAAGCAAAATGCTTAGAACAGTCATGACTCCTTGATACTTCAAACTAGTCTCCAAAATAATGACCTGTTCCCCTTTTCCATAGTTTGTTTGCACTAATTTTTCATGCAAACACAGTAACAGCCTTGCTAGAGCTGCAATGCATGTTTAAAATTTACCAAAAGGTGGAAGACAAAATACAAGTAAGACAAAAACAAGAATATGAAGTTTGTACCTTGTACCTATTGTATCCAAGGTAACACTATCGCATCACTGATTTCACACTGGGCATGCTACATCAGGCTATTAATCTACCTGAAATACCTGGAACCAAGTGAAGCATTATGAAATAGGTAACTGAAACTCCCTTTTTCAAATAAAAAAAAAGAGAAATGAAAGAAAAAACACATTGTATAATTTTAGTTTCTTGTCTTTGTGGTTAACTTTAATCCCATCCCTAAGATCCGATGATAATCCTATACACTACAGCTGGGAAAGAAAATCCAGCTGACAGAGTAATGGGACCACCCCACCCCACCCTTTCCCTTTAAAAATGGCACTCCAGGTTTGTAAAGTTGGGTAAGTTTTAGTTAAGTATCTAAAGACTTTAAAAAAACAAAACAAAACAACCAGAAAAAAAACCTAAAGACTACAGTGAACAATAGCAAACATTATAGATACACACAATTTTGGATTAATTCCACACAGAAAAAGAGGAAAACCTATCTAAAACAAGAGACTAAGGCAATCCATGTTCTCTCATGCAAAACCAGGATGCAAGTTTAATTTCCAGAAAGAGACCTTTTTTGATATCAGACAATTGACCAGCTGTGGTTCTTCATGCTTCAGTTTAGCCTTCTGCAACATGGGATAACTATTTAAATCCCATATCCTCTCCTGTAAGCTAACATTTCCAAAGTATTCTTAACCTGAAAGTATTTTTGGGATAGCATCTCCCAAAAAAGCTGAAGAAATAGCATAAAGGACATCATAACTGACACATAGAAGTCAAATTCATATTAGCTGGAAGAAATATTTTCACTCTATGTTCGCATAGCACAACAGTCTGATCTACAGAATGATGATGGCACTAATCAAGAAAGACATCTTTTTCTTCCCTTTCAGCTCATTTCTCTTGCAGTACATGTGTTTAGCAGTGAAAGAAGAGATACTAATGAAGATTTGTAATGCTATTAAAAGTTTTAAGTCTGGGTTAAAATATCCAAATATAATTTGAAATGGGACGGGTTTTGAAGAGACAATGAAGAGTTTAAGGTGGCTTTCAAACAGCAAGGACTCTCTTAGTCCACCCACAGAAAAAGCCAGTATTTTGAGGTCTCACTTTTCCAGCAGCCACAGATGGCAACTGTTCCACAGGAAAGCTTAGTAAAGGTGCACATACAATCAAAAGCTAGCAAAAAAGCTCTCTTTCTGCCTATCTCATTTCCTAATACTCTACTACCCCAGCTTCCAAGTCTGGTTTGTCACATCTCTGCTGCACAGATGAAGCCACTTGACAAGGCTTACTTAGCCACACAATAGAGCAGGCAGGTATATATTGCCCAAGTCAGCAAGGAACAGTCTTGGGACTGATAATAAAACATGCTACTATAGAAGCGATAATCACTTAACACCACCATAGGCTAGTTAAATGTTATCCCTGTTACTCAGTTTGAGAAAACAGAGAAAGGTTGTGCCAAGGCTGCATACAGTCACTCATTAGAAGCAGAGTTTGATCTCACTGGATCCGGGTCCTCATTTTTATATCCAGATTCAATGCCAAAAAAGGAAATGTTCCTCCAAAAGAGGCTCATTTGAAATACCTCTGTGATTCAAACTCCAGCAAGTTCTTTCTTCCTGGGCCAGGAGCAGCAGAATGGGAAGAGCATTGTGAGAAACACTGTCCCACTGCACCAGGTGGTTGTACATTTACTTGCAACTGGTATAAGATGCCACAGATGATGCCTGAAGATAAATATGGACACTTTCATGTTTAAACAGCATATTTTGCCTTTTTAGCATAATACTAAAATCTTTTTCATTTTCATACTGTCAGTTCAGATCTTCCTGACTTTCAGTGAAGAAGGGCAAGACAACTGAGGTTGTCCACACAGAGCACTTCAGGTGACAACAGTCTGGGCCTTTGGCAAAAATGCCACCACAAAGGATGGTAGAAAAATTTAACTCCACACAACTCCACTACACAGCAGCTTCTGAGAGTCCAAACTTTGTTTTACAGCCACTAAATCAAGTCTTTGGAAAAATTTTTCTCGTGTTCAGCTGTTGAAGTACCCGTTCCAGTCCCAAACAAACACACTCAGTATTGAAGTCTTTGTGCTGATGTACACTGGCCTGATATGAATTACAGAATCATAGAATGGTTTGGGTTGGAAGGCACCTTAAAGATCATCCAGTTCCAACCTTTCTGGCACAGGCAGGGACACCTTCCACTAGACCAGGTTTCTCAAAGGTCCATTCAGCCTGGCCTTGAGCAGTTCCAGGAACAGGGCACCTGGAATAGTAATAGTATCCCTTAATTATTGTAATAGTATTATAATAATAAAATACATCCTTTTGCTTGATTCCTAGCAGAGTATTTCATTCAAAACATGCACACAAAAAAAGCACAAGAACAAAAATTGCAACCATAAGCCAGGTAAAGCTGAGTTTCATAATGGTCTGAGACAACTTATGGACCACCTACTTAGTACTATCACACTAATTAAGAGCGTTCTAACAAGAGGGGAAGGTGAAAAACACTTTGGATGTTCTACTGAATCTACCAGAGCAGTATGAATCCCCAAGCTTTAGTTCTTCCAAAGCCCATCCAACAGAATAATATCTTGCAGTGGTCAGTTGAAATACGTAGGTTTTTTTATTAGAAGCCTAATGAGAAATATGTATTGGTAAGTATGAGTATTTATAAACACATTTATCTGTAGTATTTAATCATTCAGAACACAACGGAGAGCAGTTTTAGCACAGCAGTGAATTTCACCTTTCCAATGTGTTAAGGAAAAGAAAAAAAAAGTAGAGCTGTGTA
Source organism: Ara ararauna (assembly GCA_028858755.1). Classification (NCBI taxonomy): domain Eukaryota; kingdom Metazoa; phylum Chordata; class Aves; order Psittaciformes; family Psittacidae; genus Ara; species Ara ararauna. The sequence goes on from CM054381.1 coordinate 52,565,439, forward strand.
TGAATGTAAATCAGAGTGACCTTTATCATTTCTTTAACTCACAAAGAAAAGCTATCACATTTTAAGGAAAGAGTAGTCTCCATTAAGGGAAGAGACAATCAGCCCTTTAGATCAACTTTAATTTTAAGACCAGAATATTAAATAGTCCTTTTGATTATGAATTGTATTAAAGTGATTAAAATCTTCTAATAAAAAAATCCTAATCCCAGCCCTGCTGTTACATAAATATATATGGTTCACAGTGTTTCAGCGCAACTTAACGTTTGTAATACAGTATATAATTTATTAAAAAATATAATCTAATTACATAATTTAAATTAATTGAAACTCAAATATACACTTTTACCATTCTACTGTCTGATATGAAAGAATTTCAGTAAAACCACTGATTGCTTTAGCCTTTTACATCTTGTCTGATCACATGACAAATTCTACAACATAAAAGCATCTTGAACTCAAGAGAACTTCATCAGATATAGTAATAGATGAGTGACAAAAGCTACAGGCAAAAATCCTAATATTTTCCTGAAGTATCTTTGTTACTATTTATAAACACTTTTTCAACTGTTGTAACACAAATAGGAAACATGCAAACAGATAAAACACCAATTTTAGGGGGGGGTTATGTTTTAAAATGGTCTTTGCATTATGTAGGATTTTCCCCTCAGATCACTTTAATAGTCTTCTGAGAGACAAGCTGCAATCCCCATTTGACTCATCACATTATGTGCTTGTATTAAGTTTTGCATTAAATCCCAGTGCCATCTATAACTTACTACTAATATCTTCACACCACTGAGGCTCTGATATTTGATGAGAAGCCCCTGAAACCTCACCAAGGGTCTCATCAAATCAGGCAAGCCTCACTTTCCCGTGTATTTACCAACTGAAGCATATATTCCAGCAAACCCAGTTTGAGTCGTCCATGGCTGATTAATCAGCTATGCAGAGTGTTCTCAACCTATTGTTTCTATCAATACAGCCAAAATTCTATGAAATGGCATCCCTTGATGCTGTGCTTCAATATCAGTCCTTTACCTGAATAGAATCAAAATGGTACCTCTGTCACGTTAATTCCTTACTTCTTGCTTAGTGCAATGCATCTAAAGAAATGAAACTTATTGAATCAAGTTTAATGACATAATAAATTCTTCCCTTCAGACAATGTTGAGGCTTAATTCACTAGTGCACTTTAAAGCCTTTGCCTTTAGCATCTGATGGGTCATTAGTCTGTAATCCAACAGCTGGCCTGTTTGGAATCTAAGCTAAATCATCAAGTACCATATCAGTAGTTTCTGAAATATGACTGGCAGGTCAAGTGGCCTCAAAAAGACTGCCTGGGGCAGTTAAAACTAGGATAGGGTATAACTGAAACAGAACCAGTGATGAATCTGAAGCATGTACTCAATAATGACTTTATTCATTCTAAGTCACTAAACAGCAGTTCTTCAAATGATTTGACTTATATTTTTGATGTTTTTAACCAGTAGGTCATGCAATAAAATTGTCCTGTATGTGCCAATAAGCTTAACACACAGATCATTGACTTGCATGCTTGGGCATATTTTATTTATATGTTTCCCCTCAAGTTTTTCCATAGCAGCCTGAAATAAGCAATAGAATCACCATTGTGTGGGAAAATATGTCATCTAGTGGGTTTAGATCACAGAACATTCAAAAGCAGAAAGTTTGATGAAACACTCTTTTGTCCTAAAAGAAACTGAAATGCTAGTTCTTACACCTGCAAAATCACAATCTTAAGATGCTACTAATAATTTGGGCTTGCAGCTGAATATTTCTCACATTACATATTAAAAATAGCCCTTATGCAACCATTTTAGGGGTTTTCAATACAAGCCAGAAAACCAAGTCTGCTTTGGAATTTCAGTTGGAAATTGGAAAGCATGCTATGCTCATGTCCATCACCCTCCACTACAGCACATGCTGAACACTCATGAGATTTGGTTCAAAGTCCCCTTCAGTCAACTGACCCCAGTGTTATTTAGATCAGGCCCTTAATCTGTACATTGCACTTGTATAATCAGTAACAGCTTAGTTAGAGGACATTTTTTTTTTCCCTCCACCCATCACTCCCCACATTCAATGAAACATTTCCAAAACCCTCAAAATAAAAGACTAGCACTTTCGGTGAATACAGCTTGTCATATGCTGCAGCCGTGATCTACATGATATTTGCAGTTAAAAATAAAACAACCAACCAACCAACCAAAAAAAACCAAACCAAACCAAACCACAAACCCCACACAACAACAACAAACAAAAACAACACAAACACAACCAAACAGCAACAAAAAAAACAAACAAACAAAAAAACCCCAAACAAACAAACAAACAAAAACAACAAAAAACACCCCACACAAAAAAAAACACAGTAGGGAAAAAGAAAGAAATAAAATAGTCTTGCCACTTTGGCTCCCAAAAGATGCATTTTCTCTGCTGGTCCCCTGAACTATGTTTCAACTCATGCCACAGCAGTTTCTCAGTAGGCATAGATGACATTGACACTAAGCAAGGGGTGGAAAAAGAAGATAATTCTTTCATCAGACCATTTTACTTACTTTTTAGCTACATTTCTTTATTTACAATAATGTCTGCAGTATAATATTTAGAAATAGTTAACAGTATAGGACAAACCCACTCTATGGTAGCTAAGCTACCAAGTGTATCACAACCCTACAAAGGGTCCTACTGATTTCCATATGACACAGGTATCGATGGGCAGATGCTCCAGAGAACAACAGTACCAGAAAACAGTTGTAAAGCAACTCTAAATACCACAGTATTGGGGGAAACTTCAGCTACATGGCCAGTTCCTTAAGTCAATTCCTTGCACTGTAGGTCTGTGGTGAGAAGACAGTTCCCAGCAAACCAAGTTGCAAATTATCACAAAGAAATCCACTTCTGCCCTCATTACGTATCACCAAGAGAAAACGCAGTTAGGAAACAGAACATGAGTTTGTGTTATGAACTGCAGACCAGAGAGTTACTCCACTGCCCATGAAATACCAAAACACTCAGATTCAAAAAGTGGACAGGATCACCTCAAATCCCCATACTACTACAGAGGATGTGTGGGACAGCAGGCCACAGTCAACCTGTTTGATAGTCACCTTTCAAGAAGCAGTCATGTGAAATCCAGCAGAGTAAATCCCCAAATATCCCCAATTAGAAATATAACTCATTTCCAGATCCAGCTTTCTCAAAGTCGTCTACAGATTAATTTAAATATGCATTAAGCACACTGCTCAACAGAGGCAAAATTACTTATTGCTTTAAGCATGCCCATGCTATTTTAAAATAGGGTGGCCGTCATGAGCATTTCTCCTATTATCTTTGGTGACATTTAATCAGTGCTTAAATGTTGAAATCACAAGGGAAAGAAATCAGGTTATATATTTGGGAAGGCAAACTCTTTAGAAATTAGGCTCATTTTCAAAAGCATACTTAACCAGTTGCTCACTGACTAAGCAAACGTAGTTAGCACATATTTTTTCCTTCCTGGTAAGAGAAAAGTCACAGGATAGCCCAGACAGGGCCAAATTCTTTCTGGGGACATGCTGGCAAAGCCAAATTCAAATTCTCAGAAGACTCAGACCAATAACTTCAGCCTCTGCGCAGTACTTTTCCTCCTTTTCCCTCATCTCTCACACTGCAGAGATAGAAGGTGTACGTATAAAAATTATATATTTTTTTCTTTTTTAAATTTATTATTGAACTATCAAAGGCACTCTGTCATTTGGGATCTCTCTCCACCTCCAGCCTTTGTATCTCGAGGTACTTCAGTAACAGCAGTAAGTGAGCCTAAAATGCCAACTTGAGATTTGCATTGTAAATGGCATATACAAAGAGAGATGTTTTAAACTTTGGTTGATCTAGCATATCAAAGATCTTTTTCTCTCTTTTTCTAAGCTACTTCAGTGACTGTATTGAAGTGAACTGAAAGGATTAGCTTGAAAGTGGCAAGAAATCTGGCATGCAAAGAAAAATCCCTCCCCCCCCCCCCCCATTTTGGTTGAACTCTTCATTATATGGGGGCCCCTTTCCTCTTCTGAAACACATTTTTTTCCCCATCTCTCTCATGCTATCCCTTGTTGTGTCAATACCAAACAAGGTGAAAATATAAAGCATGCAAGAACAGCTCCTAACATCAGTTTTTTCAGCCCCTGTTTGACCTTCTGCATTGCTAAACTGAGCACCGGAGTGAAGATTACAACACATTTGTTCGTTATTTCCTCTTTAGCTGGAGCTAGCAGTAAATCCAGTGATACTAATGGCCTTTGCCTCACCCACATTTTATCCTGAGATGCTTCGCGAAAGCACAGACCATTCTTGTGACCATGGCACATGTTGCAGAAACACATACAGAGAATGTTCTCTTCTTCCCGAGGAAATCACACGCTGTTTTCACTGCCTGTGGTGTGGTTAGCAGAGTCTTCCTCCAGTAACTTCTATCTGGGAAAAATGAAACAGCATGGAAAAGTCACCAGGGGAAGAAGAGCAGAAGGAATGACTCAGCTCTGAACCTGAATTCAGACGAAAATGAGTAAGAGCTCCCAAAATCATTAAAAAAAAAAAAAAAAGAAAAAAGATTCATGACCGCTGATACCAATTCTCCATTCAGACAAGTTTCTATTTAGAAAGTTTGCAAGTCAGAATATTCTTGAACAGTATTGGCTGCTTTGCAGCTCTCTTCCTAACCTGATGCCCCTTTCCTTTTTTTTTTTTTTGGGGGGGGGGGTGTTTGTTTGGGTTTTTTTTTTTTTTTTTATAACTAAGCAAACCAGCTGCATTTACTTTTTGAAACAAAAGCCCTTTATTTTTACTGACAGGTTCAGTGACAGTCCTACCCAAACAACCCACATCTCCTAGACAGCGGTCTCAAAAGTGAGCTCCCAGCCTGCATTTGATAAAAGGTATAAGGTCTGAGGAGAAAGAAGAGGCCAGCAGGCAGAGGCAAGGGGAAGGATTTGGGTTTCCCATGCTGGGGCTGAAAACAAGAAGACAGCTGAGTCAGAGCCACAGGACTCCATTAGTGCCGCCTGTTTACAGACTAAATAGTTATCCCCATCACAGAAGTTTTGCACTGATTGTCTAGTCCAAGCCCATTCCCCTTACACCAGTGACTTCAGAGCAAGATTAGGCAGACATGTAGCAGGAAAAAGCCCACCTCAGGACAGTGTAATCTCCACTTCCTTGACTAACTTGCTTGTGCCAGGAAAGCCCCAATGCTTGCGGTGGTAGTGGTGCATGCTCAGGCTCATTCCTGAGCGCCATGTGTATGAGGACAGATCATGGGATAGTTAGGGTACCCAAAATATAGGGAACATTATTGCAAACATAGCCAGATACAGCTTCTAATGACATATCACTGGAATAGTCTTTGATGCATGGCTTCTAGAAGTTGATTTACCAGCAACTAATTACTGAAAATACTAAGGGGCTTTCTTTACATCACATAAGCTTCAATAGATGCTCTGTTCCTCAGTGCTGATGACGCGGGCATTCTGTCAAAGCTGAATAGCTGCCTACTGACCCTCCCTCTTCATCAAGGAGAACTTGCTCATATCCTGAACTAAAACTGTGCTGGCACCAGCTGGCAGGCATGCTCATGAACCTACAAAACCCACCCTGAAGACAAGCAAGACCAGAATCTTTCCTTCATTCCAAGATTAACTGCAGAAGAGTGCTACAACAGCTATTCATCAACACCATCACCTAAAGCCTTCCTTACTTCATATATCAACATGTCTAAGGCTGCAACTAACATGAGCATCACCCTATAAAAAAGAATTAAAATGAAGAAACCATCAATAACAAGCATCAAGTCAGCTGTATCAAGCTAATTTTTTTAATACAAAGATTTGAAGTAAATACAGTCTCAGAAAAAGGTTGTCTTTTTAATCTTCTGATAAATCTAAACTGATTTAATATTTTACATTTATTTCAAGCAGTCTTAAAGAGATAAATGAAAATAACTTTCCAAAACACCCAGGAAAGTGACACAAGCCTGTGATCTCACAGAGGCTGTATAGATGCTGAGCCACACATAAAATACTTTTTGCATGGTAAGTTCAGCACACAGACTTATCAGAACAAAGTAAAGTCAAATAAAAGACTGGTTGTGTTAACAGCTATATTTACTTTTGTTGTTGCTTTTTTCAACTTTCCAATAAGACATTATATAGGTAATTAGTTGTATGGGTGCTTGGAGAGGGGAGTCCGCCTTCTGTAATGACCCATGCAACTAGGTCAGCCTGAACCTGATGACAAAAATGAGTAATAAAAAGTTTAACACTGTCTGAAACAATCCTGGATTTCACTTAATCTCCCTCCTAGTACTAAAAATAACAGAGAGCAATAAAATCTCAGATGGTGCATATTGCAAGTGATGCCATTTAATCTTGCTGATGAGAAAAAAAAAAGCGACAGACCCCTTTCTCAGTTTCTCAACACTCTTTTTCCCTGAACTGTTGGAATACGCACCTACTTCCTTGAATTAACAGATCTCCAAATAACACACAGGGGCTATTTCCCTACACATAAACATGCCTTCTCTGCTCACAAAAGTATAACTGGCTTTGGGAAGAAATATAAGAGTTGCTAAAGCCAGTAATTTCCTCGGCTACACATATGTCTTCTAAGTTTAATAGCAATTATGTCATTTTTATATATGATTCACTTGATGTTGTTTTTATGTGAATCATTTGACATATATAACTCCAGCAGATTTCTTAAATAAGCATATCACCAGAGACTAAATTACTAATCAATTAGCCAATTTCCCCCCCTTCTTTACCCAAGTTGGCATGCAATTCAGAAAGAAGACTAAACTTAGAAAGGCAGTAGAGGCAATTTGAGAAAGTGAGGTTTGATAAACCATGGATTTTTATTTTAATGGAAGGAAGCAGATCGAAGAGTAATAAACTGGGGACCACAGCAAACAAACATGTTAAAAAAAAGACTTTGTCTTCATCTCTTTACCTGATATGATCTGGAAACCACCCCTAGAGCACCCAAAGTTTCTCCAGCACCCCAAACATGGTGCAGCTGTGCACAGCTCATGGGGCTGCAACATTTTGTCCTTCCCTCACATTAGCAGTAGCACAATTGTGGCCTCAAACACCTGCAGTTCAGCTCTTTAGCAGGTGCAGCAGGAACACAGACGCCCCCAAATACACGAGGTTTTAATTTTCACTTCTCTTCTTGCTCAGGATAACAGGGGAGGCCAGTGCTGCAGAAGGAACAGGGAAGGAAACAGCCCAGTCATAGAGGTGTTTATAGTTTTCTTGCATGCCCTCCTTGTGCTCTCACCACAACACACACCCTTCTTTCCAGAAGAAATGTTATACCCTGCAACACCCCTTCCTCATTTTCAAACCGTTCCCTGCCCTGGTGCTCAGTAACCTGTACCTTGGCCACAGGCAGCAAAACAGCTCTTCCTTCCCTTCCCTGCGGGTACACAGCTGGGCATCCCCTTCCAGTCTATCAGATCGGCTCCCTCTACTATTAGGATCAACAATTAGCAAGGTTTTATTTTTCCAGCTTAACTGTTTTTAGCATATTTCCATTAACTCACAGCTCAGTATGCAGAAAGGCAAAATATCCAACTCCTTGCATTTACAGAGCTTGAATGAAGCAAGCAAAGGCATTTTCTACATGGCTCTGTTACTTTGCTCAGGGAACAGGCATCTCTCAGAAGGAAAGCTGCTTCTCTTGCTCAAAAATGGCACTAAAAACTAGTTGCAATGCCTTCAACTGCATGCAATGGTTATACACCTACAACAATTTTACATCAATTATTTCTTTCCTTCTTATAAGCCTCACTAACACACAAATAGAGTCCTCACTCACATGTGCGCAGAGAAAAGAGATCAGCTCACAGAAACTATTCAGAGCAGCTATGCACCTTGACTAGTATCAAAACAACAATTAAGCACACACAACATAATTACACAAGTAAAGTTACTAACTTCTTTAAGGCAACACTATTTGCTTGCTTCATTTAAGAACATTCAAGAGATTTGTTTGAAGAAACCAAAGCAAACAGGCAAGACCAGAGGTCAAACACTAAACATCCACAAAACCAACCACTCAAGCCTTTTCCAGCACAAAAAGGAAAGCCAAATTTCACTGTTTAGTTTTTAAACACAAAGAGATCACAAGTTGTCACAGCACACTGCCTCAACTTTGTTGTTCCATCTTCAGTCAATGTTTTTACCTTCAAGATGCCTTTACTCTTTCCTTTTCTTTTTTTAATTCTCTGCTTCTTTCCTCCTTTGACCCAAAGAAAAAGAGAGAACCCAGCTTCTCTACTAGTCACCTCCTTGCTACCAACCCTAAGTGAAGGCAGCTGTGACCATGCAGGGTGCAAATGGAAAGGAACAGCCTCACCTGTGCCAGCAGCACACCTTGGCCAGCAAACCTCATTAATACTGAGCTAAGTGTTTAAGTTTTCCTCCACCATACATGAAGGAGGCTCATGAAAGTCCATAAGCCAAGCCATCTAATTTGGCAAGTGAGACATGTGAGGCTTACATGTGTACATCTACTGAGACCAGTAATAATCCTCCCCCTAGGATGAGCAGGCAACCTAATCACATATTTCTGTTATTCATGGTAGTTACATATAGCTTTGACTAAAGGTAAAAATACCTACTTAGATTTGGAAGAGCTATCTTCTAGTCCTTTACCTGATTCACAATAGAAATTGATTATTTCCTCCCCAGTGTGTACATACCAAATCATTGTGATCAGAGGGTCCCTCAGTTTCTACAGCTGAGGATGCTCCTCTGGATCTCAATTGTTTTATAGGAGTGGATTCGAGAAGAGAATTAGAGCATCTCCAAAGCAGCCCTACGATTTAAAATGTACTGCTGCACTTGCATACATACTCATATTAAAGTGCAATAGTTTCAAAAGGATTGGGAAAATCTTTGTACAATAGGTCCAACATAATTTTTGTGGATGTCGAGTATTTGGATCTAAATCGTTACAAGTCAGAAGAAGGCAATATTCAATGATGACTTTCTCCTGTAGCAAACCCTCTGCCCATTGTGCCTCCTCAACACTGCATGCAACCCGGCACACTCAAAGCAACAATTTTGAGTCTGGAGTGCATTGGGCAGGAAAGGTATGGATTAGAGGTGTGGTGAATCACAGCAGCTTCAGGCACAAAGCAGGCAGTCAATGTGCTGGCATCAAGTGCTGGTACATCTGTGTGGGGCAGGAGCAAAAGGAACTGAAACCCAGATGAAGGGAGAAGCAGGGGGACTTGTGGCACCCAGTGGGTAAGATTAATTTCCTTCACGAAAATACCCCATAGACGCCGGGATACTTGTTCCCTGAAAAGTTGGAAGTGACCTGCGTTCACACTGAGGTGAGCAAGTCTGTGACGTTTTTTTCTTACATCAGTGGTCCTCTCTCCTGCTACTCACTCATTTCAGGTGGCTATCCCAACAGCTCATGCTCACATGTTGCAAACTATCACTGATAGGAGCTCTTCACTCCTAGAAGTTTAATTTGTTTCCATGAAAAACCTGTGTTCTCTCACTTTTTCTTCTGCTGTACAGATCTGGCAATCTGGTTTTATAAAACAAATGATTCCCCAAAAACAAGTGTGCTGACAGGAATCATAGAATCATAGAATAGTTAGGGTTGGAAAGGACTTTAAGATCATATAGTTCCAACCCCCCTGCCAGGGGCAGGGACACCTCACACTAAACCATGCCACCCAAGGCTATGTCCAATCCAGCCATGAACACCGCCAGCGATGGAGCATTCACAACTTCCCTGGGCAACCCATTCCAGTGCCTCACCACCCTTACAAGAAAGAATTTCTTCCTCATGTCCAATCTAAACTTCCCCTGTTTGAACCCGTTACCCCTTGTCCTCTCACTACAGTTCCTCATGAATAGTCCCTCCCCAGCATCCCTATAGGCCCCCTTCAGATATTGGAAGGCTGCTATGAGGTCTCCATGCAGCCTTCTCTTCTCCAGGCTGAACAGCCCCAACTTTCTCATCCTATGAATCAATACAGCTGGTTTGAGTTCCCTGAGATACAGCTTGTTCAAGGTGAAAAGCTTGCTAGGCTTTCTTTATCTGGCTGGTTTATGACTGTTTCAAATAAGAAAGTTATGAGCAAACAGAGTTGACCTCTTCCCTGTGCATGTCAAGCAGGACCATCTTCCTTGCACAGGAGACAGGAACTTCAGCATCTGAGGTGGGACTGCATTATGGAGGCCCAGCTTTAGAGTAACTGTCCCAGCTCTTGGGCATGGCACACCTCCCTTCTTGCAGGCCAACATTTTCCAGCAGGTGGTACCTAATGCAGCCATCATTTTCCCAATATTACAGATGTTATCTCTGCTGGTCTATGTGCAATGGATTCAGTGTTCATTCTACAAACCTACCTTTGTTTTGTGAGCACTTACTTCCCTTTTCAGGGATGCCTACAAACCCGCAGCAGTCAGCTGTGGCTTGCAGGGAACCATGCACACTTTCTCAAATTTTCACAAAATACTGAAACTTGAACGCTTCTCATAGGTGAACCCCTGTCTCCTTTTTGATCCTGTTTACTACATACACCTGATTAATGCAACCACAGTCTGAGCACACACATTACCAACACTACATGCCCTGGTCTAATAGAAACCACAACAAAACAGTAATAAAGCCCCTGCTTTGCAGAAAAAGTAACTGCAAAGTGCACCTACACCATGTACCAAACAGCGCATCTTCTGTTGCATCTCCATCTTCCTCGCCTCCCTTTTCCTGAGGCTGGTCCATCTGTCCTTACTTGGGAACTTTGATTTCACACATCTTTACCCACCGCATCTATCCTGCTCACTGTGTAATCCTCAAACACTTCATGACTTGTAAACCTGAGCAGCAGTTACACTGTGTGGTTTCCCATTGCTCCTGGGCTGCCCAAACTTCCTTATTTTCTGCTGCCAGCAAACCCACCTTCTATCCATTGCCGCGCCCCATGGCACATGTTTCCACCCACCTGCTGTTTTATGTAGTTTGCGCTCTGGATATCAGTGGTGCAAGCTTCTCACATGCTCTGCCTGATGAGTTGCAGCCATCAGCACCGCATGCCCTGCCATAACCCAATGAAATAATCCTGCTGGCAGAAGGATGAACGTAATTTTGTAGAGCAGTGTCATCTTTCCCTGGTTCCCTCCCCATGGCTTTGCCCCTGTAAACCCTCCATGTGGTCACACCAGGAGGGCTGAAGATCTCCCGCTGAGATATACCAACACGAGCATCAGCTCAGAAGCTCCTGCAATGCTTAACTCACTCAAAAAAATTCTCCAAGTCCAGATAAGTCCTGAAAAGCAGTCTCACAAAGAAGATATCCCAGCTGCAGAATCCTCAGCACAGTCTGTACAGTCCCAAACCTGTTGTGGTCAAAGTTTGGACTTGTCAGACATGCTCAGAAAAAGTCATAGAATAAAAACTAATTAGAAAAGCAGCAGATTGGCTATTCTACTATCAAAGCAAAGCAAAGCAAAAAAGTTAAGGACCACCCTTGCTTTCCTGTGACTTAATTGGCCAATTAGGATAAAACTAATCTGGTTCACTTTAAATGCCGTTGTATGCTATGTAACAAAGATATTAAAATTTTCCAGCTTTTTTGTCTTCCTCAGGTTGATCAACACTGAAAATTGACAGACAAAGCTTGGCCTAGATGAATTTTCAGAAGTCTTTCTAAAGTAAGTTTCATATATTTAGTGAAATTGCTTGCTGCTGACATGTATTATTTGTCTACAGAATGAGAGAAACAGACCCACCCAAGAAAAAGGATTAACTGAAATAATACCATTTCTAGGAATTAAAGTTATTAGAATTCAAGTTGAAGCCCATTTCCAATATGCAATCTTAATGTGATCCTTGGAGAGCTCTAAAATTATCATCTTCAAGTAAGTGATCTTTTCATGCAATTTTATCTAGCACTATATCTAGGTATCTTCTCCATAACTTCTATGTCCACAAGCTTATTTATCTCCTTGCTAAAGTTCAAAATCTAATTTCCAACACAGGTTACTTACTGTAATAAACTGTACAAGCTTTAAAGTGACAAGTTGAAAGATACAATTTTTTAGAGTTATGAATTAATAGCCATATATGTCAAAGAAAGTGCCAACTTTTTCATATTTATAGATATATTATTGAAATGATAAAAAATGAACTGAGGAAAGAGAAAAGAAGTGGGGAGAACTACATATAATGAATCAAACATACTTAACAAGACATGTACAGACACTTTAGTGTGCATCTCTTTTATTACATTACATTAATCAAATTCTGCTAAAGACATCCATCTAAGCGAACTGTCACTATGATATTCTATAAAAACATTCTTTTGAAAAAGAGACTTCCCTGACAGCAGTATCAACTATACTGTCTTAAGTGATTGTCAAGACTGCATTACTCAGAAATTAAGAGAATTTATGTAAGTGCCTCACAGGCTCCCCTGAAGAAAAAATAATTTAATTGGAGCAAGTGTACAAACTCTGATAAAGGCTGGTAAAACACGGATAAGTGACTTAACTTAGAGAAGCATGAACAGGGGCAATGGGGGGGTGTTCTGCTTCTTCTTGCTTTGGTTCACAGCACTGGCAGACATTCTCGGTCTGGAAAATCCTGGAAGAAAGTCCTCCCCTCTGCTAAAATGGGTAGAATATGGGTATTTTTTTCTAAATTACTAGCAAGATCTGATCAGCTGGGATTTGGGGTTTGGTTTGTTGGTTTTTTTTTTTTTCTATGTGTAGTTATTTATTCATTCTAATGAGCTTACAAACAGCACTCAGGAAGGCAATGGAGCTTTCTTTGCTTTGCAGATGTGAGTCCCATATGTGGCACAGCCTGGCCCAGTCTGGCCGTGGGGAGCAGAAATCATCCTGGCAGCTTCGGCGTGTGGGTCATGTCCATGTGTGGACTCATGGCATACACCAGGTCTGGTATGATCTTCTGCCATCTTACTTAGAGGCAGACACTGCAAACCAATGGGTTTGTTGCAGGTAACTCGGTATTTTTATTAGTTATTGTAGTTGTGTATTTCATAATGGGATTTATCACTGGTCTCCGTTTGTTATTTTACAAAAAAAAAAAAAAAAAAAAAGAAGAAAAGAAAAAAGGAATTAAAAATTTGATTTAATTTTTGTGTTATTTCACCTGCTTTTTTAAAACAGTCTAACCCAGGATTGCTTAACTTTGACCATGCCTGGAAAAAATATGAATAACAAAATTGACATTGAACTTGGAATTAGGAGAACTAGGTGAATTTGGATTAAGAAAAGCTACTTTCAGACTTCAGTTCCTGAAAGCCACAGAGAATGAAGGGTGAAGGGTATTGCATCACTTCTTCTTCATTATTTAGATGCAATGGGATTCATAAATCCATGAAGTTACCATCCATTAAGTAGCATTGAGGTAGTCTGGAGGTGGTTGATTTTACTCCCTTGCAAATCAAAGGAAAAATCCTCAGGGTGATTCCTAAATGATATGGCATCAAGTGTCAAAATATAAGACAATGAAACAATTCACAGGGAACAGTTTTATCTAAATGATTCATTGACAGATCATAAAAGCAACGATTTGTTGCTCACAATTATTCACTAATTTCACCATCAAACTATTAGCCTGGATGCTATTCAAAACTCAAAGTCAACACTACAAAAGACAAACATAAAATTCACCATTTGCATAACTTATTAACTGAAATATGTAATTCATGTAACAAAAAGAGCATCAACTTCAAACTGTGCTTTCAGCCACAACGAGAACTGTTTGATCTACATGGGTTAGTTCAAGCATCTACCCATGGAAAAAGCACGCACACACACAGTTTGTCAAACTAGTCAATGCAGTGCAATTTTGCAGTGAACTGTGTAAATACAGGAGAATTGTGAACACATCAGATCAAAATTCTGCCATGAATTCAAACTAATATTTACCAAACATCCAGTTCACTGTTCGCTCAGCTGCTCTTATCAACGTTATAATAAACTATAAATCCTAGTGAGCCCTCAGGCAACTTAACTGCTGTAGTGATGCTAGAGGGTGATTAGGAAAAAAGCTAAAGATAAGATCCATTGTTTTTTTCATGGTTGTGCACATCATTTTTCTATTTCTGATGCTTTATGTGTGATAATCTGAGCTTCCTCAGAGGTAAATTCTCATCTAATCATAAGTCCCCACACATCAACAGAACATATCCTCTGTGTGTGTAACAACAAAAAAACAGAGAGCAAGAAGTGCTTCATTAAGAACATGGATTTAACCTACAGTAAGCTCATTTTTAGGCTGCAACAAAAGCCCTGGAATAGGTGAAAATTAAAAGATGCCACCTAAAGAGCTTTCTAAAATTAGAATTAATTTTAATTTGCCTGAAAAAAATCTGGATAGTGCTAAGAGCTATGAAAATGGGAGCTATTTTAAAAATATGTATAATATCAAACAAAATGAAAAAGAATCTCTATTAGTTAAACAGGGTAGGTATCGTATTCTGCCAGTCAGCATCATACCTGTATGAAATAAAAATGTACTGACAAGGCTCATCCCGGGGTATGTTTGATACACAGAACATACAGGAATGGGATCCATGGTGCAGTGAGGTTAGGGCAAGAGGAAGAAGGGCACCAAAGTCAGGGGCAGGGGAGGTGTAAAGAGTCACCTCTCATATTGGTAGCCCCACAACTGCCAGAGAGGGTCTTGGGTTTCAAAGCAATGTCAAAAAGCCACGTTAGTATATTCTGATCTATAACTGCTCACCACAGAATTAGGAGGCAGGAGACATCTCCTCTCTCTATCTCAGGGAACATACCTGCACCAGATGGGTTCTGTTGTTTAGCCTGACCTACCATAACCAGAGCAATAAACCAGGAGAACAAGGTGACTTAATATCAGGTGAGTCATTAATAATTGTTTCCTACTTTCCTGGTGTTTCCACCTCTATCCCCACCTAGGTTGACTCCTTGGGGTGCCCACTACTGGTACTCACAGGCTAGGCTGACCTTTCTGCTGGCCATCCCAGTGAGCTGCATGTCACTCTCATATGCAGTGCTGCCAGGATCAGCCCCAGCAACTGGAATTTGTCTTCCTCCAAGTGACAGCTGCCGTTTCAATGATCCAGTAGTGAAGGTGAATTTCATCTCTGGAGGCAGAGCAGGAATGCAAAAAAACACCAGAGTGTTTCCACAAGGAACTCCTGAAGATCAGATGGTTAGGAAGTGATTTGGGGGTTAATTCTATATTTAAAAAAAAAAAAACAAACAAACAAAACAAAACAAAAAATTTTTAGACAATTTAACAGATGACCAGTTGCTACATTGCACTGATGTATATTTATAAGTCTATTTGAATGGATTTGTATTAAATTGCCTGTGTTTCATGGTTCGTAACAGAACCTGACTCTCCTATATCCTCATCTGCCTGGTGAGATTGTCCAAAGACAGCCCCCTGTCAGACTCTTACACTTTTAAAATCATTTCCTTGACTTTCCCTCTTGGTAATGAGATGGAGTGATTAGCAGCACTTTCACAATTATGCTGCCATTTTCCTTTAAGACACATATGAAAATTCTTTCACTTTCTCAGCCCTTGGCACGTTCAGAGTTACTGTTCCCACTCACAGCTGTCACTACCATGCAAACTTAATAAATTCCATCTATGCATGACTTACTTAGCTAACCTCCATCCACCAGAGATATATGCTTCTTACTGAGACAAGCAGGACAATAACATAGTAAAGCTTCAAAACAATAGCTCTCATGTTTCAAAAATGTATAATATTGCAAGGGGCTCATCCCAGCCCTGGTGATCCTATCCTAACTGAAAGGAGCTTCTCTTTCATACTATTTAGCTTTGGGAATTTTGGGGTTTTGGGGGGTGGTTTCTTTTTTTTATTATTTCAGTGGACTTTAGGGTGTCATTTTCAGTTCTCCCTCTTTTTTTTAATTCAAAAGTATTTATTAACTTTTTAAAAATTCAAAAGTAGTTGGAAAATATGCAAGACAGCCAATCAAAAAAAAAAAAAAAAAACCAAAAAAAAAAAAAACCACCAAAAACAGAGCTCTTCCAGAAACATAGAGGTAATTATAAAGGAAGAATTAAATAAAGGCAGAGTTAAAATGGACAGGGTTCTCCTCACTGAGGAGAACACACCCCAAAACGCAGGCAGCCGGTTTCTGACCTGCCCCACCTTTGTAACTTCCAGTAACAAATGACGCCTCTGGAACTGTTGCTAATTTAAATCCACATAACCCAGAGTAAAATCTGACCCACGAACAATTTTGTTAGCAGCAAATTGGTCATGCGCATTAAAACCTCACCACCAACAGCCTCAGGTCACATCAGCTGGGATCCTGCACCATGCCGGATCCCACTCCCCTTTGCTACCTTGTCCATCAAGATCTCAGCATTCTTCAGAGTTAATTCTGTAAGAGAAGTAATCATGCCTATGTTAAATAAGTACTCCCAAATGCCAGGTAAAATGCACATCAGACAGCCACACAAGGTATCTGGAGGCAGTAGGACAAAGTATGCTTCACTTTGCATTAGAGTGGGTGAGCATTGAAGCCTATGAACAACAGAAAAATGTAGGATGAGAATTTTACTAGGTGCTTCCTCACAAGACTTCCTGGGGCCAAGCACTGTCCTGGCTTCCAACCTATGTAATTTTGATTCAATCAATAGTTGTTTATCAGTATGCTATAAAATGACAGGAGCCAGATTCCACAGGATTGAGCCCTAACATAGGTAAGGGAGGAATAGCAGCTGATTAACTTGGGTTTGAGGATGGGCATTGGAAAGGTTCATTCAGGCCTTTCATCATTCAGTTTCTCCTATTGGATGTTCTCTAGATCATATTAAATGATGGATTTCCAAGGCAGATTTAGCCTACTATATATTGCCTAGGTGCCATGATACAGTAGATCCAGCTTAATTTTGCAAGTGTTGAATCAGGAAGAGCAGACTTTGAGACATGATGCAGACTATCAAAAAATATCGCTATTGGTCGTTTATTTTAGATATTAGAGCTTTTGGGGCAAACAGATCTGAAAACAGAGGCCACAAGAAGCACTGTTTGCTTGAAGCATCTCTTCTTTTGCTTGCCCTGAGCTGCTGATGGCAATCTTGACATGACTCTACAGATCGTGGTCCTTGGACTCCAATCCTTTGTTTCTACCAGACATGATCCTGCCAGGTCACCTTCTAAAGGGGGATCAGAGGCAGTTTGCGGGCATTCAGTGAGTTTGCAGGAAATCTGGACATTTTTCTTAGACCAAAGCTTGCTTATGATACCTACCATAATCTTTCGAAGAAAAAGATAGCACAACAAATGGGATGCACAAACATGTCAGAATGGTGTAAAGCATAACAAATTAGTTTGGAAGTACCATTTCTTGCAGTGCATTCATACAATTAAATTCTTTTATAAACTCAATTTCCACTCAGAAAATGGATGTCATAAGAGCACGTATAAATTATTCACATCTTTACTGAATGAAGGGCTATCAAAAAATTGTCACAGGCTATCCACATGTAGTATGACCTGGGACACAGTTGACAATGTAACTAATATTTTTAATATCCCAGTTATTTTGTAATTACAAGAACACTGATATTTTACAATAGTAGTTCAAAGTGTGAAACTAGAAAGGCTAGTAAACTTAGCAAAACCAATGAGCAAGATCCTGCATCCTTTGAAAACCCCACATTTAGAAGCACATGATGTTTTTATGGACTGGCAGGTACTCCTGGGTGTTCACAGAATGAAGGAATAGAGCCCCATAGTGGTTAATCCCCAAAGCTAAAAATAAAAACAAAACAAAACCCTACTGAATCCAAAGCCTTTTAAGCTGCGATCTCATATTTTAAGTGATTTATTAAAATGTTAATTATCTGAATGACATTATGCTTGAATACAAGGGGGAAAGACATTTTGAAAATTGTGCACTTTTTTAACTGGGAGGATAATTCACAGATTTCTTCCAAAATGACAATTTCTTTTATTCAGCAGCTTGAACACTAAGTCAGAGCACTCTTCAGACTGCAAATATAGCAATTATCCCAAGTAATGCTTTGACACTGTTACCACAGGCAAGTGGCCAAAGTGCATCAGCAGTCAAAATATCTAAGCAAGTTAACAAGCTTCTTTTACTCTCAGCAGAGCAGAAGAAGAAAGGGAATCCAACCCCTGAGAAATGTTAAAATAAAGGAGAATGAAAAGCTGCTGGTGTTTGTTAAAGAAAATGGTGTCACTGTCTCAGCCTGATCAAGGTGTAATATCTGAGTCCCTGACAGATGTCCCTGGCTGAGTGGGATGGGGAGGGCTCTTCCCGAGCATCTCTGCCAGGTGTCCCTGGCTAATGACTGGCTGCAGCCCACCAGGACCCGCCATCAGCCCACACCTTGCCCCTTGCTTTGGTGCTCTTTCTCCTCTCTCTTTGCCCCATTTTTTTTTTCTTTTTCAGCTCCATTTACAAAATACCCCCACATGTACCATACAAAAGACATCTAAACTCATTAAGAAAATTCCCAAAGAACTATTAACAAATCATTTTGCTTCAGCCAGAGATATCAGATTTAATTAGGTGAGCGGTGTTGATGGGGTGCAAAAACAAAAGACATCTCCTGTCTGAAAAGGTTCAGGTCCTGTGTAGGCCCCATTCTTCCTCTGTGGCACAGACAATAATTGAGCATTTTTTTAAAGGACATAGGGATGAAAAGAGGAGTCTGTCTCACAGACAAAAGCTTTCAACTAAGATTTGTTTTCTTTTCTCACCAGGTGACTTGAAGGGAAAAATCTTCAGTTGTAAAGAAATGGCTATAACCTACAGTGAGAACACAGCAACAGAGAATATAAAACAGCTCTAACAAGCATAATTTTTGCAAGTGATTAATCAAAATGTATTTAGCCAGTCATTTTCAATGATAATCAAAAGACCTGCTTAAAACAATAATCATTTTGCAATAATAACAGTTATGTTCATTCAAATGCCAGCAGGCTCCACTGCCTGGAATGAAACATCGACAGTGGACCCTGCTAGAATGCCCAGAAAGGGTTTCTCCCAACTGAGAAATTGCCAGGATGGAGCCTACAGGTTGCACAACAATGCAGATTGCTGGGGAGCCAAAGGTTTATTTTTCCTCTCTTGTTTCAAATCTTTGGGTTAATGCTATTTGCAAGGTCTAGTCAGTTGTCATTTTAAGGGCAGTGTTATCTGGGTGGTAGGGTAATACCGCCGTGTTACTTGGTGTGTAATGGAAATGTTTTTCTAACAGCTACAGAGGCTGCAGAGGTCACATATTGTTAAAGAAAAGACTTTCAATTTTTTTAAAATACATCTTCAAATTAAAAGGCGTTAGAAATACTAAAAATTGACATATGCCTTTGTAGTACCAGCTATTCCTCCAGACATTTAAGCATATTCCTCATCTCTCTTTCCCTCTTGTACTGAGATGAAAAAAAACAAATCCATGTTAGTCATCACTATATCAGATCTGAACCCAGTCTGGGTTCTAAGAATGTACCTTTATAATTTAAGGATTTCAAGGAGCATACACCAATTAACACCACGGAGCAAGCTTTTGATACAAATCATTATTAAATAAATATGCCAAAGCTTTTCGGAACCAGAAGCTACAAATGATAACAAAAGAAGTCAGCAGATCCAGCATGAAAGTGCAAAAACCTCCTCCAAAACATACTCGGATGCCATTACAAAAAAAGCAGTGGCTGGCAGAGATGCAGTCAGCAATAAAAAAAAAAAAGATGGGGAAGGGGGGGAAGAGATATTTACATTCTGCCATTCTAATTTTTAATCACTTGAAAATGTTTAATGGTGTATATTTTATGCCTGCGAGAGATAAGCACTGCAACCCAGAGCAGGAAGAGTAACAAGACACTCTAGTCCTGAAAGTCACCAAAAAATAATTTGGAAGTATTTTTAACTTATTTTATCTGAAGCCTTGACAGTTAATTTGGTGTGAAAAACTGCAACAGCAGAAAACAGATGTTAAGGGGCAAGCATATAGTTAAGGTCAAAACAAACATAAAACATCACTTCCATTTCTAAGGAGAAGAAAAGATATGTCCAGCAACAAGTTTTATGCTAAACCTGCTTTTTTATTGTTCTGCTTGTGATATCTGTAGACTACACAATGCAATACTGCCTGCCATAGTGCAATACCTCTCAGCACTAGTAATTTAAGACTTTCTTCTCTGTAATACACTAAACCATCATAACCTGTCTCTTCCTATTTAGTTTAACCTACAACCACCACATACTGATTTGGCTGTGTGTGGCTTTCTCTATTGCCATTTATTACTCCGCTCGACTCCTGAAATTCTGTTTGCAATTTAAGGCCACAAATTAGAAGCGTAAGTCATCTGTTTCCTATAATCCCCCTGTCAGGGCTGGAATCACATTTGTAGCTCAGCACCAAGCGCGGTCCTGGGCCCGAGCTGCCTCCCCGATTGGCCACGCGGGCTAAAAGCTGCACTGGGAATAAAGAACAGGCAGCCCGGCGTAGGGCTGGAGGCGGCGCGGAGAGGGGAGAGGAGAATCCAGCCGGCTGCGCAGGAGAGAGAAATACTATTTTACAACCGTAACCTCTTGTAAATACTCTAACCGAGTGACGGGGAATTGCTATGAGGGCTTTTAAATATACATATATTTTTAGGTTTGTTGTGGTTTTTTTTTTTTTTTAAGCAGCTTTACAGTGATGGTTATAACTTCCTTATTCAATACGATTTTTTTATGAGTTCTGCCACCTTTGTCACGCAGCACATTTTCTCAGTGCTGTCTCTTGCTGTCCTAATTAACTGTTTTCCCCCCACACGGCAAGCACTATAGAGAGCTAAAATGGAGATTTTAACACACCATCTCCATTTTTTTCTTTTTTCCTGTAATCATTCTAATGAATCCATGAATTTGTTCCTTTGATGCCAGTGGAAAATTATTTTAAATATGTAGATGACAAATCTTAAAAGTGGATCTATTTTTTTTTCTTCCTGACAACAAAACCTTATTTAAATAAAAAAAAAAAAAAAACAATTCTTTCATGAAACATTTGAAATTACATCCACAATTTGAGTATTAGTTTCTTTCCTTTAAGATATTTTAATAGTAGTTCCTGACTACAACTGATAGGAGAAAAAATCATTTGGTATTTCTTACTTCAGATTATTATAAACTTTCTCTTTATTGCCCTGTGAGTGAGAAAGCATATCCTGTTGCAACCTGAAAAGAGCAAGATAAAGGATCTGTAAAGACCCCCATCTAGCACAGCAGTCAGTGGGGAATACATCTCTAGCTATTAGCTCAATTGGAGAACTTCTCTGCTTTGAGGGTGGGTGGGAATAAATAAAAAATAAAACCAGTTTCCATTAATAAAAATTCCACTGACTCATATTTACTCATAGATATACTTTTACATGGGCTTTGAACTTCTAGCAAGCAAATCAACTTGTTTTAAGGATCATACTCTGGTGATGTAAGCAGCCAAATGCTGAATTCTGCAGTGTGATCCAGGCTGAGTTGCAGCAAATTTTTTCCCTTGGACTTAAACAAAACAATAAAAACCTTATAATTTTTGTTTAAGTTAGAGGAATCTTTAAAAAGAACATTCCACTGCTCTTTGTGCTTCTGTAACTTAAAAATTGGCTGTGCTTTTAAGTGAAATTTGGCAGGCTGTTAGTCTACAATATGACTAGGATATTTGGACATAACAAAATTGGCCAAGATATGATGTTTTAAATGGAACTACTGTTCATGCAATTTCCTATGTTGTTGGGTTTTTGTAGTGTGTTTTGTTTTTTGTTGGGTTTTTCTTTTTTTTTTTACGGTGTATTTAGTATTACAGTTTTATACACACAAATAAATACGTATTATGAGCCCATAATATACAAATACAAACCATTGTCAAGATGCATTTACAGTGTGTACTGTGATGATTCCTGCGCAAAAAGACTCTCTCATAATAATGAATGCCCATTATTATATATAAGCACACAGTAGAAATAACTCATGGTACACAAAAGCACACGTAAACCACTTGGTTTGTTCCAGAGCTCAGACACCAGCACTACTATTGCTGAGCTGTGTTGGAAGAGCAACTGGAGTCCTGCCATGGAAATGAGCAGCATGCTAAGACGCAGATGTTCCTCTTTTGAGGGGTGGGGAGGGGAAGTCGTGCACCAAAATGTTGGTGGCCCCTTCTGGGTTTATGAGACAGCCCAACTGCTGAGATGCTGCCCTGAAATTCTGATGGACCTGTCTACTAAAAATCTGGAAACTGTAGGAGGTGAGCCTACACCAGCACTTAACAAACATTTTGAAAGCTGTATTTAACCACTGCTTTAAAACCATCAGAGGCCAGGGGGCTTCTTCCCCTTCACCAAAACTTCACACATTTCCAAGTCCCCTGAATAATGTGTACATCAAAAAATACACTGACTATCTCTGATTGGTAGAAAGAGGGTTTGCATGTGCCAGGTTCCACACAGACAGACACATGGTATGAAGTCAAATTGGCCATTGCTTTTATTAATTACCAATTGAAACAAACTGAGCAACTTAACCCCAGGCCTGGAAGCTCTGCCAGCTCCACTGTGAGCTATGCCACCACACAACCTCCCCCAAAATGAATCAAAGTGAGTGCATCTGCCTTACATCTTGCTCCACCAGCATGCACAGCAGCCTCAAATGCTGCAATGCAGCTCCACAAGCAAGAAAAACCTTTTCTGCTCTACTGTGTTCACTCTTGCTCCACAAAATTTAAAGAAATTCTGTGTTCACTTGTCCCAGGGTTATGAATTAAAAAATGATTTGCCATATGAACAATATTGCCATATTTTTCATGGCAGTACACAAACTGCATCCCAAAATGCATTATGCATTAAAATACATGGCAGCAATCTCCAATGCAAGTTAGAGGCCAGAGTAGTATAAAATCACTATAGTGAATAAATGAAAATATTTAAAAGCCACCTGGGAAGCTGGTAACAGGAATCGTGTGGTTTCAGGGCTCCAGCTCAGGCCATGGCACAGCATTGAGGGTACGTGAAGAGCTCTGGAGAATAGAATCAGAATCATATACAAAGCAGAACACCTTGAGAAGATATGGGACATGCCATTGGTTTTAAAGGCACATTAAAATAGGGAGCTCAACAAATACGGCATGGTAGCCCAGGTAGAAAAGACAACACAGAAATGGCTGAAGCAATATAGGAAGTAAAAGAAAAAAAAGAAAGGAACTCGATCCATGGCCGAAGCCCAAAATTATCATTTGGCAACCATAGCCTGATGCTCAGTTTTTGTTTCCTAAAAAACAAATCAGACAAACCTTTAGCCCTTAAAGCAAATTCAAATACCCCTTGAGAACGGCTATTTGGAATAAACCGGAGGAAGTGCACGAGCAGTTTTAAATTGAAAAAGCAGTTTTGAACTGAAAAATGTGGTTTTGACTCAAGAATGAAGTTTTGAAGTGGAGCCTAAAATCACCTGTGGACAGAAGCGCTTTTGTCCTGTTCCTTGGAGCGCAGAAGGTGATGGGTGGTAAGGAGCTCTGGCTGTAGCAAGCAGGCACCCCTTTCATTCTTCTGTGCTTCCCAGGTCCTACAGGAAACATCCCAAATCCACACAATATTCCCAAGCGCAGCATTTTGCCTATGGATCTCCAAGCGATCTGACAGATGTGTAAATTCACACCAAGCCAAAAACTGCCCTGGGATAATACAGCTGTGCATGCTAAAGAGTGCAAGTTATTCCAGCATTAAGTTGTGGACAAAAAAAGTGTCATTTTAAACCATTTTTTCCTTCCAGGTGTACAGTCACCTAAGGTCATTTGGGGTTGATTTCACACTGTTGTGATCAAACTGACCCCTTTTTGCCCATTAAAAACTCAAATGAAAAGAGGATGATCTTCTTTCTTCCCCCCCCCCCTTCTTTTTTTGTTTCTGCTAATAGAATGAATGTTTAACAGGCAATGCGAAGATGAGCAGATTTTCTTAAATGCCAAATGTTGATGGATACGCAGTGCAGATACACCAGTATCATAGGCTGTAAATGTCACTTAGCCTCAAGAATTCCTCTGTCCAACACTGTTATAACAAGGTGCTTTTAAAATTGGAACAGGATTTACACCAGAGAGGTGTGAATCGAGGATACATTTTTTTAACCCAGTGATAGCTCATCAGCTTGTTACAGAAAGCTGGCATGTTTTAGGCAAAGCTAGATAGTTACTCAAACCCACAGTGATTTAAAGCGGTAGTTCTTAATGCTTTCAAAAGGAGCTATTACTGGATGTCCCAAAAGTAGCTTTGAGCATAATAGTCTAGTTTGTGATACACCAACCAAAGTAGCCAAACAATCCAGAATATACTAATTACAGACAGAAAACAGATTGTTCTTGAAGATACAGTCTTCCTCTGTCTTTTCATGGAGCAGCTGTTTCTGAGTAGGTGAAGCACACAATGATTTGCTCTCCAAACCAATTAAAATGTACCATTAGTAGAGGCACACTCAGCAGCAGTCACTCCTTTACACCAACATTCATTGGACAAAGTTATTAACCCCACATTAATCAGTGGACAAAATCATAATGCACCCATATAATAGCTGAAAGATTATAAATTTGTGGATGTGATGCAGAAAAAAAAAGAGTTGGGAAAGAAAAGTGTTACATTCAAAGAATTCTCAGCGGATATTACTGCAAATCAAACCTTTGGGTTTCCAGGCTCCCAACATCAATGTATTAAAAGATACTCAGAAAAGAACTGTCATTTCAGGCATTCAGGGAAGGGGCAAGGGAGAGAAGAGGAAATATATCCCAGTGGTAAAAACATCAGATGAGAAATCATCAGCCCCCTCCTTGCTGTGTTACCCTTACTCCACCTGCAAATTGTGTAGGGAGGAAAGGGAGATAATGCTTCCTTGCCCTTGAGGATGTAATTGAGGCTCCAATTCATTAATGCTTGTAATTCACTGTTAAATATCCAAGTGACCAAGTAGTTATTGCTTAGGACTAGGAGGTCCATAGCATAATTTTTCTTTCCCTTTGGTTCCTCTTGAAGGTACTTTATTAAAGACCTCCAAATTTGCAAGTCCAGGGACTTGTAGAGCCCCGAATGAGGTAGTGAGAATTTACTGTTTGGAGTGCTCACCCTTAACCAGTAGCAAATATTCCTGCAATCTCCATATTCAATGAATTAACAGTGCCATAAACAATTCAAAGATGGGTCCTCCTTGATGGGTAAGATCTTTACAGCACAGGGTGCTGAGATGCCTTGCTAGCATAGCAGCAGGGATCCTGACCAAAATCTAAAGGTACTCCAGATAGAGGTATCTTAAGGACACAGTTTTCCTTTCTCTTTGTGTATACTGAGCAGTCCTCTTTCTAGTCCTTTTCTCTACCTGTGTTAACCTGGAAACAGTGCAGACCAACTTGCTGCATGATGCTTCATGGGCTTATTCTCATAAAACTTGATGCAGAAACAGTGAAGGTAGTTCCATCTAAATAGATAATAAACATTTCTGAATTACCTAAAGTGATGCTCAGATTATAACATGACAACTAAATTCCAAGAGTGAAGCCACAAATGGGAGCAAAAATCCCCACAGATTATCCTCAAATATTCTGGAGGATCTCTCTTGGGATCCTCGGCATAAACAAACCCAAACTCCACTGTGGTTATACAATAACAAATTTAAAAAGCAGAATATTCTCTGATCATATTTTTATGGATAACATTCCTATTGATCACCTGTCTGTATTTAATGAACAAAAATTTCTTCACTGAGATTTTGATTCTACAAAAATCTTTACATTGTAATGTGAATTCATGTTTAAAACTGCACTGTGGGCAAGTGCTTTGCTGGAGGGTTGGGAGTGAATCTCTCCATCAGACATTGAGTCTCCTTCATCATTTAGGACTATTTCTCCCTAACCCCAGCTACCTAACCCAGGCAGCCTCTCTTCCCCACACCAATGGAAGAT
Organism: Ara ararauna; assembly: GCA_028858755.1. Classification (NCBI taxonomy): domain Eukaryota; kingdom Metazoa; phylum Chordata; class Aves; order Psittaciformes; family Psittacidae; genus Ara; species Ara ararauna. The sequence goes on from CM054381.1 coordinate 52,591,466, forward strand.
CCGGTCCCTGTTCTCTCTCACCTCTGCCTTCTCTTACTGCCTGTTTATCTCCTAAACAATTTAAATCCTTATGTCTGTCCACATGGCCTATCTGATCCCCCACAAACATCTGTTAGCAAACCAATCCAAAATTCTCCTCATGTTCTTTGCATTTGCCAGGTTTCCATACCCTATGTGATGGTGAGCAAATTTTAACAGAGGAGTTGTCATCTTGAAGTGATTAACATCTTTGGGTTTACCCAAGAGCTGCTCTCAACCTGCACTTCACCCTTGGGGTGACTGTTGTCCCCTAAAAACTTCAAGGGTCTCATTCCTTTGCTGTGCTCAGCCAAACTTCTCAACCCTCATCAGGGTCAGATTCTGTCACCTTTGGAATTTCGATCATTATTCTCTCCAGTGCCAGCCCTTTTCAAAGGAAATACATTCATTGTACAAAGGAAAGAACGAAGAAGAACACCCAGCTTTTGATTTTATTGAGAGATATATATATAAAAATGTAAACAACTTCAAGGACCACTGCTTAGTAAAAATGTTATTTGCCCACTCTTTTTTATATATATAATTTTAGACATTTTTAATCAGTTTTTATCTTCAAGAGTCGAATTAAAAAGTATAATGTTAAGTAAACTGTAAAATTTTCTACAGATGAAGAAAAATGTGCTATTGGATCTCACAGCCTCAGATAACTGACTCAGATTTCTTAAATTAGACAAAACCTAGTGTTAATGACAATACATATTACCAAATCCCGAAACCAAAGTATATTTCACACATGATATGTAATCAATAATAAATGTTTAAACAATCTATGCAATTTCCAAAGTCCAGGAAAACCTCTCAAATGAGTTCCACTTCTAGGCACCTCCTCAACATGGAATAAGATCTTCTGTAAATGGTTAATACCAGTAATTTAATTGCATCCTCCTTCTGGCAGGCCACATTGCTCCACTTGTTGAGTGACAAAGGGAAGACAATCTATAGGAAATAGATCTGTTGTGGTTTACAATGTCTTTTAGCATGGTAACAGTAAAACCAAGAATAGCTTTTTAAACCAGAATCACATTTACATATGTATCGATTCCTTTCCCTTTTGTAGCAGTGGTTAATGCAATCTGATGAGCCACATACTGAATATTTGAACACTATGAGAATCTGCTTTTTCGGATATGTATGTGATGACTTGGATGTCACTAACATAATTTTAAACTTTTACAGCATGCAAAAACATCTGACAAATTTTGTACCTTATTTCAAGAGGATTTGGCTTTTTTTTCTGCTAGTTTCTTCAAAAATACAAACCAGATTCACATACTACTGAAGTGTAGCAACCTCTAGCTCAGCAAGTATTAACTCTTTCACAGCACAGGGCAATGCACTGTTACTTTTCACTGGAAATGAAAAATATTGTATCCAATTAAAATTACATGGAAAATGAATGCAGGCAAAATTTAATTACCCAAATTGGAATTTGTCTGCGACATAAAGGCTAACACCCATACAGTTTTCTAAAAAAGCATAGTCCCTATAATGGCCATATTTAATATTTTATATATGACCTAAGGTTAAATCTGAAAGATGTGCTATAGATCAATTATAAACCACTGAGGTATTCTTGAAAAGGAAGAAAACAAGTAGTTTTCCAGTAGCACTGAAGAATGTTACAAAACATCAAAGACCTTGCCCTTTTTCTGAT